>LR990671.1:11703898-12308141 GCA_905147715.2 Xestia xanthographa
TAGGCAGGGCGTGCAGCCAAAACCACACATGCATCTCTCTACAAGCACGTAGACACACGCGTAGGGTCGCGACGCGGGCTCGCAAACCACGCTAGCACTGGGCGGTGTTTACACAGCACAATACCGCCCATACACACACAACGGTTCCCCGCCCGTAACGTAACCGGCCAGCTCTGGAAGCGGGGCGGGCGGGAGCCACTACATCCTCCGTAGGTGCGTCGGAGTCGGCACCTCTGTCGCTGGTCGTCCTCCGCCGGGCCTCCTTCGGGTCTCACCTGGTGGGGACAGACCGCCGAGGTGTCGTGAAGAAAACAGCGCTGTACTGACAGCGCTGTAGGCGCGCCTACGGAAAACTTAATAGCAATCATTCACAGGCGTGCGGCAGGATCGCACGCCACCAGGCCACAGCCTATATTGGCCACCTAACGACGGGCCTGATTTCTCAGGCCGAGGTATCGCATCCGCGGCCAGGGGGCATAGCCCTGACGCCGCCTGCCGCGCCCCCTTGACGAACAGTCGACACAGTAGTCGGCAAGATAGTAATAAGGAAACACTCTTCCCAATAAAGAAGCAAGAAGCTCATCAGTGGTTTTACTCCTCACCACACCAGCAGTAAATGTGCTACCCCGCACATTTTGGTCCTTCGAGCCGGATAAAGTGGGGAACAGCAGACCTGAAGACTTCGTGCTACAGATAGAAGAATCCTCCATTGAAGACGTCGTGCTGCAGTTAATAGGGAAGACTTTGACCCACAGTTATTAGGGAAGATTTCTCCATCCGAAGACGTCGTGCTGCAGTTAATAGGGAAGACTTCGACCCACAGTTATTAGGGAAGATTTCTCCATCCGAAGACGTCGTGCTGCAGTTAATAGGGAAGACTTCGACCCACAGTTATTAGGGAAGATTTCTCCGTCCGAAGACGTCGTGCTGCAGTTATTAGGGAAGATTCATTAGGGAAGAGTGTTTCAAGACTCAAGATAGTCATCAGCCGACAGCATGCCAGTTACACGCTCAGAGGGAAGGGGCCGCAAGCCGTTGGGGGAACAGAAGCCGTCATCAACCGAGACCAGAACCTCGCCGAACGGTACCAGCGCGGAGGCCAGCACGGAAGAATCTACAGCAACAGGGACGACTGCCACGGGGACATCAGAACAAACAGACAGCTCCGCGGCGACTGATCCATCCACCGTGACCTCCGCCACCGAAGCAACCACCTCGACAGCTGCGACCGCCACCTCAGTGCCGCCCGCCGCGCACCCTGCTAGCGCCGCCGCCCCGTCCGTAACCCCCTCCGCTACGACGACGCTTACTGCGGGAACGAAGGCCAAGCAGCTGATGAAGCCGCCTGCTACTGTCAACACAGAAACCGCTACAGTGAAGCAAGTTTTGAGAAGCAACGCCGGTCCGCCGAAGACGACCGGACTACAGGACCTCCGCCCCCCTAGCAAGAAGGGGGGAGGGGGGGGGATCGACTCACAGCAGAACAAAGCAACTCAAGCTTGCGAAGGCGAAGGAAGAATTACTACGCCTTCAAGTGGAATTAGCCGCAGCACGCATCGCTACCTTGGCGAAAGAAGACTCAGAAGATGAAGAAGATGACATCACTCTCTGCTCAAAGTCAGAAGTTAATGCAAGAGTGGACAACTGGTTGGAGCATCAAGTGACTCGTCCGGTGCTGGCAATCGCCGACGAACCTCACAACCACCCAGAAGAACCGACGCGACGGTCATCCAAATAGAAGAACCAAGGCCAGCGAAGCATGAAGAAGCACGTCAGCCACCGGCGGGAGGTCAAACCGACCTAGCCCTCCTAGCCGAAGCCATCACCCGGGCTATCGGCACCACCCAGCGACCCAAGTTCGTCGAGTTACCATTCTTCAGTGGGTCTCATCAAGAGTGGCTACCCTTTCGCGCCGCTTACTACGAAACAGAAGCAATGTTCACCTCAGTTGAAAATACGAATCGACTTAGAAGAAACTTGAAGGGAAAGGCCAGAGAAGCGGTTGAAGGTCTACTTATAACCAACGCGCATCCAGCTGAAGTGATGAAGACTTTGGAGTCAAGATTCGGAAGACCAGAGTCCATAGCCATGCTGGAGATGGAGACACTTCGAAGCCTGCCACGCCTTACTGAGTCGCCGAGGGACATCTGCATATTCGCCACTAAAGTATCCAACGTAGTGGCGACACTGAAGACTTTGGGTTGTTTCAACTACATGTACAACCCGGAACTCGCGAAGACATTAGTGGACAAGCTGACGCCGACTCTTCGATACAGATTCTACGACTTCTCAGCCATGCAGCCACGTGAAGATCCTTGCCTCATCAAGATAGAGAAGTTCTTCAAAAGGGAAGCAGAGTTATGCGGACCTTACGCGCTGCCTGAACAGATGGCAGCACCTACTTCAGCCGCACAACAAAAGAAGACGCAACGGGTCAACAACGTTACTGAGAAGCCACAGACATCGAAGTGCGCCGTATGTGACAACACGGGGCACAGCAACGCAACAGAATGTGAAGAATTCAAGAAGTTGGACGCGAATTCAAGATGGGACATGGCCAAGTCCAAACGCCTCTGCTTCAGATGTCTTCGCTTCAGAACCAAGACACACCACTGCAAAACCAAACCGTGTGGTGTCAACAGCTGCAAGTACTCTCATAACAAGATGCTGCACTACGAAAAGAAGACAGAAGTAACAGAAGATAAAGAAAAAACAGAAATCATCAATTCGGCTTGGACCGTCAAGAAGCAGTCCTATCTGAAGATCCTACCGGTCCAGGTGAAGGGACCAAATGGGGCTGTCAACACCTTCGCGTTGATGGACGACGGGTCAACAGTCACGCTCGTCGACGACAGCGTGGCAACGAGCATCGGAGCAACAGGACCCACAGATCCACTGTAAATAGAGACCATCAACGACATGAAGACTTCAGAATTAGCATCCAGAAGAGTCACCATCAAACTGAAGGGGCTCAACGATCATGAAGAGCAAATACAAGCACGTACAGTGAAGAACCTGCAAGTTTCGTCTCAACGGGTTCCACAAGAACTAGTGGAAGGGTGTCCACACTTATGCGACATCCGAGGACACCTTACATTTGGAAATACGAAGCCACAAGTTCTCATCGGTCAAGACAACTGGCATCTTCTGCTGACATCAGAAACCAGAAGAGGAGGCAAGAACCACCCAATGGCATCTCTCACGCCACTAGGTTGGGTACTCCACGGCAGCCAGACACGAACCTTCAGCCAGAAGATCGACGTCGTGTCACACATCGCATGTGTGAGACTGCACCAGCAGACTCACGATGTCCGCGATTACGCGGACCCCCAATCAATAAAAATAATACTTTTCCAATCGACAAGGGGAAAACAAATATTAGTTACACTTACCCATCACGTTGGAACCGGCGATGTGGCGTAATCCCAGGTCACGTCTTATCTGGGTGGGGTGTAAGTATAAATGTGGTTTGTGTGGTGTATGTGAAGTTATGTAAGATTCGACAGTAACCAAGGGCGCCCCACAGCGCGTACCGACGTCTCCCTGGACAAACCTTCAGATCCCACACGTGGCACTTTTCACCAATGTCCAACTAAATTTTATCCCGGTTTGCTAACCCAATCGGGGATTTTCAATAGTCCAGCACTGAATTTAGGAATTTACCGGCGTTCAAATGACACAAACAAGGCCGGACACAACCAACAAATCACTCGCGGTCAAGACCCAAAATGGCGAGATTTCTCAATTCCCACTCAATTATCAACAAAATATCAAACACCGATCAGGATTGCATCGGATTAACAATAACTCAAAGTTTTCAAACAATAATTACACGACAGCCGCGCGCATCAAATTACAAGCACGGAGCGACCATTTTTCAACCAATATTGCACTGACAAGCAAAAACGTCATCGCACAGATTCGCACAGACAACGAAACGTGATCTGTCAAACGTCAAAAAAAGTTGCGTTCAGAAACTTGGTGGATGAAACATCTACCCCCCCCGGACGGGCCGTCCCGTCCGCTAATCAATTGGCAGTCTTGACAAGGTTGCGACCGCTCTCTTCATAACCGATCCATCCACTAAAACCTCAGCAAAACGAGGTACCCCGTCGGTGCCAGCCACCAAATTGAGAATGCGCCCCCGGCGCCAATACAGAGGCTTAAGGTTGGCATCCTTAATAAGGACGAGGTCTCCTATCTTGGGCGGATGAGTTTTATCAGTCCACTTGACGCGCTGCTGGAGGATGTGCAGATACTCTAAGCTCCAACGCTTCCAAAAGCTCTGAGTGAGCTGTTGCACCAACTGAAACCGCGATAGCCGATTTTGGCTCACATCAACAAAAGGGTACTCAGGCAGAGCGACAAGTGGCTGTCCAATCAAGAAATGGCCCGGGGTTAGAGCCTCCAAATCGTTCGGGTCCGAAGAGAGCGGGCACAATGGACGCGAATTTAGTACCGCTTCAATGCGACAAAATACCGTAGCTAATTCCTCAAAGGTGAAAACGGTGTCTCCCAACAATCTCCGCCAGAGTCCCTTTGCCGCTTTCACCGCGGCCTCAAAAATACCCCCCCAATGGGGGCAGGCTGGCGGATCAAACAACCAAGTGACCCCTCGACGGGCCAATTTGTTACCAATGTCAACCTGGCTCTCATTAAGAAAGTCATACACTTCCTTCAAATAGTTACTTGTACCCTTGTAGTTGGTACCGCAATCAGACCTGATCAGAGAAGGTAACCCACGGCGAGACGTAAATCTATCCAAAGTTGCCACAAAGGCCTCCGTCGAGAGGGAGGATACCAGCTCCAAGTGCACTGCCTTAGTTTACAGGCAGACAAATACGCACAAATAAGCCTTGACAATTTTACTATTGCGAAGGGTAGACGTCTTTATCGAAAAGGGACCAGCAAAGTCCGTTCCTACACCTGCAAAGGGCCTCGCCTCATTGACACGATCAGCAGGCAAGTCTCCCATCTGGGGCTGCATCGTTGGGGCCTTAGTCCGTCAACACGGTATGCAACGGAAGACGATGCTACGAATGGTACGACGAGCCGACAAAATCCAAAACTCTCGCTGCAGAATGGCCAACAGCGCATTGCAACCGGCGTGCGAGTTCTTAATGTGACGATCAGTCACCAACAATTTAATCAAATGGCCCGCCTTGGGCAACAAAATGGGGTGACGGACTCCATAAGGAAGGCTAGAGTGCCTCAACCGTCCTCCAACACGCAAAAGACCCGTTTCATCCAAAAAGGGGTTCAACTTACTAACGGCTCCCGACAACTTAACTCTACCGGACTTCAAGGTCTCGATCTCCTTCTCAAGTGTACGGCCTGCACAGAGCGAACCCACAGGAGGAGTGACTCCTGTCGCTCTTGAGGAGAGAGAACCGGTGACAGGCGCTTGTCCCCTGGATTCCTAGCATTGTGACCAAAACGCCTGATCCACGAGGTAACGTTCAACAATTTGTCGAGGGAGCTGTATCGATTCAACAAAATATCAGGATCAAACGGAGGGTCCTTCGTCCCAACAGCGAGCACCTTAAGCCCGGGCAAAGGATCCGACATCAAAATTGGCGTTCGAGGCCAATCATCCTCGGGGCGAGTCAGCCAATCCGGTCCCCACCAAAGGGGGTGCACAATCAGGCTCAGGTGGAGGGGCAGCCTTCAACACTGGGCCCATCACCGCAAAGCCAAAGATGGTCGAGACAGCCACCAAACCGTTCGGCTGCAAGACTTTCACATTACCCAATAATATTCTCCCTAGTACATCGGAACCCAATATCAAATGAGCTGTATTAGGGGAATCAAACCGGCGGTCAGCCAAATCCAGGCCTGACGTCAACCGGACAATATCAGGTGACAGCTGACGTTGGGGATGACAGCCCAAAATACTCGTCAGAACAATGGCCGAAGGAAAAAACTTAGGGTCCAAACAACTCACAGGAGTGAGCCCAAATAAGGTTTGTCCCTCAACAGTCGGGATAGGTGTTTCGCCTATTCCATTAATCGTGCCTGAAAAGGCACGGACATCCAGGCTCACCCGACCCGCTAACCAAGACGACAAAAGGCAACCCTGGGCTCCCGTGTCCAAAATGGCATGGACCACAACAGAGTCCCCCGTGGGTCCTCAGACCCTGACCGATGCCGTTGGCAACAAAACCGTGTCGATCTGGGGAGGTACGTTAGCGGGACAGGCGCCAATTTCCTAGTAATGCCTGGGCGGCGACCGATCGCCGCATCCAGGCTGGGGTCTATCCCGATGAGGATAGTAGTCAAACTCCTCATCCGCGCGATGTCCCGAGCCGCGCGCCATCGCTGGAGGGGCATATCTCACTTGACGCCTGAGTGGCGGGGGGCGCGTCTCCAAACGGGGACGTTCCGCCAACGGAGGGGAGGGAAGGCGGTGCTGGTCTGGCCAACGTCGCCTACCAGCAGCTGCATAGTCGCCTTCACGAGGGGAGGTCAATCGGCGGTCGCGCGGCTCCCGATCAACTGGCGCGAGGGGTGGAGTGCGGCGGTCAAAGTTGCAGGCCCCTCCCCGACTCTGATCCGGCGAGCGAGAAGCCCGGTGCTCATCTCCATCATACCCCCCCCTGCGCGAACCCCCATCAGAGGCTGGTCTGACAGAGCGGTTCGCGTTGGCGCACAAAACTTCAAGATGTGAGCCCCCACAAATTGAACAAGGGCGGGGGTTGGGGCAATCCCGATGAAAATGATTCCCCAAACACGAAAAGCACAGACGGCGTGCATTGGCAACTCGGCGGCGGGCACTCACGTGCAACTCCAAGAAGGCCGCGCAAGTTGGTACGCCATGTCCCGTGGCCTTACAATAGCCGCAAACAAGATTACTCTGGGTGCCACCAAAACGACCGACAGTCCTAGTCCGTCCCTGGGCCCTCGGCCGAGAGGGCGGTTGGCTTGACCCCGTGGCACCACGGGCGTTGTCGAGGAAACGACACTCATCCTCCAAAAATTTGACGAGGTCCTCAAAGGGGGGAAGATGGGTGGCACTATCCCCACCATACCTCTGCTCAAAACGGGACCTCAAGTCTGACGGAAGCCGCTGCAACACCAAGTGCACCAAAAGATAGGACCAATAGTCCACCGGCAACTCCAATCGTTTTAAGGCGTTGGTTGCTGCCAGCAATGGATTCAAAAGGTCAGCACACAACGCTGACATTCTGGTGATGGCCGGCAACCCCAAGATCTGGTCAATATGGACATCAGCCAGGCAACGTTTGTTCTGGTACCGTCGGGATAGAAGCTCCAGAGCAGTGGGATAGGCCGAGTCGGTCACCGGCAAGTGCTGCACCAAGGCTCGAGCCTCACCTCCTAGGGCTGACAACAAATAAGCCAACTTCTGGGCCGGTCGGAGGTCAGAGCGCGAATCAACCAAACTGTCAAACAGGTTCCTGAAGCCCAACCAGTGGTCCAAGTGACCGTCAAAATGTGGCAGCTTCAGGGTAGGCAGTCTACCCAAAAGTCCAGGGCCTGCAACAACAGAGGTCTCTGTTTTGACCTGGGCAGGGTCCCGACTCTTCAAAATTTCCCTGGCGCGCATACTTATTATGTCACCCAGGTTCAACATCTGGTCATAATCCGCAACAACCTTATCACGGGCTGCTTGACCCAATGTTTCCAGGTCCAAGTCTAAACTCAATTCATTGAAGCGAGCAAACAAAGTGTCAACCGCACTCAATCTCGCGTTCAACTGCTCATACCGGGCAAGCGTGGCCTCTTCCAGGTCTCGACGCTCAGCGGTCGCAGCGGCAGAGGCAAACCATCTTAGCTGTGAGGTCAATCCACCAATGGCTTGGTTCACAGCTTTCAATGAAGCCATTGGGACAAATATCAAATAAACAAATTAAATTCAATTAAATAATCAACGGGAATAATTTTCCCGGACCCAACCACAATTCAAACCAAATAATGAAACTTAGTTTGAACTATTACAAGTTCAAATCCGACCCTGTACAAGCAATACCCTGTTTATACAATAGCAAATTAAAGTACAAACCACAAGGGACACTACATATCATAATATATTATGTCAAACAATCTATGTTTAATTTGAGTCAGGCTGACAGGTAACAAATCAGACTTCTCAATACTTTTAACTCGACAATAAGTGGTGAATTTAACAATTAAACCACGCTCTGCTACCAGTTGTGTGAGACTGCACCAGCAGACTCACGATGTCCGCGATTACGCGGAGCCCCAATCAAATAATACTTTTCCAATCGACAAGGGGAAAACAAATATTAGTTACACTTACCCATCACGTTGGAACCGGCGATGTGGCGTAATCCCAGGTCACGTCTTATCTGGGTGGGGTGTAAGTATAAATGTGGTTTGTGTGGTGTATGTGAAGTTATGTAAGATTCGACAGTAACCAAGGGCGCCCCACAGCGCGTACCGACGTCTCCCTGGACAAACCTTCAGATCCCACACGTGGCACCTTTCACCAATGTCCAACTAAATTTTATCCCGGTTTGCTAACCCAATCGGGGATTTTCAATAGTCCAGCACTGAATTTAGGAATTTACCGGCGTTCAAATGACACAAACAAGGCCGGACACAACCAACAAATCACTCGCGGTCAAGACCCAAAATGGCGAGATTTCTCAATTCCCACTCAATTATCAACAAAATATCAAACACCGATCAGGATTGCATCGGATTAACAATAACTCAAAGTTTTCAAACAATAATTACACGACAGCCGCGCGCATCAAATTACAAGCACGGAGCGACCATTTTTCAACCAATATTGCACTGACAAGCAAAAACGACATCGCACAGATTCGCACAGACAACGAAACGTGATCTGTCAAACGTCAAAAAAAGGTGCGTTCAGAAACTTGGTGGATGAATCATCGCAGAAGATCCAGAAGACAACACAGAAAACTCATGGCCGACAGAAACCACAAGAACAACAGCAGAAGAATCTTCCGAGGAAGAGAAGACGCATTACGTGAGCGACAAGAGAAGACCGAAGCTCGCAGACGGTCTGCCTGACCCATCGAAATTCTCCAGCTGGGACCGACTCCGATACTCGACAGCGCGTGTTCTGCAGTTTATCCAACTCTGCAGAGTCACAAAACAGAGAGTCAACTATAGAAGAACGAAGAAGAATAAAGAAACCGATCCAGCTTGGAAGAAGAACCAGACCACAATGAAAAGGCAGGCGCCCACGACGATAAAGAAGTCGTCACAAGAAGAGAAGAAGCTGCTTCCGGTCACAGCAGAGCTGCTCACAAAAGCTGAAGAACTCCTGATGCGATCCTCTCAAGAAGAGTCATATCCAGCAGAAATGAACAGCCTGAACAACGGGAAGCCCATCGACAAAGAAAGCCGCCTCCACCAGCTGAGCGTCGTGTCCGTAAACGGCACAATCCGACTAAGAAGTCGTATTCAAGCAGTCGAAAATATGAAGGAAGAATTTACGAACCCGCTGGTAATCGACGGTGATCATCCCACGGTCAAGCTCTGGGTGCTGAGTATTCATCGGCAACTTCATCACTCCGGCGTCGAAGCAACAGTCAACGAATGCAGACAACAGTATTGGGTACTACGACTACGCCCTATCTCACGCACACTACTGCGACGATGCCTGTTCTGTAGGATGAAAACACAAGTGCCACCGCATCCGAGAACCGGGGACCTGCCAGCGTGTCGCTTAGCTCATCACAAGCGACCCTTCACCTTCACCGGAGTCGACTACTTCGGACCTCTCTCCGTGACCGTCGGACGAACTCGACAGAAAAGATATGTGGCCATCTTCACATGTCTCACGACGCGAGCAATACATCTCGAAGTCGCCGGCTCGCTCAGCGCCGACTCCGCGGTGATGGCGGTCAGAAGGCTGATCGCACGACGAGGCTGCCCGACTGAGATCTGGTCGGACAACGGCACCAACCTTAAGGCTGCCGACAAGGAACTACGACAAGCGATCGACACAGCGACTGCAGAGGAAGCGGCGAAGAGGACCATCTCCTGGCGCTACATTCCGCCTGGAGCTCCATTCATGGGCGGAGCTTGAAAGCGAATGGTTCGCTCAGTGAAGACGGCGCTCACCGCGACGTTACATGAACGTCACCCAACAGAAGAAGTCCTCACGACTCTACTTGCCGAAGTAGAGTACACCGTCAACAGTCGTCCGCTGACTCACGTCTCAGTCAGCCCAGAAGATCCAGAAGCCCTCACTCCCAACCACTTCTTGTTGGGGGGACAAGGGCGAGTGCCACAGCTAGGCACTTTCACCGAGCAAGACGCCATCTCACGATCCAGCTGGCGAGCCGCACAGAAGCTAGCCGACGTCTTCTGGCTACGCTGGGTAAAGGAGTACCTCCCTGAGCTCCAACACCGGCGGGAGCCCCATGGACGAGGACAAGCAGTGCGAGTCAATGACCTCGTACAGATCGTCGACCCGAACCTGCCTCGCAACGTGTGGATCCGGGGAAGAGTCGTCGCTACTTATCCGGGCCCTGACAACATCGTGCGGACGGTGGACGTGCTGACCAGAGGAGGCATCCTGCGCCGGCCAGTGAGGAAGCTGGTGATCCTGCCCCTGTCTACAGACGTCGAGCCCGCACCGGCAGCTGATGCGACGCGGTCGCACGGCGGGAGTGATGTGCGGGACAGTGCAATTTATAGTAAAAAGTGATAGTGATACATAGACACTGCATAAACAGTACATAAAGTGATATTATAGTGGAAAATAAACCGAAAGTTTAGTGTTTGTGTGCAGGACAATAATGACAGTGTATAGTGGTATATATAAGTGTATAGGGTACATAGGGACCTATAGGATAGTAAATAGGCACATAAGAAATAGTATATAGACGTTTGCACATAGCTTAAGTCTATATTTTAATAGTTTTCTTGTATTTTTGTTCGTGTGACTTAGTGTTAGGAGTAAATAAGTTTATTATATTATATGTTTTGATGATTTTATATTTTTGTATGATAGTTTTTGATATATAGATCTCATTAACATATAGTTTTATATAGGTTTTCATAGAAAAAGTTAGTGAAAAACGCAAATATTGTCACGCGGTTCTCGTTACAGTAAAGTTTCGAAGTACTTAAGGTAACTTGCACAATGCTTTCCCGCTTTTTTGCCTTGTTTTCATTGGATTTTAGTTTTTCCCGCGTTTTTTGGAAATTTGTAATCGAATTTGATTGGTCATTTACTTAGAAAATTCTGTATAAAAATAGGGCCATTTTGTTCAGTCGACACAGTAGTCGGCAAGATAGTAATAAGGAAACACTCTTACCAATAAAGAAGCAAGAAGCTCATCAGTGGTTTTACTCCTCACCACACCAGCAGTAAATGTGCTACCCCGCACAATAGTTTAAGTTAGTTTAGTTTATTTTCAAGTTTATAATTGTCCTGTTAGGCGTCCTTTATTAAATAAATGTTTTACTTTATAAAATGTTATTTTATTTCAGCCATATCTACAGCTGTGGGTGCAGTTGTCACATATATTGCTTCTAGTACGTCTTGCAGGTAAAAATGTTTTTTTTTATCAATTTTTTAGACCATTACATGTAGGTACTTTTGAATGTCAGAAAACCAAAGAAGTGAAGCTAGAGTCTCCGTCACAAGGCATTATAACTTATGAAAGTACCTGTAGTTGCCCATTCTAAAGCGTAGATGTCTATGGAGAGGAATCCATTTGGCACCCTGTCGATCCAAAATTCGTCCACGAATGTGAAAACAACCAAAAATTCAGTCTAATTCCATCGGCTCGGCACGATGGAATTCTTACCGCTGGGCAGGCGGTGTACTCGTGAATACGGAAATCCAACGGTCCGGTCAGTATGAGCCGTCGCGCCATTTTTTTGCTCGTTCGAGAATGGCATTAAAAAAATCGCTTTGGCGGATAAAGTTCATTATGAACACGTCCGGTGCTGTCGACGCGTACACTCATAATCTTCTTCTTAGCGTGTCGATGGCAATCTAAATTGAGTCGGCCCAGAACTGAACTACTAGTTTGGCGCTTTCGGTAGCGTCCATCAGTTCCTGTAGTGAACAAACAACAGGACACGCAGGACACGATATTAAGTGGCCCATGGTTTGTGGAACAGCACCACATTTACACTCCAGGGAAGAGTCACACTCAAAATGATCAAATAGGACGGCTCGCTGCCGCGTACGTGAATGCCATGAATTTGGCTCGGCGCGACGTCGAGTATCGAGCCCATGGCGCGAAGGCCAGTCTTTATGGCGGCTCGTGAATGGCCGCCTTAAGTCGTTTAAGTTCTGGCTCCGTACGATGAGATGGAGGAAGAGAAAAGGGCAATCGTGGAATCCGACTCGGCTGGGCAGCGTTCGGGAAGTTACGCGGTATCTTCTCGTCCAACTTACCGCAGTGTCTCAAGACGAAAGTCTATGACCAGTCTGTGTTGCCAGTGATTACATACGGGACCGAAACGCGATCGCTCACAGTGAGCCTCGTCAGAAGGCTTACAGTAGCCAAAAGAGCTATGCTCGGAGTTTCCTTGCGTGTTCGAATCAGAAATTAAAACATTCGCCAGAGGACCAAGCCCGAAGAATTGCCAAACTTAAGTGGCAGTTGGCAGGGCGAGCATGTGCTCGCAGAACAGATGGCCGATGGGGGTGCAAAGTTCTGGAGTGGCGACCGCGAACCGGAAGACGTTGCGTTGGAAGACCTCCCACTCGGTGTACCGATGACCTGCATAGCTATTCACAACCCTTCGATTCGATTTTCGATTCGGAAAGTCGTATGTATATCTCGCATGTCAAAAAAAGATAGATATACGACTTATCGAATAGAAGCGTTGTGAATAAGGGGCCTGATGAAGGTTGCGGGGATCCGCTGGATGCGAGTCGCACGGGACCGGTCAATGTGGCGACACTTGGGGGAGGCCTATTTCCAGCAGTGGACGTCTTATGGCTAAATTGATGATGATGACAATGAGATGAAAATCAATATCGATGAATATCCCGTTTATGCTTCATTTTTTGACATCTAGAAGTGGGACCTCTCACGCAGGTCTTCTTCTTCCATACTTTTCTTTTAGGTACTCGCCATCTCAGTAGCCACTTCCTTTCTAGCCATACAGGGTGTAAAAGACCTCATCACGAAGCCGTCAACCAAGCATTCCGTACATCAAACTAAATAACTTAACGCAAAAATTATTGCTGGGAAACAAGACAGGTTCTTCATCTTGTCGACTGCGGGAACAATTGTTTTAAATAATGTAGGTATATTATATATATATTAATGGCAATCACCCATATTCAAAACCCCTTTTCCGCAAAAGTAACGAGCGAGTGATGTTTGTGGTTCGCTGGACAAAGAACTACAAAATATTCTGAATATTAAAAAATATAAGTAACATCAATATATGGTCTACTCGTAACATACGGGAAAACATTATTGATTTCTATACGAAATATAGCAGAAAAAAAATGTTGAAAAAACTTAATTTATGGAAAACGTCGGGACAAAAGGGTATTTTTTTCTATACCTTAGAAACACTTTAAAGAAAATTTAAAAATTACTCATTAATCTCAAGGTAGCTTTTTAATAGAATCTGAATTTTAATTTGTAAATAAACAATAACTTCATTTCGTAAATAATTCGCAAAGTGAGCTATATTATCGACCGCGCAAACCCGCTCCCGTCAGTAACAACCGGGCTCTCCCAGCGTGTGCACGTATCACTTTGCTTCGCAAGCGCTCCCGAGTTATTACGTAAATATATTTCCGAGATATACGCAGACTACCACATTTCGATCCAGTATTTATATTAAAAATATTAAACTTTTTGATTGTATTAAGATAAGAGTTTTTTTTGACGTTGGTTGTTTATTAAGATTTATTTCGTCTTCATATTATTTAAAGTTAAGTTTCTTTGTACTTAATATGTTGTATGTAAGGGTAATAATCTGCGGAACTACTGATCCGATTCCGAAAATTCTTTCATCTACTCCATATTATTATTGGTTTTCATGGTAACATAAGGTACCTACAATTTGATTTTGAAATAAAGATTTTTTAATACAGTTGCTCAAAAAGTGGTGTATTGCAGGGACGTATAGCGTTCGGGATGTGGGCTATTACATACTAGTGCTTGTTTTTTACCTTTCCCGAACTCGTGCGTTCTCTTTCCCAACTGTCAAAATAATGTCTATTAAAAAGAAAAACCAACCATGAAGTTTTTACTAAAGAGTTTTTGTGATTCATACGTATATTACTACGTACGTATATTACTAAAAAGAAGCTACGAATTTATTTCAATATCAGATTTAATGATTTAATTGAATGAGCTAGGTTAGGTTTCATTTCATCTCATTAAATTTCATTTTTATTTCATATCAATAAAAAAAATCTACTGAAGACTATAAGCTGTATGGATAGTTCCCTTTGCCTACCAAAATGGGTGAAGAAAAAAAAAACTCTGCTTATATTCTACGGTTGGCGCCATTTTCCAGAAATTTTCTTTGCGAGTTTATTGTGTTTTTATTATTTTATTAAATTGCTTCATTTTTTTGCAACTGTATTAAAAATAGTCGTTCAGTACACCTGCGGAACCGTCATTGCAACTTGTTCCGACTGTCAATCCTCGCCTTCGGCTGCGCCTTCGGCTGCGCCTCGGCTCGGGTAGACATTTTTGTCGGAACTCTTTGCAATGACAGCCTTTCCGCACTTGTAATGAAATATACTAGGTATTTCTATTTTGGAAGTGCGATTTGGTAGAAATCGTCACGTAAGAAAATGCCGTATGTTGTTGTGTGTGTGTGTGTGTGTAGTAGGAGGTATACAAGACGGGTATGGCGGGGTCGAGTGAGCGAGCGATATTTTTCTTCATAGGTGTCGTTTTCGTGGGTTTTGGGGTTGGTGATAACGAAAATGAGGTCAAAATGAAAATCCAAGATGGCGCCAACGAAAATTTTCAGTTTTATCCTCATGGGTGTCGTTTTCATGGATTTTGGGGTTGCTGGTTACGAAAATGAGGTCAAAATGAAAATCCAAGATGGCTCCGAGGAAAAATTTTGATTTTCCGTCATGGGTGTCGTTTTCATGGTTTTTGGGGTTGCTGGTTACGAAAATGAGGTCAAAATGAAAATCCAAGATGGCGCCCAAAAACTTTTTCGGTTTTTCCGTCATGGGTGTCGTTTTCATGGTTTTTGGGGTTGCTGGTTACGAAAATGAGGTCAAAATGAAAATCCAAGATGGCGCCGAGGAAAATTTTTGATTTTCCGTCATGGGTGTCGTTTTCATGGTTTTTGGGGTTGCTGGTTATGAAAATGAGGTCA
Organism: Xestia xanthographa; assembly: GCA_905147715.2. NCBI lineage: Eukaryota > Metazoa > Arthropoda > Insecta > Lepidoptera > Noctuidae > Xestia > Xestia xanthographa. Next base: position 11,719,193 of record LR990671.1, read on the forward strand.
AAATGAAAATCCAAGATGTCGCCGAGAAAAATTATTGTATTTCCGTCATGGGTGTCGTTTTCATGGTTTTTGGGGTTGCTGATTACGAAAATGGGGTCAAAATGAAAATCCAAGAAGGCGCCAGAAAAAAAAAACGGTTTTTCCGTCATGGGTGTCGTTTTCATGGTTTTTGGGGTTGCTGGTTACGAAACTGAGGTCAAAATGAAAATCAAGATGGCGCCGAGAAAAATTATTGTTTTTCCGTCATGGGTGTCGTTTTCATGGTTTTTGGGGTTGCTGGTTACGAAAATGAGGTGTAAATGAAAATCCAAGATGTCGCCGAGAAAAATTATTGTTTTTCCGTCATGGGTGAAAACGACACCCATGTGTGGTTTTCATGGTTTTTGGGGTTGCTGGTTACGAAACTGAGGTCAAAATAAAAATCCAAGATGGCGCCGAGGAAAATTTTTGACTTTCCGTCATGGGTGTACTTTTCATAGTTTTTAGGGTTGCTGATTACGAAAATGAGGTCAAACTAAAAATCCAAGAAGGTGCCCAAAAAAATTTATCGGTTTTTCTGTCATGGGTGTCGTTTTCATGGTTTTAGGGGTTGCTGGGTACGAAAATGAGGTCGAATGCAAATCCAATATAGCGCCGAGAAAATTTTTCCAACGTAGGTGTCATTTTCATGGTTTTTGAGGTCGCTGATTATTTTAATTTTTTTGCTTCCTGGGTGCCTGGTCTTGGATTTTCATTTTGACCTCATTTTCGTAATTAGCGACCTCGAAAACCATGAAAACGACATCCATGACGGAAAAACCAAAAATTTTCCTCGGCACCATCTTGGATTTGGATTTCGACTTCAGTTTCGTAACCAGCAACCCCAAAAACCACGAAAACGACACCCATGACGGAAAACAAAAAATTTTCCTCGGCGCCATCTTGGATTTGCATTTCGACTTCATTTTCGTAACCAGCAACCCCAAAAACCATGAAAACGACATCCATGACGGAAAATCAAAAAATTTCCTCGGCGCCATCTTGGAATTTCATTTTGACCTTATTTTCGTAACCAGCAACCCCAAAAACCATAAAAACGACACCCATGACGGAAAATAAAAAATTTTCCTCGGCGCCTCTTGGATTTTTATTTTGACCTCATTTTTGTAATCAGCAACCCCAAAAACCATGAAAACGACACCCATGACGGAAAATCAAAAAAAATTCTCGGCACCTCTTGGATTTTTATTTTGACCTCATTTTCGTAATTAGCAACCTCGAAAACAATGAAAACGACATCCATGACGGAAAAACCAAAAATTATCCTCGGCACCATCTTGGATTTACATTTTGACCTCATTTTCGTAACCAGCAACCCCAAAAACCATAAAAACGACACCCATGACGGAAAATCAAAAATTTTCCTTGGCGCCATCTTGGATTTGCATTTAGACTTTATTTTCGTAACGAGCAACCCCAAAAACCACGAAAACGACACCCATGACGGAAAACAAAAAATTTTTTTTCTCGGCGCCATCTTGGATTTGCATTTCGACTTCATTTTCGTAACCAGCAACCCCAAAACCCATGAAATCGACAGCCATGACGGAAAATCAAAAATTTTTCTCAGTGCCTCTTGGATTTTGTATTTTGACCTCATTTTCGTAACCAGCAACCCCAAAAACCATAAAAACGACACCCATGACGGAAAATCAAAAATTTTCCTTGGCGCCATCTTGGATTTGCATTTAGACTTTATTTTCGTAACGAGCAACCCCAAAAACCACGAAAACGACACCCATGACGGAAAACAAAAATTTTTTTTTCTCGGCGCCATCTTGGATTTGCATTTCGACTTCATTTTCGTAACCAGCAACCCCAAAACCCATGAAATCGACAGCCATGACGGAAAATCAAAAATTTTTCTCGGTGCCTCTTGGATTTTGTATTTTGACCTGATTTTTGTAATCAGCACTCCCAAAAACCATGAAAACGACACCCATGACTTAATAACCAAAAATTTTCCCTGGCGCCATCTTGGATTTTCATTTTGACCTCATTTCGTTATCAGCGACTCCATAACCATGAAAATGACATCCATGACAGAATAACCAAAAGAAAAAACCACCTTCAAGTATAAATAACAGGGGTATGTTATGTTTACTCTACAGAGTGAACCTCAGTGGCCATTAAGTCGCGCTAAAGTCCAGTCGCGCAAGTGTCCTTTCGCGCAAGAGTCCATTCGCGCAAGTGTCTTGGCGCGCAAATGTCCGTTCGCGCATAAGTCTAATCGAGCAAAAGTCCATTCGCGCAAGTGTCCAGGCGCGCAAAAGTCCAATCGCGCAAAAGTCCATGCGCGCATTTGTCTTTTCGCGCAAAAGTCCCAGATCCAGAAAAATTAACTTGTCCTTTAAAAAGTTTGTACGGAACCCTCAGTGCGCGAGTCCAACTCGCACTTTTATTTATCATTTTGTAAAATGTTTATATGTATCTAAATTCTTCTAATACAAAATTAAACCATTTCTATTTTGATTGTGATAAATATACAGTAGACACACATTCCAGACTTTTATTTCTAAACCGTACTGACTTTATAATTATGTATCATAAAATAATATCGTCTACAGGATCAAAATGGTTTAAGCGATCACTACGCTCGATCTTCACCCGTGTGTGCGTGTATCTGCATGAACAATGCACACTAACATAGGATCGCAACGAATTTGCCTAAACTCCAGCGACTGAACTTTGTGCACGGACTCTTAAAAACTTGTATTAAAAAAAAAAAAAGTTGGGTTCCCAGGTATGGTGTAGAACAAAAAATGATCGCAATGACGGGGAGAACAAATGCCTTTCGGCTTCGTTAAGAGGTGTTTTACACCCTTTATAATCCTTCACACAGTCCAGTCTAGTTCAAAGAACAGGTCGTCGCGAAGGACATTGGACAATAGTTTCATGAATTTCCTCTAAAATGTATTCCTAATCGTGTTCCAGGTCAAATCAGTGGAAATGCGCAGACGGTAACCATATACTTTGGAGTGAGAGGTGCGACGGCAAGTTCGACTGCCCTGACAAAAGCGACGAGACTCACGCCCTCTGCAGGAACTCGCTTGGCAGGTAACGTTTTAATCCTTAGGGGCCGCCTCCACGAGCGAGCGAATCGCGGCGATTCAACGTATTTCTATACGAAAATATCGCCGCGATTCTCTCGCTCGTGGAGACGACCCAAAAGAGCGTTTATAGAAAAACGTGGCAAAGACGATAATATCGCCGCTATTTTCTCGCTCTTAGTGGCGGCCCCTTAGGGGTGTGAGCCTTTTGACATGAACCGGCACTGAGCTAGACTCCGTGACTGCTGCTGAAAAATAAAATTTCGATTCGCCCATGGGCCAAGTCTGCGTAGTTATGTTGGCGCGTGGCAGACTCGCCCAGGGGCCCAGTACCTAATCTTTATTGTAGCCTCAATATGGTTGCAGTTGGATTGCTGCTGTCAGAGCTAAAACAACTGAAAGGACTGTACTCTTCAAACAACTTATCTGTAACCTAGAAAAACCCAGATCTAAAATAAACGTAACGAGTTTGACAGATCGATGCATTTTTTCTTGACAAATAGCGCCCATCTTGAACTGCACACTTTAAGCGGTCATACTGTACTTTATTTTCGATACAATTGCCCGTCAGATGCCAAAGCAACTGGTTCATGTGTACATACGGCGCCTGCGTGGACAAAACAGCTCCATGCAATGGCGTTTACGACTGCGTTGACCAGTCCGACGAGCTGCTGCCCAGGTGTCGGAATGAGAGCAGAGTCATTGAGTAAGTAGTCTTCCTGAGCACCTACCATGATGGTTTTGTTCACAAAAGTCGTCCACCATCGAAGATCAGTAGGCCTATTACGTATCTTTCTGATATCCAGTGACAATCAAGCTTCGGTTGTAAACCAAACTTTGATGACAACCGAGAATGTCATAATATTGGCATTATACGTAATGCACCCGGGCTGTTATACGTTACACAGAGTGGATATCACTTAACGATGACTAGCAGCCCGGGTACGGTGTAACGTCTTTCACGAAAGCCACTTCAAACTCAGTTATCATCAATTTGTTGTCCACTATGCTTACATAAATCGAAATAATATAAGTATCGATACGAAAGCGTCTGTCAAAATGAGTTACGGTGACTATCAGCCACGATGACAACCAATGACGTCATATTTGATCGCGACTGGTCATACATAATACGAAACTAACCTTTTGACCGTTAATTGATGGACACTGAGCCCACTTACTATCATTTTGAGCTGTCAACAGAGATACGTAATAGCCCTACAGGTCCAGAGTTAGGCTCAGGTCAGCCGTTGCGCCTGATCAGTTTAATTTTTTTTCGCTTAAATCATGCGGAGGCGCCGAGCCACGCCCCCTTAAAGTTTTTTTTTTTATTAAAGGAGTTGTCTACCGCATACGTGGTAGTCCGCGCTCTTATTTAAATTAGTTACATTGTTTGCTTTCTTTTTATCTTAAAGCCCCCTTAAAGTTTGGGCCTTAATAGGCCCAAACCAATTTGATGCTTTCCTAATGGAAAGCGTCAAATTTGGCGCGCAAAATAACAATATCTCTCGTTGGGCGTGCGTCGTCAGTGCGCTCGGCTGATTCGGTATCTTTTCATTCATTATTTCTATACAAAGTCAGCGGGGCGGGGCTAGAGAGCGTTTCTATGTTGCGAGTGCAAGCAAAAATGAGCTTAGTGGTGGTCAGGCGGGAGTGTCCTCTATAGTAGCTAAGTGACGGAGAAACAGTTTCAAATTACTCACACTTATTCAGTTCTATTCAGCTTATGCCCATATAAAACAACGATTTTGTATGAGACGCGAACGCATCCGTTCAGCGCGCGCGACGCGTATGCGTCTCATACAAAATCGTTGTTTTGTATATATTCATTCATACCGCATTAGCTGAATGAAAAAAATAAATATAGAATTTATTTAAAGTAGTTCCCATACAGCTTTCAAGAATCTATAACTTGAAAACTATCAAGAATTATGTACATGGGGTACCTATTGTCGAATACCTCTGAGCGTCACTATTTGGACCTTCCTTTATAATAATACCAGTCAGTTCTGTTTCACTGCTGGGTAGAGGTCCCTTCACTCCCTTCTCATTCAGAGGAAGCACGAGCATTATCACCTCGCTTGCTGAAGACGAGTCGGGAACATCGTAAAGGAAACCTAGACCTATAATCAATATAGGTAAGTCTGAAATCCTATCTTGAAATTAAATAGCTGACAATATATTTTTCTGTTTTCAGAAAAACGACTGCGCAGACGGTTCCGACGAGTCAGGGAATCAGTGTGGCAACAGAATACCATTGGCAATGCCAGCCGGCAATACACCATCCATCAATGTGCAGTCAGCCGCTACAACTACGTAAGTTATCAACGATGAGAAGGAAGGTCGTCCATATTTATTGTTCCAACCTGTTAATTTAAATCTAGAAAACAAGCTGCTTATCTACAAATGTATACTTTAGCCAGTATGGACATACGGCATACAGCTCTGGGGGACTGCCTCAAAATCAAACTTGGGAATTCTTCAAAGGTGCCAGTCCAAAGTCTTGAGGCTAATTACAAAGGCCCCCTGGTACGTTACAAACTATACTCTGCACAGAGATCTCCAAGTCACTACAATCGAAGAAGCGGCGTTTAGGCAAACCAAGAGATATCAGCACAGACTTACAAAGCATCCCAACAACCTAGCAAGATTGCTTATGGCCAGGAAACCTCATGTGAGGCGATTGAAGAAAAGGATACCACAGGACACAATAACATCAAGTTAAACCAAAGAGAGGGTGCATCTCTGGATGCATACCCGGCAAGTCCAACTGCTAGAATATCCAAAGTAGTTTGAGGAAAATCTACTGCGCTCCTTCCAACCTTTTTCTACTGCAATCTGTCCTAATAGATAAAATAGAAAAAGGGGTTATAAAAAAAAAACCTGTTAATTTGGAACTCTTCAAGGTTCGAGTGAATCGGTTTCTTCTAAGCATATGCTCCACCCTAGTGTGTCATGTTCAGTGCTGGGATCAGAGGCCTAAATCTATACCTACCCACACTAAAGTAAGATTAAAATAATACTGCAGTAAGGGGTAATCCGCCTGGCGGGGCTGCGGGACTGTTCGAATGAGATACCGTGGCCCCGGAACACAAAGGGCGATGAAGGAATATGGATAGGTTTTTCAATAAAGATATTATAGTTCTTATAGTTTCTTATAGTTTTAGTCAGTAAAAGTCTGACACTCCGTCCTGCTCCGCCCAGAGCGGAGTCATTTGATGATTTCCCATTCGGAAAAAAGGGGTAACTCACACCGGTGTGTCAGCGGCCGACAGTTTCACAGTCGAACCATTTTATAGTATATCCGGGCCGCTTGAATGCTCGCACCACAGGCAGCCGCCCATCCAACCCGAGTCTATCAAGCGATGCTATGCTTTTCCTCGTGGATATAAAGCTTAAAATGGTTTGACAGTGACACTGCCGGCCGCTGCACTGCCAATTCGGTGTAAGTTGACCCCAAGGCTACGTCAGCAGTGACTTCTGTAGGGCTATTACGTATCTCTGTTGACAGCTCGAAATGATGGTAGCTGGGCTTAGTGTCCATCAAATAACAGTCAAAAGGTTAGTGTAACAGACGCCGAGCTCCATTGTATCACTAGGAGATAACTAGCTAAGATAAGGATTAATAAAGTAAAAGACAGGCCCGCACAAGGCGGGAAAAAGGTGTAGACTTTATTAAAACCACATACCATGACATACGATTGCCTTATATGGTAGCGAAACTGACGGTTTCATAACAAGCCAAAAACGTTACCATATAAGGTAACAAATCACCATTTCGCGTGTTGTGGGCGGAGCCTCCGACAAGTCGAAACTTGACCGACCCGCAGAAAGATGGGAAAGTCCATTATAGAGGGAACGATTAGCCAAAAGGGTTGAGTACAACGAGGCCCCGCCACTACTTGCGACATGGTGTTTTGGTATAAAGATAGGCGACTAAAGTCAGTCGATACAGTTTTATATTTTTACAGTGTTCTATTTACAAGTGTCTAGTTTTAAGTGTTTATTGTGAGTCCCACGTGCCCTAAGTATATTATGTTCTTGTGATTATTATGTTCTGACTATTGTTCTTTGAGATTATTGTGTACTTGTGTAAATCAGTTTGTGTTGGAATAATGTGCCCGCTCTAAAATATAGACGAAGTAATTAAACAGTGTTAAACCATCGAAGAGTTTTAATTGAAAAGGAAATCCCATAGCCACCTGAGCTATCGAAGAAGGGAACAATAAATAAAAATACAGTCCACCCATAACAGTTAGTTTCGTCAAATGTATGCCCAGTCACGATCAAATATGAGTTCATCGGTGCCCATCGTGGCTGATAGTCACCGTAACTCGCAAGCACAGTGGACATCAAATTGATGACAACTGAGTTTGAAGTGGCTTTCGTGAAAGACGTTACACCGTACCCGGGCTGTTAGTCATCGTAAAGTGATATCCACTCTGTGTAATACGTAATACCAATATTTTGACATTCTCGGTTGTCATCAAAGTTCGGTGTACCTACAACCAAAGTTTGATAGTCACTGGAGATTAAAAAGATACGTAAAAGCCCCACTGGTCGGCTCCGGAAGATCGTTTCACTTCGCTATTCGCTAGGTTCTAGGCGCTAAGTAAGGCTAGTAACCTAAGAGGACCCCTGGACAAATATTTTCTTTATACTACACCTGCTTGGAAAGTACCTTGATACTTTATCAAATTTACGGTAGAAAGTACGTCATTGCATATCGAACAAATATGCGGGGAGAAAACGCATCTGAGCGGGAGAGAAAAGTGTATGTAAATCCATTTCTTACGGAGTTTTTCTTTTTTAATTTTGGGTAAGACTATGCGCCGGTAACCTAAATATCAAAAGCCAAAAAGTTTTTACAGTGAGTTTTTATCTCCAAGTTCGCAAAATGACACTGGCCACTAGCTGTGTGTTGGATGGTGTCGGGCTGGCAGTGCGACCCTGCGGCGGCAGGATAAACAATTTGAAAAAAGAACATGTGTAAATTGCAGACGCCATTGGCGCCATTTCCAATTTGTGTGTTGTTTGAGGATTCAGTTTTACGTACAATTTACGTATTATTATTACGTAGTATATATTACGTACAATTTACGTACAATTTATTTTCCTCGTAGGTGTAGTATAAAGCACTATGTATCACTCGAGAGAAAGTGCGATTCCCGATCTCGGGTGTTTCTCGGTGAACAATGTATTATTCTTCACAGCCCAGCTACGTCAGGGGGATGCCTGCTACCTGAGTACCCAGCCCACGGCAGTTACGAGGTCATCAACTCTCCTAACTCGCGACCTCGTCAGAGTTTGCCGATCGCGTACCTGAACTTTACCTGTGTACCCGGGTATGGTGTGGTCGGAGAGGCTCTGGTCTACTGCCAAGACGGGAACTGGCCGCCCATACCGAAATGTGTTCGTGAGTATTGAACGTTACATTTTATAGACAGAAATTGTGTAAATTATGGGGTGTATAAAATCCCTTAAGAGTGCGGCGCCATCCGCTCGCAACTGCAATTCGAAGCGAAGGCAAAAACACGTTGAAATATTGTTGTCTCTGTTTCACACTCCCCGGCCCGTTGCAGAGCCGCGCGTAAGCGTGTGTGAATAGTGTTTACCTATGCGTGTGTTAATAGTGTTTGGTGTTTACCTTTTTAGTAGTTATCATGTTCATTGTTTGCTTTATTTTTGTTAGTTACTTTGTGCAATCGTTAGTATATGTGCAGAATAGTAATGCGTTTTTAGGAAATCTGTCTACAATGTTTTTATCTCAAATGTTAGATTAACTCAAAATCTAGGCTTTGTTGAAAAAAACCGGCCAAGTGCGAGTCGGACTCGCACACGAAGGGTTCCGTACCATTGACTATATTTAGTATTTGTTGTTATAGCGGCAACAGTAATACATCATCTGTGAAAATTTCAACTGTCTAGCTGTCACGGTTCATGAGATACAGCCTGGTGACAGACAGACGGACAGACAGACGGACAGACAGCGAAGTCTTAGTAATAGGGTTCCGTTTTTACCCTTTGGGTACGGAACCCTAAAAAAATCTGGGTTACTTACTACTCTTTCTATACCACTAATGTAGATAACTGAAAATCTGAAATAAAAGTAGGTATGTACTGCGGGTCTAAAATGGCCGCTTTAGCAGAATCCACGCAGAATCTTAGTATGAATCACGTCAAAAATTTAAAATTCTTAAAATGGACTTTATGCTTATGAGGTTAAAGTCCATTTTAAGAATTTAAAATTTTTAACGTGATTCATATTACGATTCTGATTAAGCGGCCATTTTAGACCCCCTGGTGGCTCAGTGGTGGCGGCCCCGACTTACGAACAGTAAGGCGCGGGACAAATACAAGAGGCGTCGGGCGCGGACATGGCGCGGGCGGCTTCCTATTCCATTCAAATATCATACAAAATGCATGGAAATAACGTGCAATTTAGGCTACACGGTATATCATTGCGCTGACGAGGATGTGACGATAAACGATATACCTACCGTGTGTTGTATTTGTCCCGCGCCCATAGACTTACTTAGTACTTATAATACTGCCCGCGCCTAAGTCGTAGGTTCGAACCCAGGCAGGCGCATTACTTTGTGTAATTCATCAACTCCTCTCAAAACGGTGAAGGAAAACATCGTGAGGAAAGGAAACCGGCATAAGTATCCTAGAACCTAAAAGTAGGTAGGTAGTAGGTAGGCAGTAGGTGGGCAGTAGGTAGGCAGTAGGTAGGCAGTAGGTAGTCAGTAGGTAGGCAGTAGGTAGGCAGTAGGTAGGCAGTAGGTAGGCAGTAGGTAGGCAGTAGGTAGGCAGTAGGTAGGCAGTAGGTAGGCAGTAGGTACGCAGTAGGTAGGCAGTAGGTAGGCAGTAGGTAGGTAGTAGGTACTCATCAAGACGAATCAAACGAGCCCAAACTCGAAGCGGTTGCGTCGTTTTATTACGGAGATCCTTTGGCCCCCCTTTCAGCTTCATCATCAAACCCTGATTACCATTTAGGACCAATTTACTCTTCAAGATCAATCAAACGGGCCCAAACTCGACGGGATTATGTCGTTTTATTACGGACTTCCAATGGCCACCTTCCAGCTCCATTATCAGACCCTGGATACCACCTAGCACCAAAGTACTCGTCAAGACAAATCATACGAGCCCAAACTCGATGGGGTTATGTCGTTTTATAACGGAGTTCCCATGGACACCTTCTAGCTCCATCATCAGACCCTGGACCCTAAAGACAAAGTACTCGTCACGACGAATCAAACAAGTTCAAACTCGATGGGGTTACGTCGTTACATTATAGAATTCCTATGGCCACCTATAGCATTGTCACGCGATGTACCTACATATGCGTGCAAAATTTCAGCTCAATCGGTAATCGGGAAGTGGATCAAATTTTACTTGCACTTACAGATTACAGACAAACATCGGGACACGTGAAACTATATCAAAGCTTGTAAAATAAAACATAATATTTATTTAGTCGGTAGGACGTACCTAGGTACCCTTATGTTATGATTATGAATGAAACCTATTAGTCGGACATTTGAATCCTAAACACATCTAATTCAGTATGTACTAACCCAGTGTAATGTAATTTCGATTATGAACGAGAAAAAATATGTGGCAGGCATTTTTTTGGTCTGAGTTTAAAAAAAATATGAAAACAAAAAGGTAGGTAGATACTTACTGTGAGATACCTACATCCCATCCCAACGTTTGGAGTCCATGTTGCTAACCTTTATATAATTATGTTTATGTAGGTACCTGTTTTGTAACCTAAATTTAACCAAATCGTAAGCAAATATCGAAGTCCGTAAACAAAACAAAAGCCGTACTAAAGTAGGTAGGTAGGTTACTCGATTCCAAATCACAAGGCAAATCTAAATCCAAATCCGTAGCATAGGTAAAGAAGTGTCAGAAATATTACGATACAATTGGCAAACAAATACGCACGCACAATGCAATCAAGTAATCGTCTAACATTGACGAACGAATTGCCCGGCCCGGCCGGGTGGCGAGGTGCGCAGGCACACATTTACATATTTTGTCACTATACTCAACACATCCAAATGTACTGTCCCTCGCCCCGCGCGGCCGCGCCCCGCCCCAGCTCAATGCTTGATGCGATGGCACGACTTCCGATGAACATTTGTGATTAATTTGAATGTGTGCCGTAATACCAAAAATGATGAATGAAAACTCAATGCTTTTCCATTATTTTTTTTATATTATTTAACTTAACAATATAAGACATGTTTCCATTTGAACAATGTTACAAATACTACCGTTTTTAATATAGAACAGATGAGATGAAAACATCGTATTTATACTGTAAAAATGTGAGATATTCAATTTGATTGCATTTCGCTCTTGATAAGTATTTTGCAAAAAAAAACAATGGAAACCTAGGTAATTACCATCTTGTTCCGAATAACAGCATATTAAGGTGGAAATATGCTCAGACTGAAAATGATTTTGGTATTACGTTTGTATGGACAAATTCACGCTCCCCGGCCTCTTAACGAAGCCGAAAAGCACTAAGTTCTCCCCGTCACTGCGATAATTTTTATGTTCTACACCATACCTGGGAACCTTCTAGTTACGGAGATATTATGGGCCAAAGTTCCATATGTTGACAAGTTTTTTTTTAAATACAAGTTTTTAAAGTAAGATTTTTACTTTAAAAACCCCCACGACCCCCGTACTATTCGATCCATCCATCAGCACAATGTTTTGAGTGCGTTAAATTGAGTTATACCACAAAACATGATTTTCCACACCAAAAAAAAAAAAGTCGTTTCCCAGCAATAATTTTTCGTAAAGTTACTTAGTTTGATGTACAGATTGCTTGGTTGACGGCTTCGTGATGAGGTTGTTTACACTTTGTATAATAATTTTTATTCAAAGTTAAAATTGGTACAAACGTCAGGGCTGCGTTTAAGTCAATTATCCAGTTTAAAATTTGAACTGACTAAATGTCAAACACCCCGTTCAAGCACACCGCGAGGTGAAACATTAAACTGACTAAAATTTAATCTGCCCCGTTCACGGTCGTCCGCTGGTGTAAGTTTTCGCCTGACTAGGATAAATTTTAGCTACCAGGGGTACGTTTAAGTAAGCCGGCGAAATTTTCGCCAGATAAAAATTAAACTAGCGAGGGTTCGCTGAACGGAGTCATAGGTCTACAAAGGCTTAAATCAATGTTAACTATCAAATTCAATTGACAGCTCAGCTTGTCAAACAAGTAACAACTATCAATTCAACTCAAAAGTCCATAATCCACAAATAAAATTCACGAAGACGATGAATTAAGTACTCGGTAGAAATATTCGTTTTCTGGGGCGCGAATCGAGCAAATGAAACAACAAACAGCTCAATGTCAATGTCAATCTGACAGCAGACTAAAATTTAGCGAGGTAAAAAGGTCGCTAAAATTTATCCTAGTCAGGCGAAAACTTATACCAGTGGACGACCGTGAACGGGGCAGATTAAATTTTAGTCAGTTTAATTTTTCACCTCGCGGTGTGCTTAAACGGGGTGTTTGACATTTAGTCAGTTTAAATTTTAAACTGGATAATTGACTTAAACGCAGCCCTGTTTAGCTCGCTAAATTTTAGTCTGCTGTCAGATTGACATTGATCTGTTTGTTGTTTTATTTGCTTGATTCGCGCCCTAGAAAACGAATATTTCTACCGAGTACTTAATTCATCGTCTTTGTGAATTTTATTTGTGGATCATGGACTGTTGAGTTGAATTGATAGTTGTTACTTGTTTGACAAGCTGAGCTGTCAATTAAATTTGATAGTTAACATTGATATAAGCCTTAGTAGACCTATGACTCCTGTAAAGGATCTCAGGCCGCACGGGTTGATTACAAGAGAAAACCACAGAAGATGAACTGATTTAAACACTGTATATTGATTTACTTGATTAATTACACTGATTTTACAACTGATTTTACACTGATATGAAATAGTTTTTATAAAGACACAGAAACACACAATTATCAATAAAAGTTTGCAATCACATAGAAAATACAGTTTATAGAGAGTACACAGTTAATATAGTTCAATACTTTTACCCAATTTGCACAGAATTTACGACGACTTTTACACTAGTAAGTTATAAGAAACACTGAGGACTGCTGACTGAAGACTCGCTATGCTCAAAAAAGTCGCCTATTTTATTCACATTTTTATTAGCTCAAGTAGTGGCTGACCTAATACTTGGTATTTATCTATTTTCCTATCGGTAGCGTGGAAGCCGGCATTTCCCGTCCCTCGACTCCCCTTTCCTCACCCCTGTGACCTACTTAACTTTGATTGGCTAGATATAAAATACTAAGGGGGCTCTTTTAGCCAATCAGCTGACCTGAGTTTATACATACTTAACTACCTACAAATAGTTATTATATGTTATTGCTGTTTTACATAATGTTATTATCCTATTATTCTGAGATGACCTAGGTCATAGGGTATCTATTCAAGCTAGGTAATCTTAAAACTACGATGTTATTTAAATAATTTAAACAAATTAAGTTTCAAATGGCTGTGCTTCTCAACAATTCCACCCCCTGTAGAAGGGTTCAACCGACTACACTTCCGTCTGTAGGAAGCACAACCACCTTCACAACGGGTCGGCGCAAGACCCCATGATTCGTTCTTATATCTACCACTCTTATTATAGAGTCCGCACCTGGATAAACACTTTTAATGACCCGTTTGGTCCACTGATTTCGTGGTTTACTATCATCAGTAATCACTACCACGTCACCCACTTTCACATTTGGAATGTCACTTGACCACTTGCTGCGTCGTTGTAGCGTCGGCAGGTACTCGCGCAACCAGCGTCTCCAGAAGAGATCGGCCAGCGCGTTCACCCGTCGCCACATGCGGCGGGAGTCCAGGTCGGCTGGATGTCGACGTGTGCACGGAGCATCTCCCGCGGCAGTGCCCAGCAGGAGATGGTTTGGAGTCAGCACCACTGGGTGCTCGATGTCGCTGCTCACGTACGTGAGAGGCCGGCTGTTGACAATCAGCTCGGCCTCGGCAAGGAGGGTGTAGAGGACCTCCTCGCGGGGGGCACGCTCTCGTAGCGTCGTCTTTAGTGCGTTCTTGATAGAGCGCACCAGTCGTTCCCAGCACCCGCCCATGTGTGGGGAGGCCGGGGGGTTGAAGTGCCAGGCAATCCCACGCCCGGTGACTTCGCTGCTCAGCTTGTCGTGGTCCATGTCACGCAGAGCCGCGCGCAGCTCGGTGTGTGCACCGACAAAATTTGTGCCACGGTCGGAGTACATGTCTGATGGTCGCCCGCGGCGCGCAATCAAGCGCCTCAGGGCCAGAATGGCTGAGTCGGCACTCAGTGATGCCGCCAGCTCCAGGTGGACGGCGCGGGTGGTGAGGCAAGTGAATAGCACACCCCACCTCTTCTCCCTGCGCCGACCGATGGCGACTTCCATGGGGCCAAAATAATCGACCCCACAGTGCACGAAGGCTCTTCTTGTGACCTCCAGTCGTGCTGCTGGAAGGTCACCCATCTTGGGTGTCACCGGCTTGGCTCTTTCTAGCCGGCACCGCTGGCAGGTTGCAGTGACGGCTTTAACTGTTGACCGTAGATTAGTTACCCAATACTTCTCTCGGACTCTGTTTACCACAGTCTCTTGGTTTGCGTGCAGCGCCTCCACGTGGTACTTGAGTAAGAGGCGCCGCGTGAGCGCATGCTTCCCATCTAAAATGACAGGATGGCGCTCCCCGAAGTTGAGCTCGCTGCAGGCGCCCAGCCTGCCGCGCACTCGCACCAGCCCGTCGTCAAACAGCATAGGATCTAGTGCTCGTAGCTTGCTGTTGTGAGGCAGTGGGCGAGCTTCTCGTAGTGCTGCTATGTCGGCTGCGTAGCTCTCTGCTTGCGCCAGACGTAAGAGGCGCAACTCGGCCTCGTGCAGGTCGTCTGTTGACGGTGTGGTTGTCTGACGCCTCTTGCGGCATCGTTCTGTGAAAATATGTACACGTGCCATAACATTAACAGCGCGTGTCCATGTGGGCAGCCGCTCGTACCGTAGCAGTGGGTCGGCCTGTGCTGCAACAGTGTGCACTCGCTGCACTCTCTCCAAATCTTGCTCTGCCACTGCGTCGAGGTCGATGTCAACCGGCCACTGCTCCTGTGGACAGCGAAGAAAAGAGGGACCCGCCAACCACTCATCACTATTACTAGGCCAGTCCATCCGGGTGGCCTTGTCAGCTGGGTTCATCGCCGATGGAACCCAGCGCCAGCTTGTTCTCTCTGACCTCCTATCTATCTCAGCTAAACGGTGTGACACGTACCTTTGAAATTCTAATGCGTCTGAATTTATCCACTTAAGAACAGTTTTACTATCTGTCCATAAATGTACACTACTAATTTTTGTTCCTAAATCTTTAACAACTGTGTCAGCTAGTCTGCAAGCTAGCACAGCTGCTTGCAACTCTAGTCGTGGGATAGATGTTACCTTCTGTGGCGCTACTCTTGCCTTACCTATTACTATGGCGACATCCCTATTCCCCTCTGTATTTATTCCTACTATGTAAGCTACCGCCGCGTAGGCGGACTCGCTCTGACTCGGAACTGTAAACCGTACCACCTAGGTATAGATACCTCTTTAAGGTGATGTAGGTTATGAAGCCATTCAAACCATATTTTGGCTTCTGCCTGTTTCAGTTTTTCATCCCATTGAATACCCGTGTGCCATATCCGTTTCATGAGGATGCGCGACTGTATGACACATGGATACAAGAAACCTAAGGGGTCAAAGATCGACATGATGAACCGAAGAAATTCTCTTTTTGTTGGAACAACGTGACCTTCTACTATGGCTTTAGGTAGCCGCTTAAATGATAGGTCAAAGGCCAACTGATCTGTGTTCGGTGACCAAATCATTCCTAGTGTGCGTTCCGTAGCACCTTCACCTTTATCAAGTGAAACTCGGTCAGGCATTTCTGTTTTCAATTTATCGCGCAACTCTGGAGAGTTGGTCACCCACCCCCGTATATTAAACCCGCCACTGGCGTGGACGTGAGTCACCTCCTCAATTAAATTGTTGGCTTGTGCGGCCGACCAAGTACTATCTAGGTAGTCGTCCATATAGTGTTTTTCATGTATGGCGGCTACCGCGCGTCGGGGTATATTTCTTTATGTTGGTTAGCATTCTTATTAAGTACTAGCTTCTGCCCGCGACTTCGTACGCGGATCCTGTTGCTTATGCCAGCGACAACGGGGTCGTCAAAATCGAAGATCTGAAACGTCTGATGTCGAATTTTAAGAGCCTGGGGACGGGAATACAACGGGATGTGCGAGACGATTCGAGACGTTCCAGATCTTTAATTTTTGTAAGTCAACAGGAAATGCCCATCAGACCAAAAACACTTGCTGAGACGTCATTCCTATGTGTTATGGTGTAGCTGGGCTCTTGGAGTTCCACAACAGGTGTTCCAGATCTTCGATATTTATAAGTCAACAGATTGAACAACTTTTGCTAAAACTTCATTCCTATATATATGTTATAGTGTAGCTGGGCTCTTGGAGTTCCACATCAGGTGTTCCAGATCTTCAACAGAAAATGCTCATCACGTGGAACAATTTTTGCTATGGTACCATTTTTGTATCTCTTATAGGTCAGCTGGTCTGTTGCGGTTCTGCATCAGGTGTTTGTTTCCAAGATAAAAGTCAACAGGAAATGCCTATCAGACCGAACAACTTTTGCTAAGACGTCATTCCTATATGTGTTATGGCATAGCTGGGCTCTTGGAGTTCCACAACAGGTGTTCCAGATCTTCGATTTTTATAAATCAACAGAGAGTGCTCATCAGATTGAACAACTTTTGCTAAGACGTCATTCCTATATGTGTTATGGTGTAGCTGGGCTCTCGGAGTTCCACAACAGGTGTTCCAGATCTTCGATTTTTATAAGTCAACAGAGAGTGCTCATCAGATTGAACAACTTTTGCTAAAACGTCATTCCTATATATATGTTAGTGTAGCTGGGCTCTTGGAGTTCCACATCAGGTGTTCCAGATCTTCAAATTTATTCTCTCAGCAGAAAATGCCCATCACGTGGAACAATTTTTGCTATGGTACCATTTTTGTATCTCTTATAGTTCAGCTGGTCTGTTGTGGTTCTGCATCAGGTGTTCAAGTTTCCAAGATAAATTATAGCCTATATCTTGCCCAGACTTAATACCTATACAACAACAAAAAAATCATTCAAATCCGTCCAGCAGTTCCGAAGATTAGCGTGTACAAACAAACAGACAAACAGACAAACAGACAAACAGACAGACTTTTTTTTTTGGATTCGTGCTCTATTACTGTTTCTAAACCCCCCTCAATTATTTATTTTTTAATATATTCAATGTACAGACACAGTTTTTCTACTGTTTTATTATATGTATAGATATAAATTGCTGAAGTTGGTGACGACACGGCCCCGAATATCATAGAGTTCATCACGTACACGTCAGGTTCGTTATTCCCATTACAAGTCCAAAGGAAAAGTTGTGCCCCTCTATCTTGTTCTCTAATCAAAACACGTAAGAACATATCGGCTATGTCACCAGTGAAGGCAACAGGCCCTAATCTAAATTTAAATAACACGCCTAACAGGGAGTTGAGCAAGTCAGGCCCAGATAATAAATTATCATTCAAAGAGGTCCCATTGTAGCTGGCCGCGGCATCAAATACCAATCTTAATTTTCCCGGCTTGTTAGGATTCGTTACTCCGAAGTGGGGTAAATACCACACCGAATCGGATTTGATACCGCCGTCCACCTTACTCGCGTACCCTTCAGCTATCAACCTATCTATTTGTGCTGCATAGGCTGATGCATACACAGCGTCTTTACATAAACGACGCTCAATTCCCGCTAGTCGTTGACGTGCATATTTATAATTGTCAGGTAACTGAATGTCATCCCGACGCCACAATAATCCTATTTCCCACGCGCCGCTCTCTGTTTGACGGCTAGTGGAATCTAAAATAGCTTTAGCTCTCTCTACGTCTTTGTGTGTTCTAGGCACTTCCGAAATACCTATAGCTTCTAACTCAAATTGTTTTTTAACTATCTCGTGTAAGTCAATAGTTGATTCTACTACACAGTTCAATGAATGTTCACTAGTATCTAAATAGCTTCCTACAGGTCCGTGCACAACCCACCCTAAGCTGGTCAAAGAGGCAACTGGCTTACCAGATTTCCCTCGGCGAGTCTCCTGGCTGGTCAGCAGCTCCCAGTTGTCTTGACCCAGCAATAGTAGCGGTCTGGCTCCTCTCATTTCTTCGCAGCCCAAGTCGCGGATGTGGGCGTGCTCATTTATTACTGCAGCTGGCACTGTTTGCGCGGGTAAGTCTAGGCTTTTTAGTGTGCGACACTTCACTGTGTGTGCTTGCCCGTTAGGTCCACGCACTGACACACTAATTATTCTTGATGTTTCATCTACAATCTCTTGGCCGCGCGCACTGTGTAGAGTCAATGGTACTTGCTTTCCATTTATATTTTTAGCTAACGAGTCGTCTATCAATGATACGGTTGCCCCGTCATCCAATAGGGCATAACAATGCTTGTCAACACCGTTCACTGTTACACACACAGGCATTATCTTCAATAACGCTTTCCCAGTGTAATCACTAACATTCGTGACGCTCTCGCTCTCGTTCTTCTTGTCGGCATGTAACAATGTGTGGTGGGCGTAATTACACGACGCGCACCTACTTGCACGACAGAAATTCTTTCCATGTTTCTTTACAATGCACTTAAAACACAATTTATTTTGCTTGACGTGCTGCCATCTGTCGTTAACATTTAATTTAGAAAACTTCTCACACTTAGGTAGCTTATGTTTTTCTCCACATAAAGTACATAGCTCCTCTGTTTCCTTGACTGACTGTTCATTGTCCGAGTGGACGTGTACACGTTGAATATTTTTAGATTGCTGCTTTACAAACTGTACATTGGGTCGGTTCTTAGCGGCGTTAGTGTTCATTTCCATTTGTACATAATAGGATGTGGCTCGGGCTAGATGACTTAGGAATTCTGCGAGTATTTCTAGGCTTGGTGAAACTCGCACATCTATGCCCTGGTTGGTTGCCATGCCCATTGCAAAATCACCGTATTGAGCGCGCTGTACAGCTGTAAGCTTATTTAAAAGTTCACTCACCAGTTGAGGATTATTTAGATAACCGTTAGCTCGAACACTTTTCAGGAGCGACACACAATTTCTTACTGTTGTTGAAAACTTTCTAAGTTCACGACCACTCTCAGTTACCTTAGGCAATGCACGCACTTTATTTAGGGCACACTCAAGCACTAGATTTGGGTGCCCAAATTCTTCATCAAGTGTTTTCATGATTTCAGCTGGATTAGTAGAGGTTCGTAATAAATCCTCCACAGCTATCTTTGCGTCGCCTTGCAGCGATGTTTTCAAGCGCGCTAGGTTCTCGTGCGGCTTGAACTCGTACATAACTGTTGTGTCATGGTACATATTTTTGTACGACAACCACTCTGCTGGGTCGCCTTTGAAAAACGGCAACTCGTATGCTTGTCTTGGTACCGGTCGCGGACGTGCTAAACTAGTTATAGCGTCCGCCAACTGATCTATCTTCCTATCTCGTGACCTGCTTCTGTCTGCGTCGTCAGCGAACGTGTTGCTCCACTCAGGCACTTCTCGAGCCTGTTCTCTCACTCGCGGGGCACTGGTTGTAGCTGGGGTTGTAACATTCCCTAGGTACGGCGGTTCGCGAAACTGTACGGACGCGGGCGCACACTGTGGGGGCGCAGGTATATATTCAGACGGCGGCGCGGGCGCTACTACCTCTCGGGAGGGCGCGGTAACTTCGCGAGAGGGCACGTACACTTCGCGGGAGGGCGCGGGCACTGGACGCGGCGGCGGCGGCGGCTCGCGACTTATAGTGGACGCGAGAGTTTCTCTATCACCGGGTGCTGTCTCTGTCACCCATTCTTCCACTCGACGCGTTGTTCCCTCGTCCTCTGACCCTGAATCTTCGTCAGCAGCGGCGTCTATCTCAGCGAGATCGACCTCAAGCTTCTTCTTGACTAAATGCTCTTTCATGCGCACCAACTCTCTTTCTGCCTCGTATTCGACCCTCCGACGAAGGAAATCGGCACTTCTGTGACCGCTCTTCGAGGAGACGTGGCTTGCCCCTGACCTTGCCCTGTGTGACCTCTCCGATCTCATTGGCGTGAACGTGTCTCTGTGGTCATAAACTCGACCTCCCGCCCCTGGGATCACAGGTATAGGTATAGACATTGATGTAGGTGCGACTGAAGGCGAGCCGTGTGCCCTTTCGGATGGCACCCCAGAGTCAGCTTCTAATTCTCGCCGCTTGTTCATGTCTGCCTCTAATTTACGCAACTTACTTCTCGTCGTAACTGTGCTCATCTTCTTTAGCGAGCTCAACAGATCCGGCTCGACAGGACCAAATTGTAAAGGATCTCAGGCCGCACGGGTTGATTACAAGAGAAAACCACAGAAGATGAACTGATTTAAACACTGTATATTGATTTACTTGATTAATTACATTGATTTTACAACTGATTTTACACTGATATGAAATAGTTTTTATAAAGACACAGAAACACACAATTATCAATAAAAGTTTGCAATCACATAGAAAATACAGTTTATAGAGAGTACACAGTTAATATAGTTCAATACTTTTACCCAATTTGCACAGAATTTACGACGACTTTTACACTAGTAAGTTATAAGAAACACTGAGGACTGCTGACTGAAGACTCGCTATGCTCAAAAAAGTCGCCTATTTTATTCACATTTTTATTAGCTCAAGTAGTGGCTGACCTAATACTTGGTATTTATCTATTTTCCTATCGGTAGCGTGGAAGCCGGCATTTCCCGTCCCTCAACTCCCCTTTCCTCACCCCTGTGACCTACTTAACTTTGATTGGCTAGATATAAAATACTAAGGGGGCTCTTTTAGCCAATCAGCTGACCTGAGTTTATACATACTTAACTACCTACAAATAGTTATTATATGTTATTGCTGTTTTACATAATGTTATTATCCTATTATTCTGAGATGACCTAGGTCATAGGGTATCTATTCAAGCTAGGTAATCTTAAAACTACGATGTTATTTAAATAATTTAAACAAATTAAGTTTCAAATGGCTGTGCTTCTCAACAACTCCGTTCAGCGAACCCTCGCTAGTTTAATTTTTATCTGGCGAAAATTTCGCCGGCTTATGCACATCAAGCTACTATAATCTGTCAAACTTTAAAAGTTTTTAATATTACCTATTATAACTTTACTTTAAATACCTTCACAACCCATTCAATAAAATTCATCTATCAGCACAATGTTTTGAGTGCGTTACATTGTGGTTCACAGTAAAACGTGATTTTTCACCCCAAAAAAATAAAAACAGTCGTTTCCCAGCAATAGGTTTTGCGTAGTTACTTAGTTTGATGTACGGAATGCTTGGTTGACGGTTTCGTGATGAGGTCTTGTTAAACCTTGTATTTTACACGTTTCGTGATTGTCTTGCTTATCAGTTTTCAATATTTAATTTTGTCTTACTTTAAATTTAATGGCGGTAGTTGTGACTGAATTGTAATGGATACAAGTAGCTACTACTGAACATCAGGTCCCGGGACTCGTTTCCCAAATCTGGACAAATGATATTGAGTTTTTCCAGCAGTAATTTCTCAATGGGGGCTATCGCGTGTGAATTTGCCGCTAGAGGCGCTTGTGTAGACTAAGGTCCTCCAAAATGTCAGATGTCATACAGTGTTCGCGCGTTGTGTGCTTTTTTAGCACGTATTTATTTATACTAATACTCACGATTGTGTTCTAGATTGAGCCATTCCTGATGAATTATGACTTGAAGATTTTAAGTAGCAACATAGGATCATAAATTCATAATATTGTTAGTACGTGGAGGTAGAATGATTTTTAAATGTTTCATGCTTGCTAATTTTAGGAAGAATATTGTAAATATATATCTAAAGCTTACACTATGTTGTTATACGTAATAAAATATGAAGTTATTGGTGCTTTAAAGTATTGAATAGAATTATTGACAGGACCTTACTCGACAGTGCACCATCTGGTGAGCTCTAAAACGATAGCCCTCATTACAGCTACGGTTACCGACGTAGCCCGAAGAATTGCCAAACTTAAGTGGCAGTTGGCAGGGCACATTGCTCGCAGAACGGATGGCCGATGGGGCTGAAAAGTTCTGGAGTGGCGACCGCGAACCGGAAGACGTTGAGTTGGAAGGCCTCCC
Organism: Xestia xanthographa; assembly: GCA_905147715.2. Taxonomy (NCBI): domain Eukaryota; kingdom Metazoa; phylum Arthropoda; class Insecta; order Lepidoptera; family Noctuidae; genus Xestia; species Xestia xanthographa. The sequence goes on from LR990671.1 coordinate 11,741,576, forward strand.
ACTAGGTGGACGGATGACCTGGTGAAGGTTGCGGGAATCCGCTGGATGAGAGTCGCACGAGACTGGTCAATGTGGCGACACTTGGGGGAGGCCTATGTCAATGCTGAGTGTAGGTCTCTTCCAAATCTCTCCACTTTTGGCGGTTTTGTGTAATGGCTATCCAGTTTCTTCGCGCCTCTTACACGGGACTTAAACGTAAATGGAGAAGTCTTTCTTCAAATACTAATACAAATTCTGTTCCCAGCACACTGTAAGCTGGAGCCTCACATCTCGGTCCAGTATAACTGCATCATCTCATACGGTGTAGGAGTCCGGCCCTGCGAGGAGTACGAGCCTCCAGGCACACGCGTCACGCCCGAATGCAAGCCCAACTACTTCTCGAACGAGAATACCCTTTATATGACATGTAATCAAAATGGCTACTGGAACCGTATTGTTACTTGCGAACCAGGTATGTATTGACAGAAGACTTTTGTTTTTATGTCTTACTAGGTTTACCGGGGATTCGCTCGCGCTATGGCTATGTCACGGGAATCTATATCTAAAGTTATATTATAAACAGGAAAGATTTGATTTTTTGTTTGTTTGATACGATTTAACTCAAAAATTACTTGACCGATTTTAAAAATTCTATCACCATTAGAAAGCTACATCTTTACCAAGTAACATAGGCTATACATTATATTGAAATCATGCATATTAGCCGAGCTATCACAATTTTTGTCGAGCCAAGCGAAAAGAAATTTATTTGCTTGCGCTGCCTAACTGTTGTATATCATTGAAAACAATGTATGGTAACCTGGTCCGTCTTAAATAGTTCTACAAAAAAGTCCGCGACATTATATCGCTATATTTTTAATTTTAGCAGATTAAGTGTATGTAAGAGATACGCGAAACTGGTTGGCGTACGTTGAAAGGATTTAAATGTATTTTTTGGTGAACAAATTTGGTGACGATAATTACCTACACTTATCTCACTAATGGGCGAAGAAACATACGAACTGTTATCTAGCTTGGCGAGCCCGTTAAAGCCATCTGTATAAAAATATTCACAAGCCGTAAGTTTACTCCAAGAGTATTTACAACCAAAACCCGCCGAGATGGCAGAAAGATATAGCTTTCGACAGCGGAGGTAGTTCAGGCAAATCGATTGCAGCTTACGTGGCGGAATTAAAGAACTATCAAGATATTGCAACTTTGAAGCGGTTTTAATAGATAGCTTGGAGGACCAATTCGTGTGTGGTTTACAAAGTGAATTTATAAGGCAACGGTTGTTTGCAGAGGAAAATTTAAACTAGATGTAGCGGCACTACAAAAAGTAATACAGGTACATGGGACAAAAAGTACTACAACGCCATCTATAACATAGATGATGAACTAACAGCGAAATCAGAATTCCTACATCGCGCAAGCAGAGTTATCCGCGACATAAGACTATAATATACAAGAACCCGACGACAACTGTCGGGCAGTGACCCACCAGACATAACACCCGTCTGGTCGGAGGATCCTCCCTTTTCTACGGGGGATGAAGAGCTTTACACCCTGTTCGTTTTATACCCTCAAATTAAACAGCAGTAAATTTGGCTACTTTAGAACCTAACTAACATAACGTCGCGGGGTGCTTCAAGTCCCATTATAGGAGTAGAGATACTTTGATTTGAGTTCCGTCGCATGTATTTCACAATTTTTACGATTTCACTTCGATAGATTATAATTATAATCTACCGAAAAATAATGCGTTAAATTGTAAGCAGTATGTTCGGTTGACAATCTTCCGAGAGTTTACAATCTCGCTAGATAGATTACAATCTAACGGTGACATATACATGTATACCTGGTGAAGTGTGGCTAGTCCCTTCTTTTAAGTACTACCATAATAATTGTGCCGGACGGGCGTTATCCGCTGATGGCGTGGATACGTGTACCTGGTGCTCTGCCTATACCCTATTACTACCGGGCGCACGCTTGTACTATACTTCGCCGCCAGACGGCGCTGACGTCCTACACCTAATTAACTATAGCTGTAGCTGATCATTCTTCGCTATCTCAGGGCGTTGACCTAACGAGGGGGATAGGGGTTACTGGGAAAATAAGACACTTATTTAACTTTCATAACTGTACAGGAAGCGATTTCAGGATTAATTCGCGCACTACTTTTTCACTATTTACTTATACATATTTGCCGTACTGATGACTACGATTCTAAGAAAAGTCGAGTTTACTAAGGTACTCCAGAACTTTACTGTAACGAGAACCCTGATTTCGCTTTCTGATTTTGGAAAACTTTAATGAAAATTTGATTATGGAAATGTACAATCTTTCTGCAAATTACAATTTTGAGCTTATGTTTAAACACTTTATATACATCGCCACAATTCCACATAACGTTATTTATGTACAGACATAAAAACAACGAAAATCTTTATTAAAACGTGGAAATTATTTCCAAAAAACCAGACAACTTTTCCAAAGTGTTTGGATGAAGGGTCTTACAGGCTGAATTACACGAAAACTGTTGCTGTGACTGTAAGTATATAATCGCCATATACTAGACGAGTATATGGTCCATCTAAAACTGTTACTTATTTTTTCGTGTCTGTATCTTTCAGCCTGTAGCGATCCTTCAACTGAAAATCTGTAAGACAATTTTTTTCTGTTTTTGTCTAATATGGCCGCGCTAGACCGTCATACTCTCGTCTAAGTGGTTCAACTACAATCTAAGTTATAAAAAATTACTATATCCAGGCCTAGGTCGCAACCTAGGCTCCCTGGACCTCGCCAAAGCGTTAAATTATACTATAAAACTCCACTTGCGAGCCCATATGTGTCTAGCGCGCCTGAAAATTACTATCTAACTATTCTAGATTCACTGATGGCACTTTGTTATCTCACTATATTGCCCATACACTGACTCTACACTATTTTTTAACTATTAATCAACACTCTATGTGTTGGATTGGTGACGTTCGTTGCGAACAATAATAATAATAATTTCTTTATTAGCATACATATCAACTAACAACCTAACACAATCATTTAAATTCTTCTATTAACAATTTCACTAGATAACTCTAATTAGGATGTTAGTTTACACAGAACTAATTCACCCTGCTCCCCGTACTAGTATTATAAACTGTATACGGTGGAACAGTTTTCCTCGGTCGCGGTAAAAGGTTAGTTACTACATTATACTAGTGGTACTTAAGTTAATTCGGTATAGTAACAAAACAAAGAAAGGTACAAGCGTTAAATAAAAAGGGTATACAGTAAATATTTGCTCTGCTATTTTTCAAATTTGATGGTAGGGTAGTTCTAAAAGTTGACATAGTATATGCAAGGTTTTTAGATGCTTTGTTTGTTTACAAAGCTAATACTTACAGTTACTTTTTGTGATTGATAAATGTTTTTGATTGATTTGTTGATATGTTGTTAAATTAAAGTTAAAAATAAAACAAAAATTATAATAAATTAAAATAGTACATAAATAATATGAATTGAAATTTAAATTAAAACCAACATAAAAATTAAAATTAAGAATACAATCAAAATTTAATTCAAAATATAAATTTAAATTAAAATTGACATTAAATTAAACTTTTTAAATTTAAAATTAATATAACCCGACTGAGCAATTTTATGACGAACTTTCCGGCTATTGTAGTGAGCAAAGATGGACATGCATTGATACAAAAATGTTAGGATTAAGTTCGAACACATACACATTCCTGAGTGAGGCCCATGGGTCCAGGAGGTGGCTCGATCACTGTGTAGTGACTGAGGCGGCTGTGGCCTCCGTCAGGAAGGTGTATGTAGTTTATGATGTACTTTGGTCGGACCACCTGCCACTAATTGTTGAATGTGATTTGACTGTGATACTGCCTAAGATATGTGCCAATATTGTATGTTCCAACAAGGTAGTGTGGGGGGAGAGGAGTCAAAACCAGATTCTAGCGTATCAGCGTAAATGTCATGATAGATTAAGACTAATTGACTTCCCACACGAACTTGGTGAATGCTGTGATAGTATGTGTAACGATCTTGGTCATCGAACTGTCATTGATAAGCTGTATGCCGACATCGTACATGCCTTAAGTGACGCTGCTGTAACGGGTCGAGGAAGCGGCAACAGTCGCTCGAAACGGGTAATAGTAGGCTGGAACAAACATGTTGCCGGGGCTCACAGAGAGGCTAGGCAGAAATATTTGTTGTGGGCGTGGTATGGTAAGCCTACCGCCGGGTTACTTTATAACGAAATGTATGAGGCTAGAAGAGTTTTCAAGTCGAAGTTAAAGTGGTGCCAAGACCATGAAGACCAAGTTAAAATGGACATTCTAGCCTCACATCACTCTAAAAACGATTTTCGTAGTTTCTGGAAGCACACAAATAAGTTAAAAACTAAACCGGGAATCCCTGTGAGCGTCGGTGGTATGAGTGAACCGGAAGACATTGCTAATCTTTTTAAAGAGGCGTTCTTTGTGAAGTCGCCTTTAGGACCTTCGCGGTCGGTGCCCAATGTTGCGCCCGGTATGGAATTAGGGGTTAAATTTAAATCCAAGGAGATAGCGAATACTATTAGAAATATGTCAAGAGGTAAGTCCCCGGGCCATGACGGGCTCAGTATCGAGCACCTCCGCTATGCTGGCCCTCACTTAGCTAGGGTACTTGCTATGCTGTATAGCTTCTGCATGAGCCATAGTTACCTGCCTGGCGAGATGATGCGAACAGTGGTTGTGCCAATTGCTAAAAACAAAACTGGTGACCTCGCCGACAGTAGTAACTATAGGCCCATTTCGCTAGCTACTGTGATTTCGAAGGTGTTTGACAGCATGCTTAATACGCAATTAAGTAAAAGTGTTACCTTGCATGACAACCAGTTCGGATTCCGAGCTGGGTTGTCAACCGAGAGTGCAATTTTGTGTCTTAAGCATGCTGTCACTTACTATACGAAGCGCGAGACGCCGATTTACGCCTGCTTCCTAGACCTGTCTAGGGCTTTTGATCTGGTTTCCTATGATGTGTTATGGAGTAAATTAGTGCAGGCTGATTTGCCATTGGAACTAGTTAACATTTTAAAGTTTTGGTATGGAAACCAGATCAACACTGTGCGATGGGCTGGGGCGTTTTCTCGTCCGTACGGGTTGGAGTGTGGGGTGAGGCAGGGGGGGTTGACCTCACCAACGCTTTTCAACCTTTATGTGAACGGACTGATTGCCGAGCTCAGCAGTACCAGGGTTGGATGCTATGTGGACGGTATTTGTGTCAATAATATCAGTTATGCTGACGACATGGTGCTGCTGAGTGCGTCAGTCTGTGGCTTAAGAAAATTGGTTGCCCAGTGTGAGTCTTACGCCAAAGTGCATGGTTTGGCGTATAATTGTAAAAAGTCTGTGTTTATGGTCTTTAAGGTTAGGGGTAAAAGCCCTGACAGGGTGCCTCCTGTATTACTGTATGGCACACCTTTGCAGAGAGCACAGAATTTTAAATACCTTGGTCATATATTGACCCCTGACCTTAAAGACGATGATGACGTTGAACGTGAGCGGAGGGCATTGTCGGTTAGAGCGAACATGTTGGCTCGCAGGTTTGCACGATGCTCACTTCCAGTCAAGATCACGCTCTTTCGAGCGTACTGTACTTCTTTTTACACGTGCAGCCTGTGGGCTAGGTGTACGCAAAGATCGTACAGTGCTCTCCGCGTTCAGTATAATAACGCGTTTAGGATGCTGGTGGGGCTGCCCCGCTTCTGTAGTGCGTCGGGGATGTTCGCAGATGCGCATGTGGATTGTTTTTACGCAACAATGCGTAAAAGGTGCGCCTCCCTGGTGCGCAGGGTGTGGGGCAGCACCAACAGTATCTTAAGCATGATTGCCAGTCGCCTGGACTGTGTTTATGTGGGTCGCTGCTGTGCAATTACTCATGGTTTGTCGCAGCAGTGATCCACCATTATTTGTGTTTTATCAGTGCTTACTAACATAGTCGTAAGTTTTACTAACAGCTTTTGAGTCATGGATACTTGAATAAAGAGACATTCTATTGTATTCTATAATATTAAAATTAAAATAGGTCTCAATTATACTACAAATTTTGATGACGCGAATTTGTGTTGTAATGTGTGTGTGATGAGTGTATGTATGTAAGTATGTGTAGGTATGTATTCGTACAGGGGTGTGTGTCGTGGAATGGAATCTGGTGAAATAGTTACGCAGTGGTTTTAATCAATTGTTCCGTGTTGTTATAATTCAATGAGTTTAGAAGTTTAAAAATTTCATTTTTACATGCATGTTTGTTAAGATGGCGAATTTGACCATGCCAAAGTCTTCGGGGGTTACAGGCGTGATATTGTTATCTCAAAGCTGTATGTTTCTTCAGAGTGTGGGCGCGTGACTCCGATCGGAGATGACCTCATCTATCGAGGCAATACGGCCAAGCGAGGCGAATTGCCGTGGTACGTCGCGATCTACAAGAAACCTACCCGACCCGGACAGGACCACGAACTGATCTGCGGAGGAACTATTGTTTCAACCAGAGTTGTTATATCGGGTAAGTTGAAGACCCGGTAAAGTGCGAGTCGGACTAGCGTATGAAGGGTTCCGTACCATTGTAGTAAGTAGCTCCTCCTTTAATTTCCCGTCCCCTAGTTTCTGTCCCGTTGTTTATGTCCTGTTGTTTCTGTCCTGTTGTTTCTGTCCTGTTGTTTCTGTCCTGTTGTTTCTGTCCCGTTGTTTCTGTCCCGTTGTTTCCGTCCCTTTGTTTCTGTCCCGTTGGTTACCCTTCGGGAACGGAACCCTATATATGATCAAACTTAGACGTTCCCACAGCTGGGACTCAATGGACGGCACCTGTCTGCCGATTGTTGGCTGCATAGTTTTGCTGATTTCATTACGATATTCACTTACTTGTGCATTCTTATATCCTCTGTCGATGGCGTATCTCACCTAAAACTGGCCGAAACATAGCCTGAATGACTGTTTTCGATCCAAAGGAAAAACGACCTTACGTATAATGACATTAAACCTATTATCTAGCTGGCCATTGCTTCTGGGGCACGTTTGGCGCGCAAGATGCGTCTCTCTTCGCAGTGGCCACGGCCAAGCTGTATAGAGAATGGGACCATAAAGAAGACAAAGACGTACAGAAGTCTAACGTAAGTTTCTTTTTTTTTGGTAAATACGGTAGGTACCCCAAGGTGAAGTGAAGTCAGACCCTACTGCGGGCCTAAAAAGGCCACTTTAGCAGAATCATAAAGTATTTCACTTTAAAAAAATTAAATCTCTAAAACGGACTTTATGGTCATGACCATAAAGTCCATTTTAAGAATTTACATTTAGCAGAATCATAATTTAATTGACTAAAAAATTAAATCCTTAAAACGGACTTTATTAGCATGACTATAAAGTCCATTTTAAGAATTTACATTTCTTAAGGGGGTGGTACCTGCTAATGAGAGGTTTTCTCCATGTAACTCCTCTTTGATGAGTGAATATAAATGTCCAAAAAAAATATATGTTGCTTGTTAGACTCTAAACTTTAATTGGTACAATTGAAATAATTCTAACTTTATTATTACCTACTATATAAAAAAAATCTTCAAAGTGAAGCATATTTTTTTTGAAATTTCGTAACTACTCCTAAACGGCATTAAGTTTTAATTTTTTTTTTTCACACAAATATTTGTCACGTTTTTCTTCACAAAGCGTACAATTGGAATTTTGATCTAATGATTTATTAGGCTACAATTAAATAAAAACCACTCATTTCGCACTAATAGGCCCGCAGTGACGGACGTAACAACCGCTTTGTAGTGCAAGCTGATTAGAACTTTATTCTAACAGTATTTCAAACGAAGTTTGAGCCACCGCAAACAGAGTTGCTAATTTAGCAGATACCCCAGCCTTAACGTGATTAAGAATAAGAATAAGAATAAGAATAAGAATAAGAATAAGAATTATTTATTTGCTTAAAATATAGGTGTTACCAGATGTTAAAGTTGGTGGTTTAGGCACAAACCATATTTTGCCTTTTTAGGGCATGCAAATATAATTTTACATTATTGTATAATGCGTATCTACGTGAAATTTAACATGTACTTATTAAGTAAAGTAAAATAATTATTAAATAAAAAATAACACAAATATTGCACACGAAACTAATACCTATATCTTAAAATTAAATTTTGTGTTGCAGAAATTCTTGTAAACTGTAAAAACAATTTTCTGTCAACCATTTACGCAATTGATTTCTAAAATATTTAAAAGGGAGTTCTCTAATATTTCTTGGTAATTTATTAAATATAGAAATACACATATGAAACACATTGTTTTTAATCAATGTTGTATTGCAAAATGGTATCAAAATTTTTGTTGGATCTCTTGGTCTCTGCTTAGTGTAACTGTCACCTTTGAATTTAAAAAATTCACTATGTTTCCTTACAAATACTGATACTTCAAACAAATACATGCCGGTCAACGTCAAAAGCTTAAGTCTTTTAAATAGAGGTCTACAAGATTCTAGTGGGCCGACACCGCAAATAGCTCGGACACATTTTTTTTGTACAATAAACGCCTTCTCATAGTCTGTTGAATTGCCCCACATTATTAGTCCGTATCTTAATATGGATTCAACGTATCCACTGTATGCTATGCGAGCAGTTTTCTCATCTGATACAATTCGAAGTTTCCTTAACGCATACACAAATCTATTAAGTTTACTGCATACGCCATATATGTGTGGCTTCCAATTACAAAATTTATCAAGAGTTATACCTAAAAATTTAATATTTTCTGTTTCTTCTATAATTTTATCATTTATTTTAACGTTGATACTAACAGAGGGTTTGCATTTGTATGTACTAAATTTAATGAATTTTGTTTTCGAAATATTAACACAAAGGTTATTAGATTCAAGCCAATTTATAACACACTGTACAGCTTCTCTTAATTGGTTTTCATGGGTTGAATTTTTTGTTTTATGTGGTACTATGACAGAAATATCATCGGCGAAAAGGACACTATCGTAGTTTAATGAATCTGGTAAGTCATTAATATATATTAAGAATAACAAGGGTCCCAGAACACTCCCTTGTGGTACGCCATAGGTATTGAATTTGGAAGAGGATCTATAGATAGTGGATTCAAGATTTTCATTCAAATTTGCAACTTCAACACATTGTTGACGTCCTGTTAAAAAAACTTCTAATCCAATCCAAAGCGACGCCCCGGATGCCATATCTTTCACATTTGTTTAGTAAGATGCTATGATCCACAAAATCAAAAGCCTTACTCATGTCAAAAAATACTACTGCAATCGGAATTTTTTCGTCTAGGTATTCTGTGATCTTTTTAATTAAGGTAAATGCTGCCAAAGAAGTGGATTTATTATGTTGAAAACCGTTTTGTTCCTGTTTAAGAATGTTATGGTTATTTAAAAATCCTATTAATCGACTGTAAAATACCTTTTCAAAGATCTTTGATAAAACAGGAACAAGAGTAATAGGGCGATAGTTATTTGGCTCTTTTCGATCACCTTTTTTGAATAAGGGTTTAACTATGGAATGCTTTAATGCCTCTGGGAATATTCCTTGTGTCAAAGAATTTTCTAAAATGTGATTTAAAACAGGCGCTATGATATGAGCACTTGCCTTAATAATACGTGTTGAGATAGTGTCATAACCTACAGCGTTGGTCATATTAGGATTCTGATAAAGCGGCCATTTTAGACCCCCTGATCACCCATCAACATTAATGAATCTCAACCATGTCTGTTATACTTGCCACGAGTCATCATCACCGTCATTCTTCTGCCCTTATTCCAATTTATTGATGCAGCATTCTTCCACACTTCTTTATTACTCGTCATCTCATCAGACACCTCCTTTCTTCCCATATCTTCTTTCACGCAGTCCGTCCATCGTTTCTTTGGTCTTCCTCTACTCTTGTCAACATTTGAACTCAAAACTTTTCTCACGACATGTTCTTCATTCCTCCTCATCAGATGCCATTTCAAGACAATCCTTTTCAGTCACCGGCGCCACTTTGAAACTTCGTATTCTCCACGGGCTCTGGCCCCACGAGATTTCTTAGCATTCGGTAATAAAACTGTTTTTTTTTTACATAATTATTACATATGAACTTACGTACTGCTTTTGCCTCGTCCACGTTCACACATCAGCAGGCCTATTACGTATCTTTCTGATATCCAGTGACTATCAAGCTTCGGTTGTACACCGAACTTTGATGACAACCGTGAATGTCATAATATTGGTATTACATATCACACTGAGTGGATGTCACTTTACGGTGATTAACAGCCCGGGTACGGTGTAACGTCTTTCACGAAAGTCACTTCAAACTCAGCTGTCATCAATTTGTTGTCCACTATGCTCGAATTAATATAAGTATCGATACGAAAGCGTCTGTCAAAATGAGTTACGGTGACTATCAGCCACGATGGCAACCAATGACGTCATATTTGATCGCGACTGGTCATACATAATACGAAACTAACCTTTTGACAGTTAATTGATGGACACTGAGCCCAGTTACTATCATTTCGAGCTGTCAACAGAGATACGTAATAGGCCTGCTGGTCATACACTCACGCCGGTTGCGAGTACAGTTCGATTCAAACTTAATGGCGGCTCGGAAGTTAGCTGCCAGTGCAGGTTCGCGCATGTACAGTCAAGTCGAAAATCATCTAAGCTCGTTTAATTATTTTTCTAACTGAAACTTGTGTGAATGTTTTAGTGCTGTATAGTACGTATTTATTTGTTAGTTTGTCAAGTACAGAGAGGGTTCAAAGAAAAATAAAATAGGTGTTATGAAAAATATAAGAAATGTATTTTAAATTTATTTTACAACGGCTGAACACCCTCCATATAAACTTGTTTTCTTGTGGAAGGAACTTCCATGGAACTATCGCTTCCTTCGTCTTCTCTTGAATCTGATTCCTTTTCAGATTCAGAGTTGAGAAAGAAAGAAGAAAGAGTTAAGAAAATGGATGACATTATAAACCATTTTTCTCGTTTGTCTGCGTAAAACGTATCGTCCGCGAGGCATTTTACAAATAAATACCAAAGTATTTTCCGTACAACCAAAAACAGTCTTATAACTTTACGTAAATAACGAACAACAAACGGAATAATAACAAAAAAAACTTCACAAAACAATAACAAAAAAAAACAAAACAGTTAGCAAACAACAACAAATTATTATGAGCTCGACTGTACTTAAGCAGAAGTTCGCGCTTGTGTGCAGAATACAGACATAACTCACACACTAAAGCGACGACACGTAGGGCGAGTGCGGGTGAGAGAGAGAGCGCGCGGGGATGTGCCCCGCCGGCACGCCCCTCTACGTCCCGCTGATACCTAAAAATTGCGATCTGCGCAGTTGCACGTACGATGTTCCGAGCCGCCATTAAGTTTGAATCGTACTGTACTACACACCTGATCTTTCTGAAGACCCTCACAAATAAGGTCAGTGTATGCTACTCACAAATACCTTTTCTTAATATCCTCTTCTCATGACCAAACCATCTAAGCAAAACGTGTTTTTTGCAGCTACTATCAATTCATTTCACGGACCACTACTTTGGCGCTTCTGCGAACCAACAAGAGGACATTGCGATCCTAACCCTGGAGACTCCGTTCAAGTATTACAACTACGTTAGACGGGTGTGCCTGGACTTCACACAGACGTTCAACGACCAACAGCTGCAAGAGGGGGCGACAGGGAAGGTAATCATCCAAAAGTGCTTCGAGAAAAGAAACAGACATGTCCTAGAACCCAAAAATTTAGGACATGTAACGTCTACCAAACATGAAACAGCCCAAGTCACGCAGGTCACGTTGTGGAATACGGTGGCCCACTTCCTCTAATACAGAGGTGTCTCGATTACGCGCAATATTAGTTTAATCAACAATCAACTCAGCCTCTCCCAATATGCACCACAACATCCTGACCCCACCTTTCTGCTTACTTTTTTGTCTGAATCCTCGTAGGAGGTGGTCTTCTGATTCACCGGGCAAAACTGTGAGTGCCTTGATAGTGAGCCCTACAGGATCTATACTACTACAGGCTGAGGGAACCTCCAGTAGCTTACAGACCTTTGCTTAGAGCGCCGCTAGGGGAGAGCAGCAAAACACATGCTGGATCGGATCAAAGAGCCCACCTTTCCGTCTGCCCCAGCCATGTTTTGTAAGGTTCCCAGTTCCCACACTCCTGTTAGATTGTAGTAGTGCCGCTATAAGAGATGGCGGCTCAGTTACGGGACTCACTCGTTCGATATCAGTTGCCACAACACATTTGTGACACTTGCAGGTAGCTGGGTTTGGTTTGACAGCAGCTGAGGACCGCAACGGCTCACCGGTCCTGAAGACAGTGAACCTGCCGTATGTGCCGATTAGGAAGTGCCGAAAACTCACGCCGGAGAGCTTCACGGAGAACCTCTCGGGAGACAAGATATGCGCCGGTTACACTAATGGTAAGTGCGACGCTCTATGTAATACCGGTATCCAACTGCAAACGATTAGATGCGCTCAAAACTGAAACGATCGACCTAAATCCGACTGTTATATCTAAAGCTTGGGGGGTCTGCGGGTGGCGGATCGTCGCTAAACCAGCCAGGCTAAAGAGGTGGTGCGCAGTCATCCCTGCCTGTGTTCATGGAAGAACGTGCGGTCGTAGGATCTCGGATGGGCTTAAACCAGGCAGGGATGCGCGCATATACCCAGCCCCCGACCCATGGTAGTCGTAGGAACAGTAGGGTCAGAGTCCAAAATAGCAAATCGATCTCTCCAGACGGAGCGTATCCAGGAGGATAACTCCATACAAAACAAAAAATCTAAGTACGGAACAGTGAAGATAAAAAGTGCCTTCCGTTTCCCAGGTACGGCGGCTCTATGCAAGGGCGACAGTGGGGGTGGACTGGCCTTCCCTGCGCCAGACCGCGCCGTCACTCGCTACTACCTCAGAGGCATCGTCTCCACAGCACCTAAGCCCTCCAGCCAATCCGAATGTAACACGGAAACAGTCATCACCTTCACATCTATTATCAAGCATGAACGTTTCATCAAGCAGTTTCTGTAAACCAAACTAAAGTGTCCGTACCTCTTTAGACGGGTACAGATTATTTGCAACTCATCATGCAACGCAAATGTTATAAAGGGTGTAACTATACCGTGTGCACCGTTAACGGAGCCGGTAGGCATAATTACGATGATGTTTTCACCGTCATTGCGATTTTTTTTTTGTTCTGGACTTTCTGGTTTCGGAGATTGGTTCCAAGTTTTTCTACAAGTTTTTTTTTTTTCATATACTAGTTTCTATGGTCTTATCTTTATTTGAAATACCTCCATAATATCCCGTTCACTTTTAAATGCGTCCATCAGCAGAATGTGTATGAGGTTTTACAGTAAAACGCGATTTCCCAGCAATAATTTTTGCGTTAAGTTACTTAGTTTGATGTACAGAATGCTTGGTTGACGGCTTCGTAATGAGTTCGTTGACACACTGAGGTAGGATTTAAACAATACTGCTTTTAATAAATCATTCTTATTTTGTTTGTTATTTAATTTGATACTGTTTCGTAATATACTATCATTCAACTAGCAGATTTAAAAAATATATTGTTTTCTTGGCGTGTTGAGCACGTTTTCATTTGTCGGCTATATCAGACCGTGGCGCTCAAAAGCTGGAAAAGGGACGGTGCTATACAGGTCGTCTAGCTCCATCTCTCTCCCTTATTGAAGCAAGATAAAAACAAACTGACGTAAGAGGTGACCGCCTCGTTATTAGTCGAGTGATCGTAAGCGCGAGTGCTCAGCATGAGGTTCTGGGTTTCGATTCCGGGGTCCAGCGAAGCTGTATTGGGTTTTCCATCAAATAGGCTAGTTTCCACCACCAATAAATTGCAAATTTATTTAGTCCGTCAATTAGAGTATTGGAAAATAATGGACACGTATTTTTTGTTTTTGTAAATCAATGAATATTGACAAAGATAAAACGCATCGAAACTCGAGAGTGGAGACTCGTGACGTCCGAACGCACTAGCGGTGCGCGGCGTGACGTATTGAGAATTTTAAAAGCGTCGTATCTTCGTCAATTTTGGTTTACGTAACAAAAGAAAAAATACGTGTCAAATATTTTTTGATTATCTAACTGACGGACTTATTAGATTTTTTCAGGACACAAGCCTATTCTGGATTTGTCACGGCTGATGGCAATAGACTCGTCTCCTATTAAATAGGACTTGAAACACAATTAACGAAATGTGCGTGTACTATTAAGTACACCTCTGCCTAACTCTTCGAGGATTATAAACGTGATGATATATGGTAAGGTAAGAGGTCGCAGTGGGACACCAGACCCATCCTCTGGTTCACTCCTGATCCTACCGGTGCCTGTCCTCCTCAAGGCGATTATTGACAGCCGAGCCGAGATGGCTAATATTTCACAGGGTGATAGTACTGATAGTGCAGGGTAATTGGTTAAAACCCATGGTGAAACGCTGGTGAAGAATCGGGAATGAGAGGTTTTTTTTTGAGGTATAAAAAAAAACTTAGTTTCCAAGAACTCGAGTTAGGCGTTGAACTAACTACGATAGTTGGTACCAAAGCCAAAACGCTTGGGAAAAAAAACATTGCGTCACGTCACATACGCTCGTTGACTGACACTTGTTGGCTTAACCTTCCGAATATAACCTAGTTTTCTCGCGCTTTATTAAAATCAGTTTTTTTAGGTTCCGTTCCTTGCATTATCGTACTAAGTCCAGCGCCATCTATCCAGCGACTAGGGAAGAGCTAAAAAGAAAATCCCTCATTCAATTCAATGACAAAAATTCATTTGTTTTCTTATGGTGACGAGTCGGGACTTCTAGTATAGAAAAAGTTTTTAGTGAAATCAAAATCAAAATCAAAGCATTTATTTCAAGTAGGCCAGTTACAGGCACTTTTGAATGAGGGATTTTCTTTTTACTCTTCCTTGGGCGCAGGATAGATGGCGCTGAACTTAGCCTGTCACTGCAAGGAACGGAACGTCACATCATTTCACTTGGATGTCATTTTGAGATCATAAAACGAAACGTTCATATAAATCACAGTGACATTTTGACAATAAATAGACAAGAAAAGGAAAAAAATATTTTACCAGTGTTTTTATAGGTTTTCCACGCCAGAAAGAAAATGTTCCAAGAGATACAGAAGAGAAGTCTTTGCCTCGTAGACTTGTGTGAAAATGAAGGCATACATGTTTTTCCTAAAGATGAAAGTCGTAAAGCGCAATGGGTACAAGCCATCGTACATTTTAAACCTGGACGGACCTTAAAAAAGCTTTCGAAAATATGCTCAGCACACTTTAAACCAAATGATTTTGTAAGAACACCATTATCAGTGTTACAACCAAGTATGTTCATCAATGTTTAGTATTGTAGGTACTTTCTTATGTTTAAAATTCAACAGAGATTACATTTACTCTATCTCAGATTATATTCTAATAAAAGTTTACCTATTTTTAGATGTGGCATTAAAAATATTGAAGAAAACAGCCATTCCATCCATATATCCATGGAAAAATGCATCTCAACCTCCCATAACATCCAAAGATCAAGATCCATCATCATACACTGCTCCAGATCCTGATGAACATCAAGAGTCACTGGCTCTCAACTTCTCTCAAATCCAAAAGACATATGCACTCAGTAAGCATCTTTTTAGATTTACTTACTGCACCAAATTATGAAAAAAAGACATAACAATAATACTATGTAGGTACCTAACATTTCTTCTTTTTTACAGCTCCTCCAATATCATTTGTTGAAGAGCAAATTTATTTTAATACTATGCCTTGTAAGTCAAGTGAGGATCCATTAGAAAGTGATATTGAAGAAGCCGAGTTTGACAGGCAACCATATTCAGAATATGTTATCAATACTGATATAGAAATGGAAGAGTTAAATACTGCAGAAAACTTAGAGATTGCTCAAAGTAAAGAGGTAATATGTCAAGAAAGTTCATTGGATAACAGAGAATGCCATGAGAAATATGTTCAAACCCAGAATACTTAAAAACATGAAAGTTATACTCAAACAGAAGATAAAGGCAGACAGAGCATTCATTATTACAAGAACAATGATAAAGCGATTTATTTTTACACAGGCCTCGAGAATTTCAAAAAACTGTTGTTTGTTTTCCAAACCTTAGGGCAATGTGTAAATAAATTAAATTATTTTTATAAAAAGCGTCCAAAAACAGTTGATGCTTTAGAACAATTTTTTATAACTGTTTTAATCCTGCGAAGACATAAACCCTTTGAGGAAATAGCAATGATGTTTGCTATCACAATAAAAGAGGTGTATAATATTTTCATAACTTGGATTAGATTTATGTCACTTCAGTGGAAAAGCTTAGATATCTGGCTTGATAAAGATAGTGTCAGAGCGTACATGCCTTTAGACTTTCATGATAAGTTTCCATCAACGCGGGTTGTTATAGATGCAACGGAATGTCCAATAAAAAAACCAAAACTCCCCTTTGCGCAACAAGTAACATTTTCTATGTACAAAAATAGAAATACCATTAAGTTTCTTATTGGGATTACTCCCAGTGGCATGATAACTTATGTGTCTCCATGTTATGGTGGATCGGCCACTGACAGGCAAATCATAGAAAGAAGTTCTATACTAGGCAAATTTGATTACAACGATGAAATAATGGTAGATAAAGGCCTAAATGTTCAAGATATTTTCATGTCGTATGGAGTTAAGGTTAATATGCCGTCGTTTTTCAAGAAAGGGAATCAAATTGGTCCGCAAACACTTTTATCAAACCGGAAAGTAGCCAGCAAAAGAGTTCTTGTGGAAAGAATAATTGGCGTATTGAAAACATATAAAATACTATCTCAACCCTTAAATCAGACTGAAACAATGTTGTCCAGTGACATTGTATTCATTTGTGCTATGTTAGTTAATTTCCGCTCAAGTATTGTTAGTAAAAATGCATAAGCTGCAAAAATGTGTTTTAATTTTATCAGAAATATGGTTTATTTTCAGTAATATTTACATTATTTACATACTAACTCTTTAATAGAAATAAAAATATTTACAAGTATCAAAAAGGGTTACAGGGCGTCGAAAAATTCGTCCACATCGCTGTCAACAGGAAAAGTGCCCAGAAGGCTGGCAGCATTGCCATGCCAGCATTGGATGGCAATGCTGATTCTTTGGCCAAAAAATAGGCCCACCCTCTGGTCACGTGAACAGTCGACCAACCGTTTGGCGATTTCTCGAAAAACTAGGTGGGCACTCGGACCCCATGGCCCTAGTGTTTCAACCCCAAACGGCTCAAACACATAATTACCAATTAAATGATTGTATTTGCGCCGTTTGAAATTAATTTATATTAGGTTTATTACTTTTTATTGTACAAATATCTATTTATAAGAACATTTTTAAAATGTAAATTATAAAAATTTGACAGTTTTTGCAACATTGTTGTGATAAAACTATCATCTTTTTTAATAATTATTATTTTAAAATCAGTAATTGTGTACACACAGAAGTAAGCTGTTTGCCTTCCAGTACATAGCAACTGGCCTTGAACTTGATAGTAATAATTGTGTTCATGAAGTTTCAAACACCCTTCTTTTTCACACAAGTACAAATATGGCACTGTTTCTGGGGTTATGTTCTTTTCTTTTGCAGTATATGGGCATTTGACCTCAAGTACACTGTCAGAGCCTACTAGCCGGTCTGGTGTGCTAGCCAAGAATTGAAATTCACTGTGCACAATAATTCCACACCTCTCGGTCAACATCTGCATGTTTGCTTCAAATTCACGCACAGCCTCATCTTCATACTTAACCCCATGTTTGATGGATGGGGTTAACACATCTGAAGTTTTAACAAGAAAAGCTGCAATTTTTTTTTCACCACCGGTTTCTTTGCAAATCCTGCCAAAATTGGAGCTATGGATCCGCGTTAGTCGCTCCTTTTTCCATAATTTGCGGTCTATTCTTGTCTTCTCTTCAAGGGCATGTCTTTCCTCCTCATTTAGATTTCTTTGCTCTAAAAATTCTTCTTCTTGTGTCAGTTGAAGATAATCATGGTCTGCATATATGCTTTTCTTATCAGCTGGTTTGATGATCTGTGCTATTGGCATGACGTTACATTGATTACTCTGGCCACAGATCTGGCCACAGAAGTTGGCTACTGCATTTTTTAAAGTTTTGGTAAAATCATCTGGAGTCTCAACAATGGGTCTTGGGTCAAAAGATATCATTCCTTTGTACTTAGTATCTTTAGCCTTTAGTGAAAGTTCTTCGGCCTTTACGGGCTCTCCAGTGTGCAGCTTTCTTGGCTGATGGAATGTCTGCAGGCTGGAAGTCACACTTCCTTTCAGTCTAATGGTTTTATTTTCATGCATGTCAATAATACCGCAAATAACTAGTAAAATGTGCTTGCATTGAGCATATGGCCCCATTCCAGCCGCACATTCACATTGTGCTTCTAGTACAACATGGTTTTTCAATTTAACAACTACATTGTACACAATGTTTTTTCTCATTTCTGATAAAACCATACCAGTTACATAGTAATCACCATGTTCTTCAGCTATTTGGCATGACAATAGGAAGTATTCATTATACATATTACGTGCAGTAGTAATACTTTCTCTCTCTGTGAGACGGCAGAACATTACCATTTCTTCCCTGTTTAAAGATGGCATTGGTGAGCTACTGGTGACATCTTGAAAATGTTGAGGTGGTGGAAGTGCAACTTTATACACTGTTTCCGGGTCGGTGATGAGGGGCCCGAACAGTTTATCATAATCCTCAAGTCTGCAACAATAAAGAAGTTAGGAGTAAGACATCAAAGTTATTAACGTCCATAATATTTACAATAAACATGAGTGATGCAGCTATCACGGTTTTTGAATCTTATAACATAAAAATTAAATATAAAAGGGATAAACGCAGCACAATTAAAGTACAACACAAGTAAAGTACATACCTTTGCACGAGAACAGCTTTCTTTCCTGTCAATTTCGCGTTTCTCTTCCGAAGCTCTGATTTTAGGTCCGCTACGGACCAAGAACCATAATCTTTGCTCATGGTGAAAAATCAAAGAAAAACCGCAGGCAGCTTTTAACAGTAGGTAACAATAATAACAAAAATAAAACAACGAAACAAAACTGAATTTTAACAAAGCGCAAACCTAGTTTTAATTAAGTTATATTCGGAAGGTAGATATTGGCGCGAACAAAATTTCAAAGGTGTCAGTCAACGAGCAAGTGACGTGACGCAAAGTTTTTTTTTAAGCGTTTTGGCTTTGGCACCTATCATAGCCAGTTCAACGCTATCTATAGAGTTCTTGGAAACTAAGTTTTTTTTTAATATCTCAAAAGGAAAACCTCTCATTGTCGAAACAAATATGAAAATTAAATGTAGCTACAGTCCCAGACACAAGACATAAAAACTGTGAAAGTACTGTAGTTGCCCATTCCCTAGCGTAGATCTCTATGGAGAAGAATGGGCAAGAAACTCCATGGACACTCTTTTAAATCAGAATATTTTTACAAAATCTTGGTTACATCATTCATGTTGAGATGGTACATTATGTGAGAACAATGTAGCAAGATGTGCACGTTAAAGGTGTCCATAGTAAAAACAAAACAAAAACAATTCAAAAATTAAATTATTAAATTCAAATAAGCCGTGGCAACCAAGAGCTGACCAGTCCCAACTGACAGCGCTCGTTCACGAACATGACGCATGTATCAGCACCATTCAACTCAACCATTTTGAAGGGAACTAAATGATCCGACACACGCGTCACCATCAGCGAGACATTTGAGTGAGCATGACATATCTCCTAATCGCCACGGCCATTCAAGTCAAGGAAAAAATGTAGGTTTCTAGCGACTGATAGCATTCTAGTACATAGCACTCACACAATATGCGATATGCGGCTATATAATAATAAAGATATTGAATTTATACAATGCAAAGATAGTTGTACAATCTTCAGCAGCTCCAACAATACAATTAGTGCTATCCATTAATGCGCCAATGTCCTTGTGGAGCAGGACCGGCATTGAGCCAAGCATTTTTATCAGCGATATAGTCGTCCAATTTGTAATATGCTTGCTTACAAAGTGTGCGTTTAATACATGTTTTAAATTTTGTTTCATTCAGCTCAAGAATGCTTTGTGGAATTTTATTATAGCATCTCAAACAGTACCCCATGAAAGATGAGTCTACTTTAGCGAGTCTGAAGCCTGGCTGAACTAATTGGTCCCTATTTCTAGTACTGTAATTGTGTCTGTCACCTCTTTTACCAAAAAGATGTAGATTCTTTCTTACGTACATTATGTTTTCGTAGATGTATTGACAATGTACAGTCATGATGTTTATTTCCATAAACAGTTCCCTCAGAGAATCGCGCCTACGAAGATTGTATATGGCTCTGATGGCTCTTTTTTGCAGAATAAATATAGACTCAATGTCAGCAGCCCGTCCCCATAACAAAATGCCATAAGACATTATACTATGAAAGTAACTAAAATAGACCAATCTAGCAGTATCTACATCAGTAAATTGACGGATTTTTCTAATAGCATATGCTGCCGAACTTAGCCGCCCCGCCAGAGATGTTAAATGAGAACCCCATTGTAGCCTTGAATCAAGCGTAATCCCCAGGAAAACCGTTTTATCTACGAATTCAAGTTTCTCTTTATTCAGTACTATATCACAATCGCTACTTTTAACATTCGGTAAAGCAAATCTTATGCATTTCGTTTTTTTTTCATTTAGTACTAAATTATTTGCTGTGAACCAATTATGGACTTGAAGTAGGGCATTATTCACGTCATCTAAATTTTGGGCCCGTCTATTGATCTTAAAAATTAGGGAAGTGTCATCGGCAAATAACACCATATTTTGAGGTTGGTTTTTCAGTAAATAGGGTAGATCATTTATATATACTAAAAAGAGGAAAGGACCCAATATTGAGCCTTGCGGAACCCCCATTTTTACTTTTAAACCCTGTGAATTAACTCCATTTATTTGAACATATTGTTGTCTATCACTCAAATAAGATTTTAACAAACTAAGTGCAAGTTTACCTAGTCCGTAATGCTCAAGTTTCAAAAGCAATGTGTCGTGATTTACACAATCAAATGCTTTGGAGAGATCACACAATATTCCTACAGCGTCTTGGGACTCTTCCCACGCCGTAAATATGTGCTTTATTAAGGTTACACCGGCGTCAGTTGTACAACGTCCCTTGGTGAAACCATACTGTTGATCGTGTAAGATTCTATTGGTGTTAAAATGATTGACCATTTGATTAAGCATTATCTTTTCGAACACCTTGCTAAAAACTGGCAACACGGATACAGGCCTATAATTATTTGTATCTTTACTATCACCGGATTTGAAAAGAGGTATGACTTTACTGTATTTCATTAAATCAGGGAAAACTCCTTGGTCTACGCACAAATTAAAAATTAAAGCTAAATAAGGAGCTATAGTCTCAAGTATGGATGTACAAACTTTGATAGACATTCCCCATAGATCTTCAGTCAGTTTGATTTTTATTTGCCGAAAAGCTTTAATAACTATCATCGGGTTTATGTGTTTAAATTTAAATTCAGCCTGGCATCCAGACACATTCGCCTTTAGTAAACCAATTGAGACTTCAGGAGAGGAATTTAGAGCCTCCGTAGTTTTTAACGGTATATCGGTAAAGAAATTTACAAATTCTTGAGCTACTTCCTGATTAGAGCTTTTAGGACCACATGCTGTATCTAATGTGTAGCTAGTATTACGTGTTTTCTTCCTGTTAGTCTCGCTATTTATGACTTTCCAAACTGTCTTTATTTTATTTTCTGCTGTTTTGATCTTGTTGCTAATGTGCAAGGCTTTGGCAACCTTGCATGTATCTCTAAAAATTTTTGAATATTTAGCAACATATTTGTTAAAAGTTTCAGTGTTCATATAAGGCTTAAGGCCATAAAGCTCAAATAGTGTTTCCCTACTTTTTCTGATACCTCTAGTTGCCCAATCACTAAATATAAATTTAGGGCAAATACGTTTTGTCTTCTTTTCAAAAGTTTTGTTGAATTCAGTGTGAACTATTGAAAAGAAATGATCATAAAATTGATTTATATTAATATCGTCATGGCTCATAACACTTAATGTAACAGACGCCGAGGAGAGAACAGAGAGAGGAGATAACTAGCTAAGATAAGGATTAATAAAGTAAAAAGACAGGCCCGCACAAGGCGGGAAAAAGGTGTAGACTTTATTAAAACCACATACCATGACATACGATTGCCTTATATGGTAGCGAAACTGACGGTTTCATAACAAGCCAAAAACGTTACCATATAAGGTAACAAATCACCATTTCGCGTGTTGTGGGCGGAGCCTCCGACAAGTCGAAACTTGACCGACCCGCAGAAAGATGGGAAAGTCCATTATAGAGGGAACGATTAGCCAAAAGGGTTGAGTACAACGAGGCCCCGCCACTACTTGCGACATGGTGTTTTGGTATAAAGATAGGCGACTAAAGTCAGTCGATACAGTTTTATATTTTTACAGTGTTCTATTTACAAGTGTCTAGTTTTAAGTGTTTATTGTGAGTCCCACGTGCCCTAAGTATATTATGTTCTTGTGATTATTATGTTCTGACTATTGTTCTTTGTGATTATTGTGTACTTGTGTAAATCAGTTTATGTAGAATAACGTGCCCGCTCTAAAATATAGACGAAGTAATTAAACAGTGTTAAACCATCGAAGAGTTTTAATTGAAAAGGAAATCCCATAGCCACCTGAAGCTATCGAAGAAGGGAACAATAAATAAAAATACAGTCCACCCATAACAGCTGGTCCTTCGAGCCGGATAAGTGAAAAAAGTGCCGATAACAAATACATAGCGCGTAAATAAGTGTTGTGAGCGGTTACATAAAACTGTAAGTACTGAACAATAATAACTTATGTGTATCGCGAGTGAATAAAGTGTTGTAATAAGCAAAGTGGTGTTCTCTGTGTCGAAAATCGCGATCATAGTGCGCGTTAAGGGGACCGGCAGAACCGTGGGACTCACAGTAAAATAACAAGTGTAAATAAGACTCTGTGCGCGTGTAACAAGTGACCGTCGCGTAAATAGTAAATACGTGAAGTAAATAAGCGCGCGCTATACAAAGTGCGCGCCGCGTCTTTCGTCGGAAGTATATAGTGTCGTCGCGGTAAATAGGGCTAGTCGTAAAATAATAACGGTGTCAAAGTGCGCGTAAAGTGTAACGTCGTAGTAAACGAATCTGGACAAGTCCAAACCGAGCTACGAACTGTCGTGCGCCGTGCTCCCCGCTTAAAGTCAAGTGCAGTTGGCCATCAGTTTGAAAGATGGTGATCACCCGAAGCCAAGGTGATGCTGCAGAGGCAGAGGACCAGAGGCGGGCCCTACAGAGGAGGGCGGAAGAGCAACGGGAGGCGGTTCTTCGCCAGGAAGCGGAACGGATTCAAAGAGAAAGACTACGGAGGATTTCACTAGACCCGCCAGAATCGCCAGTAATAACAGGTGACCAAAGTACGATTAATTTACGACTAAATACCGCGCCTCTTACGACGTTGGACACGACCACGGCGGGACCATCATCGGGATTTCTACTAAGTGAAGACCATGGACAACGAAGGAGGTCACCCGCCAGGTCAGAGAGGTCACAGAGGTCACAAAGGTCAACGAATAGTTTTACAACGCGCATAAGGCTAGCAGAGTTAGAGGCTGCAGAAAAGCTAGCAGCCATACAAAAGAAGTCTCTTGACTTAGAAGCAGACTTAGTCAAGAAGAGGCTAGCCGCCGAAATGTCCGTCATACAGGACGAACAGGAGAGCCTGCGGGACGAGCCCCTCGTTCCCCAGGAGGAAAGCCACCACAGTCGAGTGGACGAATGGCTTCATACGAACCCCCTCAGAGCCCGGGGGGAGGGGGGCACGGGAGCCCCTCGGGAGGACCCAAGACGTATTAAATTCGACATGCCACGGGGAAGGTCGCCGACACCGACGAGGCACAGGAACAGCATCGACAACTTGGCAGCGACCTTAGAAAGGATGGCAAGACCCCGACTACGGCATACGGATTTACCAGCGTTCTCCGGTGGTGTCAACGAGTGGCTGCCATTCAAAGCGGCCGTGAACGACACTACAAATATGTACAACATATCGCCTGCAGAAAACATACAGCGGTTAAGAAGCTGCCTTAAAGGGGAAGCAAGGGAGGCGGTGTCCGCCCTCCTACACACCGCTACAGATCCAGAGGTCATCATGAAGACACTCGAACAGTGTATCGGCCGACCGGAAGTACTAATCGATCGCGCTATCGACGAACTGAAGAAGATGACGAAGCCCACTGCATCAGCCGCGGACCTGAATAATTTCGCCATCAAAATACAGAACACAGTAAGCGTGATCAAGTCGGTCGACCGAAGAGGATACCTGTACAACCCATTGTTGACACGCGAGGTACTGGAGAAGTTAAGCCCGCACATACGGTCAAGATGGTGCGACTTTGCCTACGACAACGACGACACAACGGAGCCGGAGATAGTGATGCTGTCTCATTTTCTGATGCGGGAAGCGGACAGGGCGTTAAGATACACATACGCCCCACCTACCAGCGCCGCGACCGCCAGCCAGAAGAAGGAAACCAGGCAGCCAGTAACAGCGAAGAAGAAGGCCAGCCCCGTCTACACAGCCGTCGAAAATCGAGAGGAGAAAGGTCAGTGCCCCAACTGTAAACAAGACCACGTGCTACCAAGGTGTCCGAAGTACAAGGGTATGAGTGTCGACCAGCGGTGGGAGTACCTGAAGGCCAACGGCATGTGCTTCCGATGTGCCGAGAAGAACCACAGGCAGTATAGCTGCAAGGCCAAGGCGTGCGGCGTGAACCAGTGCCGCCGACCTCATCACGCCTCCCTCCATCAAGAGAGGGTGGCAAACAAGGAAGAAGCGACGACCGCAAAATCTACCGCAGAGCCCAGCAAGGAGGAAGCAGTACTGTCGGTGGCAAGCAAGTCCGCCGCCGGCTCGAAGAAGCTGCTGCTGAAGATGTGCCCCATCATAGTCACCGGGTCACGGGGGGAGGTCAAGACGTACGCGTTGTTCGATGAAGGAGCAACCGTCACCCTCATTGATGAAGACCTGGCGAGCAGCATCGGAGCAAAGGGAACTTCACGCCCGCTGCGCATACGCGGCGTGAACATGTCTTCAGAGGAGCGGGACAGCAGAGCGGTACGGTATAGTATTATGTTATACTTACGCTTCATATTCACCATTCATAATACTATTCATCATCCTTTTTATTTGTTTATATTTCTACACTCAGCAAATCGATTTAAATACGATTCTTTAACTTGGAAATAGCTGAAATAAAATATTATTATAATTTTCATGTTGTGATATTTACGTCAAGCGTCAAATTGTCAAACTGTCAGTTAGTTTTTTTTAATTCTCTTTCTGCTCAGTCTATGGTCTAGCTCTATGATTTCTCTTTTTGGTTTGTATAATTTAAATTATTTTTATCAATATGTGTTTAGCCATTATATTTTGTAGATTATTACGATTGTTTACTAAATAACTTAATATTAAATTATATTATAAAATTATTTACGCACTCATGGATATGTCCTGGCCGACTACACTTGTCAGTTGAGATGATGGCGACACTAAGAAAACTAAGATTTGAAAAAGGAAGACTACTTTGGGAGAAACGAGCTGACGGACGGCTGAAAAGACGGGACTCGAAAATCTGATTTGAGGGTATCAGAGAGCAGCTTGGTTTTGGCGGTGAGATTCTTAAACTGTCCAGGGGATCCAACGAAAGTTTCTCCTGGGACTTCTACTCCCACGTACCCCACTCCCACTACGTGCCTGTCCGTCTACTGGTCTCGCAGGGCTGTCCTATGTCTGGCCCTGAGTTCTGCACTGTCTTGCTGCTGAGCTGTCCTAGTGAACTCTGAGATCTGCGCTGCCGCCGTTTCTACTGCTTCAGAGCACAACTTCAAGGTTACTCCGGTATCGACCTGCTACCCTGACGCCTGTTCCCGTTCTTACAGTGTGGTAAACTCATTATTGTCCATCTAAGTGCATAAACTTTAAAACTGAGTGCGTGCTAGGTAGTTTTTTATAACTAGCTGTATTTTTTATCTTTCCTAAATTAAAATTGTATTTGAACAAGTCTGCTTATCCTTTTATTTTAATAGGATCAAGTAGATTTGTTACAAATTGGCGCCCCCCGTAAAATCAACTCGAACCCACTCATTTATTTTCAAAATTCTAAAAAAACTAGCATTAGTATTTTTTTTTGGACTTCTTATTTGGCTTACCTACTCTTTTTAATATTAACTTAACTTATTTTTCTTCTTCAGCTCTCCTGTTAAAGACTCTTCTATTCGACTCAACTCTTCTACAGCTAAACATCATCTAGGTACTCTTCACCACTACACACATACTGATATCGAAAGATAATTGGCACCCCTTCGGCCTCTTGGGAGTGTTAACCCACATACTTGCACATCACTGCGTTTACCTACTGGTAATCGTACTCAGTCTTCGCTAGGCGTGTTTTTAAAACCATCTCGTGGTCACTACCAAGTTAGGGGACTGAGACACTTCACGACAGAATATCCTGTGGACGTTTTTACAAACCTAT
Source organism: Xestia xanthographa (assembly GCA_905147715.2). NCBI lineage: Eukaryota > Metazoa > Arthropoda > Insecta > Lepidoptera > Noctuidae > Xestia > Xestia xanthographa. Next base: position 11,768,282 of record LR990671.1, read on the forward strand.
ACATCTACGTAACTCCTATTACAAATACTTAACTATTCTCCTACACACTTATTATATATATTTATACGTATTTCATCTGGAAATCATACCGAAGTAAGTTTAGCATCGTGGGCTCTCAAAATATTTTTCAACTTGTTATTTGTCATTGGTTGCTAGGTAACAGGCCATGGAGTATTATGGACATGGAGTAATAATCTTTTTGCGCGGTGGCAAAAATAGGTACTAAAGTATAACAAACTTTACGGTGGCAATCATGTGTACTACACTTTATGCTTTAGTTCCGAATTTTACCACCAACACAAATAAGTTTTTCTTGGTTTACGATTTTTAATTTTCTTTTCTTGTATTATCATTAAATCGATCCTCTTTAGACTCCAATGTCTTGCTCTTAAATTTTTAAACACTTTTGGACCGTGTCCAACACTCAGACTCTCTTGACGTTTTACTCGGAGCTTACCGGCTACTGTATTGCGGGAGCTGCCCTTACGTTTACTCGGAGCTTACTTACTGCTGCCCTTGACGTTTAACTCGGAGCTTACCGACTACTGTATAACGGGAGCTGCCCTGACGTCTACTCGGAGTTTACTGTCTGCGGTGTTGTGGTTCTGACCTGACCCCTCTTTCCCTCCTTCTCTCTTAAACTCCATAGGTACTTGAATCCCTTCATCCACTACAAGTAGTGTAGGCGAAGCACAGTAATGCGAGCTTTATTTTTGTAGCATGTAGTAGTTAGGTATCTATTAACAGTTGAAAAATAACACGTGCATAATTATTCGACTGATTTAATGCATAGTTTGTTAGATAATAGGATAGTTGCAATAGAGTAATAGCATAAGGATTGTCTGAATGTTCACGTTATGTAAGATATATGCTATTAATGTATAATACAACTTATCTATAGGTAAAATTATCGTTATTAGGAATAATTGTACCATTATGTAACCTTATATAGCATCAATAGGACCACTGTATCCTAAGATATCATTTATTAAGTATATAAACAGTAACATCACATAGAAAAAGGAATTAATAAGTAAAAACCACACGTTAGTAGGTAAATTCATCTAAGTTAAAGTTACAACTACTAGCGCAAACAAACCCTCTGATTGGCCAAAAAGGCCCTTTGTTCACCAGATCCGGGTGCATTGGGCAAGTCCATTTAAAATTAGGTCACAGGGGTGAAGAGCGGGACGCGCGGGGCAGGGTGCCACTGACTTCCGCGCTACCGTATGGAGAACTGGCGGGGGTAACAGTGCGAGCCCACCGCTACCTGCGCTTCCGCGCGCATGTATAAATAAGGCGCCCCCAGGCGCATTAAAGTTTACTTCAAACAGAAATATGGCGCGACGTTCGACGAACTCGAACGCGCAGCGTTCGCTGAATACAGCGACGCACCCGGTAGCCCATTAGCTTCAATGGACGCCGACACCGACATTCTGGGAACGCCCGAGTCGGCACCCATTGAACCTAATTACCCGACCTCGCCGCGTCTCGCCGACAAAGGCGTTCCGAGTATTAGGAAACCCATTGTTCCGAAGGCCATTGTTTCGGAAACAATAGTCCGTCCCGCAGCTGCGTCCGATTCTCCTTCCGAGAATATGGACACGTCAGTCCCGGTCTCCGATCCCGAACCAGATTTCTCCTCCGCCTCGTCCTCCGAAGACGACTACCAAGTCGTCGGAAAGGGGAAGAAGAGGAAGGGAAAAAGTTCTAAGGCCACCCAAGCCAAGAAACCCGCCGCGAACGTCTCGGTTCCCGCTCCCATTCCCGTGACTTCCCGCCCTCCGTCCCCCGCTCCGTTGGCTACTGCTCATACCAGCAAGCCAACCGCCACTAAACCCGCCGCGAAGCCCGCCGCGAAACCCAAAAAACCAAAGCCCACTCCCGCGCTTTTCCTACAGGACAAGGCGAAATGGACAGAATTGTCCAAAGCGTGTATGGATCAAAAGATCCAATACACTAGCGCCCACAGCACCCCAAAGGCGATTAAGATTAAGGTCCCTACGTCCGACGACTATAGGGCCTTAACTCGTCTTATGATAGAACGGAAATACGCTTTCCATACCTTCGGTCTCCCTGAGGAGACACCTACACGCGTCGTTATTAGGAACATTCCTAAGGAAATCTCCTCCGAGGACGTCCTCAACGACCTCATCGGCCAAAAAATCCCTGCCACAGCTGTGCACCGCCTTCACAAGGCGCGTGGTGGCGACCAGTACGACATGGTACTGGTTATTTGCGACCCGGTGGAAGGGCACCACCCAATTTTTAATATTAAATCGGTCTGCAGCCTTTCAGGAATCGTGATTGAAAGGCCGTTCAAGTCCCATCAGATAGGGCAATGTCACCGTTGTCAGACATACGGCCATAGCCAAAAGTACTGCTACGCGCCTCACAGGTGCGTAAAGTGCCTAGGCAACCATGGCACGGCCGATTGTCCTCGTCCCAAGGACACCTCCCAGGCTACAGAGCCACCCAGTTGCGTCCTGTGTGGCCAGTCGGGCCACCCAGCCAACTATCGCGGTTGTCCCAAAGCTCCTAAGTCCTCCTCCTCAAAGCTGGCGAAGCGCGCCAGCGAACGGCAGCAGAGGGAAAGCCCCTCCGTCAAGATTCCCTCCTCCCAATTGCCCGAACGTCTCAGTCCTCAGAGACCCTCACCCTGGAACTCTCTGAATCACCAGAGAGCCTTTCCAGCACTTGGTAAGGCAGAGACCACCACCATCCCAGGGTTACTTGACACCCCCGTCCCGCCCCCTGCGCCCCCAGCGCCCCGAGTGGCCGCTCCCGCAGCTTCCCCAAAGATTGCTCCCGTCGCTTCTCCCGCGCCCTCTCGCCCCGGACCTCCAGGCACCGCGGCCATCTCAAAGGAAACCTCTTTCCAAACGATCGCAAGATTCTCGGTCTTTGTTGGTACTGAAGCAGATAGCTTAGCTGCTGAACTTAGGAGTGCCCCCATTGACATTGGAATCTACAGCGAAATCTTCAGCCGCTATCCCGAGATAGAGCAAGCCCTAAGAGACCTTAAATCCCCTTGAGTATGGATAATAAGAACTTAGGTAAATTCAAACCGCGATCCCTTAAATTAGGTTTTTTTAACGCAAATGGCCTCAGAAGCCAACGTGATGAGATCGCCGCTTTCCTCCGCGACCATCAAATTGACGTATTCCTCTTACAGGAGACCTTCCTTTCGCCCAGTCACCGTGACCCGAAAATAGCCAACTATCAAATAGTTCGCAACGATCGGGCGCGTTGTCACGGTGGTGGCACTCTAATTTATTACAAAAAGGACCTGCATTGCATCCCCATAGTACCCCCTCCGTTAGAGTCTAAACTCGAGGTATCCATCTGTCGGCTCGGCATGACCGGTCATCCGCCGATCACCATCATATCGGCTTATATCCCTCCCGGCGGCACGTCCGAGGAGCACTCGTTACTCACCAAGGACCTTACTGTCCTCTTCGGTTTGAGCGACTCCGTTATTATAGCGGGCGACCTCAATGCCAAACACCCCGCCTGGAACAGCACGCTGACCTCTCCCAGAGGAAGATTCGTGTATGACTTAGGAGTCTCCCTTAACTTTGACCCTATCGCTCCTATGGAGCACACTCATTATCCCCACGACCCGAGCAAAAGCTCTGACGTACTAGATATCGCGCTTCTCAAAAATGTCAACCTTAAGTTGCATTTGATTGAGACTCTTCACGAGCTCAACTCCGACCATCGCCCTGTGTTTATGCACTTGCTCCCCCGCTCTGGTCCTTCCGACCCCGATCAGCCCCCGCCTTCCCAAGTGATTACCGACTGGAGGAAAGTCAGCGATAAGCTGAATTCTCTCTCGTCGCCGCACCTGGATGCCATCCCCGACCATATTGTCACAGTCGCAGACACGACAGCCGCCATCAACTCCTTTACAGAGCACATTCAATCCGTACTGACGGATTGTTCACGGGAAGTCCCAGCCCTGAGCGATCAGCGCTGGAAACTACCCGATGACGTACGTGATCTGATAAACGAGAAGAACGCGGCTATCCGTGCCTACAGCTCTTTTCCCTGTGACTCGAACAAAGCTCACATGCGCTACTTACAGCGTGCTGTAAAGAAGCGCACCAGTGAGTTTCGTTCGAATCAATGGGACAAGATGCTCAGCGAACTCGAGCCCACTCATCTAGCTTTCTGGCAACTTCAACGGAAGTTACGTGCCACCGAAGAGGCTTCGATGCCTCCTCTCACTCGTCCGGACAAGAGCCTCGCGTTCGAAGACTCTGAAAAGGCCGAATGCCTTGCCGACAGTTTAGAATCTCAGTGCACTCCCAGCATGCAACCGGTAGATAGCAAACACCTCGACATGGTAAACGCGGAAGTCGAACGTAGGGCCTCCCTCCCCCCCTTTGAAGACCCCGATGATCCTATACCTGAAGTCACCCCAGACGAAGTGTACGACATCATTAAAGGGCTTAAACCGCGTAAAGCACCCGGCTCCGACGGAATCACTAACAAGGTACTCAAACTTCTCCCCGGTCAGTTAATAGTCTTATTGGCAGCCATCTTCAATGGCGCCCTAAGTAACAACTTCTTCCCCCAAGTATGGAAAGAGGCCACTGTTATCGGAATTCCCAAACCCGGTAAACCCAAGACGGACCCCGCGAGCTACCGTCCTATCAGTCTCCTGAAAGCACTCGGAAAAATCTATGAGAGACTTATTTACAAGCGCCTCAAAGATTTCGCCGAAGCTAAGAGCCTCATTCCCAACGAACAGTTCGGCTTCAGGACCGAACACTCTTGTATTCAACAAACCCATCGCATCGTCGAACACCTGAGCGCTGGCTTCCAGCGTTCGTCGATGACGGGTGCGTTGTTCTTCGACATAGCGAAAGCTTTCGACAAAGTCTGGCACAACGGCTTATTATATAAGCTGTATCAACTGGGAGTGCCGGACCGTCTCGTGCTCATCTTGCGAGACTTTTTGTCGAATCGCACGTTCCGATACCGCATTGGAAAATCGCTCTCTGCTCCTCACCCTATTCGCGCTGGAGTCCCCCAGGGCTCCGTCATCTCTCCGCTCGCATTCACGTTGTTCACTAGTGACATTCCCAAGAGCAAAAAAGCTCAGTTAGCCCTGTTCGCGGACGACACGGCCATCTACTACACCGGTCGCTGTAAAAACGCAATCGCCAAAACCCTCCAAACCTCAGCCAACGTCTTAGGCGCTTGGTTTAGAAAATGGAGAATCGAGGTTAACCCCGATAAGAGTCAGGCCGTTCTTTTTTCAAGATCGCGTACTAATGTCACTACCCCCAATCCGATCACTATGTACGGCAAGCCAATCCCCTGGGAGAAGCAAGCCAAATACTTAGGAGTCATTCTCGACAACCATCTGACCTTCGGGCCACATATCAAAGCAGCTCGCGACCGAGCTGCTTTCGCGATGGGTAGACTCCATTACTTACTTACGGAAAAGAGCAAATTGTCTCTCAGGTGCAAATTGCGTCTCTATACCGCCGTGATCCGTCCCATCATGACTTACGCTTGTGTCGTGTACGCCCACGCCAAGCCTAGATATCTCCATAGGATGCAGGTCCTTCAGAACCGATTCTTACGTAAAGTCACGGGAGCCCCCTATTACGTCCGTAATGACCGTTTACACTTAGATCTTAAAATCCCCACGTTAGCTCAGTTCATGAAGCGCCTGTCCAAGCGCTTCTTCGATTTTGCTATTAAACACCGTAACCCCCTGATCGCAGCGGCCGCCCGTTACGAACCCTCGCGAATTAGTCAGATCCGCCGCCCAAGGCATACTTTAGTCGATCCCGATGACGCTATTACCCTCCTCCAGGAGAGCAGGAAGGAAACTAGCACGCTTAGAAAGCACAGACGCAAACAGCCGTCATTCCGTCCTCGCCGTCGAGGCCCGTCGCGACGCCCCGATACGAACCCTCCCCGTCCCTTGCTCGTGCCAGCCCGCGTTGCTACACCTGTTGTTCTAAATCAGTCCCTAATTAATGACACCACTCAGATCCAGCCTGTCCCCTTGCTGTCCTCTCCCAGCGACGCCCTAAGCCGAGGCCCGTACCCCGCAGGGGGTGCCCTTAGCGTGTAGTCGTTTAGTTTGTAAGTTTTATGCCCTGGCTGGAGGCCTTACACTTAAGGTACCCACAGGATTGTCCGGTTAAGCAGACGACAACCTCTCTAGGTTGAACTGCGAGATGCCATTTCGAAAAAAAAAAAAAAAACGCATTAAAGTTAGTCTTCTCACATCCTCCGTTCTCGTAACATCTATGTACTAGTTGTTACCCTGCGCCGCGAAGTAGTCAAAGTTTTAATAGTTTAAGTCTGCATTATAATTTTATTCGTGAAAAGTCTTGTGTAAATAGTACCAGTAAATAATTGTGACTCAGTTAGTTTTAAGATATCCGCTTTAATTGTGTGTAAAACTGATTTGGTGTGAATATAGTGTTTTTAAAGTTGATATCAGTGTTGTGTTATTTATTCCACATCCTCGTAAAGGGAACAGCGTCACCCCCGACCTACCTGATCCTATTTCAGTGTCGCATCGACGACATTTTGGTCCTTCGAGCCGGATCTGGTTCGTCAAGAGGTGTGGAATAAATCATGAGTCAGAAGAGTACTATGACCACGCGCAGCAAAGTAAGGAAATTGGCCGTCGAAATGAGTCAGCGGCGCAAGAATGACGTCGTCTCGGACTCAGGCTTGCCGTCTGAAAGGACGCCGGGTTCACCATCGGCCGCACCAACAGTGGCATCGACGTCTGTACGAGATATTCCCCTGACGGGGCCCGGTCAAGTGTACGACTACAGAAGTACGTCAGAGGGACAGACAGTCGTTGGAAGGCGTCAGGGATCAAGCAGCAGAGGCTCATCTAGGAATAGTCGCAAGAGCGTCGAATTCCTACGTAAAAGGATTGAGTACGAAGCTGAGCGCGACTTAGTACAGTTAAAGGAGAACCTCGTGAGGAAAAGGATGGAAGCAGACCTCGCTGAACTAGAAGCGGCTGCTGAGAGTGAGGACTCAAATTCAGATGTGGAAACCGCACATCGCGTTGAAGAATGGATTAATACAACGCCCCAAGTAACTCAAACGGATGCAGTGTTATCGGATACAGTGCTGCAGTCTGTAGCGCGCGCGCCTGTTGAAGTGGCCGCGTCCCGTGACACATCTGCGATCCAGGAGCAAAATGTGAGTAGAGTGAATGTTGAACCACTTACTTATCGTGAACGTACCGTGCCTCGAGAAATAAATGTGTCGCGTGTAATAGAGTCGTCTGCGTCAGTCCCGGTGGGAAACATAATGACACCTACTACGCAGACGTTCTTGCCAGTGTCGACGGCAGTGAGATTCCGTCTGCCCGACAATAATCCCGTCTTTACCACTCCGGTCGCAAGTGTACCTCGAGTATCAACTCTTGAGTCGGATACACAGCGGCAGAGATATGACAGAGTGGGTGAAAGAGAAAGACGGCGAGAATCGTCAGGGGAAAGAGACAGGAAAATCGACCAACTGGCAGAAGCGATCACGGGCCTGGCACGTCCGCGGCCGGTACCAAGGCAGGCTTATGAATTGCCGCATTTTAATGGCGACCCTGCTGATTGGATTTCATATAGAAATATGTATTGGGACACGACTGAGTTATACAGTTTCAAGGCACACGAGAACATAGCACGACTGAAAACCTCATTGCATGGCGAAGCTAAGACTGCGGTAGAAGATTTATTGCGAACGTCAACAGACCCGTCAGCAATAATGCGTGCCCTAGAGGAAGAGTTTGGTCACCCAACCCTAGTACTACAATGTGCACTGAAAAAGGTTAGAGATTTACCCAGAGTGACGGAAAGTGGCCGGGAGCTGAGGAAATTCTCTACGACTGTAAGAAACTGTGTGTCACTACTGAAGAATATTCGTGCGGAAGGTTACCTTAATAACCCACAGTTAGTGAGTGAACTGCTGAACAAGCTGACACCAGTACAACGTGCGCAGTATGGTGATTTCGCTATGGGTTTAGATAACTCACAGGGGGTGGACTTAAGAGTGTCACCGAGCTTAGAAATAGTATCGCACTTTTTAATACATTTGGCGCGATCGTCATCTTACTATGTACAGGCAACCATGTATGAGCCTAGTACATCGAAGCCTCCTGTGAAGCAGCAGCAGAAGCAAGTCTCCGGTCAAGCTCGACCAGTGAATACCGCACGGCCTGTCACTAACAGACCACCGTTGATGCAACGAGTGAACGCACAGAGTGACGAGTCTTCAGCACCGAAAGAGTGCATAATATGTAAAGGTGAACACGCCATAGAAAAGTGTGAACCTTTTAATAAGTTGAGTGTTCAACAACGATGGGACACAATCAAAGAGAAGAATATGTGTTTCAAGTGTCTTGTAAGAAAACATCCCAAGAGGTTTTGCCGCGCAGACAGATGCGAAAAGTGCGGCTATGGGCATCACATGTTATTACACGCTGATAAAGCACCGAACAAAGAAGAGAGTGTAACGAACATTGGAGAATGGCGAGCCTCAGCCCTACTAAAAGTAATACCAGTGACTTTGTGCAATAAGAACAGTGACGACATACAGTGCTACGCGTTATTAGACGATGGTGCAACCGTGTCGCTAATAGACAGTTCACTCGCTACTAACTTAGCGGGTCCTCGTGTACCTCTCGTGCTCAAAACCGCGGGAGGCAACGGAGTGACTGATTTAACGTCGCGAGTGGTACAAACTCAAATAAAGGGACCTAATGGACAATGCCATAAAATAAAGTGTCGCACAATAGTGAACATCAACTTACCAACGCAAACAGTGTCCGCCGCAATGATAAGTGACAACGCGCACCTCAGCGACTTGGGTTGCGTGGAAATGAGGGGTGCCAAGCCGCTGCTGCTACTCGGGCAAGATAACTGGGAGCTGCTCGTCGGCCAGGACATTCGCCGTGGACGATCTGGTAAGCCAGTTGCCTCACTGACGAAGCTAGGTTGGGTCATACATGGACCACTTAGTAACGCTAACAATATAAATTCAGTAAATTGTATGACAGTCTCCCTTCCTGAGTTACACAATCTAGTAAAGTCACAATTCGAATTAGAAGCACTAGGCATTTCAGCGAACCTTCGAAAACATAAGGACGTTGAAAGAGCATTAAATGTTTTAGACAGCACTAGTCGTCGCGTTTCTGACAAGTCACAATGGGAAGTAGGTTTACTATGGAAACATGAGAATACACAGTTACCTAATAATTATAATCAGGCCCGTCAGAGATTATACGGTATTGAGAGACGCATGCGCAAGGACGCTGTGTTTGCCGAGGCGTACACCAAACAAATAGAGAGATTGCTAGATGAAGGTTATGCTCGTAAGGTAGAGGGGAATTTAGATAGCTCTCCGGTTTGGTACCTACCACACTTTGGAGTAGTGAACCCAAACAAGCCAGGGAAGCTGCGATTAGTGTTTGACGCGGCAGCTATATCTCACGGTACGTGTTTAAATGATAACTTGTTAACGGGACCTGACATGTTAAATTCATTGTTAGGTATTTTATTAAAATTTAGGCTAGGCCCCATAGCATTTTCAGGGGATATCGCTGACATGTTGATGCGAATAAGAATTAGGGCAGAGGATCAAGGTGCTCAATTGTTTTTATGGAGAGGGGCGGAACTAGATAGAGAACCAGATACATATGCGATGAATTCTATGATATTTGGTGCCGTCTCATCGCCAACCACGGCAATCTATATATTGAATAAAAATGCCAGTGAATTTATTAAAGATTATCCCGAAGCTGTTGAAGCTATAAAGACCAAGCATTATATTATGGACGATTATTTAGATAGTGCTTGGTCAGAGGAACAAGCTAACAGGCTGATTGAGCAAGTGACCAGAATACACGCCTCCGGTGGATTCATAATACGGGGGTGGGTCACGAACTCAACAGAGCTTAGGGATAGGTTAAAGTTAGACATGCCTAAAAGAATAGCGTTAGAAAAAGGAGTAGGCACGGTAGAAAGAACGCTAGGTTTAATCTGGTCACCTAAGGACGACGAATTAGGTTTTGATCTTTCGTTTAAACGTTTGCCGTCGGAACTTGTGAACGGTAGTGTAGTGCCCACTAAACGCCAATTTTTGAGTTTAATAATGTCAATTTATGACCCACTGGGTTTCCTGTATCCCTGTGTGATTCAATCACGCATCTTGATGCAAAGGATATGGAAGTCAGGGATCCAATGGGATGAAGTGCTAAAAGAAAAAGATGCCAAAGCATGGTTTAAGTGGCTGAAGAATTTATATCTTTTGAATGAAGTAAAGATACCACGGTGGTATGGGTTAAACTTAAAAGACCTAGAACTACATGTGTTCGGCGATGCAAGCGAGTTAGCTTACGCCGCAGTCGCTTACCTAGTAGGGTATAACTCCGAAGGGAATAAGGAGACTGTCATGCTGCTAGGGAAAGCGCGAGTAGCACCACAAAAAGTTATCTCTATCCCTAGGTTAGAGCTACAAGCGGCAGTATTAGCCTGCCGACTAGCAGAGACTGTCGAAAAGGAGCTAGGGTTACTGATCAGGGAGAAATTTTATTGGACTGACAGTAAAACCGTACTAAAATGGATCAACTCTGATGCTCAAGAGTTTCAAAGGTTCGTTTCTCATAGACTAGCAGAGATAGATAGGCTGTCAGAAAGAGGCAACTGGCGCTGGGTCCCCTCGGAGGACAACCCAGCTGACGAAGCGACCAGGTTATGTTGGCCCGATAATTGCACGAAGTGGCTCTCGGGCCCCTCGTTTTTATGTAACCCACAGGAGCAGTGGCCAGCGTGTCATGAGTCAGAGGCGGCGGAGGAGGACCTCGAGCGCATCCAGCAAGTCCACACGTCGGCGGCACCTGCGACACCGCTCCTGGACTACGAGCGGTACTCATCGTGGCCACGCATTCAGCGTGCTATGGCACGCATCCTCATCTTCATCGGCCGGTGTCGCAAGCATCGGGCCACGACGGAGCTGCAGCCTCACGACTTAGAAGATGCACACAATCGCCTTATAAAGTTGTGCCAAGAGGAAAGCTTCCATGAAGAACGGGCTGTCATCTTAAAAGGGCTACCCGTACCCAACAACAGCAATATAAAAACATTGGACCCAATGATTACTGACGATGGATTATTAAGAGTCAGAGGACGTCTGAGTGCCTGCGAAGAGCTCACATTTAGCGAAAGGCACCCGATAATAGTAGATGGACGTCACCCATTAACCAGAAAGCTGATCGCTCACTATCACGCGACAGCTTTACACGCCAACCATGAGACCGTTGTAAATAACCTACGTGAAAAATACTGGATCACGAAGGTCAGAGCAGCAGTAAAGACGGTGGTTGCAAGTTGTCAGCTCTGTCGCATTCGCAGAGCCAAGCCCGCCCCACCAAAGATGGGCGACCTACCCCAAGCACGGCTAGAGACATCGAGAAGAGCTTTTGTGCGAGTGGGTGTGGACTACTTCGGCCCTATGGAGGTAGCAATTGGCCGGCGCCGCGAAAAGAGGTGGGGCGCATTATTTACCTGCCTCACCACGCGCGCCGTCCACCTAGAGTTAGCCACCTCTCTGAGCGCCGACTCAGCAATATTGGCCTTGCGGCGCCTGATAGCGCGCCGCGGGCAACCAGCACATATGTACTCTGACCAGGGTACAAACTTCATCGGGGCCAACACCGAGCTTCGAGCAGCCCTGAAAGACTTCGAGCACGCCAAAGTCAGAGACGAGGCCACAAACCGTGGCATAACGTGGCATTTCAACCCCCCGGCAGCACCTCACATGGGTGGCTGTTGGGAACGTCTAGTAAGGTCCGTGAAGAACGCGCTAAAGGTCACGCTGAAAGAACGAGCACCTCGTGAGGAGGTCCTTTACACCCTCCTCACAAAGGCCGAACTCATCGTGAACAGCCGACCGCTGAGCTACGTATACGACGACCACAACCAACCTGTGGTCCTGACACCCAACCATTTACTCCTGGGCACTGCGTCTGGGAGTACTCCGTTTGCGCCGAGTGACAACGACGACATCGACTCCCGCCGGCAGTGGCGGCGCGTCAACGCGCTCGCCGACATGTTCTGGCGGCGCTGGCTGCGGGAATATCTTCCGACACTACAACGTCGCGATAAGTGGACAAATAATGTGCCAAATGTGCGTGTCAGTGATGTGGTAGTGATCGTGGACAATAATAAGGAACGAAGTGCATGGACAAAGGGTATAATCCAAGCGGTGTACCACGGAAATGATGGCATTATCCGTGTAGTCGATGTAAAAACCGTAAATGGGGTCCTGCGTCGGCCTGTAGCGAAGATTATTGTGCTTCCCACAGACCAAGATGTAATGCGGCTGAACCCTGTTACTGGGGGTGGAATGTAGGCGAAGCACAGTAATGCGAGCTTTATTTTTGTAGCATGTAGTAGTTAGGTATCTATTAACAGTTGAAAAATAACACGTGCATAATATTATTCGACTGATTTAATGCATAGTTTGTTAGATAATAGGATAGTTGCAATAGAGTAATAGCATAAGGATTGTCTGAATGTTCACGTTATGTAAGATATATGCTATTAATGTATAATACAACTTATCTATAGGTAAAATTATCGTTATCTATACATATAATAAAACAGTAGAAAAACTGTGTCTGTACATTGAATATATTAAAAAAGAAATAATTGAGGGGGGTTAAGAAACAGTAATAGATCACAAATCCAAAAAAAAAAATCTGTCTGTTTGTCTGTTTGTCTGTTTGTCTGTTTGTCTGTTTGTCTGTTTGTCTGTTTGTTTGTACACGCTAATCTTCGGAACTACTGGACGGATTTGAATGATTTTTTTGTTGTTGTATAGGTATTAAGTCTGGGCAAGATATAGGCTATAATTTATCTTGGAAACTTGAACACCTGATGCAGAACCACAACAGACCAGCTGAACTATAAGAGATACAAAAATGGTACCATAGCAAAAATTGTTCCACGTGATGGGCATTTTCTGCTGAGAGAATAAATTTGAAGATCTGGAACACCTGATGTGGAACTCCAAGAGCCCAGCTACACTTACATAATATATAGGAATGACGTTTTAGCAAAAGTTATTCAATCTGATGAGCACTCTCTGTTGACTTATAAAAATCGAAGATATGGAACACCTGATGTGGAACTCTAAGAGCCCAGCTACACCATAACACATATAGGAATGACGTCTTAGCAAAAGTTGTTCGATCTGATGAGCACTCTCTGTTGACTTATAAAAATCGAAGATCTGGAACATCTGATGTGGAACTCCAAGAGCCCAGCTACACTAACATATATATAGGAATGACGTTTTAGCAAAAGTTGTTGAATCTGATGAGCACTCTCTGTTGACTAATAAAAATCGAAGATCTCGAACACCTGATGTGGAACTCCAAGAGCCCAGCTACACCATAACACATAGGAATAACGTCTTAGCAAGTGTTGTTTGGTATGATGGGCATTTCCTGTTGACTTTTATCTTGGAAACAAACACCTGATGCAGAACCGCAACAGACCAGCTGAACTATAAGAGATACAAAAATGGTATCATAGCAAAAATTGTTCCACGTGATGAGCATTTTCTGTTGTAGATCTGGAACACCTGATGTGGAACTTCAAGAGCCCAGCTACACTAACATATATATAGGAATGACGTTTTAGCAAAAGTTGTTGAATCTGATGAGCACTCTCTGTTGACTAATAAAAATCGAAGATCTCGAACACCTGATGTGGAACTCCAAGAGCCCAGCTACACCATAACACATAGGAATGACGTCTTAGCAAGTATTGTTTGGTATGATGGGCATTTCCTGTTGACTTTTATCTTGGAAACAAACACCTGATGCAGAACCGCAACAGACCAGCTGAACTATAAGAGATACAAAAATGGTATCATAGCAAAAATTGTTCCACGTGATGAGCATTTTCTGTTGTAGATCTGGAACACCTGATGTGGAACTTCAAGAGCCCAGCTACACTAACATATATATAGGAATGACGTTTTAGCAAAAGTTGTTGAATCTGATGAGTACTCTCTGTTGACTAATAAAAATCGAAGATCTCGAACACCTGATGTGGAACTCCAAGAGCCCAGCTACACTATAACATCTATACATATAATAAAACAGTAAAAAAACTGTGTCTGTACATTGAATATATTAAAAAATAAATAATTGAGGGGGGTTTAGAAACAGTAATAGAGAACGAATCCAAAAAAAAAAGTCTGTCTGTTTGTCTGTTTGTCTGTTTGTCTGTTTGTCTGTTTGTCTGTTTGTTTGTACACGCTAATCTTCGGAACTGCTGGACGGATTTGAATGACTTTTTGTTTGTTGTATAGGTATTGAGTCTGGGCAAGATATAGGCTATAATTTATCTTGGAAACTTGAACACCTGATGCAGAACCGCAACAGACCAGCTAAACTATAAGAGATACAAAAATAAATTGTTCCAGTTGATGGGCATTTTCTGATGAGAGAATAAATTTGAAGATCTGGAACACCTGATGTGAAACTCCAAGAGCCCAGCTACACTAACATATATATAGGAATGACGTTTTAGCAAAAGTTGTTCAACCTGATGAGCACTCTTTGTTGATTTATAAAAATCGAAGATCTGAAACACCTGTCGTGGAACTCCAAGAGCCCAGCTACACCATAACACATATAGGAGTGACGTCTTAGCAAAAGTTGTTCAATCTGATAAGCACTCTCTGTTGACTTATAAAAATCGAAGATCTGGAACACCTGATGTGGAACTCCAAGAGCCCAGCTACACTAACATATATATAGGAATGACGTTTTAGCAAAAGTTGTTCAATCTGATGAGCACTCTCTGTTGACTAATAAAAATCGAAGATCTGGAACACCTGATGTGGAACTCCAAGAGCCCAGCTACACCATAACACATAGGAATGACGTCTTAGCAAGTGTTGTTTGGTCTGATGAGCATTTCCTGTTGACTTTTATCTTGGAAACAAACACCTGATGCAGAACCGCAACAGACCAGCTGAACTATAAGAGATACAAAACAGGTACCATAGAAAAAATTGTTCCACGTGATAAGCATTTTCTGTTGAAGATCTAGAACACCTGATGTGGAACTTCAAGAGCCCAGCTACACTATAACATATATAAAGGAATGAAGTTTTAGCAAAAGTTGTTCAATCTGATGAGCACTCTCTGTTGACTTATAAAAATCGAAGATCAGGAACACCTGTTGTGGAACTCCAAGAGCCCAGCTACACCATAACACATAGGAATGACGTCTTAGCAAGTGTTGTTTGGTCTGATGGGCATTTCTTGTTGACTTTTATCTTGGAAACAAACACCTGATGCAGAAACGCAACAGACCGGCTGAACTATAAGAGATACAAAAATGGTACCATAGCAAAAATTGTTCTACGTGATGAGCATTTTCTGCTGTGAGAATAAATTTGAAGATCTGGAACACCTCGAAGGTCTTGAACACCTGTTGTGGAACTCCAAGAGCCCAGCTACACCATAACACATAGGAATGACGTCTTAGCAAGTGTTGTTTGGTCTGATGGGCATTTCCTGTTGACTTACAAAAAATGAAAGATCTGGAACGTCTCGAATCGTCTCGCGCATCCCGTTGTATTCCCGTCCCCGGGCTCTTAAAATTTGATTTCAGACGTTTCAGATCTTCGATTTTGACGACCCCGTTTTCGCTGGCATAAGCAACAGGATCCGCGTACGAAGTCGCGGGCAGAAGCTAGTTAGGAATAATTGTACCATTATGTAACCTTATATAGCATCAATAGGACCACTGTATCCTAAGATATCATTTATTAAGTATATAAACAGTAACATCACATAGAAAAAGGAATTAATAAGTAAAAACCACACGTTAGTAGGTAAATTCATCTAAGTTAAAGTTACAACTACTAGCGCAAACAAACCCTCTGATTGGCCAAAAAGGCCCTTTGTTCACCAGATCCGGGTGCATTGGGCAAGTCCATTTAAAATTAGGTCACAGGGGTGAAGAGCGGGACGCGCGGGGCAGGGTGCCACTGACTTCCGCGCTACCGTATGGAGAACTGGCGGGGGTAACAGTGCGAGCCCACCGCTACCTGCGCTTCCGCGCGCATGTATAAATAAGGCGCCCCCAGGCGCATTAAAGTTAGTCTTCTCACATCCTCCGTTCTCGTAACATCTATGTACTAGTTGTTACCCTGCGCCGCGAAGTAGTCAAAGTTTTAATAGTTTAAGTCTGCATTATAATTTTATTCGTGAAAAGTCTTGTGTAAATAGTACCAGTAAATAATTGTGACTCAGTTAGTTTTAAGATATCCGCTTTAATTGTGTGTAAAACTGATTTGGTGTGAATATAGTGTTTTTAAAGTTGATATCAGTGTTGTGTTATTTATTCCACATCCTCGTAAAGGGAACAGCGTCACCCCCGACCTACCTGATCCTATTTCAGTGTCGCATCGCCGACAAGTAGGCTACTTTAGAATCCTGTTTCAGAACTCAGATCCTGTAGACTCTACGTTTATATTCTTTTACACTGTTTTACAATCCCTATACTCGTACTTTTGCTATTTTCTTATTATACTTATGCATACCTCATCTCTTTCTTCTTTCCTTCTTCTATAATAGAGTTCTTTTGGATTATTAAAACTCTATTTTCTAATTCATTCATCAGTTCTTAAACCATTAAAAGATTATTCTTGTTATTTATTTATTATTCTTCCTTTATATCTATTCTTCTCTTTTCTTCAAGTTAATATGACTAACTTGTTTCTAACTATCGACTCTAAAAGTTGATTGGAGCGGATGACAACTCCATAAAAATAAGCCCTTGTTAACTATCAACTCTACAAGTTGATTGGAGCGGATGACAACTCCATAAAAATAAGCCCTTGTTAACTATCAACTCTAAAAGTTGATTGGAGCGGATGACAACTCCATAAAAATAAGCCCTTGTTAACTATCGACTCTAAAAGTTGATTGGAGCGGATGACAACTCCATAAAAATAAGCCCTTGTTTAACTATTGACTCTAAAAGTCAACTAAATATCAACTAACGTTGATTAGGAGCGGATGACAACTCCGTTATAAATAAGCCTTTGTTAAAATCTTTCTATTTCATCTCATTAGTGGTTTTAGACGCGAGCGGATTACAACTCCTAAAATAAGCCTTAAAGTTATTGATTTATCAGGTTGAGTAGTGATCATTGAATGTGAATCCTACCTGACCTAACTTCGTAAGATGTCGGTGTGTTTGTATGAGTTATGTAAGTTTTGTGAATGCTGTAAATACTTTAACTTTAGCAAAATTTTTGTTCTAGGCCAAAAATTTTCTCGGGGTCGTTGGGGAAATATAGTATTATGTTATACTTACGCTTCATATTCACCATTCATAATACTATTCATCATCCTTTTTATTTGTTTATATTTCTACACTCAGCAAATCGATTTAAATACGATTCTTTAACTTGGAAATAGCTGAAATAAAATATTATTATAATTTTCATGTTGTGATATTTACGTCAAGCGTCAAATTGTCAAACTGTCAGTTAGTTTTTTTTAATTCTCTTTCTGCTCAGTCTATGGTCTAGCTCTATGATTTCTCTTTTTGGTTTGTATAATTTAAATTATTTTTATCAATATGTGTTTAGCCATTATATTTTGTAGATTATTACGATTGTTTACTAAATAACTTAATATTAAATTATATTATAAAATTATTTACGCACTCATGGATATGTCCTGGCCGACTACACTTGTCAGTTGAGATGATGGCGACACTAAGAAAACTAAGATTTGAAAAAGGAAGACTACTTTGGGAGAAACGAGCTGACGGACGGCTGAAAAGACGGGACTCGAAAATCTGATTTGAGGGTATCAGAGAGCAGCTTGGTTTTGGCGGTGAGATTCTTAAACTGTCCAGGGGATCCAACGAAAGTTTCTCCTGGGACTTCTACTCCCACGTACCCCACTCCCACTACGTGCCTGTCCGTCTACTGGTCTCGCAGGGCTGTCCTACGTCTGGCCCTGAGTTCTGCACTGTCTTGCTGCTGAGCTGTCCTAGTGAACTCTGAGATCTGCGCTGCCGCCGTTTCTACTGCTTCAGAGCACAACTTCAAGGTTACTCCGGTATCGACCTGCTACCCTGACGCCTGTTCCCGTTCTTACAGTGTGGTAAACTCATTATTGTCCATCTAAGTGCATAAACTTTAAAACTGAGTGCGTGCTAGGTAGTTTTTTATATCTAGCTGTATTTTTTATCTTTCCTAAATTAAAATTGTATTTGAACAAGTCTGCTTATCCTTTTATTTTAATAGGATCAAGTAGATTTGTTACAACGGGTGCAAGTCAGAAGCATCCGGGAAGACGGCCAGTCGCACGAGCTTCAAGCAAGAACCATCAAGGACTTGAGGCTCCACCAACAATCCATCCCAGACACCCTGCTGGATCACGAACACCTGCGAGACCTGCCGAAAGAAGAAGTTTGCTACGAGCAGGCCCGCCCCGGACTCTTGGTGGGCACAGACCACTGGGAGTGTATAGTGACCAGGGAACTCCGAGTCGGCGGCCCCAATCAGCCAGCTGCCTCACGAACAAAGTTGGGATGGGTGGTGCACGGAACAGCGCCACGAAGCATCATCGCTGATGAAGAAGATGTGCTGCACGTCATCGAGTCCGGAAGAAGAGACGAACAACTACACGATCTAGTCGAAGCGCACTTCAAGATAGAAGCCTTGGGCGCCGCCAGGAAGCCCCGAGTGAACGAGGCAGACCAAAGGGCGGCGGACATCGTGCAGAAGACAATAAAGAAAATCGATGAAGGCTACGAGGTGGGGCTGCCGTGGCGAACAGACGACGTTGTCATGCCACCCAGCTACGGAGCAGCGCTGAGAAGATTGAAAAAGATCGAGGAGAAGATGGATGCGTCACCGGACTTCGCCGTGCAGTACACAACACAGATAGACAATCTGTTGAACAAGGGATACGCAGTGCCATGCGACGGGACAGAGAAAGAAAGCAACGTCTGCTGGTACCTCCCTCATTTCGCCGTGCAGAATCCGAACAAGCCGGGGAAACAAATGTTAGTCTTTGACGCGGCAGCTGCTAGCTACGGAAAGTGTCTCAACGACGAGCTGCTGGAGGGTCCAGACCTGCTGCTGTCCCTGCCGGGAATAGTCTTCCGGTTCAGAGAGCGGGAAGTGGCAGTCACCGCAGACATTCTAGAAATGTTCCTGTGGGTGAAGATAAGTCAGGAGGACCAGCCAGCTCAGCAGTTCCTGTGGAGAGGACAAGAAAGGACATCGCCCCCGCGCCACTACAAGATGAAGAGCATGATCTTCGGAGCAGCAAGTTCCCCGTATATGGCTCACTACGTCCGGAACTACAACGCAGAGCTTCACGGCAGTGAGTATCCCAGGGCCTTGGAGGCCATAACAAAGAATCATTATATGGACGATCTAGTGGCTAGTTACAGCAATCCAGAAGAGGCGTGGAAGGCAGTAGAAGAGACAAGGAAGGTGCACGCGGCCGCTGGCTTCACACTGCGAGGCTGGAGCTCCAGCGAAGCGACGGTCCTGCGCGACGTGCCCCAGACGCTCCACGCCACCACCCCAACGCAGCTAGGAGGGGAGCAGCCTGAGAGCAAGATACTCGG
Organism: Xestia xanthographa; assembly: GCA_905147715.2. Lineage (NCBI taxonomy): Eukaryota > Metazoa > Arthropoda > Insecta > Lepidoptera > Noctuidae > Xestia > Xestia xanthographa. Next base: position 11,787,961 of record LR990671.1, read on the forward strand.
GCTGTACTGGAACGCAGAACTAGACGAACTCGGGTTCAACACGTCCATGAACCGAATGCCATCCGAGGTGAGAGAGAGGATCCGTGCGCCCACCAAGAGAGAAGCACTGAGCGCCGTTATGTCAATTTATGACCCGCTGGGTCTGTTGAGTCATTTCACAGTACGAGCGAAGATAGTACTCCAGAGCCTGTGGCGTCTGCAAACAACATGGGACACGCCAATTCCGGAGGAGGAAAACGAGCTCTTCGCGGCCTGGCTGGGTCAACTACAGGAGGTGAACAGACTGCGGCTGCCCAGGTGCTACCTCAAGAAGAAGACACAGCGCATAGAGCTACATGTGCTGTGCGACGCCAGCGAACAAGCGTACGCGACGGTGGCCTACTGGAGAGCGGTGAACGAAGATGGAAGCATCGACGTCGTGCTGGTCGCGGCCAAAGCAAAGGTGGCACCGCGGCGAGCCCAGACGATACCACGACTGGAGCTGCAGGCAGCGGTGATAGGAGCCCGACTCGCCGACACCATCAAGAAGGAACACCGCATCGAGGTCGACAGGACGACCTACTGGACAGACTCCTCTACGGTGGTCCACTGGATCCACCACGACATGAAGAGGTACACACCGTTCGTCGCGCACCGACTGGGTGAAATCGCCGAGCTCACCAGTAAGGAAGAATGGCGCTGGGTGCCCACGAAGCACAACGTGGCGGATGACGCCACCCGACTCACCGACGCGCCGATCAGCGCGACCGACCGCTGGTTCCGCGGGCCGGACTTCCTGCATCTGCCGGAAGAGGACTGGCCCGGGAAGCCGGCGACAGAAGAAACTGAAGAGGAGGTCCTACACATCGCGCCGGGCCCTGAACGAGACAGCTGGCTGCCCGATCCTGCCCGCTTCTCTAAGTACGAGACGCTGGTGCGCACTGCTGCACGCGTGCTGGCATTCATAGACGCGTTCCGCCACATCTCGACTCAACTAGAACATCGGCACATAGAGCGCGCCGAGAAGGAGCTCCTGCTAAAAGCGCAGCGGGATAGCTTCGCGGATGAACTACAGAAGATCCAGTCTGCCCGCCCCCTCACCCGGACGAGTCGCCTGTACAGACTGGACCCCATATTCGAAGACGGCCTGTTGCGCGTGCGAGGACGTATTGAAGCCTCAAACGCGCCAGTGGAGGTCAAGCGACCCATCATTTTGGATGGTCGCCATCAGGTCAGTAAATTAATAGTAATGCGCGAGCATTGCGCCGCTGGTCATGCCAACAGAGAACGAGTAACGAACGACCTGCGGCAGCGCTACTGGATCATCCACCTGCGGCCCACGGTGCGGGCCATCGAGAACGCCTGCACGTACTGCCGGAGACCTGCCGCGCGCCCGCCTGGACCGCTTCCACCGCCCGTTCACCAACTGCGGCGTGGACTATTTCGGGCCCATGATGGTGAAGGTGGGCTGGCGCCGAGAGAAGCGGTGGGGCGCACTGTTCACGTGCCTCACCTCCCGCGCCGTGCACCTCGAGCTCGTCGCATCACTATCCACAGACTCGGCAATCATGGCGCTGAGAAGAATGGCCGCGCGCCGCGGCTGGCCGCGGCTCATGTATTCAGACAACGGGACCAACTTCAGGGGAGCCGACCACGAACTACGAGCGGCGTATGCAGAATGAGCACCGGCGCTGCAAGAAGAAGGACTGCTGCACAGGATGGAGTGGCGGTTCATCCCTCCTGGCGCACCCAACCAGGGAGGTGCGTGGGAGCGGCTGGTGCGCTCCGTAAAGACTGCCCTCGCTGCGACTCTGCGCGAAAGGGCACCTGCAGAAGAGGTGCTGCTGACTCTGCTCACTGAAGCGGAGTTCGCCATCAACGCGCGCCCCTTGACTCATGTCAGCGTGAGTCCCACCGATCCAGAGGCCCTCACCCCCAACCGCTTCCTGTTGGGGTCCTCCACGGGCCTACCCTCGACCGGGCCTTGTGACGAGGCCGACCGACGTGCTTGGCGGGCCAGCCAGGCCCTTGCCGACCACTTTTGGCGACGCTGGCTGCGAGAGTACCTCCCCACATTGGTACCCCGCGGCGAGCCGCAGAGCAACCGACGGCCGCCGGAGATCGGCGACGTCGTCATCGTCGTCGACAGCACACTGCCACGGAACGTGTGGCCAATGGGAGTCATCGAGAAGCTCTACCCGGGACCTGACGGCGGCATCAGGGTGGTCGACGTGCGAACGAGAACCGGCGTCTTCAAGCGTCCCATCAGCAAGCTCGTCGTGCTGCACAGAGAAGAAGAGGGTGCGCAGGCTACGCCGGGGGGAGAGATGTAACAGACGCCGAGCTCCATTGTATCACTAAATGATAACTAGCTAAGACAAGGTTTAATAAAGTAAAGAATAGGCCTGCACAAGGCGGGAAAAAGTGTAGACTTTAGAGTTTTATCTAACAGACTGTCCAATACCTTGGCTAGTACAGTAGCAAGTGATATTGGTCTGTACTTATTTACATCAGAGACGTCACTGGTACTACTATAGTGTCCGTTAACTCAGGAGGAAGGTATGAATGACTCAAGCATAAAGAATAGAACGTGGATAACACTCTCGGACAATGTACACCAGCATTTTAACGAAACAATGGTCTAACCAACGCCTGCTGCCGTTCATGTCACTCACATACGTGTGACTCTCTGACGCTAAACCTAACTTCTCCACATCAGCGCATACCCACTGTTGATCTAAACTAAATTTACATAACTCAGTCCAGAAGGGTTGATGCGGGTGAGAATTGAAATCACCTAATATATAAACTGCTTCTACCTCACTAGCCTCAATAATGGCACTAACTTCACTCAAACACTCAGTAAATTCAATTAAGTTATCAGTCGAGTCAGTAGGCATGTAAATACTGAACACTAAAATCGCACGATCCTCTAAGCACGCTTTAATGGCCGAGATTCGAACACTACTGCTCTGCACTACACACACCGACTTGAAGAGCCCCTTACGCCACAACAAAGCTACGCCTCCATAAGGTCGCCCTATGAGCATTCCGGCCGATGTGTCTACTGCTGATTTCCCAGTGTATTCAAAATCCTTATGAATGGTGCCAAGTAATGGCAAATCATGTGGCAGGAGCCATGTTTCTTGCAGTGCCAGTATGTCAGCTGTATCACACAAACGTCTTACACTTTCCATTGAGCGCTTTACCGACTTACAGTTAAACGAAATAAGCGTATTAGTACTACTAGTCATCATGATGATATCATTCCTTTATTAATAATAACATTATTGCTTATCGCTTTGTCTCGAAACTGAATAAAGCGCCTAAAACAAATGCCATCTGGCCACATGTTATCATTCAAGTATAATCTTAACTTGTGCCGAGATACATTGCATATAAACGAGTTGTAATCTCTGTCTTTTTAGGGTTCCGTCGTCAACTAGGAACCCTTATAGTTTCGCCATGTCTGACCGTCCGTCTGTCCGTCCTCGCTTAATCTCTGTGACCGTTAGCACTAGAAAGCTGAAATTTGGTACCAATATGTATATCAATCACGCCGACAAAGTGGTAAAATAAAAATTGGAAAAAAATGTTTTATTAGGGTAGCCCCCCTATATGTCAAGTGGGAAGTGATTTTTTTTTAAATTTCAACCCTAACGTGTGATATATTTTTGGAAAGGTATTTAAAAATAAATAGGGGTTTCCTAAAATCATTTTTTGATAATGTCAATAATTTCGGAAATAATCGCTCCAAAAGTAAAAAACAATGTGTCCCCCTCTAACTTTTGAACCATAAGTTTAGAAAATATGAAAAAAATCTGAAAAGTAGAACTTTATAAGGACTTTCTAGGAAAATCATTTTGAACTTGATGGAAACAACAGTTTTTGTACAAAAAAGACAAAAAGTTGTGCAAAATAATTTCTGGACTAAGTTTGTAGTATATTCGTATATGCAAGCATTTTTACATAATGGATACCCACCTTTAAACTCATAAGTGGGAACACTTATTGTGACGGACGGGAAACTACGGAACCCTACACTGAGCATGGCCCGACACGCTCTTGGCCGGTTTTTAATTTTAATTTTTTCTAATGTGATTCTGTCCTGTGTTTTATTCCAAATGTATTCTATTTTATCCTCTTCTTTTGATTCCTTACTAACATTTGAGATATATAATGGTACTCTAGATAATGGTGCTGCTTTAAATTTATTATTTTCGTTAGTTGCTTTTCCTGTGTGGTTTTTTTTTTTTTTTAGGAGGGACCACTCGCAGTTGCAACTCTAGACGGTCGCTTGACTGCTTAACCGAACAATCCTGTGGTGGCCAAAAATTACAGGAATTACAATTAAATGAACCGTCACTAAGGGCACCCCCTGTGGGGTTCGGGCCTCGGCTTAGTGGGTCATTGACAAGAGGGCAGCAAGGGACAACAACAGGCTGGGTCGGATCATTAATTGGGGACGGGTTTATAGTTACTTGCTCAGCGGCGCGGGCGGGCTCGTCGAGCAAGGGTCGGGCAGTGATGTTACTGGGGGGTCGCGGGGGTCCTCGGCGGCGGGACCGGATTCGCGGTTTATATCGGTTTTTGTATTTGTACCTACGTAGTGTACTCGTTTCCCTACAGCTCTCTTGGTAAAGGGTGATGGCATCATCTGGAGTGACAAGGGTAAGCCTGGGTCTACGAATCCTAGATATGTTAGAGGGGGCATAACTGGCTGCTGAGGAGATCAGCGGATTAGGGTGTTTTTCGGCCACATCGAAAAAGCCCTTGGTGAGACGTTTCATGTACTGCATCATGGTGGGGATTTTGAGATCAACGTGGAGTTGCTCATTCCTAACGTAAGGTGGGGCACCTGTGGCCTTTCGCAAAAACCTATTCTGGAGGGTCTGCATCTTATGAAGATGGTAGGGTTTCGTGTGCGCAAAAACGGGACATGCGAAAGTCATAATAGGCCTGATGCACGCGGTGTAAATACGCAATTTGCACTTGAGTGACAATTTGCTACGTGCGTTCAGAATGTAGTGAAGCCTACTGAGAGCAAAGGCGGCACGCGAACGCACCGTCTTTATGTGCTCACTGAAGTTAAGACGTCGGTCTAGGATAACACCCAAGTACTTGGCTCGCTTCTCCCAAGGGATCGGCTTGCCTAGCATGGTGATCGGACTAGGGGTCTCGGGGAAGAGTTGACTGGGGCTTGAGAAAAGTACCGCCTGGCTCTTATCGGGATTGACCTCGATTCTCCATTTCCGGAACCAATCGCCTAAGGCGTTTGCGGACTTCTGGAGAATGCGAGTAATACTAGCGGGACTTCTACCGGAGTAAAAAATGGCCGTGTCGTCGGCGAAGAGTGCTAGCTCGGACGCTGCACTCTTGGGGATGTCGCTGGTGTACAGCGTGAATGCTAATGGGGAGATCACCGATCCCTGAGGGACACCGGCGCGGATCGGATGAGGAGCTGAGAGTGCACCTTCGATAGGGTATCGAACAGTGCGGTTTGACAGAAAGTCATGAAGGATGAGCACGAGACGATCGGGCACACCGAGCTGGTATAGCTTGTATATCAGCCCGTTGTGCCAGGCCTTGTCGAAGGGTTTCGCGATATCAAAGAACAAGGCACCGGTCATCAGGCCTCGCTGAAAGCGGGCGCTGATGTGCTCGACAATGCGATGCACTTGCTGGACACAAGAGTGTTGGGATCTAAATCCAAACTGCTTTTGCCTATGACATTGAGGAGACTAATGGGGCGGTAACTACTCGGGGAGGACTTAGGCTTGCCCGGTTTGGGAATACCAATAACGGTAGCCTGTTTCCACGATTGTGGGAAGATGTTGTTGGTTAAGGCGCTATTGAAGATAGCGGTCAATAACACTATGAGAGCGGGGGAGAAAAGTTTGAACACCCTATTGGTGATTCCATCAGAGCCAGGGGCTTTCCTAGATTTGAGACCTTTTATGATGTCCTCAACCTCGTCTGGAGTGACTGGGGGAATGGGATCATCAGGGTCTTCGACGGGCGGTAGTGAGGTCGTGCGTTCAACTTCAGCATCCACCTTTGTGAGGTGAGCTATGTCTACTGGCAGGGTACTGGGGGAGCATTGGGCCTCTAGGCTGTCGGCTAGGCACTCGGCTTTGTCGTCGTCCTCAAAAGCGACGGTGTTATCGGAACGAATGAGAGGGGGCATAGCGGCGACTTCAGAGGAACGAAGTTTCCTCTGCAAGTCCCAGAAAGCCTTATGGGTCGGTTCGAGTTCACCGAGCATCTTGTCCCAGCGTTCTTCACGCAGCTTTTTGATGCATCCGCTTACTTTGCGTTGTAAGCGGCGCATAAAAGCTTTGTTAGCGGCGTAGGGGAAAGAGCTGTAGGCACGGATGGCCGCGTTCTTCTCAGTCACAAGATCACACACATCATCCGGGAGTTTCCAGCGGAGATCATCCGCCGGAACTTCCCTTGAACATTCGTTCAGGACTGATATGTTCTGTGAATAAGCTGATCGCGGCCTCCGTGACGGCTACAGTTTCGATGTTGTCGGGGATCTGGTCTAAGTGAGGGGACTCGGTGGATTTCAGCAAATTGCTTACTTTCCCCCAGTCCGTGATAGTTTTAGTGGAGGGAGGCCTAGTGGGGTCAAAGGGACCTATCCTAGGAGCGAGTTCTATGATAACTGGTCTATGGTCGGAGTTGAGTTCGTCAAGCGCTTCTATAGAATGTAACCGCAAGTTTACATTCTTCAGAAGCGCGACGTCTAGCACGTCAGGGCTATGATTCGGGTTGTGAGGGAAATGAGTGGGATGCATTGGGGCAATGACATCGAAGTTAAGGGTGGAGCAAAGATCGTATAAAATCTTGCCTCTGTGGGTTTCTAAACGACTATTCCACGCGGGGTGTTTCGCGTTGAGATCCCCCGCCAGAAGGACGGAGTCACTCAGATTGAGGAGGATTGTGAGGTCATCTTTAACGGAAGCGTTAATCGCCGCGGCGGTTAAGTTGGTGCTGGCAGGTGGAAGGTAAGCCGAGATAATAGTGATGGATTGATGACCTGTCATGCCCAGCCGACAGACTGAGACTTCAAAACAGGAAACGGGGGAGGGACTATGGGGATGCAGTACAGACTGGATTTATAGTAAACAAGAGTACCCCCCTTGTGGCAGTGAGACCTGTCATTGCGAACTAACCGGTAGTTGGCAATATTCGGGTCTCTCTGGTGGGGTTTTAAAAATGTCTCTTGTACTTGTAAGATATCTAGTTGATGGTCACGGAGGAAAGTGGCGATCTCATCACGTTGGGGCGTTAAGGCCATTGGCCTTGAAAGTCCCTATTTTAAGGGATTTTGGTTTGAACCTACTGGGTGGGGGGGACTTTATCCATTATAGGCTCGGTTGTGGGGGAGGTTTTTGAGGGCCTGCGCAACGTCTGGGTACGCATTGTAAACTTGGACAAGCAATTTCCAGTCACCGTTGCAGGCAATGGTATCGCGCGTCATCTGAATAGCTCGCGGGGAGTGGAGTACCGCGAAGGTACTGCCAAGGACTCTGACCGGGTCATAGGGATCGAGTTGATAGTTCGCGGGAGGGGGAGGAGGGGCCGCGAAAGTAAACGGGGCAAAGTGCGTCGGGGGCATCTTGGCCAAGTGGCGTGGCGCTGAAGGCGGTGGGCGGCGAGGATCAGCGGGCGCGATAGGGCGAGGCGCTACGGGCGCCGGGGGTAGAGGCGCTGAAGGCGCTGGAGGGCGAGGCGCTGAGGGCGCTGGAGGGGAAGGCGCTATAGGAGCGGCCTGTTGGGCAGTGGGGTTGGGATTGGGGGGCAGCGTGGCAGGCAGTGCCATCAGGGGTGGGATTGCCTGAGGGGCAGGTGCTTGGGGGGGCCTCAGAGCCGGGAAGTGCGCCTGGTGGTTTAATGAATTCCACGGGCTGGGGCGCTGGGGTCCTAAATAATTGGGGAGCTGATTAACTAAAGAGGGGCATTCCCTCATTTGCCTATTATTGGCACGCTGGGCCAATTTGGGGGCGGAAGACTTAGGAGCCTTGGGGCATCCGCGGTAATTGGCGGGGTGGCCAGACTCACCGCACAGTACACAGCTCGGAGGCTCAGTGCACAAAGTACGGTCTTTGGGGCGAGGGCACTCGGCAGTGCCGTGGTCCCCCAGACACTTGACGCATCTGGGTTGTCCAAAACAGTTTCGTTGCGCGTGGCCGTACAGCTGGCAACGATGACACTGTGTCATAACTCCGGTTTTGACAGGCTTCTCAATTCGGAGGCCTGAGAGACCGCAAATCTTGGAGATTTTGTGGATGGGATGGTGCCCTTCCACGCGGTCGCAAACTACTAGCACCATGTTGTAGGGCGAGGAATTTGAGCGACCTCCGACCCTACGGTGCATGCGGTGGACCTCGGCTACTGGGATGTTCCGTCCTTAATCTCCTGAGGGGAGATTTCAATCGGGATATTTTTGATGACGACCCTGGTTGGGGTATCGTCCTGGGGGGTGTGGGTGTGGTACCTAATACCCCTAACCTTGAGGAGCTTGGAGAGCTCCCGGTAGTCGTTGGGGGTTGCTGTCATAACTTTAATGCCCTGCTCGACGGCACGGGCATTAATATAGTTGATGCGACGTTCGTTACACGTCTTCGACACTTCAGTCCATTTACCCTTGTCATGGATGAACAGGGGTGGAGGACGGTGTTTCTTGGTTGCCGGAGTGGCGGAATCAGGTGTGGCGTCAGCCGGGGTGGCTACGGCCATCGGACTTAGAGGGCGGCTCTGAGAGGGGCCTGCAGTCGACTGAGACTGGGGCGGAAGAGCGCTAACTATGGCTGGCTTCTTTGAAGAAGAAGCAGAAGGGGATTTACCCTTTTTCCTCTTTCCCTTTCCGACGATTTGATAATCGTCTTCGGAGGATGAGGAGGGGGAGGAGTCGGACTCTGAGGCAAAGGCAGCGTCTGAGTGGGAGACTTCTATCTCAGTTTCATCAATTGATGGGGTAATATCCTCTGAGGATTGAATAGGTGAGGCTTCCATTGGAACTGGAGCCGGGGGGGTAGATTCCAGCGCATCGCTGAAATCTACGAGTTCAGGCTGAGGTGAGCTTTCGCAGTCCTCCGAGCCGTTACTCGTTTGGGGCTTGTATTGCCAGTCATTTTTTAGCGGCTCTAGGAGCGCGTCATATTTAGCCCTAACATGGGGACTTTCATCGGACATTAACTCATTGAGGAGGATCCTCAGCTGAGCTAAAACCGTTGGTTTAATTTGAGGAGCCATGTTATGGCGAAAATCCTACGGGGGACTTAAGGTACATAACCTCATAATCTAGTCCCGAGGAGATACGTAAACGTATACCCCCCGGGCAGACAGCTCCCTTAAAAACGGACCCACCCTTGAGTTTTTCCTAGTGCTATGCTGGGCGAGAAGAAAAACACAAACAAACTCGCCAGCTACACTGCTGTCTGAATGGCCTGAAGGGCCTGAAGACCTAGGTTAAGCCTAATCCTAACTCCCCAGGTGGGATAACCTGGGGATGTGTTTAACTCCCTGTTGGTGACACAGGGAGGTGAGTACTTAAGGTGTTCCCTAAGCTTGTAAACCTGCCGCCAATCTTATTGTGCGACAGGGCCCTAGTCCCGCAAGGGGCTCTAGTGCGAAGGGGTAGACACTCCCAACCGACACTAGGTGTGTCGCTGTGAACGAAACCAGAGACTAGGTTTGACGAGGGAAGCCCCCAAGGCCAAGGTCCTAGTTCTCGACTCCAATGGGATGCCTCGCCCTGAAGGGGTTTGGCGGGTAGGATTGGGTCACCACCCTCTTGGCTTCGTTGGCACCGTGAGGTTTCCACCAAGAACCACAGAAAATTGTGGATTTTCCCTGAAGGGGTAAAAACGCGAGAACGTTTGACCTGTTAAGGTGTTTGTCTTGAAAAAGACAGTTTTCGAATCGAACCAACTACGGGTGTAGCTGATTCGAGACGGCGCAGCACCACTAAGTCAGTGCGCAAGGCAAAGACTGTAGTAGTACTACGACTTGGCAGGCGGAGCTCGGCGGGCAGCGGCGCTACGAAGTAGCGACGGCGGCGAGACGAGATCGGGAGCAGACAGTGCGGAGCGTACGTGTGCACGCTACGGCAGCCGAACGTCGAATGATTTTCCTGTGTGGCTAATAAACCGATTTCTTATAGACTTTTTATATTGCACTGTTACCCACTCATCCGTGTCTACTTTGTGCTTATATTCACTACTTGCTTTAAGTACATCTGCCATAGACGGTCGCGAAACAAACTCAGTTACATTATTTACGCTAGTAACCGGTGTATTAACAAATGAGTTAGAAGAAACATTAGTAGCGAGCTCTGTCAGCGCACATACGGAAACCAGTTCTGAGTTCGGAACCGCGGTTGGGGCCTCCACGCTCCTGATAGTTGTCGCTTCATCGGTGTCGCTAGCAATAACAGGTTTTAAGTTACTCACCGACAAAACCACAGTGCGGGCCTCCACGCGCCGCGGAGAATGCTCAGCTGTTAATGATTTGTTTGTGTCGGTAGGTGGTGTGTTTTTTATGTTGTTATTTTTCAATAACTGAGAAGATTGTTGGGATAGGTCAACGTTTGCAACACAGATATCAAAGTTGGATGGTGGTGATACAGTGATGTGATTTAAACCCATAGGCCCACTCTCACATTCGAAGTTTTCCAATAAATGTGCTCCACGCTTACGATTAACCGGATCAAAATGAAACTCACTCAGTGATTGTGTTCTCATAGCAATCTGAAATTCATCCAGTTGCTATCGTAATATACTCGGTTTGTATGTGCTGTATTTCTTTTTGTAATATTAATATATCTTTAAGCAACTTAGTTGCATCCAAATGATCAAAAGTTACAGGGGGTAGTCGGTGTAATTCTTTAGCAACAAAAGTGGGAAGCCTCTCAGGGTCGGTGGCCTCATTAATTCTACGATATCTTGTAAATCTCTGTTCGACTTACCCGCCTGTTTTCGTGTCTTCATTTTTCTGGTGAAAAAGCTGTTTCACATATCCGTATTAGAGACACCTCATCCATCACACAAATTTTATTATGCATAAATGCGAGCACTTCATTAATTACAATATTACACGAGCTACATTTCACTACAATGGACGTCATTGTCAAACGGGTGCGCGTGCGCGACTGTGATTAGTACGGACACAGGAACCAAATGGTGGCATGAGGCGACGTGCGGGGGGCGGTGGTCTAGGCTAGAGATTGACCATAAATAAACACAATCGACCCTTTATTCAGTCTAATATCGTAATCGATTAGTTTTATTTAGAATTAATTGATTTTTGTTTATAGGATATTAAACGAAATAGATTTACAAATATAGTGTATTTTGTTTGTGAATAAACGGGATTTCAATTGAAATTAAAAAAAAAAAAAAGTTCACACCGAATATCCCTCGACAGTTAATCAAAGACTCCACATGTACTCAGAGTATAAACATGGTTATACCCACAATAATGTTTTTAGTTGGCCTTTGGTTTTTTAAGTTATGTACCTATCTAACTTCTACGGACTGCATTTTATTGATTGCTTCATCATATGATTGTGAACTAATTGATTTGTTAGAGCCTGGAGATACTGTTCTCGCTGTTATAGGATTCCCTTCCATTATACCATGTGTTGAAAATAAGAAAGCTATCTTATTATGCCAGCCACCATGTCTTCATGCACCACAATTTTCATCAGAAAGTAAACGAAAGATATAAAATTCATATTATTTAAACATTTATATTACGCTGATGATCGTTATTGATAGACCGGAACTCAAATTTTATACCTTTTGGCATTTTCAAAAATAATTTATTTGAAGAGATAATTTTGTTTACGTAAATAAAATTGAAAGCACGATGATAAGTTTCCTTTTCTGTCCGCATAGTGTCTCTTTTGTCGATAGTGCTGCCACCTATAGTTCCTGCACGTTCCCTATTGGACATCCCTATTTGATTACTTCGTGAAGCTTCGTGCTTATTCGGCAATGCTCGGTACACGGTAATATGTCTCAGTCACACGTTAGCATTGGTGTCGTTTTCGTGTCGCTATCTCTGTCTTGAGTACAGTCGGTTATAAAAGTTTTCGTTGTTATTGTTGTGAATTATTTATTATTATTGTTTAGTTTTTTTGTTTAGTGTTAAGTTTTTTCTATTTGCGGTATTTGCAAGTGTCAGTTGGCACTTATATTATTAGCCAAATATGCCAACTAAAGCATATTATGGTAATTTTATTCGTACATTGGTTTATAAAAAATAAAGACAATAACAGTTTTCTTCACGAGTGTACATGCGCTAAAGTTCGCAGAGCCTATGTTCAGACTCGCCAAGATACGTCGGCCGTATTGTACTTACCAGTTTATCCCCACCATGGCGTGCTTCTACAATCCTGATGTTAACAGCTCGCTGCGAGGTCGACATTCTGGGTCTGAACGCAGCGGAGTTGAGACGTCTTGAAACTGTACTCGATTCATTGTGCCCCGTGTTATTGTGGTAAAGTGTTATTTCAAGTAATTTTTTAGTATTATAAACAGTGTATCGCATCCAGTGTGTTTTCATTGCACGAAATCCATCTTTTGCCCACATAATACTCGAGCCTAACGGAATAAATCCTGACAACCCGACATACCTTTAATCCTATATGTAAATGTAAGTAAGTGGTGTGGTGTGGTGCGGTATTTCTATAATACAGAAGACATGAGGATTGGAGTGTACATAACGGGGCACTGAGGAAAAAACAGAAAAATTTTGATGAATTTTTCATACATACTTACTTTTTATGGTTTTATCGTATGGAGGACATCAAAAGAAACAACTTTTACTCGGGATTTTTTTTTGTGAGGTCAATGACTGCTGAGCTAGGAGGCAAAATTTAACTCTCATTGTGAAGGCGTCTGGGACTTTAGAAAATTTTGAGGAAAAAGCAATGACAAAGACTTAGAAAATTTTCACCCAAAAACAACGCCTAAACAAGCCTTCGGGATCCGGTGGGATGTGGGAGTACTAGGGTGGGGAAACACCGAGGGACAACCTTAAGGTCAATGACCTTGACCCCAAGGTCAGTGACCTTGACCCCAAGGTCAAATTAACAAAGACGCAGACACGGGGTACGCTCGTGGTCAGTGACCTTGACCTCAAGGTCAGATTCATAAAAACACCCCTTTTAATCTAACCTGTCCAAGTCGGAGTGCCCCAAGTCACGAGCTCGCAAAACTTAACTCTCATTATGAAGGCGTATGGGACTAGATTTTGAGGAAAAAGCACTTAAGGCCGTCTACGCCAAGCAAAGTAGGTATTTAACGCTACCACCCTTTACGCGAAACGAGTCGTGCACACGCGTCGCCGACTGGAACCCAAAGCTGAGCGAAGTGTCACAGTATAGGTAAGCGTGTCGTGTAGGCAGTAGGTCAACTTATTTTATTAAATTGTCAGCTTGATTTATTATAATAGGTAGTAATTGCGAAAACCTAACATTTAAATGTAATAAATTAATTTGAATAGATATTGTAAATCAGAGTTGGGCGTAATCAACTACTTTTGTAATCGGATTAATAATCTGATTGAAAGTAATCATGAATACATCAATCATGATTACTTTTAATCTTGATTACTTTCAATCATGACTACATTTGTAATCATTAGTTTTGATTACAATAGTCAGTAATCTTAATTACATGGGTAGATTTGATTAATTTTTTAAGCATATTTTTAATAAATGCGGTTCTAAATTCAATCAGTATGTATCTTGTATGTCTGCGTTTTTCTAAAAACTTCTGATCCAATTTGGATGTCATGGACGTTTTGTACTCTTTCGTTATTTAAATCCTTAAGTAAATTCGAAAAAGAATTTCTGCGTGCTCAATTGCATTTCGACGATACGGCACGCGGGGTGCGGGAGTGGGGTGGGGTACGGGGTACGGCCGGTAAGCCAATCGTCCGCCGCCTGCGCCCCGCTTCTTGCCATAGCGCAAGCAGTCAGTCTGTATAATAGTGCGCAAGGATATAAACGTAAATTGATTCACGAGTCTAAACCGTGACGTATTGCCTATGTGTTTTGGTGTTTAAACATTATTATTGTAAAATCAGTATTTATTGTAAATTAAATGTGTTTTAAAAAAATATAACACACCTCTTCCGTCATCGGGTCCTGTCGAAAGACTTTTCTCATATGCGACCATGACCAATTTACCTAAATCACACAGACTTTCAGATGAGATGTTTGAAAAGAGGGTGCTTTTAAAATCTAATTTAAGCCACACATAAAAATAATTCTTGATTATTTTCTTAAGTATAATAATTATTAAAAATTTTAATTCATGAGACTGATCAAAAAATAAAGATGATTTACAATGTTAATGATTTTATTTTTCGAATTCCTAAATGTAGTTAATATGCATCAATCAAAAAAGTAATCAAAAAAAGTAATCAAAATAACGATTACAAACTAATAATCATTAATCACCGATATGATTACTTGCTTGATTAATTTCCGTAATCTGTAATCTTGATTGATGATTACAAAATGTAATCGTAATCCTTAATCATTAATCTGATTACATTTTGCCCAACTCTGTTGTAAATGCAAATTGCTGCAAGTCGTAATTTATTCAATTATTTGTGTACCAGACGGGTGGACTCGTGTTTGGAAATTCAAAAACTATAACGGAACCAAATCTGAGCCACTAACCGCCCTGTACCGAAAGTTCCGGGTGTAAACGTTAGCTTCGTGGAACGGAGAGGTGGGTTTGGAAAATACTGCACTATTATTGTAGATGGAGACGAAATGAAACACTATTTGACTATGGTAAGACACTACAAGCAGACAATACTGGAAAAACTGAGCTGAAACTATAATCGGAAAGAACTGTTAACTATTCGGACATCGAAACGAAACTGACTGCTTGAATATCGTAAACAAAACTGACTGTTCCAATGTCGAAAACAAAACTTACTATGCGGTGCCTGCGCTGTGCTTTCATACTATTAGCAGACACACAAAAAATATTCGCGAATCCTCTAGCGGTGTGTAGTATTTGTTCGCTAGACAATCTTTTAATTCATACAAAAAGCATGAACAAAAAACATTAACAAAAAAATACAAAGGAAACTATAAACAAAAGGATAATAAATAACTCGAACGGAAGAAGGAAGTAGGTACTTTACGCTCTCGGCGTACGGTCGAAATTAAATTAACATTTCTCGATGTTTTTTATAAGTAGTTTGCGTACGCGCACCTGTGACGAGACTATTCTCGAGGGAATTTTTACCTACTTACTTTTAAAACTAATAATAACAGAAAGTACTCGACAAAGAATCACAAACACGGCAATAGCGTACTTTCTCGAACGTTCTTTCTATAGACTATATAAAAACACTGTTTGAGACACTTGTCGCGAACAATTTGACTAGGTTTCTTACATTGTTTTTATCTCACGAAGAGACACATGCTTTATTTGTTGTATGTGTCACCGTAAAATTGTAAATACCGTTAGATTATAATCTATCTCGTGAGATTGTAAACTCGTTCGTTGAGGAATTCCCTCGACTGTCTATGGTCTCCATCATCAGACCAATGGCACTTACAACCCATATGGGTGCAAAGTTCTCATCAATAGAAATGAATTAAATCCAAACACAAGGTAGCTACTGTAAAACGTTGAGGAGTTCCTTTGAATGTCCTTCGTCTTTATCATCAGACCCCTAAAGATGACCACAACCCATTTAGGTGTAAAGTTCTCATCAATACAAATTAATCAAGCCCAAACACCAGGTAATTATTGTGAATCGTTGAGGAGTGCCCTCGACTGTCTTCGGGTTCCATCATCAGATCGAGTCCAGACTTTCTTTAAATAGTAGTTCACCAGTGCTATAAAATACTCAATGAAAAAAAAAACAAACGCACTAGTCGCACTACGATGTTCAAAGGTTCCCCTCGATTTCTCTGAGATGCCATCATCAGATCCCAGTTTCATGGTCATGGTACTACTCTTGGAATATCTTCTTTCCAACAAAAAAAGAATTATCTAAATCGGTTCATAAAGGACGAAGTTATCCTACGGTCAAATTGTGAAACCTCCTCCTTTTTTTAAGTCGGTTAAAAAAGACTGTACTGTTATAATTACACTACGTTCTTTAAATAAATCGTTCGATAAATCGGCGGGACAGCCGTGCGCCAGCAAAAGGGACATAGGTCCTACCTCGTCAAGGCCTGGCGGGCGACTGAATCCACGTGCGCAAGCCGTTTTCTTATATAATAATTTATTATTAAAAGGATTAAATTGTTTTGAAAAAATTAACCACAAATAATTGTTCTATATGTTATTAACTTTGCTTAGATATTATTTTTGGAAATAAAACTTTCATATTCTCCAAGCAAAATAAGAAAAACATAAAAAAATATTCGAATTAGGCACCTGTTCGGATTTTTTTTTCATCGAGTGAAGTTTTTGATATCATGTTTTGAACCACAAATTATCTTAGTAAATATAGTCAACTATAAAATCTATTTTTTTTGGCTTTAAAAAATCACTATTTCTTTGATTACTATTGAATCAAAGTTATGTAAAATTGGGAAAATTGGGACTACCTGCCCTTAAAAAATTTTGATGAAATTTTCAAACTTAATAATACTTTCTGTTTATGGTTTCATCGTATGGAGAACATCAAAAGAAACAACTTTTTCCCGGGATTTTTTTTGTGAGGTCAATGACCGCTGAGATTGGAGGCAAAATTTAGCCAAAATTTAGAGACTTGGGGCACTCCGACTTGGACAAGTTAGGTTAGAAGGGGATGGCGGCGTCCAGTGAGCGAGCAAAGCGAGCGAACAGACCCCGCCATCCCCTTCGTGGTTATTTTTTTTATGACCATTAAGCCCCGCGAAGCGGGGCTCCGACTTTGCCCTTTAAGCAACTTAGTCCAAGAGCGAGCGAAGCGAGCTCGAGACTTGGGGCACTCCGACTTGGACAGGTTAGGTTAGAAGGGGATGGCGGGGTCCAGTGAGCGAGAAAAGCGAGTGAACAGACCCCGCCATCCCCTTCGTGGTCATTTTTTTTATGACCAAAAAGCCCCGCGAAGCGGGGCTCCCTCCGACTTTGCCCTTTAAGCAACTTAGTCCAAGAGCGAGCGAAGTGAGCTCGAGACTTGGGGCACTCCGACTTGGACAGGTTAGGTTAGAAGGCGATGGTGGGGTCCAGTGAGCGAGAAAAGCGAGTGAACAGACCCCGCCATCCCCTTCGTGGTCATTTTTTTATGACTATTAAGCCCCGCGAAGCGGGGCTCCCTCCGACTTTGCCCTTTAAGCAACTTAGTCCAAGAGCGAGCGAAGTGAGCTCGAGACTTGGGGCTCTCCGACTTGGACAGGTTAGGTTAAAAGGGGTGTTTTTATGAATCTGACCTTGAGGTCAAGGTCACTGACCACGAGTGTACCCCGTGTCTGCGTTCACGGGTTCTGCGTGACGCCAAGGTCACTGATCTCGAGCGTACCCCGTGTCTGCGTCTTTTTTAATTTGACCTTGACCTTGGTGTCATTGGGATCGTCTTTTTTTCATAGTGCCCCGTTTTGTATACCATGACCCTTGTTTAAGGTGAATGCTCCAGGGTAGCCCGCGAAATTCCAATTTTCTTACGTTTTTTGCAATTTGCAGAAATATAACAAGAAAATTTGAGTTTCGCGGGCTCCCTGGAGCATCAGCCTTAAGTTTCTAATACATCACTTATTTTACAATTTACTGTTACAAGTAGCATGTTTTTAGTGTAACGGAACGCACTGTCAAAACTTTGTTGATCGAAGGTCAAAACCAAGTCAAAACACACCGCCCTCGATAACGCCGGTATTGACGTCAAAGTTCATTGTGTCAAAAAAACACATATTTGAAAAGTTTCACTTAAATTTTATTCTTATATTGTTATTGCAATTTTTACTTGAATAAAGCATAGACAGTTGGTAAAAGTATTTTATTAAGGCCAAAAAAATTAGATGCAAACAAGGCAGATTGTGGATGACGACGTCACATCATGGTCGCGACAGCTACGGACGTTTGAACTGTCGTAGAAAATTGCAGGAGTTTAATATTATTTTTAAGCGACAAGCAGTAGTTGAACTTTTTTTACTTTTCTTGGGTTATTAGTACTGTATTTTATTGATTTAAGTCAAGAAAAAATTACGTGCATATTCCCTATTCAAATGTTCCATTTGCAAGTGCTAAGCAAGTGTGTTCAACAAAATCAGGCATTCAATGAAAAAAAAAAAAAAAGTTTTTACTTATTTTATTAAGTCTTATTTTCTGCATCGTGAGATTTTTCATTACATACAACATAAAAACATAAAATAAAAGTCTGACAACCAGTCTTACCAAGCCAAGGGGTATCGTATTACCCAGTACTAACTGGGTTGTGGAGGTCAGATAAGCAGTCGCTCCATAGTAAATACAAGTATTCAGCTGCATCCGGTTAGACTGGAAGCCGACCCCAACATAGTTGGAAAAAGGCTAGGCAGATGATGACAACATACAAAATTAAACAACAGGATAAAGGTGAACGCAGACCTGGCCGCGCCGCAGTCACCGCATTCTAATTTTTCTATGCAATCTCGCACACAGACATAGACACAGATTGCACACAGATACAGATCGCATAGAACTTTATACGAAGAATTCGAATGTGGCGACTGCGGTGCGGCTAGGTCTGCGTTCACCTTTAGTCCTTTTAGTTAATTTACCGAAGATCATGTATCACTGTCTTTCTTTAGTAGGTACAGACGCCAGCATATCAAGCTTCAAGTTTCTTGTTCCTGCGTCACATCGGACCACACTCGTCGTGGAAGTATTCTATTATCTGTGCCGTCGTGGCACATTATAATCTATATTTTTATATTATCTGTGTAAGCACACTGCGCGCCACTCTCTCACTGACGCCCTTTGACGTGTGCACATATCGGCTCTCCTTGTAACCACCTACCTAAACTGTTATTAAATAAACGTCCTTTATAATCGCAGCAAGTAGTTTTACTTCATACTCTTCATCTTCAATGGTCAAAACCAGGGATGTTGCGGATGCCGATTTATTCACATCCGCGGATGTGAATGCGGATGCGGATTTTTGAAGGCTCACATCCGCGGATGCGGATGCGGATGTTCAAGATCTTATATAAATATAGTCTATGAAAATCTCAAATATGGAAAATTCTTCTGGGTGCATCGACTTTAGATGATTTTTTAAAGATGAGGTGGTTCGGCCCTTGCGAGAGTCGCTTTTATTGCATACTAGCTGACGTCCCGCGGTTTCACCCGCGTAGTTCCCGTTCCCGTGGGAGTTTGAATGTAGCTTTCTACCAGTGAAACAATTTTTAAAATTGGTTCATTACCCCCTACATACAAACTTACAAACAAATGTTACCTCTTTATAATATTAGTATAGATTTTACAATCAGCCTTATCATGGTCCTCTTTATTTGGTTCAAAATAATTCCATATATTACTTGTCAGATAATATAATTTAACAATAACGGGAACCTCGCTGGAAAAATAAAGAATATTGTTTTAAAACCATAAACTTTACCTAAAATAAAACGTATTACCGGTGTAACTTAATGGCATTTACCTGACGATTTCCCAATAAACAATTATTTAAGTACACACACTGAATACTGTAACACACACAATAACATTCACAATCTATCTACGACAAGTAATCCACAGGGCAAACAAACACGTTATGATTTATTTACAATAAACAAATGATGCACCACCACAACAAACGCGTCGGATCTTGTCCACCAATTTTTTCGCTCCCATTGGTCATTGTCACGCGCGAACGGCACGCGCCACTCGCCGGCCCCGCACATTTCTTTCTTGTAGCAACTTGTTTTACATTCGCATCCGCATGAAAATCCGCATTGACTATTGCGGATGCGGATGCGGATGCAGAAGTCCAAATCTATGCGGATGCTCTGCATTTGCGGATGCGGATGCGAATATTCGCAACATCCCTGGTCAAAACCACCAGCAGTACAACTGGAGCTTGATACTCAACATTTCTTTAATAGATTTTCAACTTTATCGCTAAAGCATTAGGTTCAAGGTTGATTGGGAAAATTTGCTTGATGTGTTGGCGTCTGTACCAATAAAACGTGTAGTGAAAAACTTCAGTCATTGGCCACCTTCAAAAGCGCCAGTTTAATATGTTTTGTCGTAGTGCGAGTAAACATGTTTGATTTGCATGGAAATAATAGGTACAATGCCGTGTCCTGCGGCGAAGACTTAGTCTAGTGATTCTACAGAACATACGTACAGTGACGAGCGCTAATAATAGGGCAGATGACACCATAAAACAATAATGAGGGATTTTCTTTTTAGCTCTTCCCTATTCGCTGGATAGATGGCGCTAGGAGTAAGTATGATAATGCAAGGAACGGAACTAAGTTTTTTTTTAAAACCTCAAAAGGAAAACCTCTCATTCCAAGACACCAATCTCTAAAAAAAAACACTTTATTTTGGGCCTGAAAACCCGATTTATTTTTAATGAGTGGTTTTCTTTTTGAGGTATTAAAAAAAAACTTGAGTTTCCAAGAACTCTATAGATGGCGTTGAACTTACTATGATAGTTGATGCCAAAGCCAAAACGCTTGGAAAAAAAAACATTGTGTCACGTCACATACTCTCGTTGACTGACACTTTCATTTGCTTAACCTTCCGAATATAACCTAGATTTCTCGCGCTTTGTTAAAACCAGTTTTTTCTGGTTCCATTCCTTGCATTATCATACTAACTCCTAGCGCCATCTATCCAGCGACTAGGGAAGAGCTAAAAAGAAAATCCCTCATTGCCAAATTCGATTTTTAGTTGCTGTGAAATCAATAAATAGTTGAGTCATTGAGTTGATCAAACAGTGACGTCACAGTTTCGCGACGTCACTGCTATTGCCATACAAAATCTATGAGAGAACCGCGTCTGGACAGCTCTTAAAAAGTATCTCATTAAGAGGTTTTCTTTTTGAGGTATTAAAAAAAAACTTAGTTTCCAAGAACTCTATAGATGGCGTTGAACTGACTATGATAGTTGGTGCCAAAGCCAAAACGCTTGAAAAAAAAAAACATTGTGTCACGTCACATACGCTCGTTGACTGACACTTTCGTTTGCTTAACTTTCCGAAATTATCCTAGTTTTTTCGCGCTTTGTTAAAATCAGTTTTTTTTAGGTTCCGTTCCTTGCATTATCATACTAAATTCAGCGCCATCTATCCAGCGACTAGGGAAGAGCTAAAAAGAAAATCCCTCATTGATTGGTGTGTCATCTACCCCATTATGTTACAGTCAAAACTACACTACTAGTTACCGTCTACTTTACTGTTGTTGTCTGTTGTGTTGTGTTGTTGTCTGTTGTTTTATTTATTTATTTTATTTTTTTATTTACACATATTAACTTGTAGCCTGAATTCCTGTCGCGCTGACGTCGCGGCGTCGGTCGCGTGCGTCGGTCACGCGTACGAGTATCCATTGTGTTCTATATAGCACCATACTACGGCGCATATTTGTTACTGTTTTTCGCTGACGTACGCGACCGACCGTGCGTGGTGGTCCAGAACAAACAAAATATCGCAATGATGGGGAGAACATATTTCTTTCGGTTTCGTTAAGGCTATTTTTATAATGTTTGCGTAGCATGTTGTGTTGCAAATAATCTGTACCCGTCTAAAGAGGTACGGACACTTTAGTTTGGTTTACAGAAACTGCTTGATGAAACCTTCATGCTTGATAATAGATGTGAAGGTGATGACTGTTTCCGTGTTACATTCGGACTGGCTGGAGGGCTTAGGTGCTGTGGAGACGATGCCTCTGAGGTAGTAGCGAGTGACGGCGCGGTCTGGCGCAGGGAAGGCCAGTCCTCCCCCGCTGTCGCCCTTGCATAGAGCCGCCGTACCTGAGAAACGGAAGGCAATTTTTATCTTCACTGTTCCGTTCTTCAATTTTTTGTTTTGTATGGAGTTATCCTCCTAGATACGCTCCGTCTGGAGAGATCGATTTGTTATTTTGGACTCTGACCCTATTGTTCCTACGACTATATAATGGGTCGGGGGCCGGGTATATTCAAGTACAATTGCACGCATGCCTGACTGGTTTAAGCCCATCCGGGATCCTACGACCGCACGTTCTCCCATGAAGGCGGTCAGGGGTGACTGCGCGCCACCCCTTTAGCCCAGCTGGTTTAGCGACGACTCGCCGCCCGCAGACCCCTCAAGCTTTAGGTATAACAGTCAGATTCAGGTCGATCAATTCAGTGTTGAGGACATCTAGTCGTTAGCAGCTAGATACCGGTATAACATAGAGCGTCGCACTTACCATTAGTGTAACCGGCGCATATCTTATCTCCCGTTAAGTTCTCCGTGAAGCTCTCCGGCGTAACTTTTTGGCACTTCCTAATCGGCACATATGGCAGGCTCACGGTCTTCAGGACTGGTGACCCTTTGCGGTCCTCAGCTGCTGTCAAACCAAACCCAGCTACCTGCAAGTGTAACAAATGTGTTGTGGCAACTGATATCGAACGAGTGAGTCCTGTAACTGAGCCACCATCTCTTATAGCGGCACTACTACAATCTGACAGGAGTGTGGGAACTGGGAACCTTACAAAACATGGCTGGGACACACAGAAAGGTGGGCTCTTTGATCCGATCCAGCATGTGTTTTACTGCTCTCCCCTAGCGGCGCTCTAAGCAAAGGTCTGTAAGCTACTGGAGGTTCCCTCAGCCTGTAGTAGTATAGATCCTGTAGGGCTCACTGTCAAGGCACTCACAGGATTGCCCGGTGAAGCAGAAGACCACCTCCTACGAGGTACCATTCAGACAATAAAGAAAGCAGAAAGTTGGCGGACAGGATGTTGTGCATTTTGGGAGAGGATGAGTTGATTGTTGATTGAACCAATATTGCGCGTAATCGAGACACCTCTGCATTAGAGGAAGTGGGCCGCCGTATTCCGCCGCGTGACCTGTGTGACATGTGCTGTTTCATATTTGCTAGACGTTACATGTCTTCAAATTTTGGTCATGTCTGTTTCTTCACGATGCTTTCTTTCGCCACTTTTAGTTATTTTCTCAAGGCATGGCACTTTTGGACGATTACCTTCCCTATCGCCCCCTCTTGCAGCTGTTGGTCGTTGAACCTCTGTGTGAAGTCCAGGCACACCCGTCTGACGTAGTTGTAATACTTGAACGGAGTCTCCAGGGTTAGGATCGCAATATCCTCTTGTTGGTTCGTAGTAGCGCCAAGGTAGTGCTCCGTAAAATTAATTGATAGTAGCTGCAAAAAAAAACACAGTATGCTTAGATGGTTTGGTCAAGAGGAGAGGATATACTAACAAAAGGTATTTGTGAGTGTCAACAAAGAAGGAAGGAAGGACATACACTGACCTTATTGGTGAGGTTCTTGAAAAAGGTGAGGTGTGTAGTACTCGCAACCGGCGTGAGTGTATGATCGGATGGATGAACGTGGACGAGGCAAAAGCAGTATAGGAAGTGAGTTTATGTGTGTATGTAAAAAATAACTTTACTATCGAATGCTAATAAATCTCATGAGACCATAGCCCGTGGCAGAGGCCCTACTCTCTTACGTTTCGTCCGTATATTCAGATCTATCTGTTCCTCTCGCGCACGTCTGCAGATGAGTGCGAGTGAGAGAGATGGATAGATCAGAATATACGGACTAAACGTTATAGAGGCCTTAGATACGAAGTCTCAAAGAGACGTGAGTGAGTGAAAAGGTGTGTGTTAATCGGTTGTCTTGAAATGGGGGCATCTGATGAGGAGGAATGAAGAACACGTCGTGAGGAAAGTTTTGAGTATAAAATATGTTGATGGCTACAAGAGTAGAGGAAGACCAAAGAAACGATGGATGGACTGTGTGAAAGAAGATATGGGTAACAAGGAGGTACTGGAAGGAGGAACTGATCAGATGACGAGCAATAGACAAGTATGGAAGGATGCTGCGTCAATCCCTTATAAATTGGAATAAGGGCAGAAGAATGATGGTGATCGTGGCAAGTATGTAACAGACATGGTTGAGATTAATGTTGATGGATGATCAACAGTAGGGTTGGATATTCGGATGCATATTTACCTAAAGTACAACACCCCAAGGTGTTGACTAGTATGGAGTGCGAGTTGGAGTATAAAAATAATCATTGTTATAAGCACAGTTATATTTTCGTTTGTGGTAACCGTTTTAGCGTCGGCGTCAGTGTTTCCACCTTGTATTATAAGAAGCCGCTTCCATACTTTCTCCTTCTTTGCCGGGAAAAAAATGTACTTTAGGTAAAGGAGTATTTTCATGGCCTTTTTTTGTTAGTTTAGTTTAGTTGTTTCATATAACCACAAGATATAGAGTTTTTTTTTGTTTCCGCCAAAATGCAAACTAACAAATACAAACATATTTTTATTACTGTTAAGGTAACAAATTTTAAATGGACATACCTTTACGTTTATATGCTGCGACGCCTAAGAGTTTGACGCGCGTAGTATCAACAGACAATCACATCACTGAACAAAACGTCCGGGAAAACCAAATCCCCGGATATTTGGGTGAAATTGAGATTTTTCCCGAACGTTTTGAAGTTTTTGTGCGGTAATGTCAAAATAGTAGATGGCAACCCTAGCCCTTGCGCACTACACGTTGGGGTACCGTATTAACTAAAAAAAAATAAACTCACGTTAGATTTCTGTACGTCTTTGTCTTCTTTATGGTCCCATTCCCTGTGCAGCTTGGCCGTGGCCACTGCGAAGAGAGACGCATCTTGCGCGCCAAACGTGCCCCAGAAGCAATGGCCAGCTAGATAATTGGTTTAATGTCATTATACGTAAGGTCGTTTTTCCTCTGGATCGAAAATAGTCATTCAGGCTGTTTCGGCCAGTTTCAGGTGAGATACGCCATCGACAGAGGATATAATAATGCACAAGATAGTGAATAACTTAATGAAATCAGCCAATAATGGAGCCAACAATCGGCAGACAGGTGCCATCCATTGAGTCCCAGCTGTGGGAACATCTAAGTTTGATCATATTTAGGGTTCCGTACCCAAAGTGTAACCAAAGGGACAGAAACAACGGGACAGAAACAACAGGTGTACGAAATAAAATGCGTGGGAACTTTAAAACTTATGGAGTTTATTGAAAATATAAAAATACAGTCAAGAGGCACACCGTTTCACTTAGCAATCAGACAAAGAAGAAAAAAGTATTGCCACAACACAAAAGAAAAAATTGCACAAAACAGTGTTGCAAACTTATTTACTAAAATTAATATTATTTTTATTAACAGTAAAAATTATAAATCTATATGTTTAGACTGTTCTAAACATAATTGGGGCCGGCTGTAACCTACTCTACAGGTAATTGACATAGCCGTTTTACTGACCTTCTATACACTTTGTTATTCATTTTGATATCGGCCGCTCTTACTACATTGTCTCTACCTGGATATGTTTTTACAATTCGAGCCATATTATAATTTAATGGAGTAGTGTTCATATCTTTTACAATTACCAAATCACCTTCTTTAAGGTTTGGTTGAGGATATTTCCACTTGGGACGGCTTTGAAGCTGTGTTAAATAATCATTTGACCATAATTTCCAAAAATCTTGTTTAAGTTTGGTACAAAGATTCCAAAATTTTAAACGATTGACTGAAACATGTGTTAGATCAACTTCAGGATAGCTAGCCAGAGCTGTTCCAATCAGAAAGTGTGCAGGAGTTAAATAATTACCATCATTTGAATTTGCAGAAAGTAGAGGCCTAGAGTTCAAAATTCCTTCGATTTGTACAATGACTGTATTGAGCTCTTCATAGGTTAAACATTGGTTCCCTACTACTCTCTTTAAATGATGTTTGACACTTTTCACACCTGCTTCCCACAATCCTCCAAACTCAGGTGAATAACTGGGTATAAACCTAAATTTTATATAATGTTGAGAGCAAAACCCATTAACAGTATCCCTGTGATTTTTGGAGGACTGTAAGTCATACAACCTTTTCATTTCATTTGACGCTCCTTTAAAGGTTTTAGCGTTGTCACAATATATATTTGTGGGCATGCCACGCCTCGAAATAAAACGCTTGAGACATGCTAAGAAGGCTTCCGTTGTTAAGTCCGATACGAGCTCTACATGTATAGCTTTTATAGCAAAGCAAACGAAAAGCGCAATGTAACATTTCTTAACGATAGGATTTCTAACCCTAGCAACCTTCATATCGAAGGGTCCACAGAAATCAACGCCGACATGCTGAAATGGCCTGGACGCTGTGATTCTTTCTTGCGGGAGGGAACCCATCAACTGCTTAGCAGCCTCAGCTTTTAAACGAAAACACTTGACGCATTTACGCACCACTTTCTTGACCTCTCGAATACCGTTGACTATAGAGTACCTTTGGGATAGAGAGCTCAAAACTAACCTAGGGCCTGCGTGTAAGAGTCGCAAGTGTTCTCTTTCTATTATGAGATTAGTTATGTGAGAGTTTTTCGGAAGGATAGATGGATGCTTTTTATCGAAAGACATCTCCTTGGCATTATGGAGCCTACCTCCTACTCTCATAATACCTATTTTATCAAGGAAGGGATAGAGGCTACCTATTCCTGTTTTTATATTTTTTCCAGCAGAAAGAGACTCTACCTCTTTAGCAAAATGTTGCATCTGCGTACAGCGCACGATGACTGACATAGAGTCGCGAAGCTCCTGAGGCGATAGGTTATCGTCTATTATTTTATTTTTATTTTTCGAACAGTTGTTATAGAACCTGTAAATAAATCCTATAACTTTCTGTAATTTATAAACGCTAGAATATTTTTCAAATAGCTTTGTTGAAAACGATGGCTCTACCTGTGTCAAGTTACACGGTACGTCTAGCTCATCAATCTGTTCAGTGTCTGTGGACAAATCAGACGATTTACAATTTTCAAAATTAGTATGTATATGTTTCCTATCTGATAGGTAGGTTGGCCCGTGCCACCATAGCTCACTTTGCTGCAACTTGTGCGGCAAGACGCCCCTCGACAATAAGTCTGCAGGGTTGTCACAGGTCCTAACAAATCCCCACTGAGTCTGATCGGTCAGCTCTACTATTTGCTTGACTCTATTGTTGGCATAAACGTTTGACTTTACATTGCCTGACTTAATCCAAGCTAGCACTATCTGGGAGTCGCTGTACAAGAATGTATCTAGATGGGAATACCTACCCACCAGGACTCTACCAACCCTATGCGCCAGCTGGGCTAAAAGGAGAGCACCATTGAGTTCAAGCTGGGGAATCGTCCTACTTCTGTTCAAAGGAGCAACACGGGACTTGGAGCAGAGTAGATCTGTCTGCACTGAACCATCATTTTTTAAAATTCTTAAATAGATACAGCAGCCAAAGGCTTTTATTGATGCATCAGAATACCCTACCAACTCTACAGAAGAAACATCTTTACTGTTGACACATCTATTTATTTTTATTTTGCCCATTAACTTTAAATTGTTTAGGAAGTTGTTCCAGTATATTAACTGGTCCTTGGGTACTATGGAGTCCCATCCTATTTGCAAAGACCATAGCTCCTGCATGAATATTTTGGCTACCACTATTATTGGGCCTACTAAGCCGAGAGGGTCAAACATCTTCCCTATAAAGCTCAGAATTTTTCTTTTTGTATTTAAATTATGTTCCTCATCAAAATTGGGGCTTGAAAAAGTAAATTTGTCTGAAGTTATATCATACATTAAACCTAGAGTCTTTACTAAATTATCCCCACTCATGTCTACATGTTCAAATTGTTTTTGCTCATCTGGAATACCATCTAGGACTTCAAGGGCATTTGAGCACCATTTGTGTAGAGAAAAACTACCTAACTTGAGGAGCTCTACCAATTGGGATTTTAGCTCATGCAGCTGCTCTATATTATCTGACCCACCCAGTATATCGTCGACGTAGGTACTCTTGATCATTGTTTCAGCAGCAAGTGGGTATTTATCCTTAAAGCGTTGAGCTAATTCAAGTAGGCATCGAGTGGTCAAGAATGTAGAGGCCTTCAGTCCGTAAGTGACAGTCTGAAGCTGTAAGCAGCTGATAGGCTTCTTAGGATCATCTCGCCATAAAATATTTTGAAGACAAGTGTGGTGGCTGTTTACCATCACGTTGCGAAAGGCCTTCTGAACGTCACAAATTATTGTGTAAATGTAGGTCCTGAACAAGATAAGAATATCAAAAAGCTCACTCTGTACCACGGGGCCATTTAGCATGACGTCATTGAGGGACACCTGGCTGCGGGACTTCATACTCCCGTCAAACACAACGCGAAGTCGGGTTGTCTTACTTGCCTCGTTGATAACAGCATGGTGTGCTAGAAAGTACACAGGATCTCTATCAATATCGTAATTAGCAACCTCTACCACCTTAGCATGTCCTAGCTCTACATACTGATCTATAAACAATTTATACTGCTCTAGTAACAGAGGATTTGATTTAAACCTTTTTTCTAACATCAGGAATCTTTGGTAGGCAACTGAAAACGAATCGCCAAGCTGCAATTCTTCCAGAGGTGTGATGAGAGGAATATCAACATAAAATCGATTATCTTTCAGGCTCATAGAACTCTGAAAACTTTCTTCAGCCTTTACAAACTCATCACAACTCGGCTTCATAGATTCCGGTACTTTTTCAGAGAGCCAAAAATTCTCCATTACATTTTCTAATTTTGTATGATTATTTATAGCAAAATTTGATACAATATTACAAGTTATATTACTCACTTTTTCAGGAATATTACCACCAACTACATACCCAAATAGGGTGTTTTGTAATACCGGTCCATTTTGAATTTTAATACAACCATCTAGCAAAACATTGAAATAAACATCCGCACCCAGTAACAAAGAAATCTCGGCTGGGATATTGAACTCCTCGTCTGAAAGTTTCACATTTTTTGGTAAATTCCACCCGGATACATTTATAAATTGTTGGGGTAATTTTGTTGTTATTTTGTCAACGATGTGACATTTTAAATTTAATTTTACATTATTGTAGCATGGAAGCACACTTATATTCACAAGTTTATTGATTTGTGTTTGTTTATTACCTATACCTATAATATTATGGGTTTGATTCATAGTAATCAACCCAAGTTTGTTTACAAGGCTGGATGTAACAAAAGATGCCTGGCTGCCCGTGTCAAGCAATGCTCGGATAGAAACTTTTTCACCATATTGATTTAATAAATTAACCTTTACAGTTGGAAGCAAAATGTTGTAGGAAACAGGGTTAGACAACAAAGTTACTGCAGGCTCAATAGGAGCAGCTTTTTCTTCATGCAACAAAGTGTTGTGCCCTAATTTACATATTTTACATTTAAAATTAAACTTACATTTCCCCCTGTGTGTCCTTAGACATGTGGTACATAAGTCATGGTCCCGCACAAATAACTGGCGGACCTCTAGTGATGCCGTTTTGAACTCCGGACAGCTGAAAAGAGCATGGTCACTTTTGTTACAGTGTTTACACATTTCTTTTACTTGTGAGGCAACATTGGTCACCTTTGATGGGGTAGATTTATTGAACCTACTTGTACTTTCATAGGAAGTACTATTGGGGGGTAAGCTATCTTCTAACGCTATAGCGCGCTTTTCAAGAAAGCTTAAAAAGTTTTCCATGGAAGGCAATTTTTCTAGATCCTTATCTAATTGATAAGCCCTATTAGTTATTTGATCTAATTTTCTTGTTAGAATGGAAATTAGCAACATGTCCCATGTATCGATGGGCTGTCCCAGATTCTTTAATGCATGCAGCTGTTGCTGTACATTTGACACAAAAGACCTTATTGAGGCTGCAGTGCCTTTTTGCATTGTTGGTAAATCTAATAGAATGCTAATATGATTTCCTATTAACCGCGTTTTGTTATCAAAACGCTTCTCTAACAAGCCTAGTGCTTCCTTGTAAGACTGATTAACTAACGGCAAATTGACAATGACTGCCAAAGCATCATCTGTTACATATTTTCTTAAATAAAATAGCTTCTGCACATCAGATAATGATCTGTTATTATCGATAACAGCCATAAATAAATCAAAGAATGGCTTGAATTTAGTGAAGTTCTTCCCGTCAAAGGGTGTTATATCAATGGTTGGCAATTTACATGTGGAAACATTATGACATTCTGAGACCGATTGTTTACCTATCTGTTTTAAAGAGGCATTAATCTTAGCTAGCACAGAATAATATTGTTCTTCTATTGGACCAACCTGTTCGCAGTCGTCTTCGTCAATACTTAATATGTCCAATTGCACCGCTTCATAGCTTTTGAGCGCCGTGATAAGCTTCTCCTTGCGAGCCTCCAGGATATCCACGGTAGCAGACGCAAAGCTGATGGGGTCGTTCACAAACGTCTCAATGCGCGTGATTGTAGCCTTGCATTGGCCACGAAGAAGTCGATGTTTACGCAAAGCCTCCTTGGACTCCGCCATGGTTGAACGTAGGTAGGACGTAACGCTTTATTTATTCTACGACTTACGAACACTCCGCGCACTTTTATAGCTAAGCCGCACTTTATAAATACGAACTTTGTTGACACGGAGCCGGTACGACGATGTTTGTTTACTTTAACAAAACAAACCGATGACACTGACAGCTGAGTGAGTGACAGCTGGCTGAGTGAATGACTCCGGCGCAATGGCCGCCGGGCGGATATTTTATGGACCGCGCTCAATTCACTTTTTAGTGCTGCCAACACCGACGGTACTGACGTCACGTCTCGCACGAACTTCACCACTCACAAAATTAGAATGTGGGTAAATTGGTAAAAGCCAAAATCGATGTCCAGAAGATCGTAATTTTTACGATTACACGATGATTTGATGCTGTATCTTGATGATGCTTCGTTGATTTTCGTTCTAGCTTTGCATAGAACGAAGTTGCGGGCCTCGTACAAATCCCGCCAACAACGCCGACTCGTATGGCAAGCCGGTCTCGACGAACACAATTTCTCCACAAAAAATTGCGAAGCTGCTCGGCACTGATTTTATTCACTTCTCGAAGGACCACCGCACGCATGTACGAAATAAAATGCGTGGGAACTTTAAAACTTATGGAGTTTATTGAAAATATAAAAATACAGTCAAGAGGCACACCGTTTCACTTAGCAATCAGACAAAGAAGAAAAAAGTATTGCCACAACACAAAAGAAAAAATTGCACAAAACAGTGTTGCAAACTTATTTACTAAAATTAATATTATTTTTATTAACAGTAAAAATTATAAATCTATATGTTTAGACTGTTCTAAACAACAGGACAGAAACAACAGGACAGAAACAACGGGACAGAAACAACAGGACAGAAACAACAGGACAGAAACAACGGGACAGAAACTACGGGACGGGAAATTAAAGGAGGAGCTACTTACTACAATGGTACGGAACCCTTCATGCGCGAGTCCGACTCGCACTTTACCGGGTCTTCAACTTACCCGAAATAACAACTCTAGTTGAAACAATAGTTCCTCCGCAGATCAGTTCGTGGTCCTGTCCGGGTCGGGTAGGTTTCTTGTAGATCGCGACGTACCACGGCAATTCGCCTCGCTTGGCCGTATTGCCGCGATAGATGAGGCCATCTCCGATCGGAGTCACGCGCCCACACTCTGAAGAAACATACAGCTTTGAGTTAACATAGTATCACACCTGTTATCCCAAAAGACTTTAGCAAAGGAGTACTAAGGCCTAACGTCGGTCACGTACGTCAGCGAGAAAAACAGTAGCAAATACGCGCCGCTGACATCAGAGTCGCAGTACGGTGCTATTTATAACACAATGTATACTCGTACGCGCGACCGACGCACGCGACCAACCTCAGCGCAGGAGGAATTCAAGCCTTAAAAGTATCCCTAGTTTTGGGATACTTTTAAGTTTCTTACTTTTTTTACTTGTGTGGCTGGTCCCCGAGCCACACTTCGCCAGGTATGTAAACACAATTTTGCTGGTATGAAGAATAGGATATAAAGTTCTTCATCTCTCATAGAAAAGGGAGGATCTTCCGATCTGACGGGTTATTGTTTTTTCCCAAAACTAACATTTACCAACTGTCATTGATATAACCTGGCATGTCTTCTTTAGAAAATCCAATCCAATATCAATCCAGATCATGTAAAACTAGTACGCTGCATACAGTAAGAATGCAAGCCGACCCCAACATAGTTGTGAAAAAATCAAGCAGATGATGGTGTGTTAAATAAATCCCGATTCAAGTAGTAATCTTCACCGGGGCTGCGGTACTGTTCTAAAGAGATATCGTGGCCCCAGAACACAAAAGACGATGAAGGAACATGGATGGATTTTAGTCAGTAAAAGTCTGACACTCCCTCCTCCGCCCAGAGCGGGAGGAGTTATTTGATGATTTCCCATCCGAAAAAAAAAAAAAAAAAGCCCTGGCCGCACCGCACGCGCCACAGTCGCCGCATTCGAATTTTTCTATGCAATCTCGCACACAGACATAGACACAGATTGCACACAGATACAGATTGCATAGAACTTTATACGAAGAATTCGAATGCGGCGACTGCGGTGCGGCTAGGTCTGCGTTCACCTTTAGTCCTTTTAGTTAATTTAGGGGCTGCGGTACTGTTCGAAAGAGATACCGTGGCCCCGGAACACAAAGGGCGATGAAGGAACATGGATGGGTTTTAGTCAGTAAAAGTCTGACACTAAGTGCGTATACACGTAGAACGCTGGCTACCGGCGTCGATAAGCGCCGAACGTCGCCGACAAGTTCCAACCTGCTTACGCTGTCAGAAATTGTCGGCGCTTATCGGCGCTGGGTCGGCACGTCGTATAGCGACTGCCTACGCCGACTAACTGCACGGACCGCTGCCGATAAGCGCTGACAGGTCGGCGCCGGCAGCCAGCGTTCTACGTGTATACGCCCTAAAAGCGTGAGGAGTCATTTGAAGATTTTTCTTCCGATAACAAAAGGGGTAATCGTCAGAACTACATAACCTATTTCGAAAATTCTTTCACTAATGAAAAGCTACATTATCCTCGACAGTTACTAGCTATATTTAAAGCGCAAGTGAATCCCCGGGCAAAACTTAGTAAGACATAAAAACAAAAGTATTCGGTCATACATACCTGGTTCGCAAGTAACAATACGGTTCCAGTCACCATTTTTATTGCATGTCATATAAAGGGTATTCTCGTTCGAGAAGTAGTTGGGCTTGCATTTGGGCGTGACGCGTGTGCCTGGAGGCTCGTACTCCTCGCAGGGCCGGACTCCTACACCGTATGAGATGATGCAGTTATACTGGACCGAGATGTGAGGCTCCAACTTACAGTGTGCTGGGAACAGAATTTTTATTAAGTATTTGAAAAAAGACTTCTCCAGATACGTTTAAGTCCCGTGTAAGAGGGGGCGAAGAAACTTAATAGCCATGACACAAAACCGCCAAAAGTGGAGAGATTTGGAAGAGACCTACACTCAGACTTGGGTGACCAAGGGTTGAAGAAGAAGAGGGCGCGAGCCTATTGCCATAAACCGGGCACAAATCCAGACTCCGTGGCTGTAATTGAGAAATTACTGCTAGAAAAATCCTTGTCCTGATTTGGGAATCGAACCAATATTCAGCAGTAGCTACTTGGGATCGTCTCCACAAAAGGGAACTCCTTAACAGTTGACGGCACTGATACAAAAATTTGTAGACGCATTCATATTTGATGGATAATTGTTATTTCTATCATGACATCATCCTGTAGTCAGGATTGTCTTCTCATGAGGGAAGTCCTTGACGGTAAATAGCACGGATATGTAAATTTTTAAACGCGTTCATATTTGATGGGTTAACATGATTTCGAGATGAGATCGTCTGCTCACGAGGGAAGTCCTCAACGATTAGTAGCACGGATACGAAAAATGTGTTTGGATTTAAGATTAAGCGATGTGTGTTTAACCAAAATTAATGTAATGTTTTTGAAATAAAAAGTTTTAAATTTTAATTTTTTTTAGATAAATGATGCGTTTATCAGAAAAGATTACGACAAAACTAAAAAAAAAAAAAATAGAAAAGGAAAAAAAAATCTATACCTACGCGACAAGCTTTTATTAAAAATATTCTTTTCGGTTTTATTTACTCCAAAGTTCATTTGCTTATTAGAAGTGAATTTTATAAAAGCTTATTTTTAGTTTGTGGAGAAGTTGGAACTTTGATCTCTAATATCTCCGTAACTAGAAGGTTCCCGATATAGTTCAGAACTAACAAAATGATCGCAGTGACAGCATTTATATCTATAAAATGTATCCTTCAATACTCACGAACACATTTCGGTATGGGCGGCCAGTTCCCGTCTTGGCAGTAGACCAGAGCCTCTCCGACCACACCATACCCGGGTACACAGGTAAAGTTCAGGTACGCGATCGGCAAACTCTGACGAGGTCGCGAGTTAGGAGAGTTGATGACCTCGTAACTGCCGTGGGCTGGGTACTCAGGCAGCAAGCATCCCCCTGTCGTAGCTGGGCTGTGAAGAAAGAAAATGATGGTCCAGGGGTCTTCTTAGGCTACTAGCCTTACTTAGCGCCTAGAACCTAGCGAATAGCGAAGTGTAACGAACTTTCTAGAACTTTCGAAGCCGACCAGAACTAACAAGTAACTAGATGTTAAGTCAGGCGCTAGGCGCTAAGCAGGTCAGTGCTCACGTAGCCTTGGGGTCAACTCACACCGAATTGGCAGTGCAGCGGCCGGCAGTATCACTGTCAAACCATTTTAAGCTTTATCTCCACGAGGAAATGCATAGCATCGCTTGATAGACTCGGGTTGGATGGGCGGCTGCCTGTGGTGCGAGCATTCAAGCGGCCCGGGTATACTGTAAAATGGTTTGACTGTGAAACTGTAGGCACCTGACACGCCAGTGTGAGTTAACCCTTTTTTTTTGGATGGCAAATCATCAAATGACTCCTCCCGCTCTGGGCGGAGCAGGAGGGAGTGTCAGACTTTTACTGACTAAAACCCATCCATGTTCCTTCATCGCCCTTTGTGTTCCGGGGCCACGGTATCTCTTTCGAACAGTCCCGCAACCCCGGCAGGCATCGGTCCTTGCGGACCCCTTCCTATTGCTGACTCTCTTTGAGGCGCGCGTGGAACACTCCTGCTTGTCGACACGGCCTGTCGTCATGAGACGGACGGACGGCGAGCTAGCCCATAGCCCACCGTCCAGAGGCCCGCGCCTACGGTGGCCGGGGGCCACGGTGTGAGTTACCCCTTACAGCAGTATTGTTTTAATCTGACTTTAGTGTGGGTATAGATTTGGGCCTCTGGTCTCAGCACTGAACATCATATCAGGATTTTTATGCTAAATAGGCTTACGTTTGGCTACAATTCGCCTGATATGAAGCGTAGATGTGGCCTAGGGTGGAGCATATGCTTAGAAGAAACCGATTTACTCGAACCTATAAGAGTCTGAGAACAGAGAAGCCAGCAGTGAATTCCACTGACTGGCGGTTGGGAAAATAAATGTGGACGTTCTTCCTTTTCATCGTTGATAACTTACGTATTTGTAACGGCTGGCACATTCACGGCTGGTGTATTGCCGGCTGGCATCATTCTGTTACCACACAAATCACCCGACTCGTCGGAACCGTCTGCGCAGTCGTTTTTCTGAAAACAGAAAAATATACTGTCAGCTATTTGATTTCAAGTTGGGTTCGGGATTTTAGACTTACTTATTTTGATTATAGGTCTAGGTTTCTTTATGATGTTCCCGACTCGTCTCGAGCAAGCGAGGTGATCAATGCTCGTGCTTCCTCTGAATAAGAAGGGACCTTTACCCAGCAGTGGAACAGAACTGACTGGTATTATTATACAGAGAGGTCCAAATAGTTATAAAAAATATTCGATTCCTCACGCCCAGGGGTATCCGAAAATACACCATGTATGTTCCGCGATTCTTGATAGTTTTCAAGTTATACGATTCTTGAAAACTGTATGGGAACCGCTTTTAATAAATACTGTCTTTATTTTTACACACAATTTAGTATACCTTAAATAATTGACTTCACTTACCCCATTACAGTCGGAGCCTTGATCGACGCAAGCGCCGTACGCGCACTGGAACAGATGCACGGGGCACGTCTGTCCTGCGCACGCGGCTACTGTCTCGTCGGAACCATCCGGGCAGTTCGGGGCACCATCGCAGGCGTCCGACGCGGAGATCTCATTGCCGTCGAGACAACGAAACTTACCACTAGAACAAAAATGGAAAAAACTTTAAAATATAGATTACGTCACGTTTATTTTCTTTTAGATTTCAATTAATCCTTTGCACAGTATAATCTCTCTCTCCGGTCCTGCTTAGGCTGGTCAGGAGGACTTTAAGTTGTCAAAGTTGGATGCTTCCTCGGAGCGTCGACGACACTCTCTCTGCAAGCAACCAGCTGCAACAGCTGACCTGAGCCTTACTGCAGACCTGATCTTCGGTGGTGGACGACTTTTTTAAAGAAAACCACCATGGTAGGTGCTTAGAAAGACTACTTACTTAAGGAACATGCTCTGTTTCCGACACCTGGGCAGCAGCTCATCGGACTGGTCAACGCATTCGTAGACACCGTTGCAGGGAGCTGTTCCATCCACGCAGGCACCGTATGTACACCTGAACCAGTTGCGTTGGCATCTGACGGACAAATGTATCGAAAATAAGGTACAGCATGGCCACTTAAAGTGTGCAGATCAAGATGGCGCTACTTGTCAAGAAAAAATGCATCGATAGTGTTAGCGATGATGGACGGCTCAGTACTGTTTTGAAAGAATAATGTAACTACTTTAGTGTTTACTTTAAATTAAGAATCCATAATTGATTTACTGTTTGTGTATGTGTACCTACATATTATGTCATATTGTGTTCCTCTGAATCGTAAATTTAATGTGGCAACATTTTGAATATTATTCTAATAAAAGGCGGGGTGGTTGCGAACGTCGCGATACAGATAATAAACAATTTTTAAATGCGCGCTAGGCAGAATCGAGCGCGATCCGGCTCGCACCCGCGCCACCGACAGGCGACAGTCGCCGGCTAGACACGACGCCGTGAGGGCGGAATCGTATGCGCACCGTACACGTCTGCGCAGCCACCCAATTTCATGCAATATTTTCGTAGTTTTTTTTTAAACACCAACAACAGTGCAACGATCCGCTACAGATAGGTCAAACTTGGTACGATTATTTTAGTTCTGGGTTCTCCCGCCTGCACAGATAAGTTGTTTGAAGACTATAGTCTTTACAGTTGTTTTAGCTCTGACAGCAGCAATCCAACTGCAACCATATTCAAGCCATAATACTTGGCCCCTAGGAAAGTCGACCACGCACCACAAGAACTACGCAGACTTGACCCCTGAGCGAATCGATTTGATTTCTCAGTAGCAGCAGAGTCTAGCTTAATGCCTGGTTCATGTCAAAAAGCTCGCCCCTAGGGATTCAAACGTAACTGGCGAAACATGGGTGTACATATTTGTCATGGGCGTCTGTGATGGGTGTGATGTTATGTTGTGCTTTGTCTTACTTGTTGATCCTGCAGAGGGCGTGAGTCTCGTCACTTTTGTCAGGGCAGTCGAACTTGCCGTCACATTTACCATCTACGGATATACACGTACCGTCTGCGCATCGCCACTGATATGACCTGGAAAACGTTTGGGAATACATTTTAGAGGAATTTAACATGACCCATCGGCCATCCGTTCTACGAGCAATGTGCCCTGCCCACTGCCACTTAATTTTGGCAATTCTTCGGTTCTCTTGCGAGCTCTACCTCCGAGCATAGCCCTTTGGGTGCTTACTTTAAGTCTTCTGATGAGGCCCATTATGAGCGACCGCGTTTCGGTCCCATAATGTAATCACTGGCAACACAGACTATAGACTTTCGTCTTGAGACACTGCGGTAAGTTGGACGAGAAGATACCGCGTAACTTCCCGAACGCTGCCCAGCCGACTCGCATTCCACGATTGACCTCTTCTCGACCTTTCTTTTTCCTCTTCCTCCATCTCACCGTACGGAACCAAAACTTAAACGACTTAGACTTAACGTACGACGTAACCTACAAGACTAATGTATACACCTACCCACATTGCGCCTGTCTTTTAGACCTCCGATGAGAAGCTGCAGCTTCCGTCAGGTTTCTGAAAAAAAAATACGTTAAATGGTTAAAATGCCTTTGATTAGATCAACAAGCCACCATGTTAGTGTCGACTTCCGTGTGATTAAACTGCTATTTTGCGTGGATTAAGTGCTTATATATATGACCTCCACAAGCTAATGTGATTTGCATTGAGTCCTACCACGAAACGTGATTTTTCTCCTAGAAAAAAGTCGTTCCCCAGCAATAATTTTTGCGTAGATTTTCTTAGTTTGATGTACAAGAATGCTTGTTTGATGGCTTCGTAAAGAAACCGTTTGCACCTTGTATTTAAAACCCCGTGGTGTAATTTCCGACTATAACATGAGCGAATCCGCAAACAAAAGCTAGTCTATTCATAAAGAAGAAGAATACTTACTGGTACTCACTCGAATAGCAGAAGACTTCGTCCAAGCCATCAGTACAATCCCAGTTACCGTCGCACACAGAAACAGCACTGATGCAGGTGCCATCCTGACATGTGAACTCACTAGCCCTGGGGAAGTAGATAAGGCATTCGTATTATTCATTTAATCTTAATCCTCCATGGTCACTATATCGCCATGACCACTATACCGTCGGCAAATCGAAGGTGAGTCATGTACTGGCCATTGACGTTGATGCCTAGCCCTCTCCAGCCCAGAACTTTGAAGACATCCTCCAGTGTAGCGGTGAACAGTTTCGGAGATTCATTCGTCTCCCTGTCTGACACCTAGCTGTAGATGGATAGGTTCCGAGGCCTGGTCTTGAAGTCGGACTGACATGGTGGCTTTTTTGTACAAATACTAACACTTTGATGTACCGATAGTCGATTTGGCACCGTTGGAGAGACTGCAGTACAGCCCAGGCCCCTTATTCACAACGCTTCGATTCGATTTTCGATTCGGAAAGTTGTATGTCTATCTTTTTTTGACATTACAAAATCGAGCGAGATAGACATACGACTTTCCAATCGAATCGAAGCGTTGTGGCCAGGTCTCGATCGAATCGAAGGCTTTCTCGTAGTCCACAAACGCTAAAAAGAGTTAGGAGGTTATATTCTTCGGGCTTCTGTATAACCTGCCGTAGCGTATGTATGTGATCCACGGTGCTAACGCCTTTTCGGCTTGTTCAGGAGGCTGAAAATCGACAAATTGCGCGCGAGACGATTCGTGATGACTAGATCCTGCCATCGTCGATCTTCAGTTTCGTGAGCTGGCTCTGCTCAATTGCCAGATCTCTTATAAATACCTTGGAGCGTTTATTCCGCTCAATCGCGTCTTTAATACGCTCAGTATTAAAGCGTTGAAGTTCGCTCTTCAAGTATTTAGAGATCCGTCTATTGAGCTAGTATTTCCACGCCTCGTCTGAAAACTGCAAGATTATCTCAAGCTTCAAGAGCTTAGGAGTGAGATCGGACAGTCTCTTGTTCTTATCTGTACGACGTGTCTTGAAGTACCCGGTCGTATGCACAGCTTCCACGAACCCATCGTTGTATTCATCCACTAAGCTTCCTAGGCACTCGAAA
Source organism: Xestia xanthographa (assembly GCA_905147715.2). Taxonomy (NCBI): domain Eukaryota; kingdom Metazoa; phylum Arthropoda; class Insecta; order Lepidoptera; family Noctuidae; genus Xestia; species Xestia xanthographa. Next base: position 11,827,610 of record LR990671.1, read on the forward strand.
CGGTTCTGGAGTACAAGCTGAAAGCTCTCGGGGTTTTGAATTTGGATCTGTGCTGGATGGAGCTTAGACTTCATCAGTCGAGACTTTTCAAGGTTGATATTTATGTTCAATTTGCCTCTTTACCATGCAGTGATCGCTCCCGGTTTTCACCGAATTGATCACTGAGACATCATTGAACATTTGCTTCTTGGTTGACATGATGAAGTCAATCTCATTTTTAGTTGCACTAACGGGGCTTTGCCAGGTCCACTTCCTGTGCACAATAAAAAAGACAATCGTCTAAACAAGCATTTATTGCATTTCCCACTATTAAATTACAATATTTCTGTTTTTTTTATTTTCCAGAGGAAAACTCGAGAATTCGTTTGTATGGGCTTTACGCTGCTAAACTTTCCTTATATGTGTCCATGGAGTTTTTTATCCATTCTTCTCCATAGAGATCTACGCTTTAAGCTTGAATTCTTGTCGGTTGGTCGGACGGTTGGTCGTGTACGAGTATACACTGAGCACCATACTGCAACACTAACGTCAGCGGCGACCGACAGCCGTATTTTGTTCTCGCTGACGTCACGAGCGACCGTACGCGACCGACCGCCAGCGCGACAAGAATTCAGGCCTTAGAATGGACAACTACAGTACTTTCATAAGTTATAATGCCTTGTGATAGAGACTATAGCTTTGCTTTCTTTGTTTTTCTAAAATTTAAAACTGCATGTAATGATCTAATTGAAATAAATGCTTTGAGTTTAAGTTCATTGATAAAAACAAGACATTTTTACCTGCAAAACGTACTAGAAGCAACATTTGTGACTACTGCACCCACAGCTGTAGATATGGCTGAAATAAAATAACATTTTATTACATTACATTTTAGAGGATTAAAAGACAAATTCAAAATAGTAGATTATGATTTAGGCGCGGTAAGCTGAAAAATACAGCCGAGGCGATATTGTTAGCCCGAGCCGTAGGCGATGGCTACAAGGATGCAGAGGCTGTAATTACCAAAGCGCATAAGTCATACGACGTTTTATAACATATTTACGAGGAAATAAATAAAACTCAGACTTTCTTAAAGAATAAATCTTTAATCACTTGTCAAAACAGTTATAAAAATTTGAACAATTTGTAAAATTGATTATTACGAGCCAGTTGGCATTTTTTATGTTGTCAAGTTATTAAGTATTATTATATTTTATCTCCCAAAATTATTTTTATTCCTATAATGTTGACCACTTATCTGACATAAAAACTCTTTGCTAATGTTTAAAAAAGTACCGTTCGTTTTAGACGGAGCAACTTGTTAAACCGTGCGTTTTACATTACAATAACGCACAATTGCGTAATGAGATACAATACGATATTGAAATTGGTGAAATAAGAGACCCTTTACGAGCCAATGTTTTTAACATATAAGACATTACTACAAATGTCACTTACGGAGTATTATATTATCTGTGCTTACGGGATATCTTCCGTGATTATTGTTTATTTTTGAGCTCCCGATATTTTTATATAAGACATTGACAGGAACCCAGACATACGAAATGAATCGGCTTTGTTTTGAAGGAGAAAGAAGGCAATACGAAATGTCTATCTCGTCAACATTTTTGTGATATAATCGGTCTGAGCTGCAGCTGTCCCTATCGCACTCAACGGGGGCAAGCTTGCAAGTGTGACGTAGCGCGACGGCAATAGTTTCTTGAAATACCTATTTTTTAAATTCTTCGAAAGACCTGTTCCCTCTTAACTAATCCAGGTTATAAACTGTCAATTCATCCAAATTCGGTCATTAGTTTTTGCGAGTCGAACTTACATGACTCGTGCATGAAGGGTTCCGTACCATCGTAGTAGAGGAGCCCCCTTTAATTAGGGTTCCGTACCCAAAGGGTAAAAACGGAACCCTATTACTAAGACTTCGCTGTCTGTCCGTCTGTCTGTCACCAGGCTGTATCTCATGAACCGTGACAGCTAGACAGTTGAAATTTTCACAGATGATGTATTTCTGTTGCCGCTATAACAACAAATATATAAAATTAATATTTAAGGGGGCTCCCATACAACAAACGTTTTTTGCCCTTTTTTGATAATAATGGTACGGAACCCTTCGTGCGCGAGTCCGACTCGCACTTGGCCGGTTTTTTATTTTTAATTAATCCCTATATTTTTTTACAGCGGCAACAGAAATACATCATCTGTGAAAATTTCAACTATCACGTTTCATGAGATACCTATAGAAAGGTGGCGCACAGTGGAGTCTAATTAGTAATAGAGTCCCGTTTTTACCCATTGGGTACGGAACCCTAAAAACATACATCCTCACACACTTTCGCATTTATAATATTCGTAGATTAGTGAACTCGTTTATACACGACAGTGTCCGGGTCGGCGACGACGGGTCCTGATAATTACATGGAAATAAGAAATATGGCAAACTAGTTAACTAGAATAGTGGTACTACAAATGTCACTTACGGGATATCTTCCGTGATTATTTTATTTAATAAATAATCACGGAAGATATCCCGTAAGTGACATTTGTAGTATAGTTATGAACCGTGAAAGCATAAAACAGTGTTAGAATAGTGGTGTCGATTCTTTTGTACACAAACTAAACCTAATTTAGGCTATTGCTATCTTTTACTAAAAGGCAGTGCGAGAAAAGGACGGCTATGAACTAAGTTAGAGATGTCTAACTAGTTTATACCTTGCGCATCACCGTGTTTTTAGTCGACATGTTTTTACGTGCACCCTTCATTTGTATATAAATATAAGTTCCAACTAAATTTGACAGCTCTAAATTACGTCCGTCTCTTTCTCGTTTTATTAGAGAGAAAAGATAGCAATAGCCTAAATTAAGTTTAGTTTGTGCACAACAGAATCGACACCAGTAACAGTGAATTGTGATTAAAACACTGAATTTGATGTTATAACCGTTTTAAGTGTAGATTTTTATATCTAAAACTGATTATTCGGTCTTGCATTTCATAATCAATATATAAATAACTAGCGGACGTCCCGCGGCTTCACCCGCGTAGTTCCCGTTCCCGTGGGATTACAGGGATAAAATATAGCCTATGTTACTCAGAGTGAATGTAGCTTTCTAATGGTGAAAGAATTTTTGAAATTGGCGCAGTAGATTTTGAGTTTATTCATTACAAACATACACACACACACAAATATACAAAATCTTTCCTCTTTATAAGATTAGTGTAGATATAGGACACCACCTGCACCTTCCAGGATTTAAACGAAGCCAATGACAGAGGTGGCAACATACCGGTCGGGTATTATTTGAGTTTATCGACACGCAAAGAAGAAAAAGATATACTTACATACAGTAAATAATAGTATTATAATAACATTGGCAAGGCCGTGTGGTATCCGGCAGAGTAGAATAGAACCAACCCATTACACTCAGGGGTGTCGTATAAGGAGACTAATGTCTGAGGCAGAACACCTTGCGCCTCCGTAGACCTGAGAATGGGCAGTGGCGTTTTCTGTTAGTCTTTCATCACACAGGTTTAGAGAGGTTTATGTCCAGCAGTGGACGTTATGGGCCGTTGTAGTGTAGTAGTGTAATGTTGCCAAATTAATCAAAAAAGCAAAATATTTAACAGCTATTTGAAAGAAAGAAGGAAGAAAGAAATAGTACATTTTGATACAAGTGGAGAAAGTTTGTTATTGCATTCGAGGCGGAATTATAACACTCGAGCCGCAGGTGAGGGTGTTTTTGAGCCGAGAACTGCAATAACAAATGTCCACGTGTATCAAACGACGTTTTTCAATACACTTTTAAAGAAATAAAATAAAATAACGAAAAATATTTTTGTCACGAACTAAGAACCTGTGATGATATGATTTTAATTTACTTTTTTTTTTTTCGCGCTTTGCTTTTGCCAGGTTGAAGCAGTTGAAGGAAAGGCAAAGGTATGAAGCCGTTAAACAGCCTAATATGAAAAATAGATTTATTTTACATTTTTGAATTCAGAACACAAATAAATGTTAATTTGTGTGTAAAAGTAACTATTATATTAAAGGTAAAGGTATTATTTTGGTAAAGTAATTATTATTAGTTTTTAATAATCATGTTTTTCTATGATATTCTATTTATAAACTCAATTTAAATGTTCAAAAAATATATATGCCCTAAAGACGCGTAGTGCTTTGCCCAAATTAAAAAAAAAAACATTCACCTCGACTGTAGGTATTGAACCAATTTGGACTAAGTTTAATAGGTATAGTTATCTGTGGCAATTTTCATTCCCGCACACGGGAAAGTGGAAAAAAACGCACGCGTTTGAAATACATTGCATGTTGTACCTAATCGTAGTGCGTTATGGACCAGTTTTCGAGGAAGTGTATTGAAAAAATCTTTATTTATCACAGGGACATGACGTGCATAAAAAATTTGAAAACAAAAACAATAAACATAACAAACATTCAGAGTATTACAAAACGGAACATAAACAAAAAATTTTTAAAAAATATTAGTAGTAGTATTTGCGACGTTGCCCACTTTCTGTATATACGTTCATAAATAAACAAGTCTGACCCCGCATTATGGCAGGTGGCTTGCTTGTTTTATCAACCGGGCACAAACCTTCCCAACTGCCTACTGAGAAATCCCTGATTTCAAAACTCAGTAGCATTTTGTCCGACCCGTGAATAAATCTGAAGACCTCACAAAATATGGGTTTTTCCTGTAAATATCACAAAGTGTTTAGGTACCTACTACAACTCAATTAATTCAAGATATAACTAAATTGTGTTGTTAATAGTGTACACTACAAGGAAAATTCATAATTAAAACCAACTAGAATGATAGCTGAGAACCTGTTTAACACAAAGGGGTGTCATAATAACCGGTGTAGCCGTTTTCGAGATCATAGAAAAATTTACTTGTCATTTTTTGTTTATAATCTCTATAAATTTAATACTTTAATGCCAAAATATAATAATATAACATCACGGCTCGTAATCCTTGAAGGGTAAGGCAGAGTTGTACCTACTTTACACCCATATTTCGCCAGTTATAAGTCCCATGTAATTGATGTAATCACTTATAAGTCCCATGTAATTGATGTAATCAGTTATAAGTCCCATGTAATTGATGTAATTACTTATAAGTCCCATGTAATAGAGGACGAGCCCATTGCCACCCAGACTTCGTGGCTGCTACTGAGAAGTTCTCAATGGAAAACCACCACTTTGGTCGACCCAGGAATGTAATCCACGTCCGAATAATTCCCGGGTCGACCTCGGCTCAGGAGCCGTGACCAAGGGGACAGTTAATCCTACTAATATTATAAATGAGAAAGTTTATGAAGATGTATGGATGTTTGTTATTCTTTGACGCCTTTTGGGTCGTAGTCTTTACTACTGAACGGATTTAGATTAAATTTTGTACAACATCTTTCTTCAAAAGACCATATCAGACACTAATCTGCATAGTCCTCATGTGAATTGAGCAAGATTGTCTGGACTTTAAAAGAGACTATGACCTCTGAGTTTGTTTCGGCTGTTTCTTCTCAGAGTAGTCAGGTACGAAACACCGGCCCCATCTAGTTTTAAAAAATGACGTGTAAAAGTGTTTGTAAAAACCTACTTGCAAAATAAACATCATTTATCATTTATCATCATCATCATCATCATCATTTCAGCCGAAAGACGTCCACTGCTGGACATAGGCCTCCCCAAGTGTCGCCACATTGACCGGTCCCGTGCGACTCGAATCCAGAGGACCCCCGCAACCTTCACCAGGTTATCGGTCCACCTACTAGGTCTTCTAACGCATCGTCTTTTGGTTCGCGGTCGCCACTCCAGAACTTTCCGGCCCCATCAGCCATCCGTTCTGCGAGCAATGTGCCCTGCCAACTGCCACTTAAGTTTGGTAAATCTTCGGGCTACGTCAGTAACCTTGGTTCTCTTGCGGATGTCTTCATTTCTGATTCGATCGCTCAAGGAAATTCCGAGCATAGTCCTGTCCATTGCCCTTTGCGTGACTTTAAGCCTTCTGATAAGGCCCATTGTGAGCGACCAAATTTTGCACACGGATAGTTTTTATTCTGGATTAATACATAGGATCTTTTTATCCCGGTATTAAGATCCCATAGGAAAATTATCAAACTTCTAGCGGGCGAAGCCGCTGGCAGAAGCTAATCACATAATTTAACTACTTTGCCTATAGGTTTATAAACCGCTTATATTTGGTTGAGTTAATGTTAGAGTAGTAGTTAGCAAATTCTTGACAAACATTACAATCAAATAATTATGTTTTTATAGTTTCTAAGATACAAAAACATAATCGGAGAAGGAAAACATCGTGAGGAAACCTGCAGCCTTATTCATAACCATTCGACTCGCTTCCGTACCGAATCGAACGTCTAAGATATCGAAGATGTCCTCCAAACGCAATTCACAAATCCGAAACCGAATAATTTTGACAGTTCAAATTCGATTTGAAGACTCGAATCTTTCCGACAGCTGTTTGCTATCGGGAGTCATATCGAACAAAATTAAAACGAAGAAATAAATCATATTTCCAGCTTATTTCAGTGAAATAAAAAGACTGTAAACTTTTTAAACACTGCGTAAGTAAATGAAGTTTTATTATTGTATTGACAATATTTCATTGATATATCCGCATTTACATAAATTTACAGAAATGTGATATTCGTTCTAGATTTTAGTTAACATTAGGTATTTGATACTTTGGTAGATGGAGTATGTGATTGTGCGAGCCAGAGACCGTCGGCGTGCAGGACAACAGAGGCAGGAGACCTTATCTCTTCATAAAGGATATGACGAATACTTTTGCCGACCCGCGGTTTCAGTTGGTTTATAGACTAACACCCGACATGGCTCTTAGCCTCATTGAAGAAATAAGGCCCTATTTCCCTGACACGCAATCATCTGCCGTAATCCCCAAAGAAATTTAATTATTGTTTGACAATGAGCAAATAACATGAATTGTCTGATATCAAATACTTGCAGTATTTTTTCCTTTTTTAATTAAACAAAGCTCTAAAAAGTTATCTATGAATTATGAAAAATAGTTTTATAAAAAAAAAAAAAACACTTTTCGCGCTTTGCCAGTTTGACAGACGGCTGTTTACAAAGCAGGTTTATTCGAAATGAAATAAAGTTTATTTTGGTTACTAATAAAATCATTTTATATCGTTTGCTGTCTATTATGTTACTAGCTGTATATACCTTATTTAAACGGAACTAAATATTCAAATAAACCTATTTTATTTACTATTTTAAATTTTCTACCACGGTCATCTATTTACTACCATTTTGTAGCGTTCCCCATAAACACAATGGTCAATGGGATAGAAAAAAACTTATCCGTTCGGATCTGTGAATAGCGTTTTGACAGTTCTTCGGCTCGGAAATGAGATTGTCGAATACGGTTCCTTACCGACACGAAAACTTATCGAATTGTTTAGAATACCCCTGCTGGACTTGAGTCTGGCTTGAGCAAGCGTGGTGAATCACCATTGGTGATTAATGCTTTTGCCTTCGCTGGATGGAAAGAATCCCAGCCGTGGGACAGCAACTAGATATTATTATTACGCTGGACGTTATATTATTGCATCTTATGCGTTTTAGATAATCTTAAGGCGATTACAGGAGCTAAACGCGAGTTTTATAATGCAAAAAAGCAGATGATTCACTGCAATAAACAAAACCAGAAAAATATATAATATTCCTTCAGGATATTTGCTAGTACGATAGTGTTTTGAAAACATAAAACAACAAATTTTATTCGGTAAAAAAAAATCACGAACTTAGCTCTAAAAATTTCTTATAGCGAGTAAAAACCATAGTAAAATACAAGCGATCATTTTGATTGTTTGGTAAATAATTCTACAAGCAACATAATAGCATCATAGTGTTTTACTTTTTTGGTCCAATCAATAGATTTTTTGCAAATCACAAAAAAGCACTTATTTCGCACTATTCGGCCGCAGTGACTGACGTAACAACCACTTTGTAGTGCAAGTTGATTAGAACTTTATTCTAACAGTATTTCAAATGAAGTTTGAACCACCACAAATAGGGTTGCTAATTTAGCTCCTATAATCGCCTTAAGATAAAAGTGTGTTATTATTTTAAGTTATGTCTGAATCATAATAAGGAAAACATAGTAGGTACGGAATTCCGAATGACCATTTATCGAACGAGATTCATTTCTGTTTTCAGGTTTAGCCAAACGCGTCAAGAACGTGTTTATTTTTTATTAGAAGAGGTCAGTGTGTCCTGTTTGATTACTCTGAGAAGCAACACCGTAACAATTAGGTATTTTTTTGGTTTATGTACCTATGGCATGATGTCATTTCGCAAGTCAAACCAGAGGTCTCTCTAAGTCCGTCAACGAAGATACGGGGCCCATTCGAAAGTAGCTAGTTATAATACTTTGAAATGAATCTACTCCCTAATATTTTCGGATTTATGAGTCTTGAAAACACAACGGGAGTAAGGACAGAATATGACCAATCAAGTTGTAATTTATTTTTAGTTTGGGCCCTTAACGAATCTTATGTGTCCGTACTTAAATGATACGGAGTAGGTAGGAATCGCCCGTAAGTTTGGCCGAAACTACGGGTTTCGTGTTCTGAGAGTAGACCCCCTGTTGTCTGTCGTGGCTGCTAAAACGCACGCAAGACCGTGCCGGGTCCGGGGCCCTCTCTCTAACGTTCCGTCCGTATATTCGGACCTATCCGTCTCTCTTGCGCACATCTGCAGATGAGTGCAAGTGAGAGAGACGGATAAATCCAGCCATACGGACGAAGCGTTAGGGAGTAGGGCTTCTGAGCCGAGTGTCGGCCGTAGCAAAATCCATTGTCCGTTGCTTGGTAGCGGCTCGGAAGCGTGAATGTGTCGACACAATTGCACGGTCGACACTCGACTCGGACCCGACACGGTCTAGCGTGAGTCAAGCTTTATCCTGTGAGTGTCTTGAGCACAGATATACAAGGTGGAAGCATCGACACGAAAACGGTAGGTAACCACGCATTCAGTACATCATTCTGAGCCATAAACATGTATATTTCATCGGTTATTTAAAAAAAAACAGCAGATTTTTTTAATTTCACCTTGGTAGGTCGTAGACACTTTTGTTGGAAACAGCTGTTTTTTTTTAATTAACCCTGTGACTGCCGCACCTACGCATGAAAATTTTGATGAATAAGTGTGAGAATAAGTGAATACGACAGCCTATGTCCTTCCGCAGGATGTACTCTATCTCCTTGCCAAACTTCATTACGACCCGATTAGCCGTTTAATCGTGAAAAGGTAACAAACAAACAGTTACTCTCGCATTTATAGGTTAATTTGGTACCTAGTACCTACCTACTTATGGATTTTATTGAAATTTTGACATGTACAGAGATTTGTTATCTAATAACATTTAGTGTAATAATAAAAGTACCTACCTGTTTGTTTTCGTTTTCATAAATCCGCTGTCAGATAAAGCCCATCCTAAACCATAGTCTTGGATCATCACATTTTACCAAATAATTCCTACTCATCGAAAGTAAACCTAAGAATGATTTTTGGAAAAATCTACCCCTAACAACTAACTAACTATATTGAATGGGGACGTCAACTATGAAATGAAAGTCCGCCATTTTTGCGCGTGGGAAATCCTGAATGTCCGTGGAGTTTCTTACCATCCTTCTCCAAAGATATCTACGCTTTAGAATGAGTAACTAAGTACAATACTTTCGGTAAAATTATTACAATGCCCTGTGATTGGCTAATTATTTATTTTTTTAGATTTAACTGTCCCACTCCTGAGCAAAAAACATTCGTACATATACTTATTGAAAATTCAAAATTGCCTGAAACCATTCTATTTCAAATACATGCTTTGAGCTTGAGTTCGTAATAAAGAAAAACTTACCAAAACTAATTAAAACTATATAAAACACAAACATTTTAAACACACACTAAACTCACTATTTGGCACTCATATCACTAATAATTAGGTAAGACCTTTTGGCGACCTCTGTGCGGTCCACCCGCCTCGACTGACTAGTTTGTAAAACTGATTGGATCAAGGCTACTAGTCATCGGAATGGAAACTACGTCACTAGACGTCATAATTATAATTGTATACGGTTATAATTTATTAACAGGGATACTTAGTAACAAAACAAGACAAACACACGCACTTTTGTGTCTGACGGATGCTTCGGTTGAAGTATTTTATTATATAGGCTAATGATATATGGCAAAGAATTATTTTGTTTATTCGCTATAGGGCGCCTGTTCCTGATCCTCCGTTACGCCTAAAATACTGCAGCATTAATTTTGAAATAAATATATGCTAAAGTTGAGGATTAATTTTAAGTACTATGTGTGACGAAAACACGATTCCATAAACTTTTCTCGATAGAAAAAAAATCCAAAGTTACCTCCAAATCGAACAATAAACCACTGGTATTCAAAAAGTACTTCAAATTAGATCATGAACTTTGCATATTAACTGAACTAACTATAAAGCAGGTCTTATGTGTTTTAGTTTTTTTATCCAATCAATAGATTTTTTGTAAATCGCAAAAAACCACTCATTTCGCACTATTCGGCAGCAGTGACTGACGTAACAACCGCTTTGTAGTGCAAGCTGATTAGAACTTTATTCTAACAGTGAACGAGAACGAGGTTTGGACCACCACAAATAGGGTTGCTAATTTTAGGGTTAGAAGCGCCTTTAGGGATACTAATTAACAGAACACGACAAACACACGCACTTTTGTGTCTGACGGATGCTTCGGTTGACATTTTATTATATAGGCTAATGATATTAAATGGCAAAGAATTATTTTGTTTATTCGCTTTAAGACGCCTGTTAAGGATAAAAACTACTTATACACGAACAATTTCCCGTTTCGTAAAATTGGTATGCTCACTCTATAGTATATCGACACGTCGATATCCCTCGACCACACGTCCATATCCCTCGATCACACGTCGAAATCCCTCGACCAAACGTCGATATCCCTCGACCACACGTCGATATCCCTCGACCACACGTCGATATCCCTCGACGCGTTCACAGAAGACGAGTATCGTAACATACTCGTCACCTCCTCTCGCCTTGTAAAGACGGTGGACAGCTGAGATCGGAATACCCTGGAAGGTGAGTTCAGATGAGGTCCTCCAGGACCTTGGGTCGGGATCTCCTTAGGAATCTGCCTGATCACCAAGCGGTGGCCTTCTCCTTCCACGGAGCTGAAGAACCAGTTCCCTTAAGTCCGAAGACGTAGGGACCTACGGGCACCTTTCTGCCCTGCAGGGTAAAGCGCGCGCATGTGTAATAAGGGATGAAGACTACCAAAAAATAAAAAAAGAATTATCAAAATCGGTTCACCCAGTCGAAAGTTCTGAGGTAACAAACAAAAAAAAAATACAGTCGAATTAAGGTGAACGCAGACGCCGCACCGCACGCGCCGCAGTCTCCGCAGTCCTCCGTCATCAACGCTGGCCCGCCCGCATCGGACGCTCGCTCCATGTAAAATACTGGTATTCAGCTGCATCCGGTAAAACTGGAAGCCGACCCCAACACAGTTGGGAAAAGGCTAGGCAGATGAGTGCGAAGCGTGCGGCGACAGGAACGACTGCGGTGAGTGCAGCGCGGACAGGTGTGTGAGGCCATTAACAAAAACGATGACTGCGGCGACTGCGGCACGTGCGGTGCGGCGGCGGTCTGCGTTTACCTTTGAGAACTTCCTCTTTTTGGAAGTCGGTTGAAAAATATATGATTCTGTTTAGTCCGTCAGATAAATTTCGAAAAATATTGGATAGGTACGTGTTTTTTTTAATCAAATTAATAAAAATTGACGAAGATAAAACGTGTCAAAGATCATGAGTGGGGGCTTCTGACGTGAGATTAATATTTTTGTTAAAGTCAATATGTTGGTGCTAACAGAACTTACAGAACTGTATTGGTACTTTTCGAACACCACTAAATTTCATAACAAAAATAGAAACTCGTAGTTTAATTTTAATGGAACTCAATAAACTTCTTTCTACTGAAGTCTATCAGATTTTGAAACAATTTCGTTGAAAAAAGAGAGAGATAAATAGCAGTCAAAAATGTTTAATTTAAGTACAGAAAATATGCTCAACCATAAGCAATACAACCGAAACAGGAAAATAAGAAAACAAAATCTGTCAACCTAAAACGTTATTTATTAGAAATTTAACGGCCTGAAACAGTCCAGCAAATAGAACATCGCGATTTAGATTACTTTAAAGGAATTGAACAATTTAAACATAGATGGCGCTGTTTCTACTCCTTTTAAGTAAAACGTGACAAAAAAATCTCAATAACGGATTTTCCCAACAAGACTTTTCGGAACAACGGATTTTCTCTACGAAGTACAATAATACAAAAACAGATGGCGCTGTATGCAAATATAAAAAAATGAGAAACTGCTTGACGTGACAGTAGCAGCAAAGTAGGAGCAGATACCCCAGTTATTCTCCGCCGTAGGGAATATACCAGATACCTACTATCTATATTGGTAATTATAGTTTTCGTTTTGGAGGGACATCGATGCTTAACGGTTACGGTACATCATGGGCTTCGGCATACGAGGATTCATGTCTGCCTACGCCTTTAAGGGTTATAGTCGTAAAGATTTTGTGTCACCAGCAGGGCTATTATGTATCTCTGTTGACAGCTCGAATTGATAGCAACTGGGCTCAGTGTATATCAATTAACTGTCAAAAGGTTAGTTTCGTATTATGTATGACCAAACGCGATCAAATATGACGTCATCGGTGAACATCGTGGCTGTTAGTCACCGTAAATCATTTTGACAGATGCTTTCGTATCGATACTTCTAATATTGCGATTATGTAAGCATAATGGACATCAAATTGATAACAACTGAGTGTGAAGTTGCTATCGTGATAGACGTTACTCATAGGTAGTGTTTTATAAGGTTTTGTGATATACACCTATGCCGATTTCCGTGCAAACATTGTCTTTTGTTGTTTTATTGTTTAGATAGCTTGTGATGTTCTAAAATATTTATTTTCTTGTATTAATATTAGTTGTAAACTAATCGGAATGGTATCGTTAGTTCTGATTTCAGCCACGCGCCAAAAGATCCTTGTAGTTATAAATGAAAAGGCTTAATTCATTAATTAGAGATAAATAGTTTTATTAGTAGCTCGTAATACTTTTGCGCTGGGCCTTACTTTAAGGTGAATGCTCTAGGGTAGCCCGCGAAATTCAAATTTTCTTACGTTTTTTGCAATTAGCAGGCCCGTGTTAGGTCGTATGTTGATTAAAATATTATTCGCAGCTGTAAGACGTATGTAGTTACAGAATTATAATCATCAAAATTATCAATACAACCCCCCAAGTTCATAAAGGTGTAGGAAACAAAAAAAAAGCAGAAAAACTTATTTCTACACCTTTATGAACGTGGAGGGTTGTATTGATGATTATAATTCTGTAACTACATACGTCTTACAGCTGCGAATAATATTTTAATCAACATACAACCTAGCACTGGCCTGCAAATTGCAAAAAACGTAAGTAAATTCGAATTTCGCGGGCTACTCTAGAGCATCAGCCTTAACTTCACTTTTCTATATACATGTTGTATATTTGTTTTGTGAAACATATTGGAAAAAAAAGACAAATAATAATCCTGTACTAACTTTATTTATTTGAATTATACTACATACTACTACTAATTATTACGTACTACCAACACTGTATGTTTAGAACGGTTGATGATCCAAAACCGGTTCCTAGTCCATCAGAATACACTATGATATTACTACTTTGGGTGGGGTTCAAATTGTGGGCTGCTCGCACTCCAGTCCGGATACACCATCAATCAGCTCATTGTACGGGTTATTGGTGTTAGTGATCTCTTTGCTGGCTTTAATGGTGTTATGTGCCTTGCACAATTATTCTGCTTCTAGTTCAAATATTCGTTTCAGTCATGAGTGTCATGGTATTGCTGAAAACCAGACACTAGTTGACGGAGATGGTGATCTAGTCCAGTATCTCGTCCTATGTGTTGGGTGTGAAGTTCTGCAAGCTGGCTCTTCAGTTGAGTGTTTTTGTTTACTATTGACTAAATTTCAACTTCACTTCCTTCCTGTCCCGCAGTAGCTTGCTCACTCATTTCTAGATGAATCTAGCTCCGTCAGCTCTGCTCTTAAGTTTCTCACTCATGTCATGAACGTAGCTTCGCAGGTCATCATATTGCCTGATTACGTTAACCAACACCTGAAATGTGACAAGAAACAGCTGAGTATGTTAAGAGAATATTATGTTTCATAAAACCTTGAGAAAGTAGGAGTTTTGAAGTTAGAATGGAGTAAAATATTAAATGAAAAAATAAAGGTAAGTATGGAAAAATAACTTAAAATTAATTTTCTATTAATTTTAAATTTGATTTAATATGCTCAAACTTGCTACAGTCAACACTTTAGGGAAAGGCTATTTTTACATTTACTTTGATAAGATTCAAGGATTGATATGAACATGAGTTTTACGTGGGAACAAAGTTTAAACATGTTCTTTAATTATGAACTAAGTGGTTTAGTTATAATATTTAGAGCATAGGTATTAGAGACAACATATTAAGGTGTGAAGTAGGGTTTGTAGTGAATGTTATAAGTCTGGGCAAGAGTTTTCGTCCTCGAATTTGCGTTCACAATTTTTCAAGCAAAATGAGACGTAAACGTAGCTGGTGTTTACTGGGACGTCGCTCGGTGTCTGTGTACTGTATAGTATGTAAATTATACAACATTAATACGTAAATTATAACAGAATACTCCCCAGGTTCGAAGAATTCAAATTCACAGTCCAAAAGTTGACAGCCGGTTATCGAATGGAGTTATCACAATTTATCCAGGCTTGCACAACAACTTAACACATTCCAAGTCATACATTATCGGTCCCTTTATCAAATAAAGAAGTTATTTGTAAGTAAACATATTTATTTACAATAACAAGTCAGTAATGTCACATGTTATATAAACCGCTTATTATAAAATGTTCCGTATAACCAAGTACTGTAACGCTCAACGGGCGCTACTTAACTTAGCCGCTTAATAGTCGATAAAAAATAGAGTGGTCAACTGCTTAGGCGAAGCGCGCTGTTAGTCACCGTAAAGTGATATCCATTCAGTGTGATACATAATACCAATAATATGACATTCACGGTTGTCAACAAAGTTCGGTGTACAACCGAAGCTTGTTAGTCACTGGATATCAGAAAGTTACATAATAGGCCTGCAGAACTTAAAAAATATTATCAAAAACCCTTTCAATGGGCCCTGAACGCAAACACTTGGAAACAACACAGTGGTGTCGATTCTGTTGTGCACAAACTAAACTTAATGTAGGCTATTGCTACCTTTTACTAAAAGGCAGTGCGAGAAAAGGACGGCTATAGCTATGAACTAAGTTAGAGATGTCAAACTAGTTTATGCCTTGCGCTTCACCGTGTTTTTAGTCGACATGTTTTTACGTGCACCCTTCATTTGTATGGAAATATTAGTTCCAACTAAATTTGACAGCTCTAAATTACGTCCGTCTCTTTCTCGTTATATTAGAGAGAAAAAGATAGTAATAGCTTAAATTAAGTTTAGTTTGTGCACAACAGAATCGACACCAGTGTAGGTAAACAACACAAAATGATTCATGACTAGCAAATCGAATGTAATGCAACTTTGTTTTTACTAGAATATTAATTGTAAATAATTCCAATAAGGAAAAATAGAGTAAGAAGCATTTTGACAAAGGCTTTAGTCGCATAGCACGCATTGTCCGAGTGTCCATTCAAACATGGACTGCTGTAGTCTTTTGTAATGTTCACTCTGAATCTCTCACTTACAAAAGTCGAAAGCGAACACCGTTCGAATTGCCAAAATTTCGTGTGTTTTTTGGAAAATCTTCTTTAAATTATTGTTTTTATTTCTCGTTGTGAGAAAGATGTATTTTAGCAATGGTATCCAAATACAGCTTGTGTTCTTTTTATTGTACGGTAAGTTAGTTAATATTGTGTAAATCAAATAGGTAATGTTAGTTTCGTTAAGCGGAATCGCCATCGGTAAGTTTTAAAATTAAATTTTGTGTTACAGTAATTCTTGTAAACTGTAAAAACAATTTTCTGTCAACCATTTACGCATTTTTTTCTAAAATATGATTATGCACAAACTACACAGACCCCATTGCAATAACACACACACACACACACACACTAACTATTACAGTCGCTCCATGTAAAATATTGGTATTCAATTCAGTTGCATCCGGTTAGACTGGAAGCCGACACCAACATGGTTGGGAAATTTCTAAGAAATAAATTAAATAAAAATATCATTAATACAAAGATGCAGCCACAAGACAAATTACTTACTAAAACCTTCCTCGAGAACCACGTTACTCTATCCATTGGTAAAAACAGCATGAAAGTCGGTGCAGTAGTTTTTGAGTTTATCGCGAACAGACAGACAGACGCGGTGGAGGACTTTGTTTTATAATATGTAGTGTTACAGTCAAAACTGATAATTGGTCAACACCACTTTTGACTGATGTCCAGTCAGTCAAAATCCGAAGTTAAATGCGTTTTCTGCATTAAAAATATGTTGTTTTAGAACGCCTCAGTTGTAATTACATATTCCTAGAATTACATCATGTTTTTCAAAGGGTCGCAAAAAAAACCTACGACCTAAAAAGTTTCTAAGTAAGCAAAAATGTTAGTTATTGTTAAAATAGGTTTCACCGGTCAAAAGTAGTTTTGACTGTGACATTATTATGATAATAATCATTTTAATATCAGGCAACTAAGGCCCATAGATAAAATACACAAAATACATTTAACAACAATAATAAATTAATACATATTTTAAACCTATGAGACTATATAACTATACACGCAATACATTATACTATACATTACATTATATATTATACTTATACATACTTACCTATGTTGTTAGTCATACACCAGGCCCCTTATTCACAAGGCTTAGGCAATAGCTATGCAGCATAGTTAATCACAACCCTTCGATTCGATTTTCGATTCGGAAAGCCGTGTGTCTAAAGATAGACATACGACTTTCCGAATCGAAAATCAAATCGAAGCGTTGTGAATAAGGGGCCGGATTAAGGAAATAAATAACGTAAATACGCTTTTTCAGTGACACACATAACCTCATCCTGCCAATCATCAGTTGACAAAAGGTACGCTCTTAATATTTACTTCAACTTTTTTGTTTCAAACTACATTACATCATGGACCGAGTAATCTTGATAAAAGGTTATCTGGTTGCAACTAATGCCCATGTTATGTTTTACTATTATATTAACCATTGTATTGGTTAACCTTTATACTATACACGGTTAGTTTTCAATGACCAGCCAAAATTTATAATTAAGATCAAGATGTCAAACCAAAAGTGCTTTCTAAATATTATTTTCGAATAAATAATTGTGACAATTTATTCTCTATTTATATTATTTACATACTAACTCTATAATAGAAATAAAAATATTTACAAGTATCAAAAAGGGTTACAGGGCGTCGAAAAATTCGTCCACATCGCTGTCAACAGGAAAAGTGCCCAGAAGGCTGGCAGCATTGCCACGTTGGATGGCAATGCTGATTCTTTGGCCAAAAAATAGGCCCGCCCTCTGGTCACGTGAAGAGTCGACCAACCGTTTGGCGATTTCTCGAACAACTAAGGTGGCACTCGGACCCCATGGCCCTAGTGTTTCAACCCCAAACGGCTCAAACACATAATTATCAATTAAATTATTGTATTTGCGCCGTTTGAGGTTTTCGGCACCTGCAGCAACCGCCCCAGCGCAGCACACTGTGCTAGGAAGATGTCAAGATGGGATGGCGCAAGGGTGTCGACGCAAGTTGCGTCCCACACCAAAGGCCTACCCAACTTCCATGGCATTATGGTCATACCATCTGGTCTCTTGCCATAGACGCGTGCCAAGCCAGTGGGTTCTAAAACAGCTGGCACCCCGGCGGTGGCAAGAGCACGACGGATAAGATCATTAATGCTAGCGTGCCGCGCTATACGACCTGTACTCTTACTGCAAGAAAGGCCATGGTGTCCGAGGCAGTTGACTGCTTTACCACATTGACAGCGATGTGGAGCCCCACAAGGAGCTAAAAATTAGAATAAAATAATAGCATTCATTTGAAAATGTCCTAAAAATTTCCTAAATCATATAACTAGTGGGAATCAATGCACTTGTGTGCGTGCATGCACCGCCAATTTGATGTGTGCGCTACCGCTAGCTATGTTATTGAACTGAATTGTGTTGTTGCATTATCCACACGTTCGCTTTTTAGTGTTGGACAGGAATGAAATTTTATTTAAAAATGTTGTTTTTTTTTTCATTATATCGAAAATATTATCGATCTAAATCACTGAAAATTTGGCCGGTCATTGAAAACATATGGGTAAAGAAACAAAGCACGGAGCGCGTCATAAGAGTGGTTTCGCACTACGTCCGATCCGATCCGGAGAGTAGTCGTAGAACTATTTCTATGGTAGTTTACGGACTAGATCCGGCTTCCGTCATCCGATTTTATATTGTAGTGTATTTTCACGGGTGCGGATCGGACTCGGATCGGACGTAGTGCGAAAACACTCTAAGTTACCACTCACACTTATTCAGCATAAGCCCATAGAAAACAACGATTTTGTATGAGACGCGTACGCGCGCGTTCTGCTGAACGGATGCGTACGCGTCTCATACAAAATCGTTGTTTTCTGCTCTCATACATAATCATTGTTTTCTACGGGAATACGCTGTATAGAGCTGAATAAGTGTGAGTAGTCCCTAGAGCGGTTACGCACTCCGTCAGGTTCTTGAAAAACATGGCCGCAGAATATATTGCAATGCAGTTATTGTATCCTCTCCTTTGCGAGATAAGTATAAGCGTAATGTTAAATATTTGTTTGGCAACTTTCAGATCTAAGAAGTGCATCCTCCCACCATATCCCAAACATGGGTCCTACGAAGTCGCTGGTGACCCCGCAGCGAAGCCTGGAGACGAGCTTGAGTACGTGTACCTCAACGTGAGCTGCGAGCACGGCCACGGCGTTATCGGCAACAACGTAGTGCTTTGTATCCTGGGCGAATGGTCCACCACAATGCCGGAGTGTGTCTGTGAGTATTGTGTACCTTTTTTTTTAAATGCAGAAATCCTCATGAGAATATAGAGAGCATAGGTTGTGTTGGACTTTCATTGACTAAAACCCAATTCTTACAACTGCCATGAGTCGAGTAGATATTCTTAAGGTGCAAGTTGGTGCGGGCGACACTTGCGTCTGCCGCTCGACGACGCGTCGCTAGCTTCATGTCGCTTGCTTCGAAAGGGGACACGTCGTCTGCGGCGGCTTCGTGTCGCCCGCTGCCAACTTGCACCTTTATATTCGCGCGTACCGCCACTGGTATCAGCCCGCTATGACCAGCAGGCATTACCAGCAAGTGCAGTCGAACCCACGATCGCACGTTCTCCTATAAAAGCGCGCAATGAACATCGCGTGCTACCTCCTTGAGCCTGACGAGGTCGGAGATCATTAAGCGCCCGACTGCTCTTCAGATACGGGTGCAGGTGTAGTAAGAAGTATGCCTTCTCCATCGCCTCTTTTGCATGCATCACCTCGCAAAAAGAAGTGACTGTCGTGTCCCGTAAGTACGTGAGCATGGGAGTTCTGTACACTTCACTTTGAACTTCACGTAATCTCTCAAGCGATCGCATCAAGCGTATATATACATGTCGAATATGTTCTTGCTCTTATCCCAATGTATTAAGATTGGATGTCGTCCTCTTCCATTCAAATCTGTTGGTCGTGATCTCAGCATATTTCACATATTCCATTCTTCGTTTCTTTCTACATTCTTGCTCAAATTCACTTCCCCACGACTTAGATCCTGGTGGAGGCTTGTCTTGATTTGGTTATTCTGTGTTTCAGCTGCCTGCTACCTTCAGGAACATCTAAGTGTGACGTACTCCTGTAAGAAGGTCGATGCTGACGAGTTTGGAGCATGCCGCGAGTACGAGCCTCTGGGGGCCTCGGTGAAGGCCGAGTGCCGGCCTGGCTACTACAGCCTAGAGGACCTGCCTCGGATGCAATGTGTGAATGGGACGTGGACGTATGTGGCTAAGTGCAGTCCAGGTAAAACACAAATATTATTTTTACACGACTCCTAGTAACGTATTTATGCTGTCTAGGATCCTGTAACGAAATTATTCAGAAAAGAATATCAGAGGAGTGACCGGCCAAATTTTCAGAAATGGTTTAGAATCGATAATTTTTTTTCTATGTACCTAATTAAAAAAAAAACAAAAAAAAATTAAAAAAAAATTATTCCTGTCCACCACTAAAAAGCAAAAGTGTGGATATTTCAACAGTACAATTCAGTTCAACAGAAGATAGGTAGCAGTTATCACACATACATTTTGCGGTGCATGCACGCACACAAGTGCAGTTATCACACATACATTTTGCGGTGCATGCACGCACACAAGTGCATTGATTCCCACTAGGTTTATGAATTTATGATTTAGGAAATTTTTAGGACACTTTAAAATAAAATAATAGCATTCATTTGGAATTTTATTTTATATTTTTGGACAATCATATTTAAAATGCACTTTTGGTTTGATATCTAGATCTTAATTTTAAATTTTGGCTGGTCATTGAAAATTAAGCCTGTATATTATTGATCATTTTCATCTTAGTTGTAGACTTCTGTCTCTTGTGTCTTTTGGCCTAGCCTACTGTCTACAAAAGATCTTCGGGACTCGTCGAGCTTGGCGCTAATTTGATCAATTGCTTTGAATTTCGATTTCAACATAATTATATATTTGCGAGAAGGTTAAGCAATTGATGATAAAATACTCATATTATAAAGATGTAAAGTTTCAACGCCTCTACATCCAAGGCCGGAAGAAGCAACATATTATAAAAGCTTTATTATTTCCTCACAGAATGTGGCTTAGTGTCTGATAACGTAGCAATGTTGCCGTGGTACGCCTACATATACAGGGAAAACAACGTAAACGAATACTTAATTGGCAAGTACCAACCGCTATGTGGAGGAACTATTATTAGCCCCAACATTGTAGTATCAGGTAATGTTATAATTTTGTTTTATGCTAAAAGTCGTCGGCCTACACGGCCGTAAATAAATGTTGAATCTCTTGAATATAAAGCCAACATTGCGATGCTTTACTGTAAGTCGAATCGGAGTGAAGACATTGCGATCATCGACCACACTACGCACTGTTCATGCTGGCTGGCCAATAGATTAAAAGAAACAAATAGAGCAAGATGCGCCAGACATAATTATGCTGTTGCCTTCTGTGATGGCTTATGCCCAGCAGTGGACGTTAGGGGCTGTTGTTGTTGTTGCGCCAGACATTACCTACTCATATGTGTGGCATTGAGTAGTGTTAGTATGTACAGTCACGGACTATAAATGATGAGCCACTTGCCACCATTCGTATTTTAGCAGTGTAATGCAAATCGGGTTTAGTCGGTTATATTCGTACTTAGTACAGAGTGACTACCTAAAGTCGACGAATTGCAGGTGTAGCAACCGTAACCTAGCGACAATATTGTTTTAGCGTAGCCATAGTAACGTTGGCGTACGGAGAAATTTTATCTTTTCTAACATCGACATTTCAACTGTCACTCTGGCTTCGGATAGGTTTTCAGAAATAAAGAGTATTTAATAAGGACTATTTCTTTAAAAGAGGTCAGTATCAAATAGATTGGGATACACGTCGGCACCATTGTATGGTTTTATCATTGACAACTTAAAAGTCATTTTTCAACCTCTATGGATAAGACTATTTCCGATTATTAGTAATGTGTCATTTTGTTTCCTAGCATTCGGTTTGAGTTCGTGTTTAATCGTGTAATCTCGTGAATGTATACAAATACAAAATTGGAAATCTTGAAAGTGGCATATCAATTATAGTCTGTGACTGTACTGTGATTACTGTGCACGTATGCATAACCTGCTAACTTGTGCCAACTTTTTCATTACCAGTAACTAAAGTTGCGTAAAAATATTAGTAACTTTTCTTAAAGCATGAGTGCTGTTTGTTATGTTGTACCTAATAGAAGATTGTCAAATATTAATTATTAGCACTGCCAGATGTTTCATGTCGATGGAAATTTCTATCAGACTATTAATTTTGGAAAAAATATCGTGAAAAATCACGTCAGGGTTTATTTTTTAATATGTTTTTTTTAATATAAGCGCCAACCACAAGTAACATGGGACAACGGAAAGATGTTGATTAGTAAGCGTCAGTTCAAACCGAGACGCGACGCGACACGGCGCAAAGTTACTGTTGCACAAAGACGATCGAAATAAAAGCAATGATTGCACAATGACGTTCCACTGGTAGGTCAGTGATCAAAAGAACTGTCAAAACTTTAGCAGATTACCGCTTTAAGTTAGTCATTGTGTACGAGATTGCCATTCTATGCCATTTCTTATAATGGAGTGTCAGTGGTTGTTCATTGGAAAGCCATAATGACGCCATTATATTAGTAGATTACCAAACTTGTCAAAATCAACAAATAGAAGATCAACGATAGATCATTCTGACACTATTGTAATAGCAGACTTGATTTGCGTTGGCTGGCTCGAGAATATTTTGTTCGTAGTGAATTCATTGTCTCCATTCAATAATCCACAAACACGATCGAATTAAAAACCATGACGGCACAATGACGTTTCAATGATAAGTCAATGATCCAAAGGAACTGTCAAAATTTTAGCAGATTACCGCTTATGTCAGTCATTCATTTGTCATTGTGTACGAGATTACCATTCTATGCCATTTCTTTCAATGGAGTGTCAGTGGTTGTTCATTGGAAAGCCATAATGACGCCATTATATTAGTAGATTACCAAACTTGTCAAAATCGACAATTATGAGATCAATGAACGACTATTCTGACACTATTGTAATACCAGACTTGAGGCCCTGGAAGAGGCCAGTGATGTCGCGGTGAAATGTGTATCTTTTCGTGTAATAAAGAAAGTTATATTTTGAGTCGCTCCATTATGGCTACAGGAACTAATTAGCAACTCTATTTTTGGTGGCACTCTATTCAGACTTCGTTCGAAATTATGTTAGAAAAAAGTTCTAATCAGCTTGCACTACAAAGTGGTTGTTACGTCAGTCACTGCGGGACGAATAGAGCGAAATAAGTAAGTGTCTTTTTGCGATTTACAAAAAATCTATTGAGTTGACTAAAAAAGTAAAACACTATGATGCTAATGTTGCTTGTAGAATTATTTGACAAAAAACCAGAACGATGGCATGTATTTTAATACGGTTTTTACTGGTTAAAATATTTTTTTAGAGATAAGTTCCTGATTTTTTTTATCGGGTAAAATTAGTTGTATTATGTTTTCAAAACACTATCGTACTAGCATATATCCTGAAGAATATCATATATTTCTCTGGTTTTGTTTATGGCAGTGAAACATAATGCTTTTTGTATTGAAAAACTCGCGTTTAGCTCCTGTAGTCGCCTTAAAACGTGCGCGCAGCGTCGCGTTGCGTCGCGTCTCCGTATAAATTGACCCATAATTATGCTTAATATTCAGTCGTCCGCATTTCTCATTGCAGCTGCCCATTGCTTTTGGCTCCCAACCGAAGGGACGGTCTACACTTCAGGAGATGTTGTGGTCGTCGGAAAGAAATATTGGGACGATATTAGTGACGCAGAAAAGTTTCCTGTAAGTCAATTTGACAAGTTTAGGATATATTACTGAAAAACCTACTTCTTATTACCTAACTATCTTCTTATTACTGGATTATGATTTTAGCCGTCTAAGCATGTTTGTATTTACGTATGTTCCTCCATAGCGTCTAAACTATTTATCCGATTTTGATGATTAAGGTACTGTCAATCGATTGGTTTAAATAGCCCGGGAAACAGGCTACATTTTAACCGATTTCAACAGTAGGAGGAGTCGATTTTACCTTGTAAACCAAGATTTTAATTAGAGCGTGAAATTACAAATAAACGATTTTTATACATTACTAGCTGTTGCCCGCGGCTTCGCCCGCGTGCAGTTCGGTAACTGTCCAACTGAATCATACTAAAGGGATAAATAGTGTCCTACATATGTTAATCCAGGTTATAAACTATCTATGTGCCAAATCTCATAATCATCACAATTATAATCATCACAATCACCATCACTATCACAACCACCACCACTGTCACAACCACCATCATTATCACAATCACCATCACTATCACAATCACCATCAAAATCACAATCACCATCACAATACCCATCACCATCGCTATCACCATCACAATACCCATCACCATCGCTATCACCATCACAATACCCATCACCATCGCTATCACCATCACAATCACCGTCACTATCACAATCACCATCACAATTACCGTCACGATCTCTATCACTATCATCATTTTAACAATCATTATCATCGTAATCACAACCACTATCATCGTAATCACAATCATCGTCATCACAATCTCCATCCTCGCCATCACAATCATTATCATCGTAATCTCAATCATTATCATTTTAATCACAATCATCATGATCACAATCGCCATCACTATCACAACCACAATCATTATCACAATCACCATCACTGTCACAATCACGATCACCATCGCTATCACCATCACAATCACCGTCACTATCATAATCATTATCACAAATCACCATCACAATCACCATCAAAATCACTATCACAATCACCATCATCGTTATCACAATCATTATCATCGTAATCACAATCATCATCATCTTAATCATAATCATCATCATCACAATCTCCATCCTCTTATCACAATCATTATCATCGTAATCATAATCATTATCACCGTAATCTCAATCATTATCATCTTAATCACAATCATCATGATCACAATCGCCATCACTATCACAACCACAATCATTATCACAATCACCATCACTATCACAATCACCATTACTATCACTATCACAATCACTATCACAATCACCATCACAATTATTATTACCACAATTACTAACCTCGTTCTCACAATCATTATCATCGTAATCACAATCAACTTCATCATTATCACAATCACCATCACTTTAACAATCACGATCACCATCGCTTACACCATCACAATCACCATCACAATCACCGTCACTATCACAATCGCCATCACTATCACAATCACCATCATCATTAGCAAACTCATTATCATCGTAATTAAAATCATCATCACAATCATCTTGATCATTATCACAATCATTATCATCGTAATCACAATTATTATCATCGTAATCACAATCATCGTAATCACAACCATCATCATCACAATCATCACCATCATCATTATAACAATCATCATCATCGTTATCACAATCATCACAATAAATCAACAATAACGCTGTATAGAAGTCGAATCCGCCATCTTCTGGATCTCAAAATAAATGCCATTTTCGAAATCAGCACCCCTGATAATCTCGGTTTCGGATTTTTAGACATTTCAACCCCATTGCACCCCAACAGGGAATGATGGTAATTCAGGTCCGCCACATTAAATCTTAAAATCGTTGTTAGGGTTCCGTACCCAAAGGGTAAAAAAAACCGGCCAAGTGCGAGTCGGACTCGCGCACGAAGAGTTCCGTACCATTATTATCAAAAAAGGGCAAAAAAAATCACGTTTGTTGTATGGGAGCCCCCCTTAAATATTAATTTTATTCTGTTTTTAGTATTTGTTGTTATAGCCGCAACAGAAATACATCATTTGCGAAAATTTCAACTGTCTATCTGTCACGGTTCATGAGATACAGCCTGGTGACAGACAGACGGACAGACAGCGAAGTCTTAGTAATAGGTTCCGTTTTTACCCTTTGGGTACGGAACCCTATTATTTAAAAAAACCTGAAACCCGTTTCTACTCATTTATCAATTGGAGCACTCCTGTGAAGTTTCGAATAAAATAGTCTGACTAATCTTGTTTCCCTATACAAACTTTGGAGCCCCGTTTAACCCCCTTAGGGGATGAATGTTGAAAAATCCTTTATTAGTGCTCCCTTAGATCACATAAGGAACCAATGTGCCAAATTTAGAATCTATAGACTCAGTGGTTTGGGCTGTGCATTGATTTTTAGACTTTGTTACCCCATTTCCCCCTCTTAGGGGTTGAATTCTGAAAAAACCTGAAACCCATTTCTACTCATTTATCAATAGGAGCACTCCTGTGAAGTTTCGAATAAAATAGTCTACCTAATCTTGTTTTCCCATACAAACTTTGGAGCCCCGTTTAACCCCCTTAGGGGGTGAATTTTGAAAAATCCTTTCTTAGTGCACCCCTAGACCACATAAAGAACCTACTTGCCAAATTTGGAATCTGTAGACCCAGCGGTTTGGGCTGTGCGTTGATAGATGAGTCAGTCAGTTTCTTCTTTTATATATTTAGACTAGCTGTTGCCCGCGGCTTCGCCCGCGTGAAGTTCGGTAACTGTCCCACTGGATCATACTAAAGGGATAATAGTGTCCTCCATGATAATCCAGGTTATAAACTATCTATGTGCCACATTTCATAATCGCAATTATTATTATCACAATCACCATCACTATCACAACCGCCATCATTATCACAATCACCATCACTAACACTATCACAATCAAAATCACCATCACAATCCCCATCACCATCACTATCGCAGTCACCATCATTATCACCAATTATCATCATTAAAACAACCACCATAACTACCACAATCATTATCACAATCACCATCACAATCACCATAACAATCACAATCACCATCACAATCCCCATCACTATCGCTATCACTATCACAATCACCATCAAAATAACTATCACCTTCAAAATAACCATCACAATCACCATCATCGTTATCACAATAATTATCATCGTAATCACAGTCATTCTCACACTCATGGTGAGTGTGATAATGACTATCTCAATCACCATCACAATCACCATCACAATCACCATCACAATCACCATCACAATCACAATCACCGTCACAATCACCGTCACAATCACCATCACAATCACCATCACAATCACCATCACAATCACCATCACAATCACCATTACAATCACCATCACCATCACAATCACCATCACAATCACCATCACAATCACAATCACAATCACCATCACAA
The DNA here is from genome assembly GCA_905147715.2 of Xestia xanthographa. Classification (NCBI taxonomy): domain Eukaryota; kingdom Metazoa; phylum Arthropoda; class Insecta; order Lepidoptera; family Noctuidae; genus Xestia; species Xestia xanthographa. Next base: position 11,854,826 of record LR990671.1, read on the forward strand.
TATCCATCACAATCACAGTCACCATCACAATCACCATCACAATTACCATCACAATCACCTTCACAATCACCATCGCTATCACCATCACAATCACCACCACTCTCAGAATAACTATCACAATCATCATCACCATCACAATCACCATCAAAATCAGTATCACAATCATCATCATCGTTATCACAATCATTATCATCGTAATCACAATCGCTATCATCATTATCACAATCACTATCATCGTAATCTCAACCATTATCATCGTATTCACAATCTTCATCATCACAATCTCCATTCTCGTCATCACAATCATTATAATCGTAATCACAAGCATTATCATCGTAATCACAATCACTATCATCTTAATCACAATCATCATGATCATAATCGCCATCACTATCTCAACCACAATCATTATCACAATCACCATCACAATCACCATCACAATCACTACCCTCGTTATCACAATCATTATCATAGTAATCACAATAATCTACATCATTATTACAATCACCATCACTGTCACAATCACAATCACAATCTGGTGATTGTGACAAGTGTTACGATGATAGTGAACCATCACCATCGCTATCACCATCACAATCACCGACACTATCACAATCACCGTCACTGTCACAATCACCATTACAATCACAATCACTATCACAATCACCATCATCGTTATCACACTTATTATCATTGTAATCACAATCATTATCATCGTTATCACAATCATCATTATCACAATCATCATCATCGTAATCACAATCATTATCATCAGGATCTCAAAATAAATGCCATTTTCGTAATCAGCACCCCTGATAATCTCGGTATCGACACCCATATTGATTTTTAGACATTTCAACCCCATCGCACCCCAACAGGGAATGGTAGTATTTCAGGTCTGCCACATTAAATCTTAAAATAGTTGTTTTTGTAATACACCCGACCCAATTCACCATAAAAACAATACCGATGTTGAAGTTCAGGCTTTGTTACCCCATTTCCTCCTTTAGGGGTTGAATTCTGAAAAAAAACTGAAACACAAACGTTAACTCATTTATCGATAGGAGTACTCCTGTTAAGTTTCGAATAAAGTAGTCTAACTAATCTTATTTCCCCACGTAATCTTTGGACTCCCGTTCCAACCCCTAAGGGGGTGAATTTTGAAAAATCCTTTCTTAATGCACCCCTAAACCTCATAAAGAACCTTTGTGCCAAATTTGGAATCTCTAGACTCAGCGGTTTGGGCTGTGCATTGATTTTTATACTTTGCCACCCCATTTCCCCCTCTTAGGGGTTGAATTCTGAAAAAACCTGAAACCCGTTTCTACTCATTTATCAATAGGAGCACTCCTGTGAAGTTTCGAATAAAATAGTCTAACTAATCTTGTTTCCCCATACAAACTTTGGAGCCCCGTTTAACCCCTTTAGGGGATGAATTTTGAAAAATCCTTTCTTAGTGCACCCCTAGACCACATAAGGAACCTACTTGCCAAATTTGGAATCTGTAGACCCAGCGGTTTGGGCTGTGCGTTGATAGATGAGTCAGTCAGTCAGTCAGTCAGTCAATCAGTCAGTCAGTCAGTCAGTCAGTCAGTTTCTTCTTTTATATATTTAGATTAAATATTCTAATATAAAACTACATTAAAAAAAAAAACAATTAAAAATATAAAAAATAGCCCCACCAGCGCTGGGAACAGGGTTCGAGCTGCCGGTGGTCAGGGCTCTTGAGAGAGGAACCTCCTATACAATACGTGCCGTGTCCAGAAGTACTGCCGAGAGCCTCTTATGGTGTTGGTTGAGGCTAAAACGATTATTATTAGGAAAAAATATTCTGAAAAACGCATCAAAACTGGAGAGTGGGGGCTCATGACGTCTCATGAGCCCCCACTCTCCAGTTTTGATACGTTTCATCTTTGTCAATATTCATTGATTTACAAAAACAAAAAATACGTCTCCATTATTTTCCAATACTTTAACTGACGGACTTATTAGATTTGCAATTTATTGATGGTGGAAACTAGCCTATTTAACCGTACATTTTACATTTTATCAAGATCATTTTCTGCAGGTGGCAAAAGTCGAGGTGACCGATCTGTTTCAAGGATCCCGGGGCAACTTCCAGCATGACATAGCCCTGGTTATATTGAGAAAGGCTTTCACATTCTCCAGGAGGGTGCATCCCATCTGCCTGAACTTCGACTATGAGTTCAAGAAGAAGCAGATGCAGGAGGGGAACTTGGGAACGGTAGGAACCATCGTCATCTTACTGCCCTAGTTTTATGTTACTTTAGGGTCTGTTTTTACTTTGTTTTATGGGTGATTCCAGGAGATTTTTTTTTATCAATAATAGATAGACGTTCAGTTGAGACTCCATTTATTCTAATAATCCTTGACAGATGGATGACAGATCAGCGTTGACACTTGACAGTTTGTGTGCGTTCATAGACTAATCATAGATAATACAACAGGGTTGACGCATTGGGTGTTTTTTTTTTCTGTTGTCCCCTGATAACCGCTACGCTAATATTTAATCCTTTTTCTTTCAAATCTTTTCTCACACAATCAATCCATCCATTTTTAAGGTTCCGTACTCAACAAGGAACCCATGTCTGTCTGTCCACAGATTAGCTCAATGCTCAAACACTATTAGTACTAGAAAGCTATAATTTGGCATGAAAAGCAGAAATTAGCATATTTTTTTAATCTTTTTATGTAATTTTAACGAAACATAAATCTATATGGCGTGGTATTTATCACAGAATTGTTTAGAAAATTATCTATCTATTGACATAATAATTACAGGTTAAGCGATCTTTCTGGCTGAATTTCACGAAATCTGGTGTTATATCCTAAGGCTTTTAGGTTTCCCCATGTTATCCCTCTAAAAAGAATCACTCTGTATAATTTAGACTTTTTGACTTTAACTTTTTGTCGCCACCTTTTTGACATTGACTTTGACTTTTACTTTGACCTTTAGCACTGCCACAGCTTACACAGAAAACACCTATATTTATGTACTAGTTAGTACACTATCTTGTCCGGTTAAGATTTGTCTGATAAAAATGACTAAATTCTGTCAGAAGATATTGCTACTGTTACTTTGTCTGTCCGTATCTAGACATATCTAAGTATATGGGGAGTTTCTTCCACAACTTCTTGAAAACTAGGAAGTGACGAAGGGCGGGCATTTTGGAGGATTTTCTCATGTACCTTTTGACGTTCAAAAAGTGCTGATTATTAATAATGACTTTTGACTTTTTTTATGACTTCTGATTATGTTTATATGGAAATAGTGTTTCTGATTGTCAGCTGGGAGTGTTCCCATTCACCAGGGCCGACCAGCGCCAACTGCAAGTTTTGGAGATCCCGTACATACCAGTTCGGAAGTGCATCGCCCTGGCTCCTCCTGCCTTTAAAGAGATGATCACCGGAGACAAGTTCTGCGCTGGTCAGGACAATGGTAAAAGCACATCTGTATTATCAAATGCTTAGTATTTTCCCTACTGTTACGAAGACAACTTTCAGTATCCAGGAGCAGTGGTAGCCCAGTGCTAACGGCTCAACTAGCAAATTGTCGGTCGTGGTTTCAAGGCCAGGATGGCGCGTTACTCTAAGTAATTTATTTCATCACCACTGCTCTCAAAACTGCGAACATTGTGAGAAAACCGGTATGTACTACCAATCCGCGCTGAGCTGGTGTGGTTAATTACTGACAAGACAACCCCGACCGACTTAACATCTCTATTCCGTGACTGGTTGCGGCTCGGTTGCATATCAGCTGCATTAATTTGGAACTGGAACGAAAATGAATTTCGTACATGCATCAATCTGACCACGGTTTACATTTTTTCTGCATAATTTGTAAAACGCTAGGTAGATGACGAAGATTGATGAACAATGAGACTGACGCTATCCTTCCATCTTTACACAGGTACCTTGATCTGTCGCGGCAACAGCGGCACAGGTCTCGCCTTCCCTGGCGATCAACGAGACATTACCCGTTATTACTTACAAGGTGTCGTCTCTGTATCACCGGCAACAGAAAAACAATGTGCCCCAACGAATTTCATAGCATTGACTGAAGTATATTACCATAAGGATTTCATTAAAGAACACCTCGCGACGTCGTTACCACCTCGCATGATGGGATGGCTGGGCCCTGAAGGTTGCTTCCTTCAGGAACATCCAAGTGTGACGTACTCCTGTAAGAAGGTTGATGCTGACGAGTTTGGAGCATGCGGCGAGTACGAGCCTCTGGGGGCCTCGGTCAAGGCCGAGTGCCGGCCTGGCTACTACAGCCCTGAGACCCTGCCTCGAATGCAATGCGTGAATGGGACCTGGACGTATGTGGCTCAATGCACTCCAGGTATAACCTCAATATGATTTTTATATGACTACTAGTAATGTATGCTGTCTAGGATCAAATAAATTATTCAGTATAGAATCGCGGAGGAGTAAGTAAAATATAAAACTATTAATCATTTTCATCCGTGGTGGTAGGCAACTAGGTTTATCTTAGTTGTAAGAGAAGGAATAAGTATTTATTGGACTCATAAATATGAAAAAGGAAACAAAGGAAATAATACTACTTAACTTCAAAAATGAGATAAAAATAATGTAAAAACAAAACAAAAAATAAAGTAAAACTAAAACATAAATTGTGCAGTGAGCAGCGGTGGTCCAGTGGTGGTGGCCCCGACTTACGAGCAGTAAGTCGTGGGTTCGAAACCAGGCAGGCGCATTACTTTGTGTAATTTATTTCATCCCCGCTGCTCTCAAAACGGTGAAGGAATACATCGTGAGGAAACCGGCATGTCTCAGAACCAAAAAATTAGAAAACATGTGACATCTACCAATCCGCACTGGGCCATGTGTCCCAGCAGTGGGAACATTAATAGGTTGATGATAAATAAAAAAAAGGTAAAGGGTGGTCATTTAGGAGAACATTTGGAAAGTTCATTTGGAAAGAACTTGTTATTAATTTTATTTGATTATTGTGAATGTAAAAAAAAAGAATGCAAAAAAGAAAAATGTGACTGACCCACAGGGTCCCCCACTGTGGGTCAGTCACATTTTTATTTTTTGTTTGTTTTTTCCCCACAACTGTCTGGCAGTTTGAGTACTATAAGCGACCTACCCAAATGTCCTTTCTTTGGTATTGGTCGTCGTTTCGTTGAGCTCCTTGAGTTATAAGTCGAGCTACACGATAACTGACAAATGCTTGCACTGACTGGACAGGTCCACTCAAATCTGTATGGTTCTTTCTTCAAAAAACCATCTCAGGCACTAATCTGCATAGTCCTCATGTGAATTGAGCAAGATTATGTCTGGACTTTAAAAGAGACTACGACCTCTGAGTTTGTTTCGGCTGTTTCTTCTCAGAGTAGTCAGGTACGAAACATCGGCCCCATCTAGTTTAAAAAAATGACGTGTAAAAGTGTTTGTAAAAACCAACTTGCAAAATAAACATCATATTTTATCATTTAACGGTTTTATGTTATTTTTACGCTAAGAAGGTTCCGATAATCAGTTGAATTTGAATAAATGACTGTTGATGATTTCGAGTTCATCATAGTTCCGAAAAGGTTAGGCATTGATGATCTACAGTACACTAATATTATAAAGATGTAACGTTTCGACACCGCTACATCCGAAGCAGGAACAAGCAACTTGTATTTTAAAATAGGCTTTTTTATTTCCTCACAGAATGCGGCTTGATGTCGGATAATGCTTCGTTGCCGTGGTACGCCTACATATACCGGAAAAAGGAAACATCTACTGGCCAGTACCAACCGTTGTGTGGGGGAACTATTATAAGCCCTAACATTGTAGTATCAGGTAATGTTATTATTTTATTTTACGCTAAATGTCGACCTACGTGGCCGTCAGTGTAAGTCGAATTGGTGTAAAGTAAAGGTCTCAGCCCACATTAACGACTCCGCTCCCACCTGGCAAAAAGAATATAATTCAAATGAGCCTTATGTTTTGCTCTTTAGATATACTTTACATTGGCAACCAAGCAGTCTGACGGCGGTAACCTCGCTGACAGCGAGCTGTCTGCTAATTGATGTTGCCAATGTCAAGTATATCTAAAGAGCAATACATAAAGCCCATATTTGAATTATATACTGTTTGCAGGGTGGGAGCGGAATCGTTTATCGGGCTATGAGCTTAATTGCAATCCACGGCTACACTACGCACATGTATGCTGGTTGGCAAACGGGTAAACTGCAGAACTTTTTTTTTTTTTTTTCGGATGGGAAATCATCAAATAACCCCTCCCGCTCTGGGCGGAGCAGGAGGGAGTGTCAGACTTTTACTGACTAAAACCCATCCATGTTCCTTCATCGCCCTTTGTGTTCCGGGGCCACGGTATCTCTTTCGAATAGTCCCGCAACCCCGGCAGGCATCGGTCCTTACGGACCCCTTCCTTTTTGCTGACTCTCTTTGAGTCGCGCGTGGAACACGAACGCGCCGTCGACACGGCCTGTCGTCATGAGATGGACGGACGGCGAGCTAGCCCATAGCTCACCGTCCACAGGCCCGCGCCTACGGTGGCCGGGGGCCACGTGGTGGTGGCCCCCGACGCCCGGGGCGTCTCCCGCGGCGGCCGGGACGTTGAGAGGTTCTCTCCCTCTCACGTTCCGCCACCTCCTTCTCTAGCATTACTGCTTCGCAGAAGGAGGTGACGGCGTCCCATTCCGTCTCGCTCCGGACCATGGCTTGCACCAGGGCCGGACGCGAGAGGTCGCCGCCGCCGATCGCCGCTTCGAGGACACGGCGGTGCTGGGCGGAGCACCGCACCGCGGGGCACACCTCCACCGTGTGTTCCACCGTGTCCTCCGGTCGATCCTCACAATGGAAGCACCCGGGCGTTTCCTCCCGCCCGATTCGGTGCAGGAACCTACCGAACACTCCGTGTCCGGTGAGGACCTGCGTCAGGCCGAAGGTGAGGACGCCGTGGAGTCTCTCAAGCCACTCCTCAAAGAGGGGACTTATCGCCACTATTGTGGCGTGCCCTAAAAAAAACTGCAGGTCTGCAGCCAACATGACTACCCTCCCCGTGCATATCTTGCGTAGAACTTGACAATAGATTGATCGACTCATTTTCTCAAAACGCATGATGAACGTAAATGATATGAAAAAATACGGAACCTTAAAAACGAATTAATGATTACGTGACGGCTGACAAAAGAAAATGAAAGAATAAAACGTGTTGTGCCGACCCCAAGATGGGATAACAGCAAAAAGATGACGATGATGTAAAGTCGTGGTCTTTTCCGCCTGACCGTTTACATTTTTTTTCGCTTAAATCATGCGGAGGCGCCGTGCCATGCTCCCTTCAAGCACGGTAATATTTTCAAGTTTAGGCCTATTAGGAAAGCGTCAAGTTTGGCGCGCAAAATAACAATAACTATTCGGTATCATTATTTCTATACAAAGACAACGGGGCGGGGGGCTATAGAGCGTTTTTATGTTTTATTTTATTTTCCTTTATTGACCAACCTACAATTGTTTACACTGTAAATATTTCGAGTAATTATCTACCATTATCTGAGGTTAGTGTAACAATTTCTTACAGGTGTACATGTTGCGAGTACAAGCAAAAATTAGCTTAGTGGTGTCCTCAATAGTACATAGAGTAATATTTAACATTCGGTTGACCGCATTTCTCGTTGCAGCTGGTCATTGCTTTTGGCGCCAAATCGAAGGAAAGGTCAAGACATCAGGAGATGTTGTAGTCGCTGGAAAAGAATACTGGGGCAACATCAGAGACGAAAAAAAGTTTCCTGTAAGTCAATTCATCAAGATTAGAATATTTTGAAATTAACTGAAAAATATTAGATTCAAATTTTTCTATAGAATTTTCTAGTCTGATTTTAAACGTTTGTAGTAAACATATTTACCAGTTACAAGGCCTCCCTTCCCACTGAAAACAGTGGTAATGTTCTCAAAACGGTGAAGGAATACATCGTGAGGAAACCGGCATTTCTTAGAACCGATAATTCGAAGACATGTGACGTCTACAAACCTTTTCCGCAGGTGGCAGCAGTAAAGATGACAGAACTATTCCAAGGAGCTCTGGGCAACTTCCAGCATGACATAGCTCTGGTTATATTGAGCAAGGCTTTCACATTCTCCAGGAAGCTACATCCCGTCTGCCTGAACTTCGACTATGAGTTCAAGAAGAAGCAGATGCAGGAGGGAAGCTTGGGAACGGTAGGAACCATCGTCATCTTGTTGTAAACAAGCAAACAAGTTTCATGTTACTTTAGGGTCAACGCATTAGGTATTTTTCTTACATTCTCCTGCTTTATGTCAAATTTTTTTGTGGTCGGCGCAGCATATCTTCTCCACACTTCTCTATAGCTCGTCATCTCATCAGACCTCTCCTTTCTTACCATATCATCCTTCACACAGTCCATCCATCGTTTCTTTGGTCTTCCTCTACTCTTATACCCATCAACATTCACACACATTCAACATCCTTGAGTTATAAGTCGAGCTACACGTTAACTGACAAATGCCTGCACTGACTGGACAGGTCTACTCAAATCTGTATGGTTCTTTCTTCAAAAGACCATCTCAGACACTAATCTGCATGGTCCTAATGTGAATTGAGCAAGATTACTTCAAAAGAGACTATGACCTCTGAGTTTGTTTCGGCTGTTTCTTCTCAGAGTAGTCAGGTACGAAACACCGGCCCCATCTAGTTGTAAAAAATGACGTGTAAAAGTGTTGTAAAAACCTACTTTCAAAATAAACATCATTTATCATTCATGGTCAACATCTTCCTTACTCCATTTTCCTCATTCCTCCACATGTTCATTCCACGATAGGTAACTGATTACCACATAATTTTTCAGTCAATTGCGCCCCTTTCCCCTTTTCCCCTTTCCACTTACGTATGTACTCATTCCTTATTTTATCCATTCGCATTACACCACAAATCCCCTTAGCATTCTCAAAAAACACGCAAAAGAAGCAAAAAAAGAATAATCACAACAGATTACAGTTTTTGAAGAAACCGAGTAGTTGTCTTACCAAGTGGTATCGTATTACCCAGTACCAACACGGTTGTGGAAGTCAGATAGGCAGTCGCTCCATGTAAAATACATAACCTCCTTGTTTAGAAGTCGGTTAAAAAAGGCTTCAGTTTCCTGAAACAGGAAACTGCCTTACAGTGCAACATAAAAGAGTAGAAAATAAATGAGGGCGCCACAATCGCTCAAGTGGCAACCCAGTTAGTACGACCTAGCTGATCTTGATACTTGAATAGTATTATTGGTTTAGTAGCTATAAATAATGAGTACATTTTATAAGTATGTTTATTAATTCATTGCTTCAATAAGTTCCGCGTAGATAATAAACTACAAGTTCACTCAGATATAATAAGAGGGACTTTGAGCACGGTAATATTATAATACAGTACTCCGACTTCATATAAACGGACGAAACGCGAGCTATACCTACGCGCCTCGATCTAAGGGTGCACTTGGGGCGCAGACAGTCACGGCTGTACCGCAGTGTCGAACGGACGGTGTGTTGTTTTTTTAACAATAACCGCCGTAAGACTATAAAATAATTTTACTTACTATTAGGTAGGTACATAATGTGTGTCTTTTTAATGGATAAGTATTTCCTTTTATCTCACAAAAAAAATGTGTTTGGATTAATACATAAATCGAATAGAGTAACGGAAAGTTATTGAGACGAGTGAAAAAGGTAGTTATATGCGGTTCTGAATGAATCATGATACGGTAGGTACCTACCTACTTACGCTTGTGTTAAAACTTCGGTGCATGTGTGTTTTGTTAGTTTGCATAATTCTAAATTCTAAATAAATTTGTTAGTTTGCAAATCTACCAATCAAAAAACAACACGCATTTTTATTGAACACTTCCTATTCAATATACAAAGTATTTCATTTATTTATATAAAAAGGATATTTACAATCACAAAACTAAATAGAAACAGAAAGTAGGCAAATGAAATTAAAATGCTGGAGATGGGCAGCCCTTACGCATGTTTACGTACCGCGCGGCTGTAGGCATTTATTTCTATCATGCGGCCGAGATACACTACTGTATATACTGTGCTTTGAGGGACCCTTTTTGTGTTTAGCTGGTGTCGAGAATTTCCCGCCGTTTTGTTGCATAATTCTGCGCACTGTGCTTACAGAAACACCTAAAACAAACAAAGCATGGTATTATAAACATAAACTTAAAGATAGAACTTTAAATTAACTTAGGTAGCTAGCTTAGCTTCTAACTTCATAATTTAGCTGCTGTCAGTACGACGAAAAAAGTCCCGCGCAAATATGTTCATAACGTGAAAATATTTTAAAATTATTTCTTTCCACTAGTCGGTTGCTTCAACAAATAAGGTATAGCAAAAACTCGTATTTGGTAATACGCAATTAAATTATATTAATTGTTTTTGCCTTATTATCAACGTTGTTAAGTCGCGCTATAACTACAACGGTATTTGTTTATCTTAACATAACCTCAAAAATGGTAGACAACTAATTTGTAAATACTATTAATATCGAAAATTTTGCTCCCTAAATGTATTAATCGTTTGTAATTAACGTTTACTGCAAATTTCAATAGTTACTTACCAGTATAATCTGCTGTACGATGGCAAACATCTTCGAAGTAGGATAGCAGCTTCCCAGCTTGTAATTCGGCCAAACACCGCATGAAAACTTTACAAATTATTTCACGGGCACCTCCACGAATTACCTTATTCATGATATGTCACTGTTTTCCTGTCCACGATCAGAAATAACACACAAAAACCAAAATTCTATTAAAAAACGAAATCGATCGAGAAGAATTGACAGCTCAAGTACACATTTTAGATGTTGCCAGAAAATAAAAATTTTAGTTCTCAAATATTTAATTTCTACTCTTTTATGTTGCATTATATCTCTTAAGGTTTTGAATTTCCCCATGTAATCCCTGTAAAAATAATCATTCTGTGTCATTTCGACTTTTTGACTTGAACTTTTGTCGCCAGCTTTTTGACTGTGACTTTGCCTTTTTGACTTTGCCCTTTTTTACTTTTACTTTGACCTTCAGCAGCTGTCACAGCTCACGGAAAGAACCTATGTTTCTGCCCATTAAGATTTGTCAGTTAAATAAACACCCTGAATCCTGATGCCGGCGCCCACGACTTAGGAAGTGGTGAAGGGCATTTTGGGGAACATTCTCATGTACTATAACAGTCAGAAGTCGACTGCCAATCTCGCAACACAATGGCAAAGCAATATTAGTTGTACTTATGACCTTCTTCTATAAGAACGTTTGACAACACTTACACATTAGCAACTTGTTGCCCGCTTAAGATTGTTATTACCAATTTCAATGAGTTGTGTAAGTGATACGGTGGCCAAATTGGTTAGCACTGCGCCTCGCTTGACGAGTGTTCGGGTTCGAGTCTCACATCAAACATGGAAAACATTTTTTAAGTATTACATGTGAAATATAAATGCCGAGTTGTTAACAAAATATAATGTTAAAATATATTCCACAACTAAACGAAGATTCTTTCGTTTTACAATAATTTTCAATCTTAGCGTCGTTATTAAAATATGAGGGTAGATTTGAAACAAAGTGATAAGTTCACTTTGTTTCAAATCTACCTGCATATTTTAACTACTTTACTAGTTCACATAAATTATTCCACTATTCGCTGTTCTTGGTTGGTGAACATAGTTACGAGCGTTTGTGTTATCTTGCTGTTGCTATTTTAGTATTCTTCTGAATTCAATATGCAGGCTAATATTAGAATTGAAGCTAAGGCAAATATTGTGGCCCTATATTCGAATGGCCTTAATATATCTCAAATATCGAATGAAACCAGTTTATGCGTAAGTTTATTTTTTTAAAATTTTATGTGATGATACCTACAAAATATAATGGTAGACCTAAATCGCTTGTTGCAATTGTGTAATATAGACTTTTTTTTTAGAGAGAGACTGTTAGGCGCTGGGTGAAGAGGTTTGAGGAAGAAGGTAGCCTGAAGAGTCGTGAGAGGAGCGGAAGACCACCTCTTATTAGCCAGCCTCAGCGACGTTATATGGTAGCTGAATATGAGACGGATGGTTTCAAGACCAAATACGGAATCAGGCAGAATCAGTGTGAATATGTGGGGGTGGATAAGTGCTCAAGGGCCCGGTGAATTAAGTTTTATATCGACGCGAGCCAACAGTGCCAACTATGTGGAAGTGCTGAATGATGTAATGTTGCCTACGGTGCGTAATATCTACCCCGCAGAAGACTTAGAAGAGATAAGTTTTGTGCAAGACAATTGTCCTATTCACCTTGCCAGCATTGTTCGCGAATGGTTTAGCAATCATCCAGAAATTAAAGTTATTCCTTGGCCAGCTCGGTCCCCTGACTTAAACCCTATAGAAAATGTATGTAAATCCTAAACAGGTAGGGTAATTTTATGTCAGGGGACATAGTGACCGTAACTTAAACAAATTAGTATTTATATTATTGTAAAATTGAGGTTAAGTTTCAATCCTCTTTTCATTGAGAAAATGAATAGTTAAATTTAACCTCAATGATGTCAGAATTTTCATAATATCTATATTATGTAACCTTAAATATGTTTTTTAACATTCTATACTACAATAATAACATAAGTAAGTGTAAAGGACTTCTTTTATAAAAATAATAATAATATTACTTGTTTGTTTCATTTATTATCATTATTGTAATAATAAATTACCTTTATAATATATTTATTATAATATCTATTTGTTCAAAATAACTTACAAAAATAAATTATTAAACATAATTAAATAAAACATAAAAAACCGGTCCATCTTGGATTCGAACTCACATCTATCCCGATCACACTAGCCTCGTTACCGATCTAGCTATTGTTAACTTACGCAAACTTGTCAAAATTTTGCATTACTATGAAAAAAATAATCAGACGGTGATAAAAAGAAGTTACTGATATTGTCATCCTTGTCTAACATTGACCACATCTATATTATTACTCGTAGCGATGCTACACGACATGTTAATTTGTTAGCGTTGGAACATCACTCACACGGATAAATATGCGTATGTGTGTATAGGCGCCGGAGCCCGTATAGCGCAAACGATAATGTGCGTTGCGGTGGAAGTGGAATTTTGACCTTTGACTGTACATTTTGATGGGGTACACTACAAAAATACGAAAACCTTTATTCCGAAAGTCACAAATCCGGATTTCAAAATACCGATTTTCATAATTCCGAATGGTTAAAAATTCCGAATATAACAACTCCGATTTATCATTAACTATTTCCATAATTCCTAAAGTTTCGGCCTACGCTCCTCACGCCAGTTAGCATGACCCAATGCAGAAAAGCACTAAGCAATACTGAGTTCTACTTTATTTCCTTCTTTATTGGCTTCTGTCACTAAACCTAATTTTAGCAGTTTCTTCGAAGTATTGAAAATCGGAATGTCGTTTTTCGGACCAACGATCCATCGAACATAATTTGATTCTTCGGACATATGAAAGTCGGACAAAAAACAAATCGTATTTACAACTTTCGGAATCATAAATTACGAGATATTCTTTGGTATTATGAAATTCGGACTTTTGTTAATCGGAATATCGAAATTCGGAATAAAATATTGCGGAAAATTTGGATGTTCCTATTTTGACGTTCAAAAAGTGTTGTGTATCCATTGAGCTATTACTACTACGTATAGAGAAGGCAGCGCGAACAAAATCTGTGCTCCGTTTAACTGCGGTCGACCGGCCGTGGTTCACTCAGCAGAACAGAACATCTACGGGTGTAACCGCCCTCCGCGCGCCCCACACTACGTACAGATTTTGTTCGCGCTGTCTTTTCCTAAATAGTAGTAATAGCTATGTGTTTATCAGCTTAATTTGAATAAATTACTTTTGATTATGTTCATATGATTTATTATATTATATTTCTGATCGTCAGCTGGGAGTATTCCCTTTCCCTATGGTGGACCAGTCTCTACTGCAAGTTTCGGAGATCCCGTACATACCAGTTCGGGAGTGCATCGCCCTGGCTCCTCCTGCCTTTAGAGAGATGATCACCGGAGACAAGTTCTGCGCTGGTCTGAATAATAGTAAGAACATAATCTGTGTCATCAAATGCTAGTATTTTCCCTTCTGGTTTGAAGACCGCTTCCAGTAACTAAGAGGTTAATAACACTGGTTATTAACCCCAACTAACAAATTATAGGTCGTAGCTTCAAGGCCAGGATTGCGAGTTACTTACTCTGCTTAATTTATTTCCTCACTCTTGCTCTCAAAACAGTGAACATTGTGAGAAAATCGGCATGTAGTACCAACCTGCATTGAGCTTGTGTGGTTAATGACTGACCACCACCATCCACGACCAACTTAACATGCTATAGTTGGTGCCAGTTAAGATGAGAATAGCGGTCATTGACCCACCTATATTTATTATATATACTTACTTCTTAACGTAGAAAACCAAAAATAAGCCTGTTCAAGTCTGGAATCGTCATCTATCGTGATCTTCAACATTTTTTGTAAGGAAAAACGATACATGGTTTATTTGTTTTAGTTCGTACGAAGAGATACTAAGTAAAGAGCAATGACCGCTATTCTCATCTTAACTGGCACCACCTATACTTAGCATATAAAATAGAGTCACTGTATTCCTTTACAGGTTGCGGCAAGGTTGCATGTCAGCTGCTTATTCAGTTCAAATAGATTCTCTTTGAACTAGAACTTTATTTGGATACAAGATGGCGATTTAGCAACCTACATCCGTCAAAGACAAAATAGTACATTGTTCACCGACAGGAGAAAGTGACCGATTACCGTCGAGGGTGGAAGCCCGAGCCGTAGGCGAGGGCTTTAAAACACCCGAGATCGGGAATCGCACTTTCTCTCGAGTGATACATAGTGCTTTATACTACACCTACGAGGAAAATAAAAAACGATGAATCCTCAAACAACACACAAATTGGAAATGGCGCCAATGGCGTCTGCAATTTTCACATGTTCTTTTTTCAAATTGTTTATCCTGCCGCCGCAGGGTCGCACTGCCAGCCCGACACCATCCAACACACAGCTAGTGGCCAGTGTCGTTTTGCGAACTTGGCGATAAAAACTCACTGTAAAAACATTTTGGCTTTTGATATTTATTTAGGTTACCGGCGCATAGTCTTACCCTTAATTAAAAAAGAAAAATCACGTAAAGAAATGGATTTTCATACACTTTTCTCTCCCGCTCAGATGCGTTTTCTCCCCGCATATTTGTTCGATATGCAATGACGTACTTTCTACCATAAATTTGATAAAGTATCAAGGTACTTTCCAAGCAGGTGTAGTATAAAAAAGCTTTTCGTACATGCATCGAAATTGCCAACTATTGTTCAGGATTTTTTTCTATAAAATTGGGAAAAAAGAACAATGAGACTTATTAGTCTTATTAGTCCATCAATGCTTCTGTTGCTGGCCGCTGCAGTAATGTACTATTGTACATTACTGCAGCGGCCAGCAACAGAAGCATTGATGGACGAACGTGTAAATGCATACGTAAGTCCATCAATGCCTAGTTGTGGCCAAGGCTTGTATAGTACTTTTCTCAAATAATGCGAGGAAATTAAAACTCTCGCGCTCTCGCGTTACAGAGTTAATTTCTTTTGTTTTCAATAAACCGCTTTCCATTTGCAAGCCAATTCGAAATTTGAATAAAACCTTTGATACGTTACCTCCTTGGTTGCCATGTTTGAGAGTAAAAGATCGTTCCATTTTTAAATAACCTGACAGATATGTATGAGTTTTAAAAGTAATTTATTTGGCCGCTAAACACTATATGGATTTTCATACAACTTTTGCCGGCCGCTGGTCGCATGTTTCTTGCCAGCACAGCAATTTCGATTTATCTTGAAGAAGGTTGTCAAAATAATACTCAAATTTTCAAGCATGTGTGAGAAAAGTAATATTTTCATCTTTACACAGGTACCCTGATCTGTGCCGGTAACAGCGGGACAGGTCTCGCCTTCCCTGATGATCAGCGAGGCATTACCCGTTACTACTTACGAGGCGTCGTCTCTACAGCACCGTCCACAGATCAGATTTGTGGCCCAACGAATTTCATAACATTGACTGAAGTGTATTACCATAGGGATTTCATTAAAGAAGACCTCGCAAAGTCGTTGCAACCTCGCGTGGTGGGATGGCTGGATCCTGAGCCACTCTAAGCAACACGGCTTTCGCTATGAAACAAATATGACGGACAGACTAACCTAACCTGACCTGACCTTCAATGCACTACCGGCTAGCATACGGTACACCGTTGTGGCGGCCTCTTATCTGCAGATTTTAGATATGGAATCGTATATTCCAAGGCACTGATTTCCCAGCCATGCATGAATCGGTTGAGTATTGCGGAGTACTGCATCCCCTCGACGCAATTTGCGGTGCGGAGCGCCTCTGTATTAAGGGTGTAAAACACCTCTTAACAAAGCCGAAAACCACTTGTTCTCCTCGTCATTGCGATCATTTTTTTGTTCTACGCCATACCTGGGAACCTTCTAGTTACGGAGAGAGTCAAAGTTCCAACTTTATCACAAGTATTTTTTTTTTTAATACAAGTTTTTAATGTAAGATTTTTACTTTAAACACCTCCACGACCCCCGTAAATTCAATCCAGTTCTACCACAAAACATGATTTTTCACCCCAAAAAAAAAAGACGTTTCCCAGCAATAATTTTTGCGTAAAGTTACTTAGTTTGATGTACAGAATGCATGGTTGACGGCTTCGTGATGAGGTCTTTTACACTCTGTATACATTTTACGTTCATAATTGAATAATATTAACATTATTATTATTTTTTTCATTAAATTTCAGTTTTCGATAAAAATTAAAATAATTAGCATTAAAATTTTTGTATTTTTAACCGACTTCCAAAAAGGAGGAGGTTCTCAATTCGATGGGTATTTTTTTTTTTTTTTTTTTTATGTATGTACACCGATTGCGCCGAGATTTATGATCCGATTTACGTGATTCTTTTTTAGTTAGATGCAGAATAGTTGCCATTTGGTCCCATAAAAATTTAACATAGTTTGGCCCAGTAGTTTTCATTTTATGAACATTTTTGCTTCAGTCGTGTGGTATAATTTCATGTATGTTCACCGATTTCTCCTCCATTTGTGGAGCGATTCTCAAAATTATTTTTTTATTTGAAAGAATATACTTCTGAGATGGTTGCACTTAAATTTGGTGAAGATCTGATGCTGATCTTCGGAGATATATACGTACAATGGAACTCTTCAAAACTAGACGGTAAATCGGTCGTGATTGCTGCCATCGCTTGGATATTTATTGTTTATACAACATCATGACGTAACATCACGCCTGCATGCTCTGAGGGGTACGCAGATGTGTACAATACACCCAAATTTCGACAGTTTAGATATGTTAAGTTCCATTTATTGGGGATAAGCCTATTACCATGACATGTATTGTTAACAATGTAAAATAAATGCATATAATATTTATTTGTAGAGGATATTACTTACAACTAAAAATGGAGAAATAAAAAAACTTTTTAACAAAAAAATAAAACCGACTTCAAAAAACACAAAACACAAAAAAATGAAAAATAACTTTAGCTTCAGAAGTCGGTGACAAAAAAAAAACTAAATGAATCAAACAAAGGTCACCGACTTCTGAAGCTAAAGTTATTTTTCATTTTTTTGCGTTTTGTGTTTTTTGAAGTCGGTTTTATTTTTTTGTTAAAAAGTTTTTTTTATTTACATTACGACTGTTTTTGAGGAAGATTCTCTCAGGGGGGAATAGTGGAATAACTCAAAATAAAAAGGGGACTTTCTAAATTATTTTTACATTAGGGTCCAGTTTTCTCCCATAAGGGGGATTCTCTTAAGGGGGAATAGTGAAATAAGCCCAACGACGCTGCGAAATCTCGCGCACGCGTCTCTTCATGGATTTCAATGCAGAGAAGTTCAATTTAGAAGTTAAAGAACGCCCGCTTATGTAGGGTAGCAAATGCGCTGATTATGTAGAGAGAATTAAAAAAGTTAAAATGGGTAAAATTGAAATTTCATCTATTAGTAATTGTATTAACAGCGACCGCAAGAGCCGATATTGCGTTGTAGGCCTTTCACGACTAACACAATGTAACCTAACAATGAGCTACTAACACTCGTCAACGCTTTCCCACTAAGTTGAGTTCAGCTTCCAGTCTAACTGGATTTAGCTGGATATCAGTGATTTTTCCTGGGGCAACTGCCTATCTGACACTAATAACACATAGGGGCCGCCTCCATGAGCGAGCGAATCGCGGCGATTCAACGTATTTCTATACGAAAATATCGGAGCTACTCTCTCGCTCGTGGAGACGGCCCAAAAGAGAGTGTATGGAAAAACGTGGCAAGGACGATAATATCACCGCGATTCTCTCGCTCGTGGAGGCGGCCCCATAGTACTAACACCAATAACAATAAAAGTACACTTTCGAAAGTTTTGGTAGACCACAAAGTAACTGCAATCAAAAATGCCGCCATGGTTTTTTTTACCATCTTTTTGACTTTGCCAAAGGCGGTTTAAATCTCTCAGCGAAGTAAGATTAAAATAATATTAATATAAGGGGCAGCGCAACGACAGACTATGTTTCAGTTCTGCGACAGACAAAAACACCACCTAAGGTGATCAGTGATCCTTTCCATCAGTAGATTCTTATAGTGGACTAAAAGTAGTCAAACACATTAATCACGCAAAATTTGTCGCAAACAAATAACAAACAAACTCAAAACAAATAACAATCACGGAAAAATCTCTATGTCACGGAAGTTATTCCGTAAGTGACAATATAAGTTGAGTTATTGTCTGTCGCAGACTTGTAAACACGAAAAGTCTGTCGTCTGCCCTGCCCCTAAAGGTGTGTAATACAGGCGGTGGTTCGGATCCAACGTTATTTTGTAACAACACTGTAACCCTACCTCATATGCAAATAAACTTTTTTATTTTCTATGCTCATCTATTATTTTCCTCTCAGCTACACTTAGTTTAGTAGGCTGCTCGGAGTTTCTTTGAAAGAAAATAACATCTGAAATGAAATTATTCGGAACACAACTGGAAAAACAGATCACGGTGGGGTCACCAGTTTGAAGGTATGAAGTGTAAAGCACTTCATCCCCCGTAGAAAAGAGAGGATCCTCCGACAGTTGTTGTCGGGTTCTTGTATATAGTCTTAAGTCGCGGATAACTCCGCTTGCGCGATGTAGGAATTCTGAAGTGTTTCGCAGTTAGTTCATCATCTTTATCATAGATGGCACTGTAGTACTTTTTTCCTATGTAGCTGTAGTACCTACTTTTTGTAGTGCCGCTACAGATGTATGAAGGTGGACGGAGGTGTGTGCAACGTAGCTGGCTTTCTGTAGTTTCTGCCTACCCCCATAGAAATAAGTCGTGAGTTAATACGGCGCATGTATGAAAGCATAACTCATAAAGATTTAATTTCCTACAGGGTTGAACACACAACCTCGATGCACAAACAGTTACACATAATGTACATCATTCTGAACTTCCGAACACAATGGTGCCGATTCTGTTGTGCACAAACTAAACTTAATTTAAGCTATTGCTATCTTTTTCTCTCTAATAAAACAAGAAAGAGACGAACGTAATTTAGAGCTGTCAAATTTAATTGGAATTAATATTTCCGTGCAAATGAAGAGTACACGTAAAAACATGTCGACTAAAAACACGGTGAACCGCAAGGCATAAACTAGTTTGACATCTCTAAGTTAGTTCATAGCTATTATAGCCGTCCTTTTCTTGCACTGCCTTTTAAAAGATAGCAATAGCCTAAATTAAGTTTAGTTTGTGAACAACAGAATCGACATCAATATCACAGAAATTGTTCAAATCAATTAAAAATCGTTTATTGCAATATCCATAATGTACACTTACAGGTGGTACCTACTTAAATAAAAAATAGAAACAATTATGGACTCTGTCGGCACAGCTTTTTTTTTTTTTAAATCAATAGAGAGAGGAAAAGCGCATAGGTATTTAAAAAAAAAACCGGCCAAGTTCGAGTCGGACTCGAGTATGTAGAGTTCCATACAGGTTTTCGCCCGTAGTCGCGGTCCCTTAAGTCCATGGAATGGACCACGAGTATATTTTTTTGCCCGTTCTTTTTAAGAAATAGGTATATACACTGCTAAATTAAAAAGTTATTTTTTTTAGGTTTTTTTTTTTAATCCTTTATGGGCGGCATGGGCACCGGGCCGTAAGCCGACGAAGGAGGCTGCCGGAGGCCCGGCACTTCAGCAACAGAAGTCAACGAGTGTTATTTAATATGCGTGCGAAGCGAACGCGCGTCATAAAGCTGCGGTTCCATTAAAGCGGAGCGGAGCG
The DNA here is from genome assembly GCA_905147715.2 of Xestia xanthographa. Lineage (NCBI taxonomy): Eukaryota > Metazoa > Arthropoda > Insecta > Lepidoptera > Noctuidae > Xestia > Xestia xanthographa. The sequence continues at coordinate 11,875,239 of LR990671.1, forward strand.
CGATTCCCCAATCACATGGCAGGAGTGGAGAAGAGATGTGGATTTCAAGCCATGTGATTAGTGAATCGCGCTCCGTTCCGCTTCAGCAAAACCGCAGCCTAAAACCTCCATGGTCACTTCCAGGGACTACGAGAAGGGACCACGAGCGAAAAAGGTTCCATACCATCGTAGTAGGGGAGCCCCCTCTAATTTTCAATATATTGAAACAGAAGGGCAATAATCAGAAAGGCAGATTTGTATAATAACTAGAGATGCAACGGATATCCGGTAACTATTCGGTATCCGGCCTATCCGGCCTAAACTCATTATCCGGCGGATACCGGATATTCATAAATTTGCTAAAAAAATCCTTTAAAACGGACATGAATTAAGACAACAGCTAGCAATTGTGATAAGTTCTATTAAACGCTATTGTTCGCGACGAACGTCACCAATCCAACACATAGAGTGTTGATTAATAGTTAAAAAATAGTGTAGAGTCAGTGTATGGGCAATATAGTGAGATAACAAAGTGCCATCAGTGAATCTAGAATAGTTAGATAGTAATTTTCAGTCGCGCTAGACACATATGGGCTCGCAAGTGGAGTTTATAGTATAATTTAACGCTTTGGCGAGGTCCAGGTAGCCTAGGTTGCGACCTAGGCCTGGATATAGTAATTTTTTATAACTTAGCTTATAGTTGAACCACTTAGACGAGAGTATGACGGTCTAGCGCGGCCATATTAGACAAAAACTGGAAAAAATTGTCTTACAGATTTTCAGTTGAAGGATCGCTACAGGCTGAAAGATACAGACACGAAAAAATAAGTAACAGCTTTAGATGGGCTATATACTCGTCTAGTATATGGCAATTATATACTTACAGTCACAGCAACAGTTTTCGTGTAATTCAGCCTGTAAGACCCTTCATCCAAACACTTTTGGAAAAGTTGTCTGGTTTTTTGGAAATAATTTCCACGTTTTAATAAAGATTTTCGTTGTTTTTATGCCTGTACATAAATAACGTTATGTGGAATTGTGGCGATGTATATAATGTGTTTAAACATAAGCTCAAAATTGTAATTTGCAGAAAGATTGTACATTTCCATAATCAAATTTTCATTAAAGTTTTCCGAAATCAGAAAGCGAAATCAGGGTTCTCGTTACAGTAAAGTTCTGGAGTACCTTAGTAAACTCGACTTTTCTTAGAATCGTAGTCATCAGTACGGCAATTAAATATGTATAAGTAAACAGTGAAAAAGTAGTGCGCGAATTAATCCTGAAATCGCTTCCTGTACAGTCATGAAAGTTAAATAAGTGTCTTATTTTCCCAGTAACCCCTATCCTCCCTCGTTAGGTCAACGCCCTGAGATAGCGAAGAATGATCAGCCACAGCTATAGTTAATTAGGTGTAGGACGTCAGCGCCGTCTGGCGGCGAAGTATAGTACAAGCGTGCGCCCGGTAGTAATAGGGTATAGGCAGAGCACCAGGTACACGTATCCACGCCATCAGCGGATACCGCCCGTCCGGCACAGAGTCAGTGTATGGGCAATATAGTGAAATAACAAAGTGCCATCAGTGAATCTAGCATAGTTAGATAGTAATTTTCAGGCGCGCTAGACACATATGGGCTCGCAAGTGGAGTTTTATAGTATAATTTAACGCTTTGGCGAGGTCCAGGTAGCCTAGGTTGCGACCTAGGCCTGGATATAGTAATTTTTTATAACTTAGCTTATAGTTGAACCACTTAGACGAGAGTATGACGGTCTAGCGCGGCCATATTGGGAAAAAACGGGAAAAAAATTGTCTTACAGATTTTCAGTTGAAGGATCGTTACAGGCTGAAAGATACAGACACGAAAAAATAAGTAACAGTTTCAGATGGACCATATACTCGTCTAGTATATGGCGATTATATACTTACAGTCACAGCAACAGTTTTCGTGTAATTCAGCCTGTAAGACCTTTCGTCCAGACACTTTTGGAAAAGCTGTCCGGTTTTATGGAAATAATTTCCCCATTTTAATAAAGATTTTCGTTGTTTCTATGTCTGTACATAAATAACGTTATGTAGAATTGTGGCGATGTATATAATGTGTTAAAACATAAGCTCAAAATTGTAATTTGCAGAAAGATTGTACATTTCCATAATCAAATTTTCATTAAAGTTTTCCGAAATCAGAAAGCGAAATCAGGGTTCTCGTTACAGTAAAGTTCTGGAGTACCTTAGTAAACTCGACTTTTCTTAAAATCGTAGTCATCAGTACGGCAATTAAATATGTATAAGTAAACAGTGAAAAAGTAGTGCGCGAATTAATCCTGAAATCGCTTCCTGTACAGTCATGAAAGTTAAATAAGTGTCTTATTTTCCCAGTAACCCCTATCCTCCCTCGTTAGGTCAACGCCCTGAGATAGCGAAGAATGATCAGCCACAGCTACAGTTAATTAGGTGTAGGACGTCAGCGCCGTCTGGCGGCGAAGTATAGTACAAGCGTGCGCCCGGTAGTAATAGGGCATAGGCAGAGCACCAGGTACACGTATCCACGCCATCAGCGGATAACGCCCGTCCGGCACATTTTTTGGTCCTTCAGAACCGGATTATTCTCGCGAATCTCAGTGCGTCGAAGTGTCGATACCTATGTGAAAGTGAATCGAAGTTATATACATTCCAAAACTTAAGTAATAGCAGTGCGACGAAGTTATAAACTTACGAGAACAGTGTATCAAAGTTAAATACTCAAAGCTTGTGTCAACAGTGCGTCAACGTTATATACCAAGCTTATGTGAACAGTGCCTCAACGTTATACACAAAAAGGCTTATGTACACAGTCAAGTACATAGGTTACAGTTAATAGTCACGTGTATAACGATATAACCACATAAGTTTTAGTAAACAGTGAAGTATATAACGACAGTACACAAGTGATAGTAAATAGTGAAGTGTTTAACAACAGTACATATGTGACAGTATACAGTGAACAGTACGTATGTAATAGTAAACAGTGCATATGTGACAGTCAACAGTAAAGTTCATAACAGCATATAAGAACAGTGAACAGTTTATGTGACAGTGAATAGTGGAAGTATATAACGACGATAATACGAGGGACAGAAAATAGTGAGGTAAGCAGATATATTTGACAGCCAGTGTATAACAGCAAGTACATATATAACAGCAAGTATATAACAGCAAGTATATGTATAACAGCAAGTACATAACAGCAAGTATATAACAAGTATATAAGTCAAGTATATAAGTCAAGTATATAAGCCAAGTATATAACCAAGTATATAAGGCGAGTATATAACCAAGTATATAAGCCAAGTATATAACCCAAGTATATAAGGCGAGTATAGAACCAAGTATATAAGGCGAGTATATAACCAAGTATATAAGCCAAGTATATAAGCCAAGTATATAAGCAGGTACATAACTTAAGTACATAAGAAAGTATATAACACAAGTACATAAGTTAAGTTTATAAGAAGCTAACAGAGTTAAGATTGTTTATTTACACAGAAGGATTATACAGAGAAATTTACAGAGAAGCTTATATTACGTTGATAGTTATACAGTGAAGATATAGAGTTAAGATTGTTTATTTACACAGGAAGGTTATACAATAGAGTTTACAGAGAGGCTTATATACATATATTATACTTATATACTGAAGCGAATAGTTAACATCAAGAGTTAATTCCGAAACCAAGATCGCAAGGCAAATCGTACGCTGAGCCACGCCAAGAGACACCGTCGGCATCAGCTATTCATCATCAGTTGCCGCCACGATCACCGTCATCTATAGAACAGCTGGCAATACGCCCTACTGTTACACAGGGGGCTCAAAGCGTACCTGGTTCATCAGCTGCTACCAGGAGAACCAGGTCCAAGGAAAATTCGGAAACAACAGTGAAGCCTTCAGATAGCGCAAGAAAAATACAGGATGAGGAATCATCACGAGCCGTACCGATGACTACCCGGGGTGACGCCCGTAACGAACAGATTCGGTCGCCGTCAAACAGGACGACGCGACCAAACAGAAAAATTTCACGAGCCCGCGAGGCTTTATTAAAGATTAAGTTGGAGCTTGCACAAATAGCACTTCAGAGGGCCGAAGAAGAGGACTCCGAAGCTGAATACATGGATGACAGAAACTCTAACGATGAGTACGTGCGTTCCTGGTTGGAAGAAGCGCCCGACGCAGCGCGGATTCCGCAAGATGACGTCGCCGAGGGGAACCCTACAGATAGACAGAACCCCCCCCCCTGCGGTCATCAACAGTACAGATATAGATAACCAGAGACAGGCACCATCGTTACATCCTACAGTTCCTACAGATAGAAACGTGCAAAGCAATATAGAACCAACTCAGAAGATCAAAGACAACAGGGGGGGAGATTTACGTCCATTTATTACGGAACTTACGTCCGCCATAGCGTCGCTAGCCGACAAAAAAACAGATACAGGGACATCAAATCAGCCTTCGGCGTCGAAGATCATCATGACCCTGCCGAATTTCAGTGGGTCACATACAGAATGGCTTTCATTCCGCGCCATATATGATACGACTCGGGCGTATTTCAACGATGTCGAGAATACAGCAAGACTCAGGAGGTGCTTACATGGAAGAGCACTGGAAACAGTGAGTTCAGAGCTCATAGGACACGCAAAGCCAGATGACATTATGAGGGAACTCGAGCTGCAGTTCAGCCGTCCAGATTCAATAGCACAGGCCGAAACAGAAAGGCTGAAAGGATTGCCACGCTGCAGCGAAGCACCTAAAGACATCTGCACATTTGCCAGCCGGGTGAGAAGCGGCATAGTGACTCTACGAGCACTAAAAAAGGATTACTACCTCGTCAACGCTGAGCTAATGAGAATCCTAACAGAAAAGCTGCCGAACTCCCTGCGTGTACGGTGGTACAGAACATTTACAGATAAGTACCAGTCAGTGCCAGATCTGTCACTTTTCAGCGAGTTCATTACAGAACAAGCTCGCTACTGCAGTGCCTTCGCTCCACCTGAGAACATACACTCGACAGAGAATCCGGGAAAGCGGGTTGTGCAAAGAGCACATACGACCACAGACAAACCGACTTCAAAATGTCGAATCTGTGATAAAGAAGGTCATCAAGAGTCTGATTGCAAGAAGTTCAGAGAGGCATCCAACAACAGCAAATGGGAATTAGCGAAGAAGCACGGCCTCTGCTTCCGCTGTCTGCAACGTCGTCGCAGCGACCACAAGTGCAAGCCGAAGAAATGCGATATACAGGGGTGCAAAGCCACGCATCATAGACTGCTGCACTTCGTCAGGAAGACAACGGAAGAGGAGCCGAGACAGGAAGCTTCAAACGAAATAGTCGCCAGTTCACGAGCAACAGCCAGTCAAGCGTACCTCAAGATGGTACCAGTACGAGTCGTCGGACCGGCGGGAGAAGCATCCACGTTCGCTTTCCTCGACGATGGATCTACAGTTTCGCTCATCGATGAGGAAATCGCGGAGCAAGTTGGAGCGAGGGGCCGCATCGAACCCCTGAAGATAGGCGCCATCGGAGACACCGTGATCGACACACCCATGTCGAGAAGGGTAACAGTTACACTCTCCAGCCAGGTGAAGGACAAGATGCCCTTCAGAGCGCGCACCATACCGAAGCTCAATCTCGCGACGCAGACGGTCAGTGAGGAAGACATCGCTCACTGCAAACATCTGGATGACCTCAGGCAACAGTTGACGTACAACAGCGGCGCGCCAAAGATACTGATAGGCCAAGATAATTGGCACCTTTTGCTGGCCACCGAGGTCCGCAGAGGGCCCAAGAACCAGCCGGTCGCCTCACTTACGGCACTGGGCTGGACTCTACACGGCGCGCAAACCAGAACACTTGGTCACCAATTGAATTTCGTCAACAGACTCACAGCAAAAGAAGAAGATCTCGACGAACAGTTGCGTGAATTTTTCGCGCTTGAATCGCTGGTCATTAACCCCCGCAGACCAGACTCCGACCCGGAACAGAAAGCGGAAGCCATATTGGACCGTCATACCAGACAGACAGAAGACGGCCATATAAAAACAGCGCTGCTCTGGAAAAACGAAAATATCGAAATGCCAGACAGCTACGGGACAGCACTCAACAGGCTCGTCTCAACAGAAAAGAAGCTCGATAGCAAGCCTGCTCTTCGAGATAGATATACAGAACAAATGAACGCGTACATCAGCAAGGGTTACGCCGAAAAGGCACCCGAAACAAGTACAGTTGGTAGGACTTGGTACCTACCCCATTTCGACGTGTTCAATCCGATGAAACCGGAGAAACTCCGCATAGTTCACGACGCCGCAGCCAAATCTAGAGGGATGTCATTGAACGACTTCCTACTCACGGGTCCAGACCTACTACAGTCGCTGCCCGGCGTCATGATGAGATTCCGCCAACATCCGATAGCAGTCGCCGGCGACATAGCAGAGATGTTCATGCAGGTGAAGGTGCGTAAACAGGACAGAGACGCCCTTCGTTATCTTTGGAGAGGCGACAGACGAGAAGGCGCCCCTGAAGAATACCGCATGACGTCAATAATTTTCGGCGCTGCAAGCTCACCATGCACAGCTATATACGCGAAGAATTGGAACGCGAAAAAACACAGTGAGACTCAACCAGAAGCGGTGGAAGCCATCATACAGAGTCACTATATGGATGACTACCTAGACAGTTACAGAACCGTCGAAGAAGCGACGAAAACAGCAACAGCGGTGAAGAACATTCACCTACAGGCAAAATTTGAACTCAAAAAATGGGTATCAAACAGCGCAAAATTGATAGAAAATATAGACCCGACACAGAACAGGACTGAAGAAGTCAACATCGGGAAGACAGACACAGAAAAAATACTCGGACTAATATGGAAACCGAGTGAAGACAGGCTAGGCTTCAACCTTACGCTCGCACGATTACCGAGCGGAATCCTGGATAAAGAAGCGCCAACGAAGAGAGAAGCACTCAAGATCGTCATGTCGTTGTACGATCCACTAGGCCTCGTCTCCCCAGTAACCATTCGAGCCAAACAGATACTTCAGGAGGCATGGAGGCGAGGAACCAGCTGGGACCAGGTACTCGAACCCGACCTGTCCGCCCAGTGGAAGAACTGGGTGCAACATCTACGACAGCTGAAAAACGTCAGCCTACCAAGGTGCTATCCAGGATACAGCGAAGCTCTAGAAACAGAAGTCCACGTATTCACCGACGCGAGCGAAATGGCATATGCGACAGTGGTCTATTGGAGATCAACAACAGCAGATGGCAAACAGCACGTCACCCTCGTCATGGCAAAGGCGAAGGTGGCACCGATTAAGCTACAATCAATACCGCGCCTCGAATTACAGGCCGCGGTGTTAGGAACCCGCGTAGCAGCAGCCGTCATAAAAGAGCACAGCATCAAACCCGCATCAGTGACATACTGGACAGACAGCAAGACCGCCCTCACGTGGATACGAAGAGGATCGCGGGTATACAAACCGTTCGTAGCCCATCGCATAGCATCCATTGAGGAAAACAGTAAAGTCGAAGACTGGCGATGGGTGCCCACGAAAATGAACATAGCAGACAGCGCTACTCGCGACGTACCGCACCACTTTGACTCGAGTCACGAGTGGTTTAGTGGACCAGGTTTCCTGTATAACGAACCATCCACATGGCCAACAGAAAAACCTCCAATAAACACAGAAACAGGGGAGGAAAAAACACACACAGTCACCGAAAGCAAGGGCAACAATACCCCATCGCTAACAGAAGTGATTCCGGATCCGATACGATTCTCGAAGTGGGAGAGACTACTTCGTACTACAGCTTGCGTTCTACGCTTTATAGATCTCTGCCAAAAAAAGAAAGAGAAAACGTTCTACAAACGAACGCAGAAGAACGCCGAAAAGGATCCGGGTTGGAAGAAACAGAAGAAGGCGACCACCCTTCCCAAAAAGACGGCGAGAACAACCGGCACTCAAGTCGAGGGATATTCCCTAGAAGCGGAACTTCTCCGAAGAGCCGAGACATTACTCATACAGGTCTCACAACAACAGTCGTTCGCTAAGGAAATAGCGAATCTACAGCAAGGGAAGTCCGTGGAAAAAGACAGTCGACTGAAGCCACTCCGCATAGAACTTACAGATAAAGTTATACGACTGAAAAGTCGTATCGCCGCCGTCACAGAAATAGCCGATGATGCGAAGCGACCACCCATATTGGACGGTGATCACCGCATCACCCAGTTATATATAGACTGGACTCACAGGAGCCTACAGCACAGCGGCACAGAGCTCACCATCAACGAGGTGCGACAACATTATTGGGTCATCAGAATGCGACCCACAACAAAGAAAATACTGACACAATGTCTACAGTGTCGTATTCGCAAGGCACAACCATCCGTGCCTGCGACCGGCGACCATCCGAGAACGCGCCTAGCACATCATCAGAGGCCGTTCACCTACACAGGGCTTGATTATTTCGGGCCATTGTCAGTCACAGTTGGTCGACAACACCAAAAAAGGTACGTAGCCCTATTTACATGTCTGACCACCAGAGCCGTCCACCTCGAGATAGCCGCCAGCCTCAGCGCAGACTCCGCAGTACTGGCATTGCGCCGGTTCGCTGCGCGCCGAGGCTGCCCAGCCGAGATCCACTCCGACAACGGCACCAACATGCACGGTGCCGACAGGGAGCTCCGAGACGCCTTCCGATGGGAGGCCAGTCGCCGTGGCATCGTGTGGCGCTTTATAACGCCCTCAGCGCCCTTCATGGGGGGCGCCTGGGAGCGCCTCGTCCGCTGCGTGAAGACCGCACTGTATGCCGTCCTCCACGAGAGACACCCGCACGAAGAGGTGTTGTCTACCCTATTGTGTGAAGCGGAATATACAGTAAACAGCCGACCGCTCACACACGTATCAGTGGACAGCAACGACGACGAAGCCATCACGCCCAACCATTTTCTTCTCGGCGGGTCAGCAAGGTTGCCAACCCCTGGCACCTTCACCGAACAAGACATCGACAGCAAAAAGATGTGGCGGCGCTCACAGATTCTCGCCGACATGTTCTGGCGTCGCTGGGTACGAGAGTACCTGCCAGAGCTACAGTACCGGCGGGAGCCGCACAGCCGCGGGCCGGGTCTACAGGTCAATGACCCCGTCCTCATAGCCGACGGCCAGCTGCCACGAAACACGTGGCCGCGAGGCCGCATAGTAGCTGTCTTCCCCGGGGGCGACGGCGAAGTCCGGACCGCTGAGGTGCGCACTTCCGGCGGCACCTTGAAGCGTCCGGTGAAGAAACTCGTCCCACTACCGAAGTGATCCAGACAGCGGGGCGTCCAGGCGGTGAGCATCGTGACGGCGGGAGTCACGACTATGGTCGTCGCTCGCCGGCATGATGTAGCGCCGCGCCGACATGACAGCGAGTCGTCACTGCACTACACGGCGGGAGAAATGTTCGCGACGAACGTCACCAATCCAACACATAGAGTGTTGATTAATAGTTAAAAAATAGTGTAGAGTCAGTGTATGGGCAATATAGTGAAATAACAAAGTGCCATCAGTGAATCTAGAATAGTTAGATAGTAATTTTCAGGCGCGCTAGACACATATGGGCTCGCAAGTGGAGTTTTTTAGTATAATTTAACGCTTTGGCGAGGTCCAGGGAGCCTAGGTTGCGACCTAGGCCTGGATATAGTATTTTTTTATAACTTAGCTTATAGTTGAACCACTTAGACGAGAGTATGACGGTCTAGCGCGGCCATATTAGACAAAAACAGAAAAAAATTGTCTTACAGATTTTCAGTTGAAGGATCGCTACAGGCTGAAAGATACAGACACGAAAAAATAAGTAACAGTTTTAGATGGACCATATACTCGTCTAGTATATGGCGATTATATACTTACAGTCACAGCAACAGTTTTCGTGTAATTCAGCCTGTAAGACCCTTCATCCAAACACTTTTGGAAAAGCTGTCCGGTTTTATGGAAATAATTTCCCCATTTTAATAAAGATTTTCGTTGTTTCTATGTCTGTACATAAATAACGTTATGTAGAATTGTGGCGATGTATATAATGTGTTAAAACATAAGCTCAAAATTGTAATTTGCAGAAAGATTGTACATTTCCATAATCAAATTTTCATTAAAGTTTTCCGAAATCAGAAAGCGAAATCAGGGTTCTCGTTACAGTAAAGTTCTGGAGTACCTTAGTAAACTCGACTTTTCTTAAAATCGTAGTCATCAGTACGGCAATTAAATATGTATAAGTAAACAGTGAAAAAGTAGTGCGCGAATTAATCCTGAAATCGCTTCCTGTACCGTCTGGCGGCGAAGTATAGTAGAAGCGTGCGCCCGGTAGTAATAGGGCATAGGCAGAGCACCAGGTACACGTATCCACGCCATCAGCGGATAACGCCCGTCCGGCACAGCTATATGTATGTACTCTTACGTCTCTAACTCATCGCGCCGCACTAAAACAAGTTTTTTTTAACAAGTTAAAAATTAATATTTACAATCAACAAGTGGCACGATCACTCCCGATGAGATCCGAAACCGCCCGAAATGATCTAATCGCGTTGCCCGCAGCTGTACGACGCTGAACAAATCACTACTTACCTCAGAGAACTTACTCTCCGCCGGAGCTCCGGCGGCCGGATATCCGACCATCCGGCCTCGCAGTTCGCCGAATATCCGTTATTCGGTATCCGGCCAAACAACTATCTGTTGCATCTCTAATAATAACACTTAATTTAATTACTTCAACACAATTTGAACAGAGTTTCAGCTTAATCGTATAATCGCAGCAAAAAGAGAGCGAAAATGAGCTTACATGGCGTTATATGGCTTTCCCCCCACCGGAGGCGTCCGGCACTTATGGCGGTGGCTTGGCTGTGCTTAGCCGGCTAGAGTGGCGCGCTGTCATCGGCTGAGGCAGTGTTGTAACAATATTTTTATTATTTTCTTGTTATAGCGGCAACAGAAATACCTACGCATTCCGTGAAAATTTAACTGTCTACCTATTGTGTGCTTAAAGTGATTTTGCACTTTGAAACATCGATTTGGATTTTTAAGATTTTATGTTTTTATTTTGTCCTGTAATTTAGTATTTCTCTTGCTTTCTCCGTTTCAGCACTTTCAACTCTACTATCTTATATAAAGTTTTACTTATAGTATCGAAAGTACCGGGAATACTGGTTCCTTAGCCAGAAAGTCCCGAAAATCCCGGTTCATTAAAACAGAATCAGTTCTGAATTCCCTAGTGCGGGACAGCTCCAACTCCATCCTGAAGACCATAGCGGGGAAGTACGATTTTCTTTTGTTAGATGATGTTGTTCAAAGATGCATTTTGAACAACAGACTTGTTTTCAAATAGATAATACAGAAAAGTTATCATTTTGTTTTACTAACCCGTATGGATGTTGCTTATCCGAAGTAAAGATTATTTTTATTTTATTACGGATCATGAGATACAGCCCGCTGACAGTTAGACGGACGGACGGGTTCCCTACTTGATTTCGAATGTTCAAACTTACAAACAAATTTTACCTCTACGATATTGGTGTCGATTCTGTTGTGCACACACTAAACTTAATTTAGGCTATTGCTATCTTTTTCTCTCTTATAAAACGAGAAAAAGACGGATGTAATTTGAAGCCGTCAAATTTAGTTGAAACTAATATTTCCATACAAATGAAGGTTGCACGTAAAAACATGTCGACTAAAAACACGGTGGAGCGCAAGGCATAAACTACAACCCGGTCACATTATCTCGAGACCTCGCTGGAATGCGATACGTTCATCATTTTAATCATATCATTATAATAATATTACCTACATTAAATTAATTAACACAATATTTGTTTTGTTGGAAATCTTATTGTTTATAATAATATCCTACTAGAGGATACTTGTTTTGCGCACCATATCAGAGCGCAGACGCGACGTGACGTCATCGACGCCAGGTCTCGAGATAATGTGACCGGGTTGTAGTTTGTCATCGCTAACTTAGTTCATAGCTATAGACGTCCTTTTCTCGCACTGCCTTTTAGTAAAAGATAGTGTAGAGGATCACTAACAGGGACAGGACGTAGTTGAATAAAGACACAAAGATTATACGAGACTATCTTATAATTTACTTGAATTGCACATAAAATAATCAATATTAACACTAGGCACTTCTTAATTCACACCCTATTACCTCGAGTTCCAAGAACCAAGAGACCGCGCAACCGGCCAAGCGTTTTGTTAACCGACGTTGACCCTACCATTTTGCGCGGGAAGGAAGCTAGTTCTCTGATTGGTTCTCGCCATTTTGCGTCAACCAATCACAGAGCGACCACGAATATAATAAAAAGGTAAAGTTGCAAGCGTAAAATATTAAAATGAAAGCCAGCAGCAAAATCAAAATTCCCAAACCCTGACAATAGCAATAGCCTAAATTAAGTTTAGTTTGTGCACAACAAAATCGACACCATTAGCAGCGACAGCCAATCGGCCCATCTCACACTGTTCGTTTGGTTATAATACCAATACTGGAAGATACGCAACAGCTCCGCTGGCACTTTTCTCTCCCTCAGCTTTTCCCACAAAATCTCGTAAGACCTCGTGGTCAAAAGCACGGGAGAGATCTAGAAAGCAAGCATACACTGGTGTCCGACGTTTTATGCAGTATTACACCTTATGCTTGAGGCCGAGAATCGCACTTTCAATGACAAGATCATTCCGAAACCCAAACTGTGCGTCGTGTAATTCCGTCGTGTAATACCCTAATGGATGAAATCTTGCACACATCTAGTTTAACTGGTAGTATTATCCCGTGGGACAATTATCGATCTTCACCTTCTAGTTATATTTAATACTAGCTTCTGCCCGCGACTTCGTAAGCGTTATTATTAATTATTTTGTGCATTCAATTACGAACAAAAATCTTTTGTAATCAATATTGCTTACCTCCCATAACATACGGCGTGATAATATGTAGCCTAAAGCCTTCCTTGGTTTACAAAGAACATTTTTGCTGAATTTCAATTCAATTTATCCAGTAGTTTTGGCGTGAAGCCGTACCATACACACAGACAAACAGAGTAAAATTCTAAAAAGTCCCTTTTTGTCCAGTTACCGTACGTTTTTCTAACAAAAGCCACTTATTTTTTCTCGAAAATTCTCAATGTACAGTTGTCTTTCGTTACTGTTTTATTATCATCATCTGCCTAGCCTTTTCCCAACTTTGTTGGGGTCGGCTTCCAGTTTTACCGGATGCAGCTGAATACCAGTATTTTACATGGAGCGACTGCCTATCTGACCTCCACAAACCAGTTAGTACCGGGTAATACGATACCCCTTGGTAAGACTGGTTGTCAGACTTTTTGGGCCTCTGACTACCTTACGACTGCCAAAGATCTACAAATGACAGCCGGGACCAACGGCTTAACGTGCTTTCCGAGGCACGGAGGAAACTCGGTATGTAATGGGCGGTCACCCATCCACAGACCAACCTAGGCAAGCACGGCTTAACCAAACGATCGACCCGAGCGGCTGTTATTCCCACGAACCACGAGCCACGAGCCACGAGCTCCTCACGAGTTACTGTTTTATTATATGTAGATACTTAATTCAATCTTGATTCGAAAGACACGTGGCGCCGTCTATTTTCATAAGAACGTTATTGTTCCTACAGTACCTACTTTTTTTCAGGTTGCAATGAAGCCATCATTCCCACTAGTTCTACTGCACAGTTCTACTGTAGAACTAGTGGGATTTTTTTCCCACTAGTCCTACGATTTAAGGTGGTACAGAATCGTAGAACTAGTGGGAATAAAAAGTCCCACTAGTTCTACAGTAGATGTCCATTCCTGTACAACTGGCAACGTAAATTTGCATACACGTCGTCAGGTGTACAAAAAAAAAACCAGCTGTTCCATTTTGACCGATATTGCAGTTTTGTAGGAAGCTGCTGTTTTTTTTTTTTAATAAATTATAACAAAAATAAAAAAGCCTGTTTATTCCTTGCTTGATTTTACAATATTAACTTATTTCTAGTGGATTGTGTGTGTCAGTGGGTTAGTTTTTTGTTTTAAATGTAGTTGTTAGTTTAGTTAGTTTTCTTAATTTGCAAGGACCCCAGTTTGGGTAAAGGCCTCCTCCAAAGCTGCCCATGTGTCTCTGGCTTTTGCTATTTGGCTCCAATTTGAGCCGGCTGTTCTTATAATCTCGTCCTCCCACCGTGTTAGTGGTCTTCCTCTGCTTCTTTTCCCTTGCGGGCCCTTCCATGTGGTTGCTCTTAGGGTCCATCGTTGGTCTGAAAGCCTCGCAAGATGGCCTGCCCATTTCCATTTTAGCTTTTATGCGTAGGTCAAAGCATTTTTAGATATAGTTATAGCTCTTATTTTTGTGTGACATATTTTATCTATTTTCCTTACCTTGAGTATACTTCGCTCCATTCCCCGTTGGCAGGTGGTGATTTTGTGCTTGGCTTTGGCAGTAAATTTCCACGTTTGGCATCCGTACGTCAAACAAGGTATGAGGCTGGAGTTCATAATCCTAGTTTTGAGGCTTATAGGCAAGTTGCTTTTAAAAAAATCCTTGAGACTCCAGTATTTATTCCACGATTGTTGCACTCTCCTGTCTATTTCTATTTCATTGGTCTTTCTGTCAAAACTGATTGTTTTTCCCAAGTATATGTAGTGTTCCGTATATTCTAGTGGATCTCCATTGACTCTTATCTTACCTTACCTTTCTACTATTTGACATTGTCATGGTCTTGGTGAGATTAATTTCCAGTCCTACATTTGTACATGCTATCTGTAAGGACTTAATCATATTCTGTCGCTGCGAGCTTGTTTCCGATAGTAGAACTATGTCATCTGCGAATCTTAGGTGGCTTAAGAAGGTGCCATCTACATAGATTCCCATTTAACTCCAGTTTAGCTTATTGATTATGAACTCCAGGATAGCTATAAATATTTTCGGGGACAGTGGGTCGCCTTGTCTTACGCCCCGTTTTATGGGGAAGCTTGGACCTAGAGATTCTAGCTTTATTCTCCCTATATTATTCTTGTATATGCTCTTGATGACCTCAATCTACACTTCATGAACTCCTTGTTCTTTCAGACTTTCCCAAATGCTGGCGTGTGTTACCGTGTCGAAAGCTTTTTGGTAGTCAATAAATGCTAGGTATAGGGGTCTCTGTTGTTCTTGGTATTTTTCTATAATCATCTCAAGGGTGTGGATGTGGTCTAGTGTAGAGAACCCCTTCCTGAAGCCTGCCTGTTCTACTGGTTGCCTATCATCGATTTCAGGACTGATTCTTGCATTAATGATTGCGGAGAACAGCTTGTATAGACTCGGTAGTAAGCTTAGCGGTCTGTAGTTACCAACATTTTTTGGGTCTCCTTTCTTGTAGATTAGAATAATGTTGGATTCGGACCATTTTTTAGGTGTTTCTGATTTTTGCAGTATGAGATTGAATAATTCTGCTAGCGGTGTGGCCAGAATTTTTTGTACTATCTTTATAGCTTCATTTGTGATGTTATCCAATCCTGGGGATTTTTCAACCTTTAGCCTTCTTGTTGCCTCTATAACTTCCACTTCGTCTATTAATTTTATGTTCTCTTCGCTACTGTGCCTTGTGTTGATGATTTGGGTTGAAGGTTTTTGAGTCTTGTTATTGTATAATTCTCTATAAAATTCGGTTGCGGTAGTGATAATATCCATACGCTTGTTCAGGTCTTTATCTGCTTTCTTTAGTCCCTCTATCCACGTGTTGTTTGTTCTGAGATCTTTGTGGGCCCTTTTTGTGCTTCCTGTCAGATTTATATTTCTCTCTATGATATTTTGTCTGTATGTTGCGTAATCGTTTTTTATATATTTATTGACTAGTTTGTAGAGTGCGGCAAGTTCATTTTTCATAGCCCTACTTTTATGTTGTGTTCTCTGCAGTTCTTTTCTTCTTTGCAATAGAGCTGCTGTTCGCTCAGACAGTATCTTATGGCGTTTTTGGGCGTCTTCGGTCAATCTCGCTTTTTTAAGCTACAGGTGATAGCGTTTGTTATGCTGTAGTAGGAGGTTTGTATTTTGGTGTTCTCCTGAGGGGTAGGTATATCTGCTAGCAGTTTTGACAAGTTCGTCTTGTAATTCAATATCTGATCCGCTTCGCACTTTAGTTGGTTTGCTTGTTTATTTGCGAATTTCACTCTACTTTTCCTATAACCAGTTAGTTTTTTACTTTTGCTCTGATTAGTCTGTGATTTGACGGGTAGTTTAGATTCATAGTACCAATTTCTTGGAATATTCTCGGATGATTAGATAATATGAAGTCTATTTCGTTTTTGTAATCACCACTTGGAGATCTCCATGTCCATCTTCTGCTTTGCTTCTTTTTGAAACATGTATTTATAATCATTAATTTGTGTTGCAGCGCGAAATCAATAAGTCTCTGTCCTCTGATGTTCCTTTTGCCATAGCCGAATCCCTTCATAATCAAGTGTTCTTCCTTTTTGGGTATTCCAATTTTTGCATTAAACATCAGAATGACGGTCTCATGTGTGGCTTCTAGTGCTTTATCGACTGTTTTGTAAAACTCGTCTAGATCGCTCTCACTGGCGGCTTCTGTTGGTGCGTATACTTGTATGATCGTGATCATAAAGCCTTGGATATTCATGTTTAGTGCTGCCACTCGTTCTGATATGCCAGTGAAGCTCTCTACGTTATTTTTGAGCTTATAATTTATTAGAAATCCTACCCCATATTTTCCTGGGGTATTACCTTCGTAGCATAGTATGAAGTTCTCGTGTTCTTCTATTCTAGTACCTAGTCGTCTCATTTCCGAGATTCCTATCACGTCATACCTAATTTCTTTTATTGATTCTTCCAGTTCTAATAAGCGGCCGTATAACGATAAGGTTCGCACATTATATGTTGCGATCATTAAATGCTGATGCTCGTTACGATTATATTTGTTATCTATTGGTGAGTTTCTTAGTTTTGGAGGGTTTTGGTCGTACTCTTCCACGGTGACCAGCCGGGTTGAAAGACATTCTATGTTTATTGTTTTAGTTTGTATGTTTGTTTGATCTGTATTGGAGGAGGGGGCTAATTGTTATGCTTGTTCATTTTGGTTCATTTTCATTTTTCATTTTTATTGACTAAGAAGTTTAGTATTCCTGGTTTTATGACTCCCTCTGATACGCTGTTTGATCTCTTGACCGTAGTGTTAGGTTGACGTATTTTGTTCTTTTTGTTTTGTGTGGCGCTCTCTTCCCTACGTGCAGTAACAATTCCTGGTGATGTAGGTAGCTTTCTTTTGGTGGATATTTTGGATACAATCAACTTATCATATTTAATTACAGCTTCGTTACCCTTTTCTCTTTCCAATTTCAGCTGTTCGCGCAGTTCCATCCTCTTTTCTTGTACGTATTTTGGATAGTCCTCATTCACGTAGTAGACTGTATCTTGTAAGGCACCTTTTTGTTTCAAAATTTTAATTTTTATGCCTAGAGTGGAGAAGGTTACTACAGTTGGGCGTGGTCTTTCTCCTTTTTTGCCCACTCTTTTGACCTCTTGTATGTCGCTGTAACCCAGCTTGATTAAGAAGTGTTGTTCCAGCTATATAATCATGTTTTTTTCAAAACTATCATAAGACGTTTCGTTTTTCTCTATACCGAAAAATACCAAGTTTCTTACCTCGCTTGTTTTTCCAGATAGTAGATTATTTTTTCTTGATTTTCCACTATTTCTTCCAGGTCTCTAAGTTTTCCATCCCAAGCCAAAAATTTCTCCTCGAATAATCCACTGATATTCTGTGTGACTTGTTCCGTAACATTAATTCCGGTTTCTCTGATTTCAATTCTTTATTCGTCGAGATCCTTCTTTATTGTTTTTAGCACATTCATAATTTCTTCCTTTGTGGTTGATGTTGTTTGTTTTGGTACAGGTGATGCCCTGTATCGGTATGCCTGTGTGTTAATTAGCCTTTTGAGGTGGAATAGTATGGCTCGCCTTTAGATATCGATGCTTGTGTCGCAACAAGTGCGACGTGGTAGTGTGACCCTTTTCTAACAGATGTCGCTGTGCGTGCAATGGTGCGCTGTTTGGATGAAAATTTGCAAGTTGGCAATTTTTTATTCTGCACTTTAGTTTGTTTTTGAACTATCGCACACTCGAAAGTAGTTCCGGTTTGTGATAGACCAGCATCTCAAACTGAAATAAAAAGACCTCCAACAAACGAAACCAACGAATTTTGAAGTACAAAAGTTGATGTGCACTTTGTTTGGTTCAAGTTTTTACGAGTTAGATGTTTATTTCTGCACTGTACTTTATCTTCGTCATTTCACTAAGCACTATATCTCTTTAAACATTTATAAAGTGTTGGTCGAAAGTCACTTATTCGTTTTTTTTTTAATAACCGACGTAAAATGTTGTATGTGGGGAAGGGGGCTCAGAATGATGTAGGTACTGGATAAGAGGTGTAAAATATGCACATTTAACAACACTTGTTGACTCGCCAACGCACCACCGCTCGGTCCGACAGTCTGACAACGACGAGCGACGTGTGCGCCCGAGGCAACGTCTCAATACTATTATTGGTTTTTAGTGCGATATATATTGATATCTACATACACTACAAGAGATAATCGTTGTCGCGACGTGCCCTTCCATCCCGTTTAAAGTATAAATTCAGTCGGGTTTTTTAGTTTTATAATTTACCATTTGGCAACGGAACCCACTCGTCGCAAACAAAACCTCCTCCTTTTTTGGAAGTCGGTTATAGGTAAATGCGATAGTTGAGAAGCGTTGTTTTGAAAAAAATACTTACGCAAAAATACAAAAATACAAAATGGTGAAGATAACCTGTGTGATGATAACCTTTTGATGCAAACTTATCATCAATAATTCATAATATTTGATTAAAAAAAACAGCTCTGCTTTAGTATATAAAGAGCGGTTAGCGGTGGAATCACCAAATACTTCTTTGAAAGTAACTTCGTGGTTCTGAAGTATAGAATGTATAAAACGCAATGTTTGCTGGCGTTCGTAGCGCTGTACGTGGGGTTGGCGCACTCTTGGGGTGAGTATTAATCTTTTTTTTTTTTTTCTTAAGGGCCTATACTACCTCAAACGGCTTAGCATGATCCTCCGTTACGCCTAAAATACTGCAAGCATTAATTTTGAAATAAATTTATGGTAAACTTGAGGATTAATGCTAAGTACTGTGTGTATCGAAAACACGATTCCATCAACTTTTCTCGATAAAAAAAAATCCAAAGTTACCTCCAAACCGAACAATAAACCGCTGGTATTCAAAAAGCTCTTAAAATTAGATCAAAAAACTTTGTATACTAACTGAACTAATTATAAATCAGGTGTTATGTGTTTTATTTTTTCCTAAAGACGAAAATTTGGTTTTATAAAGAATAAAAACCACTCATTTCGCACTATTCGGCCTGCAGTGACTGACGTAACAACCACTTTGTAGTGCAAGCTGATTAGAACGTAATTTTAACAGTATTTAAAACGAAGTTTGAAACACCACAAATAGAGTTGCTAATTTTAGGGTTAGACAGGGCCCTAGGTAATAGTTTTCTGTAGTTAAACACAAGGAGCCTTTAAAGTTTCACAAAGTCCGTCTTGTAATCACGTTGGTTCTTTATTCAAAAGCCCATCATCATTATCCACAGCCCGACTTTATTCGAGTCGTTCATCATCTCGTCCCACAAGCCTACGGCCCATTTGGGACGAGTTGATGAAAACCAAAATACGTAATATTTTCGTTCTGCAACTCGTCCTCACTGCTGGGAATAGGCTTCTTTCGTTTGTGCCAATCTCCACGCTCCTATTTTGTTTTTGTTTTTGAAACGGTGAAAACTGCCTAGCGCATACCGTACCGTCCGGGGAGACGGTTTGGTTATGTGGGACTTGCACCCACTAAAAAATACCGCCGTGAGCATGACGTTCGCGACCCATCCAGCTCAGCCCGCTTCCGGGCACCAAACTCCTATGGCTCACCTGAGACATCGCCACCACTCATGAGGGTCGTGCAAAGCCAAGAACGAGCCAAGTTGATAAGGAGGGCTTCACTAAAGTAGAAAGGATGAAGAAGAAGAAGCCCTGTTCTCGTAACTTGTGCGGTACCGCACCGAGTGGACCCAACATGCTGCTGCGTCCTGCTGTGCCTACGACGCAGCTGTACATTTCACGTCTGCATCACTCCACTACAACTGAAGAAGTGGTGCAGTATTTGAAAGCGAAGACCAACTGGACTCTCAGGGTCGAAAGGTTGGAATCGTGCCATAATATCAACTTTAAATCTTTTGTGGTACGAGTTCCAACCCACCATCTGCAGACCTGCATGAAGGAGGACTTTTGGCCGAAGGGTGTTGTATGTCGACGTTTCCGAGGACGGTTACGCGACACCACGCAGCGAAACACGACGCCGACAACGTTACGTGTATAGTTTTAGTTTCGCATGGTTTTAAATATGTATTAGCTTATTGTTATTAGATGTTATTTTGTGTAGTTTATCTATGGGCCTTAGCAGCCTGATAATAAAATGATTATTATTATTATTAAAGCGATGACGATAGACTTCCCGATCTATCGCCCACTGACACCTTCTAATCTCCACGCTCCTGAGGCCCTACTCCCTAACGCTTCGTCCGTATATTCGGATCTATCCGTCTCTCTCACTCGCACTCATCTGCAGACGAGCGCGAGAGTGACGGATAGATCCGAATATACGGACGAAGCGTTAGATAGTAGGGCCCCTTTTTTTTATTTTTCGCGGTGAAAAATGCCTAACGCATACCGCACTGTCCGGGGAGACGGTTTGGTTATGTGGGGCTTGCACCCACTAAAAAACACCGCCGTGAGCCTACTGTCGCCTTTGCGGATGGGCCGCGAAAACTGCTACGCATGACGTTCGCGACCCATCCAGCGCTGCCCGTCTCCGGGCACCAAACTCCTTTGGCGATGTCCGGGCTCACCTGAGACATCGCCTCCACTCGTGAGGGCCGTGCAAAGCGATCACGATAGACTCCCCGATCTATCGCCCGCTGGCACCTCCTAGGGCGGCATCAGGTCGCCATGGCGCCTCCTCCGCCGCCCTGTCCTTCGGCGACGACTCGCGTCAGCGAGGGAGTCTTCCTCCCTGACGCGCTCCGCCGCCTCCTTCTGCGAGATGACATCCTCGCAAAAGGACGTCACCGCCTCCCATGCCACCCTGCTGTCGACCATGGCCTTGGCCACGGCCGGCAAGGAGAGGTCTGCCCCGATTGCTGCTACGAGAGCACGGCGCTGCACCACCCAAGCTGGACAATGCTCGAGGGTGTGAAGCGCCGTATCCTCGGTGCAGCCGCACTGGTGAGATAGTAGAGCCCCTAAGCCAGCTTCGTCCAAGGTCGTCTGCTCATCTCGCTGGCCGGATGACCACTCGTAAACACGACACTTCTCTTACCATCCCTTGGAGGCCACTCGGTCACAGCGTTGCTCCACCTGCAATCACCGCTCCTTAGGCAGGCTAGGTGTCCTGCTCGACTCGTAACGCGATTTCTAATATCGAGGACCTTCGTACGTCTTGGAATTTCCACGTTTGGAAGTCGGTCTATAAGTTTTATGCCGAGCATAGAAGCCGCTCCATGACTCTCTGTACACAGGCTCCTGTGTGAGCGTTCACGTCTTAGCACCGTACGTCATGGTGGGCAGAATACACTGATCAAAGAGGTGCGTCTTCAGGAAGTGTAGAATTTTGGCTTATTTTAAAATATCGTCCAGTTTGCTGAATGCAGCCCACCCAAGCTGGATTAATCTCGAGATCTCTATCTGTTGATGTTCGTTGTCAAATTAAAGAATATGGCCGAAATAGACATGCTGGTCAACCATCTCCAACGTCTCATATTCAACTTTGACAGAAAAATCTGAATAGGGGGAATATGCACGTAATTTTTTCATTACTAAATCATTAAAATACAGTACTATCAACCCAAGAAAAGTATTAACTTAAGTTCAACTATTGCTAATTAAAAGTTAAGTTCAACTACTGCTTGTCGCACAAAAATAATAATGAAACTCCCGCAATTTTCTACGACAGTTCAAACGTCCGTAGCTGTCGCGGCCATGATGTGACCTCATTATCCACAATCTGCCTTGATTACATCTATTTTTTTTTGGCCTTAGTAAAATAATTTTACTAATTGTATATGCTTTATTCAAGTACAAATTGCAGTAACAATATTATAATAAAATTTTAGTGAAACTTTAAGCACTTTTCAAATAAAAGTGTTTTTTGACACAATGAACTTTGACGTCAATACCGGCGTTATCGAGGACGATGCGTTTTGAGAGTGCGTTCCGTTTCACCAAAAACATGCCAAATACATAAAACAGTAAATTGTAAAATAAGTAATGTATTATAAACTAAAACAAGTGTATCACAATGTTTTTATAAGCCATTATAAGGCATTTTTCATAAATAAAAAGAGTTTTGTATTTCATGAATATTCCTTATTGCTGTAGATCTTGCGTAACGTTAGCCTTGGCCATATTCATCCTAAGTCCCCCCTTGAAAGAAGCATCATGAAGGTATTGTAGTATCTGCTTGAGTTCGAGACCCTTGAAATTTTCAGCAAAAAGCACGAGGTCGAATCTGCAAATCATAAATGGGTGAGACACCAGAAGTTAACACCACAGTGGTCCCAATCTAAGCTCTCCACGATATCTTCGTGGACTAATTCAGAAAAGACCATCTCAGGCACTAATTTTCATGGTCCTCATGTGACTTGATTAAGATTTTGTACGGATTTTAAAAGAGACATAGTTGTTTTGAGTGTTTCTTGTCAGAGTAGTCGGATATCCAACACCAACCTCGCCAAGTTTTTTATAAAAAAATCGTGTAATAGTGTTTGTACAAAATGTATGCAATGTATCCGTGCTCGCGGGAAAATACAAAACTAAAATAAATGGACCAAGTTTCACATTTCTTAACAAGCAACATCATTAAATTTGTCTTTTAAAAATACTTTTGGTGTTATCTATGATACAAACTTCTACAAAACGATGTGTATAATTATGTACTTCCAAAATCTTAAAGTTAAACAATTTTTTTAACTTTTCAGGAGAGCAATTGACTTTTCTGTGATAGCAAATGCCCGGTGTCAAAACTTGTGTTGGTCCTTACCAAATTACCTGTATATTAACGACAACTATATCGACCAACATATTACCTATATGATAATAGCGGACGTCACGCGGTTTCTCTCGCGTAGTTCTCGTTCCCGTGAGAGTACAGAGATAAAATATAGCGTATGTTACTCGCTGATAATGTAGCTATCCAATGTTGAAAGAATTTTTAAAATCGGTCTAGTAGTTTTAGAGTTAAATCGTAACAAACACACAAACAAAAAATCAAATCTTTCTTCTCTAAAATATTCGAGATTAGTGTAGTTAGAGAAGTTGTGAAAGTGTGTGTGTCTTTAATATAAATGGCTATCAACTAACATTGATTATTTTGTTTCAGAGTTCGCCGTAAGTGTAGAAGATCGACTAGAATTTTACATTAACGATACCATAGCGGACGCCGTACGCTTTGATTCCCAAAACCCCTCATCGATAGCTTACGACGAAGTTCGAGATATGTTGCTGTATGTCGACAAGCAGAGCGGCAATGATGCTATCTGTGAATATCATATATCTTTCTTGACATACAAATGCAACATGCAGAGAAGCGGCAGAGATATTCATGGTCTGGCTTTCGACCCGATAACAGATAACATGTTCTTCACAGACACGAAGGAAAAAAGTATTAATTGGCTTTCATTAAATCTTCAAAATAACATCAATGATACCGGACATCTATTGATAAAGTTGGATGAAGGGATCCCCACTAGCATTGCTGTTGATAGCTGTAAAGGGTACGTTACCAGTAGTAATAATAATAATATATTTATTCAAATTTTGAATTCGCACGAAAAATACAAGTTAAATCTTAAAAATAATGGAAGTATAACAGAGTTCGATGCCTGTACTAGGTTAAACCTGTATCACAGGCGGCATGTTTCTAATAAATACTATTTGGACAATGGATTTCTTATCAATAAAAACATAATAGTGAAAAAAGTAACTTGTGTAGTAGTTGTAACCTGATAATGTTTATTTCACACGATCTATTCAACTTCATGATAAACAATCATGATTTTCAAATTGCAGGTATATTTACTGGATCAACACAAATATTTCGACGTCTACAATTGAGAGAGCTCGAATGGATGGCTCAGATAGAGAAGTTGTTATTAATGCTACATACCAAATGGACTTACACAGCTTGGCTATAGACCAACAGACAAAAAAGATATACTGGTTTATGCCTCAGAATAACTTTAAAACCCTTCTTTATAGTTCTAATATGAACGGAGAAAACAAAAAGAAATGCCGTACATTTACAAGTAATACCGGTAACTTATTGACACATCCAAATACAATAACTGTTTCAAAAAATAATCTGTTTGTGGCAGATTGGTGCTCAACCTGTCCTTCGCAAAACGTTTGGAGATACGATAAGCTTTCAATGGCTACGAAAAACAATAAGTATAGACATTTGGTTAATGCTGGAGGCGAGGTCGGAATAGTGGCGAACTACAAAATTGCTGAGCAATTTGAGGGAATTCAGGAATGCCAGCATCTGACAAGGCAGGTCCCACAGAATTCATTGAAGATTGCTTCAGAATATGAAGGCCCGTTTTGTGCTAACGGTGTTAAAATTTACGGACAGTTTCTTTGCAAATGCACACCTGGGTACATCGGCGAGCGATGTGATGTCTCTGTTTGTGACAACAACTACTGTTTGTTTGGCACATGTAGTATTAATAACGAAGGATTTCCTGAATGCAGGTAAAACGTATTCTACTTCTTGTATGGCTATCTTGTTGATATATAGTATAGGATCCCTTTTTTTTTCTTTTTTTTCGGATGGGAAATCATCAAATGACTCCTTTCGCTCTGGGCGGTGCAGGAGGGAGTGTCAGACTTTTACTGACTAAAATCCATCCATGTTCCTTCATCGCCCTTTGTGTTCCTGGGCCACGGTATCTCTTTCGAACAGTCCCGCAACCCCGGCAGTAGTATCTAGGATCCTATTAGTTCACTGTTCATCTCCTCGACGGTCCAGTGGTCACAAGCACGTACTGCTGAGAATGACATCTTAGGTCCGATTCCCGGGTTGGGCTAAGTGTTATTGGGTTTTTCCATCAGGAATTTCTCAGTAACAGCTACAGAGCTTGGATTAGTATCCGGTTGATGCCCCCTGTTACAAGGGACCAGAGCCGTCTCTATAGCCCATGTAGCGCCCGTGTGCAAACATTACCCAAGCGCCCCCTAGTAAGCGCGCGGTCAAATGGAATGGGAACAAAGTACAAGTAACAGCACATCAAGTTACCACAAACTGTCAAATTTCCCCAATGGATAATAAACTCTATTGTTTGGAGATTAAATTTGAAGAAGAAATTTGTCGGTTTTGGATACCATGATGTGCTGTTGTCTGTGTTTAGAATTATCAAGGTGTTCTGGTGTTTACCCTACAAGCCAAAACGTACCCATGTTAACATGCCTTGCTTTGGTGTAAATCGACAAGTATAAGAAGAGCTCCATATGCTATACAAAGTGTATGCAAAGCGGAGCTCTTTTTAAGTTGGTCTTTGAAAGTGCCGCGGCCAAAGCAAGTCTGGAATGCCAGCAGGGCTGCCTGGCGGAAATTCTGCGAAGAAATTGAATCGAACAGCGAAGCCGCACGTGTGAGAAAGATCCTATCTACCGATCAGGATCGGACCCTTGGGTCGCTGAAAACCTCAGATAACACTTACACCAAGTCGGACCACGAAACAAGTAAAATCCTTTTGGAAACCCACTTCCCAGACTGCAATCTCTCTGAGGACAGAACCTGGGCAAGTGAGCCAACGCACACACCAAATGATCAAGACTGGGCCAGAGCCCGCACCATAGTAACCGCAGAGAGAATAAAATGGGCAATAAAGACTTTTAAACCATATAAATCCGCAGGCTTAGACGAAATTTTCCCCGCCCTGCTACAATGGGGAGTAGACGTCCTAACGCCGTGGCTGACTGCCATC
Organism: Xestia xanthographa; assembly: GCA_905147715.2. Lineage (NCBI taxonomy): Eukaryota > Metazoa > Arthropoda > Insecta > Lepidoptera > Noctuidae > Xestia > Xestia xanthographa. Next base: position 11,901,346 of record LR990671.1, read on the forward strand.
TATCGAGCCTGCATAGCACAGAAATACATACCACTTGCATGGCGAGAGGTGAAAGTCAGTTTCATCCCTAAACCAGGCAAACCAGATTATACACAACCTAAGGCGTACAGACCAATAAGCCTAACCCCCCTATCCCCTATCCTAACCCCACCACCCCCACATCCCCTATCCTAGCCTATCTTTCCTACTAACACCCTCGAGAGGCTCTGTGATCGACACATTCGGGACGGACCTCTTCGGGAGCGACCGCTCCACAAACAACAACACGCGTATTCCTCAGGAAAATCAACAGAATCTGCGCTGCACAGTGTGATCTCCAAGATCGAATGTGCAGTGGACCACAAATGCTCCTCACTAGCCGTCTTCATTGACATAGAAGGCGCTTTTGACAAAACCGTCTTCCATAGCATCAACGCAGCCCTCGAGGAACACGGTGTGGACTCGACCCTGCGAGGATGGATCACAAACATGCTCCGACTAAGAGCCGTACAAGTTACGGTAAACGACACCAAAAGAGCAATAGTGGCGAAGGGCTGCCCCCAAGGTGGTGTCCTTTCGCCACTACTATGGAACCTCGTAGTAGACAGCCTCATCAAACGTCTCAACAGCAGAGGCTACTACACGGTGGGCTATGCCGATGATCTGACCATAATAATAAACGGCACACACGAAAACACTATGCAACCTTATGCGCCAAGCCCTAAGGATAGTAGAAGACTGGTGCAAGGAATAGACTAGCAGTGAACCCTACCAAAACCGAACTCGTCCTCTTCACAAAGAAAAGGAAGCTGGCAACGTTACAATTACCAAGCTTCTTTGGGACAACCCTAAGCCTATCGACTGAAACCAAATACCTATGTATTTTTTTAGACAAGCAGCTGAACTGGGCAAAACACACCGAATACATCATCACAAAAGCCAGTATAGCCCTATGGCAATGTAAGAGACTCCTCGGGAGAAATTGGGGCATAAGCCCCAAAATCACCTACTAGCTATACACCACAGTTATCCGACCAATCATTACATACGGCTCTTTAGTTTGGTGGCCCAGGACCAACCTAAGCACGACCCAAAAGGATCTCGAGAAACTACAAAGATTTGCCTGCGTAGCAATCACCGGCAGCATGAGAACTTCCCCCACTGCTGCCTTACAGGCGATGCTGGGGCTACCACCTCTACACCTCGTCGTAAGAGAGGAGGCGGCCATAGCGACTTTCAGACTCGAAGTATCTGGCACCCTAAGTAACGATTCCAGAATTAAACACACACGCATCAGGGAAGATGCTATCAAACAACAGCCCATAATGGCATCACCCAGCGACAGAATCCTGAAGACCCACTGCTTTCAAAAACACTACAACATAGAGCTCACAGCGGAGTTTTATGACTACTCAGGTACGAAAGAGCTAAAAATCTACACTGATGTATCAAAAACCGGCGACGGGACAGTTTTCGGGGTGTTCTCCGACGACCTAAACATTAAAATAGCCAAACCCCTTGGAATACTCAACTCTGTTTACCAAGCAGAGTGTGTGGGTATCATCCAAGCGGCACACGCTATAGAGGCCAGAGAGGTTACGGATACCAATATTCGAATACTATCCGACAGTGCCTCAGTCCTTCAATCCTTAAAGAGTAATCAGATAACGTCGAGATTGATACTAGAATGCCATAATGCCCTAGAACGAATCACGGTACTAAACCATAACACGGTAACACTACAATGGATCAAAGGTCACAGTGGATAACTTGGGACCGATGCGGCTGATGAACTTGCCAGAAGAGGATTCAGCACAAAACCCTACGGACCCGAGCCCATTGTGCCTATTCCTTTCAAGCAACTAAGAAGCTGGCCTCTATAGTCCCGACCGGGTGGAATTCCAACCGATCGGTAAACTCCGTTGAGCCCCGCCGGGACGAAAACGTCCCACCTCGTATCAGCAAATTCAAACCTTATTTTTACTTAACATACGGTTCTAAATCGTTAGGCAATTTTTACCTCTGGTGCCTGACAGTAGTCGATTCGAACGATGCCAAACACTAGTAACTTATAACGGGCAACTTTAAAAAAAAATATATAGAAGCGCGTCAGTCGTTGAAACGTCAGTGCAGGTAAACATTGAGTGCCACTCGAGTGATTTATTGTGTTTTTGTTTAGATAAGTGCTTGAAAACGTTGTGAAGTGAATGTTTATTACCTTATTATTGTATAATGCTACTTTGTAGCAAGATATTTAGGTAGAACAATGAACCAAAATTATTTTGTGAGCCAACAAAATTTTCGTCGAACGATTTTTTTGTCAACATGGAGTAAACAATTGAAAATGTGAATTTGACTGTTCTAAAATGAAATATGGTCTTGGAAACAGTACTAACAAGGTAAGAATTAGTGATAATTCAATATTTCCACTTATTTAAAGCATAAATATTCATTTTTTATAGATTTCAAGTATTTTCAAATGAAGGTCAATGACAATAAAATGACAGTTCGCCGTATACGAATTTTTTGTTACAATCTAGTTGAAATCTGATTAGAATGTATCAGTAAGACTCTTATATGAATTATGTATTAGGTTACTTGTGTATTTGTTACATTGGTTCTAAAGTTTCGTGTAAATTGAATCAGTAGTTTTACCATAAAAAAATAAGATACGGCCACAGGTCTTAGCGCGGCAAATTCTCATATGTCATCTAACTCATATCCTTTGTTTATAATACTGAAGTGGTTTCACAAGTGCTGTTTATATAATAAAACACGTCTGTTAATTAACGATTCCAACAATGTTTACGGCACAAGATAGGCATTCATAGAACTCGAGCTTAAGTGGTTTTACCAAGTGGAGTCGGATGACGCATGCGATGACGTAACTGCGGCTGCGACGGCGGGGTGGGAGGGAGTTTACCGTTATTGCGCGCGGGCACTTGAGAGGTTAAAGGAACACACTCGAATACAAGCGGAGAAATGGTGGACCTCGGCACCAGGGTGTGGGCAATCCAAGGAAGCTATGCCATCCCTGGACACAAAGCTGACCAGGCGCCTTCTGCGCCTGGACAGAGATAGCCTACGACTGGTGGCGGGGACCATCACTGGACACTGTTCACTAAATAAACACTTCCACACCCTAGGAATCACTGACAGTCCCCTGTGCAGAGCATGCATGGAGGCGGAGGAAACGGTGGCGCATGTGCTCCTCGAGTGCACTGGCGTTACCAAGATTCGCGAGGAGACCCTGGGAACACCAAGATCCCTTGCGGACGCCCTGAGAAGACCGGGAAGTTTGATCTGCTTCTGGAGGGAGATGGGCTGGTTGGAGTGAACGGCCACCACGGCTCACGCACAATAATAATAATAATAATCTGTGGCCCGAGTGTCAAACTGACAAGACAAATTTTTCCTGTTCTGAATTTTAATTTATTATATAACTATTTAAACCAGATGAGTAACATTATAGAATGGTAAAGAAAAGAAAAAAGAAAAAAGCTCAAATATACAACGTGATTTTCATCAAAATGGACATGGAATTCGTTAAAACCAAATCAAAACAGTCAAAATGTCACGTATGCTGACAAGGCACCGGGCAAAACTGCAAAAAGAGGCACACCCACCATCTCCGGGCTCGTCGCTCAGCTCCGCCTCGCAGCCGCCGGGACGCGCCACACCCGTGAGCTCCGTGTCACCGGCCGCTGCAATTGCGTCGAGCTCGAGCGACGAGTTTTTCTCCCCGCCGTCGACACCACCACCACCACCAAGAGGACGACGACGAGGAAGAGGACGGCCACCAGCGGGCTTGGGACCTCGGGGCCAACAGGCCCCGAGCAGGGTCCCCGCTGCCGGTGGAAATGTGTCGCGCATGCGATGGACTCAGTCCATGAATGAAAACGTCATGCGCGCATATTATGGGGCTACTGAGGGGGGAAGCAACTTGACTGCGTACCGTAGTCGGATGCTCTCTCTGTTTCAGGTACTTGAGCCGGCTGTCAGCGTAGAGGCACAACGACTGTCGGATCAGGTGCGGGTCATTCAACGTAACCATATGTTGGATGACACCGTACTTGATCGACTACGCTCCGAATCACGGAGTAACCTTGTTACACCTGCTTCGCCAATGATCGCAGTGCAGCAGCAAAATATTCCCAGTGCGCTGCCGCGGTCCGACTACGATGGTGAAGAGGATCGTGACGAAGTTATTTCCGTGAGTACCCAGTGCAACGCCCAATTGAGGAGCGCTTTGGAAGGTGCGTTTCGGGAGTATCGTTCCACACCGCCAGAACTTAGGCCACGTTTGCCTCGTTTGCCTATGCACAATAAAAACAAGGCGCTGATGTGTGCTCTAGATTCGCAGCTGTCAAATTGCTTTGACAGCAGCAAAGACCTCACCGATTCCCACTCAATATTGTACTGTGGAGCTGTAGCGGCATGTCGTGTAGCTCACGTCAAATTCCCCAACAACGACGGAGCTACACGACCCAAATTAGCTGTTCCAGCTTGGCAGTGCAGGATTGAGCGGCGTATCGGTGAGGCTAGGGCACTCATCGGCAAGTTAATCTGCTTCAGGGAGGGCAATACTCGCCCTAGAGTGATGCGCTTTGTGAGGCGGGCGTTCTCGGGAACTGATATAAGTTTCCGAGATTACTTGGCCCGCGTCACAGAGCGTATCGACTCCCTGAAGCAGAAGATCTGTGCATGGGCAAGCCGTATTCGTCGGTACAAGCGGCGAGTGGAACGGTACACTCAGAATCGCACATTCCAAAGCGATGAAAGGTGGGTATATAGGGCTTGGGAGCGACCGGACCAAGGTGTGACTGACACGCGTCTGCCGGATGATAGCGCCATGTATTCATTCTGGCGCAACATCTGGTCGGTGCCTGTCAGTCACACTGAGGGCGATTGGACCCGGGAGGTTGAACAAGCGTGTGATCCTATACCAGAAATGGGGGCAATCATCATCAGCCCCCAAGACGTAGCTCGTGCAGTCCATCCGTTGCCTAACTGGAAATCTCCAGGGCCGGACGGACTGCACAACTTTTGGATCAAGTGGTTCCAAAGATCACACGCTCGTTTGGCGTCCCAGTTTCAATCAGCCTTAGAATCAGGATCGCTGCCCCAGTTCCTGACGACAGGAATTACCCACCTGCTCCATAAATCAGGTAGTGCTGCGGAGCCCAAAAATTATAGACCAATCACTTGTTTACCAACGGTCTATAAAGTTCTTACATCCATTTTGAGAGCTAAAATCAACCAACATATTGATAGTAATTCTATTATGTCTGCCTCTCAGAATGGATGTAGGAACGGGTCCCGCGGCACTAAGGAGCTGCTCCTCATTGATATGGCCATTAGCCAACAGGTTCGCCGTTCCCGAAAGAATCTGTCTACATGTTGGATAGATTATAAGAAGGCCTATGACTCAGTGCCTCATACATGGCTCATGAGGGTGCTGGAGTTGTATAAAATAGATGCAACTCTACGTACCTTCCTGATGTCATGTATGGGACACTGGAGAACGGTTCTTCGCTATCCAGGATGTCGACAGATCCAGGGGAACAGCCAACCAATAAGGATCGAGCGTGGTATTTTCCAGGGTGATAGTCTGAGTCCATTGTGGTTTTGTCTAGCCTTGAACCCTCTCAGCACACTGCTGGAGCGTTCAGGTCTAGGCTATCTGTTGAGGAGAGATGGTCAGGTCATATCTCACCTTCTTTACATGGATGATCTGAAACTCTTTGCCCCCAACAATTTGCAACTGATGAAGCTACTGAAGGTAACAGAAACTTTCAGTAGCGCCATCAGGATGGAATTTGGTGTGGACAAATGTGCAGTCATGCATGTGAAGCGAGGGGAGATTATGGAATCCGAGGGAACTCAACTCTCGGATTCCATACACCTTAGATCCCTCTCCTCAACAGAAACTTACAAGTATTTGGGTATGTCGGAGGCATTAGGTATCAATACTGCCGACATGAAACAATCGTTGAGGGAGCGCTTCTTTGGTCGCCTGAATAAGGTACTAGGCAGTCTTTTGTCAGGCGGAAATAAGGTGCGCGCCTTCAACGGTTGGGTCATGCCGGTTTTGATGTATTCCTTCGGCATACTCAAATGGACTCAGACGGAACTTGATGCCCTGGATAGGAGGGTCCGCACACTGCTGACCGCAAATCGAATGCATCACCCACGGTCGTCGGTGATGAGACTGTATATCCCACGGAAGTGCGGGGGTCGTGGCTTCTTAAGTGCTAAGACCCTACACAACCGTGAGGTATACAGTCTCAGGGAATACTTCCTAGAAGCCGAAGGGGAGATGCACCGAGATGTGGTCTCAGTGGACAAGGGCCTCACCCCGCTCTCCCTGGCTAACGAGAACTGGCGCAAACCTAAAGTATTAGACACTAATGACCGCAAGGTGGAATGGCAGGGCAAGGAGCTTCACGGACGCTTTTACCGGGCCCTACATGGCCCCGATGTAGACTTCTTAGCGTCCGTATCCTGGCTGCGCTTTGGTGACCTGTTCGGGGAAACAGAAGGTTTTATCTGTGCAATAATGGACGAAGTTATGATGACGAATAACTACCGGAAATACATTGTGAAAGATGGCACGGTTGACATATGTCGGGCATGCCACCGTCCGGGAGAATCGATCCGACACATTATTTCTGGGTGTTCTAGTCTGGCTAACGGAGAGTATTTGCATAGACACAACCTTGTTGCCAGGATTATCCACCAGCAACTTGCTTTGAAATACAACCTTGTGGAATCAGAAGTGCCATACTATAAGTATGCGCCCGACCCAGTTCTCGACAATGGTCATATCACGTTGTATTGGGATCGACCTATCACCACTGACAGGACTGTTGTTGCCAATAGGCCTGACATTGTGGTGATAGATCGATTGGAGCGTCGCACAATGATTGTTGATATAACGATCCCGCATGACGAGAACCTCGTGAAAGCAGAGAAAGATAAACAATTCAAATATCTAGATCTAGCTCGCGAGGTTGTCGACATGTGGGACGTGGGTACAGCAGTCATTGTGCCGATAGTCGTGTCGGCCAATGGCTTAATAGCCAAGAGCCTCGACCAACATCTTAGGAGGCTCTCGCTTGGCAGCTGGATCAAGGGCTTGATTCAGAAAGCAGTACTTCTGGACACGGCACGTATCGTTAGGAGGTTCCTCTCTCAAGAGCCCTGACCGCCGGCAGCTCGGATCCTGTTCCCAGCGCTGGTGGGCTACTGTTTTTTATATTTTTAAATGTTTTTTTATGTTGTTTTATTAAGAAATATTTAAAAATGTTAAAAATATGTATAAAGATGAATAAATGGAATAATAATAATAATAAATCTTTATTCAGAATATCAAACACGGACATGGACCACTTTAGGGACTAAGTGTGGAAACCAAAACCCCATGATAGATAGTGCCGCGGCCGGCCAAAGCTCGCGCCGAGTGGGGCTCCGTAGCGAGCGGCGCTCGGCGCCCCCTGTGCCCCGCCCGTGTGCAACGCACACCTTGCACTCGGTAAAGACGGCCCTGCAAGGGACGAAAAACTATCTGGCGAAATGTGGGAGTACTTTTAGATACACCTCTGCTTAACCATTCGGGAATGAGAAGTTTTCTTTTTGAGGTATTAAAAAAAACTTGGTTTCCAAGAACTCTATAGATGGCGTTGAACTTACTATGATAGTTGGTGCCAAAGCCAAAACGCTTGGAAAAAAAACATTGCGTCACGTCACATACGCTCGTTGACTGACACTTTCGTTTGCTTAAGCTTCCGAATATAACCTAGTTTTCGCGCGCTTTATTAAAATCAGTTTTTTTTAAGGTTCCGTTCCTTGCATTATCATACAAACTCTAACTAGCAACTAGCGCCATCTATCCAGAGACTAGGGAAGAGCTAAAAATAAAATCCCTCATTACACCTGTAATGAGGGATTTACGATTTACGATTTTTTCTTTGCGTAGTTATGTGTTATATTATAATTGTTTCACTTTTTTTTTATTTCAGTTGCGACGCTGGCTATTTTGGGCCCAGGTGCGAAGTAACCGCCTGTTTGCCTGAGCAACCCCTACTATAACTGCGCTACTCTGTGACCTATTTTTTTTAAACCTTACAGCATAATGCTGAGATAGGGGCCTTTTGGCCTTGTACATAGATTTAATAAAAACTTAGTTTCCAAGAACTCTGTAGATGGCGTTGAACTGACTACGTTACTTGGTGTCAAAGCCAAAACGCTTGAAAAAAAAACAATGCGTCACGTCACATACGCTCGTTGACTGACGCTTTCGTTTGCTTAAGCTTCCGAATGTGACCTAGTTTTCTCGCGCTTTATTAAAATCAGTTTTTTTTAGGTTCTGTTCCTTGCAGTAACATACCAAGTTCAGCGCCATCTATCCAGCGACTAGGGAAGTATAAAAAGAAAATCCCTCATTATGATTTTATTAATTACTCTTGACATGACTGTGTATACTTTGACATTCATTATAAATTGCTAATTCTTTTTAATTATGTTTTTTTTTATCCTTTTTGTCATTACGGATCTTCAGAAGCCCAAAAAATCTAACAACCAGTCTTACCAAGGGGTATCGTATTACCCAGCACTAACAGGGTTGTGGAGGTCAGATAGGCAGTCGCTCCATGTACAATACTGGTATTCAGCTGCATCCGGTTGGACTGGAAGCCGACCCCAACATAGTTGGGAAAAGGCTAGGCAGAGAATGATGATTTTTATTCTTTCACTTTTGACAAGTATAATTTTGACATTTATTCAAAAATCAAAATCGCTTTATTAATTTCATGCTTAATCACAAGAAGTAAACATTAATGTCTTTAATATAGTAATAATAATAATAATTAAAATACAGTTGTAAATATACACAAAAAAATTAATGACATTTTGTTAGTTTTTTAACCGATTTCGAAAAGGAGGAGGTTCTCAATTCGTCGCCTTTTTTTTATTTGCTAATTTTTCATTCATTGTATATTAAAAATTATGTTTTTTATTTTTATTTTTGTAATGTTTAATTTAGCCATTTAGTATTTTTTTGTTAAATTCACTTGACTGAAATACTGACTGAATATATTCAAAATCACACTCAGTCATCCTACAATGCACTTTTTACTAAAATAATAATTGAAAATTGAATTGCATTGAATGAGACGTTTCCTTTGGGACGTAGCTGTAGTCGGGCGGGAAAGGTATGAGCACTAAATAAAAATCGAAAATCTTAATGATAAGTACACACATTTATTTGTTAATGTACTCACAAAATACTTAATTAGGGGAAATACATAAAGATCGAATACCATAAAGGTGCTGCTTGTTTCATTGGAAAAATCTTCCAGCAGGTCAGCTGCGAGAAGAAAATTTGATTTATAGACTTAAACATCACAGTGTACGTAAAAAGATGATGTCAGGAAAACTTAAATTAAACTATAGTAACCTTAACTGAAATTAAAAACATTAAAGACATGCATAGTACAGAAAACACATTAATTTTTGAAGCAAACATAAATTAAAGAAGAATCCATTTGAAGTATTTTACTGGTGGGATTTAAAAGGCCTCTCAATCGAGATGCCTGAGAGGGAGCAAACTGATTTGATTTTAAAATTGGGTGGTGTCCTTCCACCGGGTCGCAGATGACCAGTACCATGTCGTACTGGTTGCCACTGGGCGCCTTGTAAAGGCCGTGGACAAGTGGACGGCTGTGGCATTTGATTTTAAAATTGGGTGGTGTCCTTCCACCGGGTCGCAGATGACCAGTACCATGTCGTACTGGTTGCCACTGGGCGCCTTGTAAAGGCCGTGGACAAGTGGACGGCTGTGGCATTTGATTTTAAAATTGGGTGGTGTCCTGCCACCGGGTCGCAGATGACCAGTACCATGTCGTACTGGTTGCCACTGGGCGCCTTTTAAAGGCCGTGGACAAGTGGACGGCTGTGGCTGGGATGGCCTGACTTTTGAGGTCATCTAAAATGTCCTCCGTGAAAATTCCCTGATCGCCACGCGTGTATGCGTCTCCTCCTGTAGGCTAACTCTAGAAGGACGTGGAGGGTTCCCATGCCCCGGTCTCTAGCCTCGAGAATGTTCCCAACTACATCCAGTAGAGCTGTTGTTGTGCCTTGGCACCTACGAAATCCGGATTGTGCCAGTGGTAAAATACCATGGTCATCATCATCATTTCAGCCGAAAGACGTCCACTGCTGGACATAGGCCTCCCTCAAGTGTCGCCATATTGACCGGTCCCGTGCGACTCGCATCCAGTGGATTCCCGCAACCTTCACCAGGTCATCGGTCCACCTAGTGGGAGGCCTTCCAACGCAACGACTTCCGGTTCGCGGTTGCCACTCCAGAAGTTTTCGACCCCATCGGCCATCCGTTCAGCGAGCAATGTGCCCTGCCCACTGCCACTTAAGTTTGGCAATTTTTCGGGCTACGTCGGTAACCTTGGTTCTCTTGCCATCCACAAGAAGACGAAGATCCGAAGACATCCGTCTTCATTTCTGAATCGATCGCGCAAGGAAATTCCGAGCATATTCCTCTCCATTGCCCTTTGCGTGACTTTAAGCCTTCTGATGAGGCCCATTGTGAGCGACCACGTTTCGGTCCCGTATGTAATCACTGGCAACACACACTGGTCATAGACTTTCGTCTTCAGACACTGCGGAAAGTTGGACGAGAAGATACCGCGGAACTTCCCGAACGCTGCCCAGCCGAGTCGGATTCGACGATTGACCTCTTTCTCGAAGTTAGACCTACCTAACTGGACCGTTTGTCCCAGGTACACATAATCGTCTACAACTTCGAGTGTAGAGTCTCCGATCTTGATAGGAGTGGGTGTGACATGGGCATTCAACATGACCTTGGTTTTGTCCATTTTCATTTTAAGACCCACTCTTCCGGAAGCTCTACTGAGGTCATCGAGCATTGTACTGAGGTCCTCCATGGTCTCAGCCATGACCACTATATCGTCGGTAAAACGAAGGTGAGTGATGTACTCGCCATTGACGTTGATGCCTAGTCCTCTTCAGTCCAGAACCTTGAGGACATCCTCCAGTGCAGCGGTGAACAGTTCCGGAGAAATGACGTCTCCCTGTCTCACACCTCGCTGCAGGAGGATAGGTTCCGAGGCTTGGTCCTGAAGTCGGACTGACATGGTGGCATTTTTGTACAAACACTTCAACACCTCGATGTACCAATAGTCGATTTGGCACCGTTGGAGAAACTGCAGTACAGCCCAGGTCTTGATCGAATCACGGCTTTCTCGTAATCCACAAACGCTAAACAGAGGGGCAGATTATACTCTTCGGTCTTCTGTATAACTTGCCGCAGCGTATTTATGTGGTTCACGGTGCTAAAGCGATTTCCAGCCACCCGAACAAGCCGGTTTCCGAAAAGTCAGAAACCGGCTTGTTCGGGTGGCTGGAAATCGTCAAACCTGCGCGCGAGATGATTCGTGATGACTCTAGAAAACAACTTGTAGACATAGCTTAGAAGTGAGATGGGCCTATAATTCTTCAACAGGGCATTGTCACCCTTCTTGAAGAAGAGTACCACCACACCCCTGCACCATGCCTGTGGCATTTTTTTCTCAAGTATGACGGAATTAAACAGCTTCTGAAGGGCCTTAAGTACCGGTTATCCACCCGCCTTTAGGAGTTCGGCCGTAATTCTGTCATCACCTGGTGCCTTGTTGTTTTTGAGATGCTTCAGACCCATCCTAATCTCATACAGGATGACGTCCGGGATGTCTTCGGTATAGTGTCGGGTCAGTCTAGCTCGTGGGTCGTTTTCTAGATCTACGACGGGTTTACTGGTTGACGTGTACAACAGTCCATAGAAGCTCTCGATCTGCCTCAGAAGCTCCGGTTTGGCGGATAAGATCCTACCATCGTCGGTCTTCAGTTTCGTGAGCTGGCTCTGCCCAATAGCCAGATCTCTTGCAAATACCTTGGAGCCTTTATTCCGCTCAATCTCGTCTTTAATACGCTCGGTATTAATGCGAAGGAGGTGGCTCTTTAAGGATTTAGAAATCCGTCTATTGAGCTGCCGGTATTTACACGCCTCGTCTGAAGTCTGCAGGATCATTTCACACCGCTCCTTCAGGAGCTTGAGAGTGTGATCGGAGAACCTCTTGTTCTGATCTGTACGATGTGCCTTAAAGAACTAAGACCCGGTCGTATGGACAGTTTCCACGAACCCATCGTTGTATTCGTCCACTGAGCTTCCTAGGCACTCGAAACGGTTCTGGAGTTCAAGCTGAAAGCTCTCGGGGTTTTGGATCTAGATCTGTGCTGGACGGAGCGTAGACTTCATCAGTCGAGACCTTTCAAGCTTGATCTGTTCAATGTGCCTCTTACCATCCGGTGATCGCTCCCGGTTTTCACCGAATTGATTACCGAGACATCATTGAACATTTGCTTCTTGGTTGACAGGATGAAGTCAATCTCATTTCTAGTTGCACCATCGGGGCTTTGCCAGGTCCACTTCCTGTGCTCACGCTTTCTGAAGAAGGAGTTCATCATATAGAGGCACTCCTTCTCCATACAACTAGCCAGTAGGTGACCCCGGCGATTCCGATGTCCAACTCCAAATTGCCCCACCTGCAGCTCATCCCCGTCTCGTTTACCCAGTTTCGCGTTGAAGTCCCCCATGACAACGGTGAAGTGAGTTTTGGAACCATGCATGACTTTAGAAATATCCTCATACATGGTCTCCACCTCGTCGTCGGGGTGTGCCGAGGTCGGGGCGTAGACCGTATGACCTTCAGCCAGTGGCGTAGCTAGCATGGGTGACACCTGGTGCGGATATTGTAGGTGTCACTCCAAAAATCAATCAAAACAGTTAAAATAAAAATTATGTTTGTCTATTCGTACAAGGAGTCATTTTGTCGATTTATACACAAAATTCTATTAATTGAAAAAAATAATAAAGTGGTAAACTCAATATAAGACTGGTATTGTACGGAACCCTCTCCACGCGAGTTCAACTCTCACTTGGCCGGTTTTTATAGGTGGTATTAGTGATGTTCGCGGTCGGGTGTCACCCCTAAGCGGGTGACACGCGGTGCGGGCCGCCCCTGCCGCCCCCCCCTAGCTACGCCACTGCCTTCAGCGAATATCTTGAGGATATTCTGAGTATAAGGTACGCCACCCTGGTTGACACACTCTTGATCTTCACCTCGTTGTTCACAAGGGACTTGTGGACGATGAACCCAACACCACCCTGGGATTGCCGGTCACCCTCACGGAAATAGAGCAGGTTGCCGGATTTCACGATTATCGTGTCCTCTCCCTCTCTTCGGACTTCAGATAATCCCACAATACCCCATCGCAGCCTGCTCAATTTCTCTTCGAGTTCCGCTATCTTCTCGTCGGTCCGGAGTGTGCGTGTGCTATACGTTGCCAGGTCCAGTCGTTGGTATAGGCAGCCGGATCCCATCCGGGGATTCTTCGCACCCCTTGCCACGCCGTAACCTCGACCGCTGCCGTAATCGAGGGTAGACGGGCTGCCGGGCATTAGGGGCCATTTTCGTAATGCGGTATTCATTTTGGGGGGTTTTGCAATAATCGCTATGCTTGGCAGGCGGGTTGGCCATCGCAGTACGGTTGTTCCAAAAGCACAGAGAACGCTGCTGCCCATTCTCTGGTAAGTCCCTTAGTCGCCTCATACGACACCCACGGGAAGATATGGGATGGTGCTATTCTTTACTTCCAACACCATACAGACAAGCCAACAACAATACCATGGTGCTTGTTCTAGAGGCGACTATTCAGGCGCAGGGGTTCCGGTAGCAGGAAGTAGAAGTAAAACGCAGAGGCTTCACAGTCACAGCGATATATTCACGATTCGCACACAAAGTAGTTGTTCACAGGACGGCGGACTCTTCCAGGCTGGTTTGCTGCGTTTTTTTTTTTTTTTTTTTTTTTTTTTTATAATTTTTTTTTAGGAGGGACTACTCGCAGTTGCAACTCTAGACGGTCGCTTGACTGCTTAACCGGACAATCCTGTGGTGGCCAAAAATTACTTTAAGGCCCCCAGCCAGGGCTTACAAGCTAACAGGAATTACAAATTAAATGAACCGTCAGGGCACCCCCTGTGGGGTTCGGGCCTCGGCTTAGTGGGTCATTGACAAGAGGGCAGCAAGGGACAACAATAGGCTGGGTCGGATCATTAATTGGGGACGGGTTTATAGTTACTTGCTCAGCGGCGCGGGCTGGCTCGTCGAGCAAGGGTCGGGCAGTGATGTTACTGGGGGGTCGCGGGGGTCCTCGGCGGCGGGACCGGATTCGCGGTTTATATCGGTTTTTGTATTTGTACCTACGTAGTGTACTCGTTTCCCTACAGCTCTCTTGGTAAAGGGTGATGGGATCATCAGGAGTGACAAGGGTAAGCCTAGGTCGACGAATCCTAGATATGTTAGAGGGGGCATAACTGGCTGCTGAGGAAATCAGTGGATTAGGGTGTTTTTCGGCCGAATCGAAAAAGCCCTTGGTCAGACGTTTCATGTACTGCATCATGGTGGGGATTTTGAGATCAACGTGGAGTTGCTCATTCCTAACGTAAGGTGGGGCACCTGTGGCCTTTCGCAAGAACCTATTCTGGAGGGTCTGCATCTTATGAAGATGGTAGGGTTTGATGTGCGCAAAAACGGGACATGCGAAAGTCATAATAGGCCTGATGCACGCGGTGTAAATACGCAATTTGCACTTGAGTGACAATTTGCTACGTGCGTTCAGAATGTAGTGAAGCCTACCGAGAGCAAAGGCGGCACGCGAACGCACCGTCTTTATGTGCTCACTAAAGTTAAGACGTCGGTCTAGGATAACACCCAAGTACTTGGCTCGCTTCGCCCAAGGGATCGGCTTGCCAAGCATGGTGATCGGACTGGGGGTCTCGGGGAAGAGTTGTTTGGGGCTTGAGAAAAGTACCGCCTGGCTCTTATCGGGATTGACCTCGATTCTCCATTTCCGGAACCAATCGCCTAAGGCGTTTGCGGATTTCTGGAGAATGCGAGTAATACTAGCGGGACTTCTACCGGAGTAAAAAATGGCCGTGTCGTCGGCGAAGAGTGCTAGCTCGGACGCTGCACTCTTGGGGATGTCGCTGGTGTACAGCGTGAATGCTAATGGGGAGATCACCGATCCCTGAGGGACACCGGCGCGGATCGGATGAGGGGCTGAGAGTGCACCTTCGATACGGTATCGAAATGTGCGATTTGACAGAAAGTCACGAAGGATGAGCACGAGACGATCGGGCACACCGAGCTGGTATAGCTTGTATATCAGCCCGTTGTGCCAGACCTTGTCGAATGCTTTCGCGATATCAAAGAACAAGGCACCGGTCATCAGACCTCGCTGAAAGCGGGCGCTGATGTGCTCGACAATGCGATGCACTTGCTGGACACAAGAGTGTTGGGATCTAAATCCAAACTGCTCCTTCGGAATTAAACTCTTTGCCTCGGCGTAGTCTTTGAGACGCTTATAAATAAGCCTCTCGTAGATTTTGCCTATGACATTGAGGAGACTAATGGGGCGGTAACTACTCGGGGAGGATTTAGGCTTGCCCGGTTTGGGAATACCAATCACGGTAGCCTGTTTCCACGATTGTGGGAAGATGTTGTTAGTTAAGGCGCTATTGAAGATAGCGGTCAATAACACTATGAGGGCGGGGGAGAAAAGTTTGAACACCCTATTGGTGATTCCATCAGAGCCAGGGGCTTTTCTAGATTTGAGACCTTTTATGATGTCCTCTACCTCGTCTGGAGTGACTGGGGGAACGGGATCATCAGGGTCTTCGACGGGCGGTAGTGAGGTCCTGCGTTCAACTTCAGCATCCACCTTTGTGAGGTGAGCTATGTCTACTGGCAGGGTACTGGGGGAACATTGGGCCTCTAGGCTGTCGGCTAGGCACTCGGCTTTGTCGTCGTCCTCAAAAGCGACGGTGTTATCGGAACGAATGAGAGGGGGCATAGCGGCGACTTCAGAGGAACGAAGTTTCCTCTGCAAGTCCCAGAAAGCCTGATGGGTCGGTTCGAGTTCACCGAGCATCTTGTCCCAGCGCTCTTCACGCAGCTTTTTGATGCATCCGCTTACTTTGCCTTGTAAGCGGCGCATGAAAGCTTTGTTAGCGGCGCAGGGGAAAGAGCTGTAGGCACGGATGGCCGCGTTCTTCTCAGTCACAAGATCACGCACATCATCCGGGAGTTTCCAGCGGTGATCATCCGCCGGAACCTCCCTTGAACATTCGTTCAGGACTGATTGCACGTGTTCTGTGAATAAGCTGATCGCGGCCTCCGTGTCGGCTATAGTTTCGATGTTGTCGGGGATCTGGTCTAAGTGAGGGGACTCGGTGGATTTCAGCAAATTGCTTACTTTCCCCCAGTCCGTGATAGTTTTAGTGGAGGGAGGCCTAGTGGGGTCATAGGGACCTATCCTAGGAGCGAGTTCTATGATAACTGGTCTATGGTCAGAGTTGAGTTCGTCAAGCGCTTCTATAGAATGTAACCGCAAGTTTACATTCTTCAGAAGCGCGACGTCTAGCACGTCAGGGCTATGGTTCGGGTTGTGAGGGAAATGAGTAGGATGCATTGGGGCAATGACATCGAAGTTAAGGGTGGAGCAAAGATCGTATAAAATCTTGCCTCTGTGGGTTTCTAAGCGACTATTCCACGCGGGGTGTTTCGCGTTGAGATCCCCCGCCAGAAGGACGGAGTCACTCAGATTGAGGAGGATAGTGAGGTCATCTTTAACGGAAGCGTTAATAGCCGCGGCGGTTAAGTTGGTGCTGGCAGGTGGAAGGTAAGCCGAGATAATAGTGATGGATTGATGACCTGTCATGCCCAGCCGACAGACTGAGACTTCAAAACAGGAAACGGGGGGAGGGACTATGGGGATGCAGTACAGACTGGATTTATAGTAAACAAGAGTACCCCCTTTGTGGCAGTGAGACCTGTCATTGCGAACTAACCGATAGTTGGCAATATTCGGGTCTCTCTGATGGGGTTTTAAAAATGTCTCTTGCACTAATAGGATATCTAGTTGATGGTCGCGGAGGAAAGTGGCGATCTCATCACGTTGGGACGTAAGGCCATTGGCGTTGAAAGTCCCTATTTTAAGGGATTTCGGTTTGAACCTACTGGGGGGGACTTTATCCATTATAGGCTCGGTTGTGGGGGAGGTTTTTGAGGGCCTGCGCAACGTCTGGGTACGCATTGTAAACTTGGACAAGCAATTTCCAGTCACCGTTGCAGGCAATGGTATCGCGCGTCATCTGAATAGCTCGCGGGGAGTGGAGTACCGCGAAGGTACTGCCAAGGACTCTGACCAGGTCATAGGGATCGAGTTGATAGTTCGCGGGAGGGGGAGGAGGGGCCGCGAAAGTAAACGGGGCAAAGTGCGACGGGGGCATCTTGGCCAAGTGGCGTGGCGCTGAAGGCGGTGGGTGGCGAGGATCAGCGGGCGCGATGGGGCGAGGCGCTACGGGCGCCGGGGGTAGAGGCGCTGAAGGCGCTGGAGGGAGAGGCGCTGAGGGCGCTGGAGGGGAAGGCGCTATAGGAGCGGCCTGTTGGGCAGTGGGGTTAGGATTGGGGGGCGGCGTGGCAGGCAGTGCCATCAGGGGTGGGATTGCCTGAGGGGCAGGTGCTTGGTGGGGCCTCAGAGCCGGGAAGTGCGCCTGGTGGTTTAATGAATTCCACGGGCTGGGGCGCTGGGGTCCTAAATAATTGGGGAGCTGACTAACTAAAGAGGGGCATTCCCTCAGTTGCCTATTATTGGCACGCTGGGCCAATTTGGGGGCGGAAGACTTGGGAGCCTTGGGGCATCCGCGGTAATTGGCGGGATGGCCAGACTCACCGCACAGTACACAGCTCGGAGGCTCAGTGCACAAAGTACGGTCTTTGGGGCGAGGGCACTCGGCAGTGCCGTGGTCCCCCAGACACTTGACGCTAGAGATGGGTTAATGCCCTGGCATATTGGGCGCATTGAATAATTGCCGGATAAATGCCCATAAACGCCCAATAAATGCCTTTTGCCTGGGCAAAAACTTTAACAGAACTTTTATTTATTTTTTTATTCAAATAGCTATATTTGAGTGTACGGAAAAGGTAAATTCACAATAACATATTGGATTATAGCTAATATATTGCAATAAACCAGAAATTGATATAATAAGTTTAAGGCTGATGCTCCGGGGTAGCCCGCGAAATTCAAATTTTCTTACGTTTTTGGCAAATTGCAGGCCAGTGCTAGGTTGTATGTTGATTAAAATATTGGACGCGATTGTAAGACGTATGTAGTTACAGAATTATAATCATCAAAACCATCAATACAACCCTCCAAGTTCATAAAGGTCGAGAAACGATTTTTTCAAGGTCAAAGTCATTGCTAGACCAGACTTGCTCAATACCGATCATTCTCAGAAGATCCATTGGCCAGATCCATGATGGATCTAGTGAGAATTGTTTTTCTCATTGGATAGAGCGAGAGATGGTATATGGGGAAAAAAATTCACATGGAAAGCTACAGAAAAGGTAGATGCCGTGTTGTGGTGGAAAGGAATTTGTGGTTCCTCGCCGTTAAGTAAAGTGGCACTTCGTATCCTGACTGCAACTTGCACATCTGCAGCTACTGAACGCTCGTTTAGCATCCATGGTTTCATACACAGTGCTAAACGAAATTCCTTACTACAGCAAGAGCAGCTCAAATTACATCTTTGTCATACAATTGGAATTAGGAAAATAATGATCCATTTATAAGTATCCAATTGTTCAATGTAAACGATTTTGATACAGAAATCGACGATTTTTTATGCGATGATTATGATAGTCAGGATGAATCTAACTCGATTCAATTCAATACGCCTGAGGATTTTGATTCCCGCCCATCAACATCCACATCAACAAACCGAAACCTAGAATTTCTTGATGTTGCATCTAATATCAACTTTAGTGATGATGATGATGATGACTGAAGCTACATTGGTGCCGATTCCCTTGTTTACAAACTAAACCAAATTTAAGTTCAGTGCATCTTTTTCTTTCTATTTCATTAAGAAAAGGACAGAAGATAAATTTTAGTTATGTTCTGTCAAATTAATCAGCGCCGTACAAGTTTTAGACGCGATTAAAAAGTTGACTACTAAAATTACATCAAATTACGTCAGGGGCTGACTAATTTGACAGCTTAGTTTGACAGGATTAAACTAATATTTATCTTCTGTCCTTTTCATAATGAAATAGAAAGAAAAGATGCATTCAACTTAAATTTAGTTTAGTTTGTGAACAAGGGAATCGGCACCATTGTATTGAGCGATTTTATTATCTAAGTATTATTAGTTTACTTAGTACCTAGACATCAAAATCAAGCCAAAATTATAATTAGGACCACGATGATGGTAAAAATCGACAAACATTTATTTTATTTTATTCGGAAGTCTTACAACTTACGAACATACATACTATATTACTTAGTTAAATGATTATTGTAGTATCAAAGCCAATTACAAAACTTCACTTCATTTTTATTTTCTATAACTACGTATTCGAATTTTCAACTGTGATGTTTTTAACAAGACTGATATTGACAATATTAACAAGATTGATATTATTATGACTGAATATTTCATTAAAATTGTAATTTACAAAATACCTACTGACACTAGGTTTCATTTTAAGTTAAGTTCCGCTTTATTTTTTACAAAACAAAGTTATTCATTTTTATGCCCAGTAATCGGGCATTTATTTGGGCGTAAACTCATTTATGCCCAATATGCCAAGTTTATGCCCATTTTGTCCATATTTGTTTTTGCCCTCGACCCATCTCTACTTGACGCATCTGGGTTGTCCAAAACAGTTACGTTGCGCGTGGCCGTAAAGCTGGCAACGATGACACTGTGTCATAACTCCGGTTTTGACAGGCTTCTCAATTCGGAGGCCTGAGAGACCGCAAATCTTGGAGATTTTGTGGATGGGATGGTGCCCTTCCACGCGGTCACAAACTACTAGCACCATGTTGTAGGGCGAGGAATTTGAGCGACCTCCGACCCTACGGTGCATGCGGTGGACCTCGGCTACAGGAATGTTCTGAGCCAAGAGGTCGTCCTTAATCTCCTGAGGGGAGATTTCTATCAGGATGTTTTTGACTACTACCCTGGTAGGGGTTTCGTCCTGGGGGGTGTGGGTATGGTACCTAATACCCCTGACTTTGAGGAGCTTGGAGAGCTCTCGGTAGTCATTGGGGGTTGCGGTCATAACTTTAATGCCCTGCTCCACGGCACGGGCATTAATATAGTTGATGCGACGTTCATTGCACGTCTTCGACACTTCAGTCCATTTACCCTTGTCATGGATGAACAGGGGTGGAGGACGGTGTTTCTTGGTTGCCTGAGTGGCGGAATCGGGTGTGGCGTCAGCCGGGGTGGCTACGGCCATCGGACTTAGAGGGCGGCTCTGAGAGGGGCCTGCAGTCGACTGAGACTGGGGCGGAAGAGCGCTAACTATGGCTGGCTTCTTTGAAGAAGCAGAAGGGGATTTACCCTTTTTCCTCTTTCCCTTTCCGACGATTTGATAATCGTCTTCGGAGGATGAGGAGGGGGAGGAGTCGGACTCTGAGGCCGAGGCATCGTCTGAGTGGGAGATTTCCATCTCAGTTTCATTAAGTGACGGGGTATTATCCGCTGAGGATTGAGTGGGCGTGGCTTCCATAGGGACTGGAGCCGGGGGGGTAGATTTGTGCATCGCTGAAATCTACGAGTTCAGGCTGAGGTGAGCTTTCGCCGTCCTCCGAGCCGATACTCGTTTGGGGCTTGTATTGCCAGTCATTTTTTAGCGGCTCTAAGAGCGCGTCATATTTAGCCCTAACATGGGGACTTTCATCGGACATCAACTCATTGAGGAGGATCCTCAGCTGAGCTAAAACCGTCGGTTTAATTTGTGGAGCCATATTTATGGCGAAAATCCTACGGGGGACCTAAGGTTCATAACCACCTACACTAGTCCCGAGGAGATACGTAAAACGTATACCCCCCGGGCAGACAGCTCCCTTAAATACGGACCCACCCTTGAGTTTTTCCTAGTGCTATGCTGGCGAGATGAAAAACACACAAACTCGCCAGCTACACTGCTGTCTGTCACATATTCATACTTTCAAGAGACTTATATCTATAAATTACACATTCAAAGAGACTAACACAAGTAAATTATATACATTAAAAAGACTAAACCAAGTAAACTATCTACATTGTTGATTCCGGTTGCTGTGCTCCTTAACAGTGCTCATATGATATAAGCTGATTGGAGACAACCCTTTCCAAAATTTTGAATAGACAATTTAAGGGATGATTGGGCGGAGATCCCTCACACCGGTGCGGTTAGGAACTTTAGGGATTGGTCTAACTATTGCCATTTTCCACAGATCAGGGAAGGATGAAGTTACGATGGATCTGTTGTACGTGTAAATGGCGATGTTACTTCCACGCAGTTGGCGGGATAGCTGCCTGTAGTCTGGTCGTAGGAACCGTGAGTTTGATGCCCTGCTGGGTGCTGCGGGCGCTCGTGTTTGCATCTTGCGATCCATACACATTTTGCACACTTCTGTCCACTTCGCTTTGTCTTTAATGAAAAGCGGGGGAGGGGGGCTAAGCTTCTTGGACGAAGCATCGGACGGGTTAGGTTAGATTAACGGGCGTGTCCAGAGACGTGTCTCCGCGCGGGCTAGCAAACTATGAAATATACCGAACAAATTTTGGTTTGAATTATCAACCTCCAACCTGAACTCCGGTGCAAGAAGCACGGACCAGAATACAGGGATGAAGGTTGAGTACTATTGAATCTAAAATCTAACGCTACTTTTGATAAAAAAAATTGGATAAACTCTAAATTTTGGAGTTTTAGTCTGAAATTTAAAAAAAATTCTAATGATTGGTAGGGAAGCTTTTTATTTAAGGGTGCAGGTGAGTGCATCGTGATCAGCACATAGGCGGAGGCCTAGTTACGTCTAAATTTGCTAAAAAACAGCTTCAAAATCGCACTCCTAAAGACGAA
This sequence comes from Xestia xanthographa, assembly GCA_905147715.2. Classification (NCBI taxonomy): domain Eukaryota; kingdom Metazoa; phylum Arthropoda; class Insecta; order Lepidoptera; family Noctuidae; genus Xestia; species Xestia xanthographa. The sequence continues at coordinate 11,923,380 of LR990671.1, forward strand.
GATATCCGCGTTTATGTTAAATTCGTATGGTGCTTTTTGGTACTAGCGGAATCTAAAATCGTATATTCAAAAATTCCAAAAATAAGGATGTTTTATATGAGCTAGACGCGCGTGAGGGGTGTCCAGAGACGTGCCTCCGCGCGGGATAGCGGACTACGAATGAAAACGAGGTAGGTACACACGTGTGGTCACGGGAGTGGGGACCAAAACAGCCGCGACGGGCTTTTTGCCCGTGCTGGCCAGCGAGTTTTTGCCCGTCTTCCTTGCCGACGACCTGATAGTCGTCTCGAGAGGAGGTAGAGGACGCTTCGGAGAACTCCGGGTCCGATACGGGCACTGTCGTTGTGTCCATCAATCAGGTCAGGTGCGGGGCATTCCATTGTGTGGAAACAATGGATTTCGAAACAATAGGTAAAGACTCTGGCATTCCAGGAATGCCTTTGTCGGCCTTTGACTGTTGTTCGCGTGCGCGCTGTAGGGCAGAAATTTTGGCGCCATACTTCTTTTTGAAGTATTCGTCCTATACCTTGAAACATGTTTGAGAAACTCCAAAAGGAGTTTAATAAGGATGTCAGCTAAAAGTAAGCTGACATTGGAGTCGAGAGTGAAGCTCTCAGAACCTAATAAATTGAAGTAAATAGCAATATAATAATATAATAGCAAGTATTTATTGATTTTGAGTATCTTCGGTTGCCATCGTGTGTTCGGGTCTATTCGGGTCAGCTCGGCTACCATCGTATCTGCTCGGCTCTTGCAATACCGCTATTACTGCTGTTGATACTGGCTGAAGGTACCATGACGTCACCATTCGATGAATAATGTTCGAGAAGTCGCCATCTGTATACAAATGAGAGTATGAATCAAAACTCAAAGCATTTATTTCGAACTAGGTTGACTACGGTCGCATTACGGTCAGAAATTTTCCCATGCGAATGTTTTAAATATAGCCTGTGGCACTCGGGAATAATGTAGTTAATTAGTGAAAGCATTTTCAGAATCTTATCAGTAGTTCCGAAGTTAAGCCTTACACTACCACTTTACAATATAAAGCGCAGGCCACACCGCCAGCTAGCGGGCGGGCGGGCGCACATCGTTTCACCTCTTTACATACTTCGGTTCACACCGCGAGCTACCGAAAAAGCCGAACGAAGTATGAAAAGGGCCTCGTTCGCTTCGCTCGCCCGCCCGCTAGCTGGCGGTGTGGCCTGCGCTTAAGTACACATAGATAGACCAGTTAATTATACACTTTTGAATTGTCCTAGAAAGTATAAAAGACATCAGGCAATAACAAAAAGATAAAGCTTCAATTCCAGTCATAATGGCAACTGAGAAAGGACTGAAGATGCCTATTCCAAAGCGAACGATTTCTTTTACAACACGCTTGTGTCCTGAAAAAAAAATCTAATTAGTCCGTCAGTTATATTATCAAAAAATATTTGACACGTATTTTTTCTTCTGTTACGTAAAAAATTGACTAAGACGCTTTTAAAATTCTCAATACGTCATGCCGTGCTATAATTTTTACTGCGTTGTGACGTCACGAGCCCCCACTCTCGAGTTTTGATGAGTTTTATCTTTGTCAATATTCATTGATTTACAAAAACAAAAAATACGTGTCTATTATTATCCAATACTCTAACTGACGGACTAAATAGATTTGCAATTTATTGATGGTGAAAACTAGCCTATTGGATCATTTTGAGGTTCGGTCCAAGTGGACGTCTTAGTTAATATAATAAAGGTTTTCCATTAGGAAATTCTCAGTACCACCCGGAGTCTGGATTTTAACATAAATATAGAAAAATATGTCTACTGTCCACACCTCTGCCTACCACTTCGAGGACAGCCAGCGTGTTGTTACTACCGTATTCTCAGTACGTACCTCCTGGTTACGACAGCTGCGGCGTCGAACACTGCTCCGACGATGACGTATCTTTCTTCCTCCACTTTCCTTAGTGCAAGAATATCCTCTCCGTTTCAAAGACGCTCAGAATCTGAAGCTAGTTTCCAGGACGTGCCGCACTCATCCAGGACCACATGTTGACCACAAGACCTTCAGAGTCCGGCCTCATCACTGTTTGGTATATCATCGATCAGTACCGATTCCCGATACCATATTGTTCACATGCCAAAAGTGCCGATGATTTATTTACTGGAAAATCTCTCACATAGAAAACAATTGTCCAATAAAATATAGTGCACCATTTGCCAGGGCCTATACAAATTATTAATTAACGTTTCTCCGTAATCATTATAATAATGTGAACTCATTTTAGCACATCTAAAATATTGGCCATGTTAGCTAGTTAGCTGTTGCTGTGCGTCTAACGAAATGAGGCTTTCCTTTTTGACTTTCTTGAAGAGATCTGAAAAAAGAAATCAAGATAATAAAGAACTTTTTTATCCAAGTCTCTAACTTTCGAGATCCGTCTAAAGGGGGGAGAAGGGGGGCAACTTTGAAAAACGATTTTCAGCCGCTCGGGTCGATCTTTAGGTTAAGCCGTGCTTGCCTAGGTTGGTCTGTGAATGGGTGAACACCCTTGCATACCGAGTTTCCTCCGTGCCTCGGAAAGCACGTTAAGCTGTTGGTCCCGGCTGTCATTTATAGATCTTTGACAGTAGTTACAGGTAGTCAGTGACCCAAAATATCTGACAACCAGTCTTACCAACGGGTATCGTATTACCTTAAATTAACTGGGTTGTGGAGGTCAGATAGGCAGTCGCTCCATGTAAAATACTGGTATGCAGCAGCATCAGGTTAGACTGGAAGCCGACCCCAACATAGTTGGGAAAAGGCTAGGCAGATGATGACTCTTTTAGTCACATGCGATTCTTCCCTCCTCATCACATGCCCATACCAAGACAGTCGATTCCCTTTCAACTTTTCTGTAACTGGGGCAACTTTCAAACTTCCTCTATTAAACTCATTCCTTATTTTATCCATTCTCGTCACACCACACATCCACCTCAACCAATGACTATAAAGCTTCTCTAAATTCTCTTAAACTCTCTCAACCAATGACTATAAAGCTTCTCTAAATTCTCTTAAACTCTCTGAACCAATGACTATAAAGCTTCTCTAAATTCTCTTAAACTCTCTCAACCAATGACTATAAAGCTTCTCTAAATTCTCTTAAACTCTCTGAACCAATGACAATAAAGCTTCTCTAAATTCTCTTAAACTCTCTCAACCAATGACTATAAAGCTTCTCTAAATTCTCTTAAACTCTCTCAACCAATGACTATAAAGCTTCTCTAAATTCTCTTAAACTCTCTCAACCAATGACTATAAAGCTTCTCTAAATTCTCTTAAACTCTCTCAACCAATGACTATAAAGCTTCTCTAAATTCTCTTAAACTCTCTCAACCAATGACTATAAAGCTTCTCTAAATTCTCTTAAACTCTCTCAACCAATGACTATAAAGCTTCTCTAAATTCTCTTAAACTCTCTCAACCAATGACTATAAAGCTTCTCTAAATTCTCTTAAACTCTCTCAACCAATGACTATAAAGCTTCTCTAAATTCTCTTAAACTCTCTCAACCAATGACTATAAAGCTTCTCTAAATTCTCTTAAACTCTCTCAACCAATGACTATAAAGCTTCTCTAAATTCTTTTAAACTCTCTCAACCAATGACTATAAAGCCTCTCTAAATTCTTATAAATTCTCTTTGACCTCAACATTCTCATCTCCGCTAAATGCAATCTTTTTTCATCTATAGCTGCCGAATGCTGCAAGCAAAAATAGCCGTATTGGTGGTGAGAATGGTTTCGAGTCGATAGTACTTGTAGCTTCATACCAAAATCTATGAAGTGCTCCTGGCCTGCTAATATGTTGTCCTTCACTCCTTCCTCTCGCAGAAAAAACCTTTGATGCCTCTTTTGTGTCAGAGGGTACGAAGATACGTTTCACAGTTTCTGAAAAGATTAAATGTGTAAATAAAATCGTTTTCAATACACTTCCTCGAAAACTGGTCCATAACGCACTACGATTAGGTACAACATGCAATGTATTTCACACGCGTGCATTTTTTCCATTTTCCCCGCACGTGTGCGGGAATGAAAATTTGGATAACTATACCTATACTTAGTCCAAATTGGTTCAATGCCTATAGTAGGAGGTGAATGTTATTTTTTTTAATTTTGGCAAAGCACTACTCGTCTTTACGGCCTAGATATTTCTTGAATATTAAAATTTTGTTTATAAATAGAATATCATAGATAAACATGATGATAAACTAATAGTTATTTTTATACACAAATTAACATTTATTTGTGTTCTGAATTCAAAAATATAAAATACTTAAATCTTTTTTTTTATGTTAGGCTGTTTAACGGCTTCATAAGTTCATACCTTTGCCTCTCCTTCAACGTGGCGAAAGCAGAGCGCGAAAAAAAAAAGAAAATTAAAATCATAGTTTCTTAATTCGTGACAATACGTGGAAATTTGTGAAAATTATTTTTCACAAATTTTCAATCGAGTGACACCTCATCATACAAATGTTACAAAAACATATTATTATTTATTTATTTATTTAACACTTCAAGCACAAAGTACAGAGGCGGACTTAACGCCATAGGCATTTTCTACCAGTCAACCTTTAGGTGGTGCAGAGACAAGCAGTGGTAGGTGTCACTTCTGAAAGTGAGAGAATAATTATATTTAATACTACGATATACCACAAGGATATATAAATACTGTACATATATATCAAACATTATAAATATATATATCAAATACTATATATATATTAAAATAAATGTAAAAAGACATTTACACGGATATACTAAAATAAACAAACAAACAATGAGGAAAACATTAGCGTTGTGACGAAGCTGCCAGCTTCTTCCGAATGTACTCGCGAACTTTAATTTTACTTTACTTTTACTTTTTTTTATTTTTACTTTTTTTATTATGTGTACCTACATGCATCATCTGCCTAGCCTTTTCCCGACCACGTTGGGGTCGGATTCCACTCTAACCGGATGCAGCTGAACACCAATATTTTACATGGAGCGACTGCCTATCTGACCTCCACAACCCATTTAATACTGGGTAATACGATACTCTTTGGTAAGACTGGTTGTCGGACTTTCGGGTCACTGACTACCTGTAACGACTGTCAAAGATCTACAAATGACAGCCGGGACCAACGGCTTAACGTGCTTTGCGAGGCACTGAGGAAACTCGGTGTGTATGATGGTCACTCATCTATTGACTGACCTAGGCAAGTTCGGCTTAACCTGAGAACGACTCGAGCGGGTGTTATTGCTAAAATTATAACTCTTCCTTCTAGCTTTGCTGTGGTCGGATAAAAAAACAGCCAAATCGGTCGAGCAGTTTTTAGTTACGTTGGCTTCATACATTTATAAGGCGATTGATTTTAATTTATAAGTTTAAATGGATAGTTAGGTACTTACATTTCTACGTTGTTTTTTTCGTTCTACTGGAGTTATAATAAACTTAAGAGTGAAATTTTATGTTAATACAGTGAAAACCAGAACTTTGAGGAAACTTCATATTACTTTAATCTATGGGAAACTTGCGAAATGAACCAACTGTGAAAATTTTAATCATACCTTCAACAACAAATATAAAATTTAGAAGGTACCTAGGAGTTGAAATAATATTACTTATTTACAAAACTTTTAGTTTTTTCTAGAGATCTTTACTTAATTTATTAAAACTACTGCTAAAATTTACCTAATTGTTCTTTATTTAAAATGATACAGAAAATGGAAACATTATCAGTAAAATAAATTCAATGGACATCGCCATCTAGTGGTTGGTTTGTGAACTAAACGCTGGATTGTTGTTAAAAATCGTTTTGTTCAGCGTTGGGCCAATTCCAGAGTTTCAAGTTCAAATGAAAATGTTAACACATATCTAGTATACGGACAGATCCGAAAATGGCCCATGAATTATAGAACCAACATCAGAATGAACTACCAAATAATCTGGACTGGGCACACTAATAAAAATAAACACTTTATAGAACCTACCGTAACTAGGCTGAATGAATGACACCTTTACCTAACAAAAACATTTTTTGATGTTGCAACTTAGTTGCTACTCTCTCGCTCACACAGATAATGTCGTCCTTTTCTTTTCAAACGTAACGTAGCTTCCTGTTGATTGATAATTCGAATTCTAGAACGTTCTTTAAAATCTGGCAACGTCGCATCAATTTCCGGCAACCTTCGTTTATGTTATAATGCTGGTCCCAGACTTGAGGCTTTTATCCAACTACACAAAAAAGAAGGTTATGTATTTTAAATAAACATCACGTTTAGAAATAATTGATAAGAATGTATGTACTTAATATTTAATTGTGAAAATGGTTGTATGAGTCTAACTTAAGCCGCACTTGCCTGAGTTGGTCTACCCATGAATGGAATGGGTGACCACTATTACATACCGAGTTTCCTCCTTCCTTAATTTAGGCTATTGCTATCTTTTTCTCTCTAATAAAACGAGAAAGAGACGGACGTAATTTAGAGCTGTCAAATTTTGTTGGAACTAATATTTCCATACAAATGAAGGGTGCACGTAAAAACATGTCGACTAAAAACACGGTGAAGCGAAAGGCATAAACTAGTTTGATATCTCTAACTTAGTTCATATAGCTATAGCCGTCCTTTTCTCGCACTGCCTTTTAGTAAAAGATAGCAATAGCCTAAATTAAGTTTAGTTTGTGCACAACAGAATCGACACCATTATTGCTTTGCTGGATAATACTTTTGTTTTCGTAGTAAGCAATTTAGTTCTAAATTATGGTGTTTCTTAAAATGTTGTCATTAACTACGAAGTACCTAACTAAGTGCCTACGGTGCCTACTAAGAACGAAACAAAAATCAGTAATGCAATTGTCTGGTACCGGCATTACATTTTTTTTCACACCATCGTCAATCGTAGGTAGATCAACATACGATAATTCTTTTTTTGAAGGTAGTCGTAAACTCGTACCAAAGCGTCGTTTTTCCAACACCGTGTTGCCGTTCTTCTTATTCCGGACGGCCAGCGAAGCGCGCGTTGCTAGCAAAACTTTATTTCTTTATATTAGTTGATTACTGCTAAATTACTCGTGATTGGTGGTAAACTGAATTAAAATTGAAGTTGTTATGGGTAAGTCAGTAATTTTCATCTCAAAACTGTTGTAAATTATGATTTTTGTTCGATATGAGAAACGTGCCACAAGGTGACGCCATTTTCAGGTAATAATTCTTTGTTCGAAATTTACTACGTCCCCACGTAGTAAATTTAAAATGTATAATGACGACAGTCATTATACTTTAAAGTGCAAACAGTAAGACATTACTGTTTGCACTTTAGATCTAAATAACTAGAAAACGAATAGTTTTTGTGACAATAATTATTAAATTATACGCCATTAGAACTTGATTTTCGTAAACGTGATCCAAATGTAGCTGGTGAATTCAGCTGACACGAAAATCAAGATCAAAATCTATTCGTTTTTAACCGACTTCCAAAAGGAGGAGGTTCTCAATTCGATTGGTATTTTTTTTTTTACAGAACCTAGTTAGCGAAAACTAAAAACCAGTGTTTAATGTTCCCCGTTCCCACCGCTGGGATTCGGGCCTTCTCTTTGTGAGAGGATCACCACGCGGGTGTAAAAATCGAAGGCACCTTCGATTTTTCAAACTTTTGAAATCTAGATTTCGATTTTTAAATGGAATCTAAATGAGCATCACAATATTGATTGTGGTATTTCTTAATAGTTCTCCTGTCTCCTAACTGTACTTGCCGAACAATAAGTTTACCAAACGTGAATGAACACACGCCTAATCAATTTAGATCTACACTAATATTATAAAGAGGAAAGATTTGTATTTTTGTGTGTGTGTATGTTTGTAATGAATAAACTCAAAAACTACTGTGCCGATTTAAAAAATTCTTTCACCAATAGATAGCCACGTCTTTACTGAGTAACATAGGCTATATTTTATCCCCGTAATCCCACGGAAATGGAAACTACGCGTGTGACACCGCGTGACGTCCGCTAGTACCTAATATAGCGAAACGGCCATTTTGTGATCGTATTTTGTTTTGTTGGCGAATCGAGGAAGTTAAGAAACGGGATGTTACCAGTAATACCCGGTTTTATCTCGATGATTTTATTTACTGTGTTCTTCTTAGCATATCGATGGCATCATGGCAATCTATATAGGCATGACGACAGTATCAAAAAATTGCAAATCAATTTAGTCCGTCAGTTAGAGTATTGGAAAAAATGGATATTTTTTGTTTTTCTAAATCAATGAATTTCTAAAACAAAGAACGCATGACTCAACAAAACTCGGGAGCCCGCTCGTGACGTCAGAACGCCCGCGCGTGACGAATTGAGAATTTTAAAAGCGTCGTATCTTCGTCAATTTTAGTTTACGTAACAAAAGAAAAAATACGGGTCAAATATAAGTCGTAGCTGTAAGGAGGGTGTTCGCAGTTCAAATGATACCACTGACTTGTGGTTGACCGTATTTTCAACAAGATAATAAAATCAGACTGTTATCTTTTCGGTGAACTTGGCCCTAAGTAGTTTGGAGTTTTTGGTAGCGTCCATCAGTTCCTGTAGTGAACAAACAACAGGATACGCAGGACACGATGATGAGTGCCCCATTCAATGTGGATTCGTTCGTCTAGTGGTCGCAAACCGCAACTGCTAACCTCCTGCGTTCGATTCCCAGGTTGGACAAATTGTTATTGCGTTTTTTCATCAAGAATTTCACTGTGTCAGCCAGGTTATTTTTTTATAAAGCATTCAGAAGTAGGAGGCCCGCGAAGCAGGGCTTCGTCGACCGGGTCTCCCTCGACTCGGATGCAAGAGCATAACAGTTCAATTTCTGGTGGTCATTAACTAAAAAAATAAATTTTTGGTTCCAATTTCACGATAAAATGGGGATTAATTTTGGTGATCATTTACTAATTTTGGCAATCAAAAGTGATTTTTTTGCCGTTACATTTTGCTAAATCTGGTGGTTCGTTAATTGTATGCCGTTGATAAGTATGTATTTGATTATGTTAAATAAATCCCATAGCAAAATAGGTGCATGGGTTGTAAAATCGAACCTACAGTACAACTGGAATCAAAATCAAAATATTTTATTTCACTTAAGGTGGATCCCCGAGCAAATGACGTTGAGCGAGCAGTTTTTTGGAGCCTACTCCTCTGGGTCGGGGGGCTTTCGGGACCAGGACCGCGGTCCCGGATTCCCCTTAAATATTTTTGAGTGGTATTTTGGGACCACAAGAAAACAAAATTTAGAGTACAGTAAGCTGAAATAATATTGTGATCAACAATTACATGAATTTATTTTCAAGACTGGGTTATCCAAAAGAAATACCAATTATTAAAAAAATACATTAAATTACTACAATATTCTTGACTCCAAAATTGTCGTTTCATATTTTTTTTAAGTTGCTTAATGTTTAATAAATCCCCTCACAACAAAACCACAGAAATGAGAAATAATGATTTATAAAATGCTACTCCTCGTAAAGTAACCATTATTTTGATTTGCTACTTATAGTAATGCATAGGCAATTTTCGGCCTGCAGTGACTGACGTAACAACCATTTCGTAGTGCAAGCTGATTAGAACTTTATTGTAACAGTATTTCAAACGAAATTTGAACCACCACAAAAAGAGTTGCTAATCTCAGGTATTAAGCTTAGATGGGCACTTTTAGAACGTCGAAAAAGGTGCACGGTTCGGACAACCGTTTCCTATTAAGAAGAACCGGCAAGAAACTCCATGGTTGGGTACTGAGATAATATTTACAAAACCATTGTTGATGGTAACTGTGGAACTAATGGCGCTAGCATCGCTTGTACCAAACATCGTGATTGGTTGAAAATCTGTCAATGTCATTAACCGACTTCCAAAAGGAGGAGGTTCTCAATTCGTATGGTATTTTTTTTTTTTTTTATTATGTACACCGATTATGCTGACATTAATGATCCGATTTACGTTATTCTTCTTTAGTTTGATGCGTAATAGTTGCCATTTGGTCCCATAAAAATTTAACATAGTTTGGCCCAGTAGTTTTCATTTTATGAACATTTTTACTTCAGTCGTGTGGTATAATTTCATGTATGTTCACCGATTTCTCCTCCATTTGTGGAGCGATTCTCAAAATTCTTTTTAGGGTTCCGTAGTCAACTAGGAACCCTTATAGTTTCGCCATGTCTGTCCGTCCGTCCGTCTGTCCGTCCTCGCTTAATCTCTGTGACCGTTAGCACTAGAAAGCTGAAATTTGGTACCAATATGTATATCAATCACGCCGACAAAGTGGTAAAATAAAAATTGGAAAAAAATGTTTTATTAGGGTAGCCCCCCTATATGTAAAGTGGGAAGTGTTTTTTTTTTCATTTCAACCCTAACGTGTGATATATTGTTGGAAAGGTATTTAAAAATAAATAGGGGTTTTCTAAAATCATTTTTTGATAATGTCAATAATTTCGGAAATAATCGCTCCAAAAGTAAAAAACAATGTGTCCCCCCCCTCTAACTTTTGAACCATAAGTTTAGAAAATATGAAAAAATTCTGAAAAGTAGAACTTTATAAGGACTTTCTAGGAAAATCATTTTGAACTTGATGGAAACATTTTTTGTACAAAAAAGACAAAAAGTTGTACAAAATAATTTCTGGACTAAGTTTGTAGTATATTCGTATATGAAAGCATTTTCACATAATGGATACCCACCTTTAAACTCATAAGTGGGAACACTTATTGTGACGGACGGGAAACTACGGAAACCTACACTGAGCGTGGCCCGACACGCTCTTGGCCGGTTTTTTTTATTTGAAAGAGTATACTCCTGAGATGGTCGCATTCTTTCTTTCTTTATTTCTTTAAAAGTAGATGGTAAATCGGTCGAGATTGCTGCAATCACTTGGATGTTTATTTATACAATACAACATCATGACGTAACATCACGTCTGTATGCTCTGAGGGGTACGCAGATGTGTACAATACACCCAAATTTCGACAGTTTAGGTACTTATGTTAAGTTCCATCTATTGGGGATAAGCCTATTACCATGACATGTATTGTTAACAATGTAAAATAAATGCATAGCAAATATTTGTACTTGATATTACAACTAAAAATGGAAAAATAAAAAAAACTAAATGAATCAAACAAAGGTCACCGACTTCTGAAGCTAAAGATATTTTTCACTTTTGTGTGTTTTTTGAAGTCGGTTTTATTTTTAAAAAAGAAAAAAGTTTTTTTATATTTCAAAATAGTTTGACCTCATTGGTCAGATTGGGTCTAAGCTATGGAAGCGCCATCTACAATGAGCTTTGACAGCCTTTCCCATTGTCAGAAAATCTCTTTTTTTTTTCAGATAGTGACGTTTGACGAAGATTACCGAGGATTACCGAACGTTGCCGAGTCCACACGAACGCTTTTCTCCATGAACTACCAAGCTCCAGTTGAAGCTATATTGTCCAGAGCAGTACCTACTACAGTATCTTGGGAAGACAAGGTGGACGTACTACCCCATCAGGTCTTCAAGACTACGTCGTTGAAATCCAGCAGGAACACGTAGGTAAATTACTAAAATCATTTTAGTTTCGTGTTTTGTTTTCAGGTTTTATATAACAAAACCTCAATAGGATTAACATTGAAAATGGGATATACACACATCAAAAAAAGTTTGCGATCACTTTGAAAAATCGAAATCTTTTTTGTTAGATTTAGATTTGTTCACATGTTGTTTATATTATTATTATGATTTCTTCTTCTTTTTAGATTTATAAAAAATAAAAAATTGTTTTATTTTTTAATTTCAAACAGGGTATTTCTATTTAAAGAAAACACACAAAAAAGATTTTATCTTGATAAAGTTCATTAAAAAAAAAAATATTAGCTTATGTTAGTGATCACAAACTTTTTTTAATGTGTAGATATAAGTAAAACAAAGGACAATGCATCAGAACCTAGAAAAATCACGAGTCGACGTTACGGAAATCGACATGACGGGAATGATTCATTATTACCATTTGTTTTGGTTCAATGCCTATAGTCTGAGGTGAATGTTTTTTTTTTTATTTCGGCAAAGCACTACGCGTCTTTACAGCATAAATATTTTTTGAATATTCAAATTGTGTATATAAATAGAATATCATAGATAAACATGATTAATAAAAACTAATAGTTACTTTTAGACACAAATTAACATTTATTTGTGTTCTGAATTCAAAAATATGAAATAAATCTAATCATTTTTTATATTAGTCTGTTTAGCGGCTTCATACCTTTGCTTCTCCTTCAACCTGGCGAAAAAAAAGTGCAGAAAAAAAGAAAATTAAAATCATAGTTTCCTCATTATTTATGACAAAAGTATTTTTCGTTCCCTTATTTTATTTCTTCAAAAGTGTATTGAAAAACGTCGTTTGATACACGTGGACATTAATTGTTATTGCAGTTCTCGGCTTAAAAACACCCTCGCCTACGGCTCGGGAGTTAATTCCGCCTCGGATGCAATAACAGACTTTCTCCACTTGTATCAAAATGTACTAGTTCCGTACGGGAATCGCACCAGCCACTGTGCCAACCGTGTCGTATCGTCAATCGATCAAGCAAACTGGGATACTACAGTATACTTTCTCAAGTTATTATGCCTTGTGACTGGGCTGTAGCTTTGTTTTTTTTTTTGTATTTTTGACATTCAAAAGTGCCGTAAATGCTTTGATTTTGAAACATGTGCACGCTGACTGTATCGTTGGTATCGTGGCCGTTTTGCGTTTGCAAGTTGAAACCGTGTATAAGTAGCCGTGGACAAAGGCTCATAGGTATTTTCTTTTGTAAAGAAGAAATTCATCATCATCATCCTATTAATGTTCCCACTGCTGGGACACAGGCCTCCTCTCTATGAGAGGGAATGGGCTATAATCCACCACGCGGGCCCAGTGCGGATTGGTAGATGTCGCATGTCTTTGAATAGGGTAGATGCATGATTTTTTTTATCACTCTAAACAAAGCGTATTAACATCAGAAATAGCCAAGTGAAATTATTTTTTAAATATGTATTAAAAATACTAAGTTATAAGCATTTGAAACGAATGCCGTCATTCGCTGCATCGACGTACAAAATCCATACTAAATTCCGTTTATCTAGAAAGAGATAGAAACAAAAGTTTAAATGGTTATAACTTTTGTGTTATTTGGCCGATTTATGTCTTGTTTCCGCTTTTTGTCATTATTTTTATAGTACTTTTAACATTCCGTATTGAAACAAACAAAAGAAAATTTATGCAAAAATTAATTATTATTATTATTTTTTATTTTTTTTTCCTATTGTTTGGTTCTAGGACATTAGACTACTAATTAGGCCGGTTTCCTCACGATGTTTTCCTTCACCGTTTTGAGAGCAGTGGTGATGAAATAATGAATGAATTACACTAGGTAACGCGCCTGTCTAGGTTCGAGCCCACGACTTACTGTTCGTAAGTCGGGCCGCCACCACTGGGCCACCGCTGCTCCAAAAAGAAATTTAATTCGGTAAAATTTTGCAGGTCCCTGGCTGCAACTTCACGTTAGTGCTTCAATGGCCCCGTCTTGTACAAAGATGCTCGGTCGCTGAACTTGGAAGCAAAAAAGACTGTCAAGAATGATGGCCACCCACAAGATGACAACGGACGAATCAGTTGGTAAGTTATTTTATTCATCTATACTAAAAGAGGAAAGATTTGTATTTTTGTATATGTTACGGCTAATAGCCGAAGTGCAGCTACACCTAGTTTTAGCCGGCTAGAACTAGGTGCAGCCGGCCATATGCGGTTAAACCTAGGTGTATCCTCTTATCATCGGTTAGAACTAGGTTTAGCCTTCATCATAGTGGCTAGAACTAGGTGCAGCCGCACACCGGTAGTTAAACTTAAGTGTGTCTTATTTATCATCGGCTAGAACTAGGTTTTTAGTCACTTTGGTTTTGCAACCGCAGACCGGTTTGAAACCGCAGACAAAAGTTTGTATAAGTAAAATACTAACGCCATATATTTTATGTAAATTTCAGAAATTCTCAAGAATACGTTTTCATCGATGGCTGTTGTCAAAACATTCTCCATGGCGCCATCTATCATCTGCTGCCTCCGTAAATGCTGGCTTCGGGTAAACCGCCAACAGATGGCAGCACTGCGTGTCGTACACCAAGGGAAGTCGTAATTCTAGATTGTGATATAATTTTATTACATATGTACATTAAGTTCTTAAACATTATTAGTTTTAACAGTCTACCCAAGACAGATATGCAATGGTATTTTAAGAAATTAAGTACTTACAAATATTATTTTTTAACAAAAAGCTCATGCAGAATATAAAAACATCATCGATTTTTTTAAACATATTTCCAATTAATTGTTGGTAGTAACTGATTGTACAGACGCAAACAAAGTTGATTGGGAAAATTCGACATTTTCGTGTACCTACCTAACCCGAAAATGTCGAATTATCCCAATCAACTTTTAACCTAAAGCTTTAGCCGTATAAATGAAAATCTATTAAAGAATTTTGACAGATTGTAGTAGCTGATGTGCTGGCCTCTGTACACACAAAATATAAGTAACATAAGTACCTATTTTACTGCTATTTGGTACTTTTGTAATACATTAATTTTGCCAAAAACTTGTCTGGTGTCATGACGATGACGTCTTAAGGCTGGGGTATCTGCTAACGAGAGGTTTTCTCCATAAATGTGCGAAAAAATATATGTTGCTTGTTAGAATCTAAACTTTAATTGATACAATTGACATAATTCTGACTTCACTTTTAGGTACTATATGAAAAAAATATTCAAAGTGTAGTATTTTTTGTTCGAAATTTTGTAACTACTCCTAAACGGCATAAGTTTTAGTATTTTTTGACACAAATATATTTGTCACTATTTTCTTCACAAAGTGTACAATTGGCATTTTGATCTAATGATCTAATAGGCTACAATTAAATAAAAAACACTCATTTCAGGCCGCAGTGACTGACGTAACAACCGCTTTGTAGTGCAAGCTGATTAGAACTTTATTCTAACAGTATTTCAAACGAAGTTTGAACTACCTCAAATACAGTTGCTAATTTTAGCAGATACCCCAGCCTTAAAGTAGTATTGCTTTAATCTTACTTCAGGGTGGAAAAGAAATAGAACTAGAGATCTTGTATAGCTTCGTCTCTTTCCCACTCTGCTAGAAAAATGTGGTGGTACAGTGAACAAGTCCTTTTAGGGTAAAACTTATTTAAGTACTTTATTTTGTATCTTTTCTTGTTTTATTGTGTCTGGACGTACTATTAGCTAAACCTCTGTCTTTCCCGTCGAGTATTACAGGCCTGATGATGTGTTTATTGTGAACTGTTGTGTTGTAATTTGCAAACCAGGGCGTGTGATTTTTTTTTTGTGCTGTAGCACAGATAATAAAATACTTCGGCTGCAGTAACCTGTCAAATGCGAGTTGCGCTCCTGCACTATGAGTTTCGTTCCACCATGAAAAATGCCTTTTATTAAAACTCAATGTCCAAAATAAATAGCCTACAAATTCATGCAAAATAAAAATTAAAAAAAAGATTTCACTACAATGTTAAATGATTTATTTTATTATTCATATAATCCACAGCTCTTTGAAGTTAAGATATTTTTGTTATGTTTCTCAGATTTAAGTGAACAATGTAGTAAAATAGGTTTATCTGGCACGTGCTATAAGTGCACACACCGCAGTGGCGCACTCTTTTGCCGATTTTTGGCACTCTGCACTTTTCACTTTGGTAGATGGCGGTAATTTTGGTATCGTGGTTCACTAGAGCAGTCTTCTGACAGCAGGCACCTGTGTTCCTGCGTGGGCCCTTCCCAGCTTAGGTTTATTTTTTTTTTCTTTTGTTATGAGTGGATAATGCCCACGGACACCTCGACTGCCTCCCTAGTTTGTGAGGCAGTCGAGGTAGTGCAGACTCGAACTGGCTAAAAACTACTCTCAATCAGTGTTCCTCTGACGTGATGGGAGACCTTGTTGCAGCTCCTGCAACGGCAAAAAGACTGCAGTTTAGCTCCACGGAGCACGATTAGTGTTTGGTAGAAAGCAAACATCTCTTCGCGATTTCTGGCTCCTTTTTCCTGTGCTTGAGCTTTGCCGAGAAGGTACTGTATGTGAAAAAACAGCAATTGTTAGTTTTTTCGATCTCCTCCGGGGTGATGCCTACTTTAATAGTCGTGAGCTCAGTGGCGCTGCGTGGGCCCTAATCGCCCACTCAGTGTCACCGCCACAGTTTCCTACCCTCTCAGCTAAGTGATCTTTTCTTTAACAGTCGTGAGCTGTGTCGCTACGTGGGCCCTCATTGCCCACTCAGTGTCACCGCCACAGTTTCCTACCCTCACAGTTAAGGGATCTTTTCTTCTTTAAAAGTCGTGAGGTATCTGTGTTCCTGCGTGGGCCCTTCCCAGCGTGGGGTTATTTTTTTTTTCTTTTGTTAGGAGTGGATAATGCCCACGGACACCTCGACTGCCTCCCTAGTTTGTGAGGCAGTCGAGGTAGTGCAGACTCGAACCGGCTAAAAACCACTCTCAATCAGTGTCCCTCTGACGTGATGGGAGACCTTGTTGCAGCTCCTGCAACGACAAAAAGACTGCAGTTTAGCTCCACGGAGCACGATTAGTGTTTGGTAGAAAGCAAACATCTCTTCGCGATTTCTGGCTCCTTTTTCCTGTGCTTAAGCTTTGCCGAGAAGGTACTGTATGTGAAAAAACAGCAATTGTTAGTTTTTTCGATCTCCTCCGGGGTGGTGCCTACTTTAACAGTCGTGAGCTCAGTAGCGCTGCGTGGGCCCTCATCGCCCACTCAGTGCCACCGCCACAGTTTTCTACCCTCACAGCTAAGTGATCTTTTCTTTAACAGTCGTGAGCTGTGTCACTGCGTGGGCCCTCATCGCCCACTCAGTGTCACCGCCACAGTTTCCTACCCTCACAGTTATGGAATCTTTTCTTCTTTTAAAAGTCGTGAGCTCTGTGGCGCTGCATGGGCCCTTCATCACACACGCAGGACCACAGTCTCAATCCTTCCCAGCTTAGGGGATTTTTTTTCTTTTGTTAGGAGTGGATAATGCCCACGGACACCTCGACTGCCTCCCTAGTTTGTGAGGCAGTCGAAGTAGTGCAGACTCGAACCGGCTAAAAACCACTCTCAATCAGTGTCCCTCTGACGTGATGGGAGACCTTGTTGCAGCTCCTGCAACGGCAAAAAGACTGCAGTTTAGCTCCGCGGAGCACGATTAGTGTTTGGTAGAAAGCAAACATCTCTTCGCGATTTCTGGCTCCTTTTTCCTGTGCTTGAGCTTTGCCGAGAAGGTACTGTATGTGAAAAAACAGCAATTGTTAGTTTTTTCGATCTCCTCCGGGGTGGTGCCTACTTTAATAGTCGTGAGCTCAGTAGCGCTGCGTGGGCCCTCATCACCCACTCAGTGCCACCGCCATAGTTTCCTACCCTCACAGCTAAGTGATCTTTTCTTTAACAGTCGTGAGCTGTGTCGCTGCGTGGGCCCTCATCGCCCACTCAGTGTCACCGCCACAGTTTCCTACCCTCACAGTTAAGGGATCTTTTCTTCTTTAAAAGTCGTGAGGTATCTGTGGCGCTGCGTGGGCCCTCAACGCCCACACAGTGCTACAGTCTTCAAATTTTGAGTACGTTGACTACCAGGCTGTCTAGATCCCCTGGCCAGTTTGGGGGGGAGGGTTACAATACGCCATGCTCAGGACCAAGAGGTCCTGAGCTGAGGTGCAGTGGTTGCTGTTCGCCTGGAGGAAACGGAAGTGTGCCATCAATTTCTTATCCTACCACAGGCTGGGAGTTGGCCGAACAGGTGCTTGGTTGCGAACTTGCAAGGGAAGTGCGGCCCTCACAGCCTTGGTCCACCGCTTGCTGCGCTTTCTGGGCGCGCCGCAAGGCTTGCCGCGGAGCACGATTAGTGTTTGGTAGAAAGCAAACATCTCTTCGCGATTTCTGGCTCCTTTTTCCTGTGCTTGAGCTTTGCCGAGAAGGTACTGTATGTGAAAAAACAGCAATTGTTAGTTTTTTCGATCTCCTCCGGGGTGGTGCCTACTTTAATAGTCGTGAGCTCAGTAGCGCTGCGTGGGCCCTCATCACCCACTCAGTGCCACCGCCATAGTTTCCTACCCTCACAGCTAAGTGATCTTTTCTTTAACAGTCGTGAGCTGTGTCGCTGCGTGGGCCCTCATCGCCCACTCAGTGTCACCGCCACAGTTTCCTACCCTCACAGTTAAGGGATCTTTTCTTCTTTAAAAGTCGTGAGGTATCTGTGGCGCTGCGTGGGCCCTCAACGCCCACACAGTGCTACAGTCTTCAAATTTTGAGTACGTTGACTACCAGGCTGTCTAGATCCCCTGGCCAGTTTGGGGGGGAGGGTTACAATACGCCATGCTCAGGACCAAGAGGTCCTGAGCTGAGGTGCAGTGGTTGCTGTTCGCCTGGAGGAAACGGAAGTGTGCCATCAATTTCTTATCCTACCACAGGCTGGGAGTTGGCCGAACAGGTGCTTGGTTGCGAACTTGCAAGGGAAGTGCGGCCCTCACAGCCTTGGTCCACCGCTTGCTGCGCTTTCTGGGCGCGCCGCAAGCCTTGCCGCGGAGCACGATTAGTGTTTGGTAGAAAGCAAACATCTCTTCGTGATTCCTGGCTACTTTTTCCAGTGCTTTGCCGAGAAGCTACTGTATGTGAAAAAACAGCAATTGTTAGTTTTTTCGATCTCCTCCGGGGTGGTGCCTTCTTTAACAGTCGTGAGCTCAGTAGCGCTGCGTGGGCCCTCATCGCCCACTCAGTGCCACCGCCACATTTTTCTACCCTCACAGCTTGGTGATCTTTTCTTTAACAGTCGTGAGCTGTGTCACTGCGTGGGCCCTTATCACCCACTCAGTGTCATCGCCACAACGTACTACCCTCACAGCCAAGGGATTTTTTTTTGAACAGTCGTAAGGTATCTGTGGCGCTGCGTGGGCCCTCAACGCCCACACAGTGCTACAGTCTTCAAACTTTGAGAACGTTGACTACCAGGCTGTCTAGATCCCCTGGCCAGTTTGGGGGGGGAGGGTTACAATACGCCATGCTCAGGACCAAGAGGTCCTGAGCTGAGGCGCAGTGGTTGATGTTCGCTTGGAGGAAACGGAAGTGTGCCATCAATTTCTTATCCTACCACAGGCTGGGAGTTGGCCGAACAGGTGCTTGGTTGTGAACTTGCGAGGGAGGTGCGGCCCCCGCAGCCTTGTTCCACCACTTGCTTGCGCTTTCTGGGCGCGCCGCAAGCCTTGCCGGCTATTCTGTTTCCCACGTCATTTCCTGCAGCGGCCCTGCCCTCACAGTTAAGGCTGCAGTCTTGCAAAATTCACTCGCTGCGAATTATTTGCGCAACAAAGTATATTTTTTTTTAAACAAACGGATGAAATATTACGAAATATTATTATTGCACATAAGTAACCATAATATAAGTAATAGCTAGTTATTTTTTTAAGTTCATTTAAGTGGATTATGTTCGGTAAATCAAGCGCTAGATACAGGTCTTTCGTGCCCAACATCATTTCGAGTTGTGTTTGCGCGCTTAGTTTATGGCAATAAAGAATTAATTTACAAATCTGTTCAGTGCATAATGACCTCAACATACTCGTCTTCAAAATGCGCTTATTAGTTTTTTCCAACTATCTTTCATTTTCTTAATTCAGAGGTCACAATTTCATCAAATTTCTCTGTTTTTATCTTTTAATAAACGGGTTGTTTAATAAAAACTATGCATCGTAAGTATCTTCTAAGGTAAGGTCTTTTGAGCGGTCGTGAGGTATCTGTGGTCTTGCGTGGGCCTTCATCGCACACGCAGGACCACAGTCTCAATCCTTCCCAGCTTAGGGGTTTTTTTGTTTCTTTTGTCAGGAGTGGATAATCCCCACGGACACTTCGACTGCCTCACTAGTTTGTGAGACAATCGAGGTAGTGCAGACTCGAACAGGCTAAAAACCACTCCCACCAGTGTCCCTCTGACGTGATGAGAGACCTTGTTTGCGGATTTTTATCCTTGTTTAGCGACGATTTGTAAGGAGGCCCAAGAGACCACACGCTTAGGGATCTTTTACCTCTAGTTGGTTATGCTGTGACCACTATATTTTCTTAGCGATACGAGCAGTCCTGAGACATCCGTTGCGCTGCGTGGGCCCTCATTGCCCACGTAGTACGACAGTCTCAAACTCTCCCAGTCTAGGAAAGTATTGTCAGCGGCAAAAAGACTGTAGTTTGGCTCCGCGGAGCACGATTAGTGTTTGGTAGAAAGCAAACATCTCCTCGCGATTCCTGGCTACTTTTTCCTTTGCCGGGAAGGTACTGTGTGTGAAAAAACAGGAATTGTTAGTTTTTTCGAGTGCCTTCTTTAACAGTCGTGAGCTCAGTGGCGCTGCGTGGGCCCTCATCGCCCACTCAGTGTCACCGCAACAGTTTCCTACCCTCACAGCTAAGTGATCTTTTTTTTAACAGTCGTGAGCTGTGTCGCTGCGTGGGCCCTCATCGCCCACTCAGTGTCACCGCCACAGTTTCCTACCCTCATAGTTAAGGGATCTTTTCTTCTTTTAAAGTCGTGAGGTATTTGTGGCGCTGCGTGGGCCCTCCTCGCCCACTCAGTGTCACCGCCACAGACTCCAACTCTCACAGCTAATGGATCTTATCTTCTTGACCGGTCGTGAGGTATCTGTGGTCTTGCGTGGGCCTTCATCGCACACGCAGGGCCACAGTCTCAATCCTTCCCAGCTTAGAGGTTTTTTGTTTCTTTGTCAGGAGTGGATAATCCCCACGGACACTTCGACTGCCTCACTAGTTTGTGAGACAATCGAGGTAGTGCAGACTCGAACCGGCTAAAAACCACTCCCACCAGTGTCCCTCTGACGTGATGAGAGACCTTGTTTGCGGATTTTCATCCTTGTTTAGCAACGATTTGTAAGGAGGCCCAAGAGACCACACGCTTAGGGATCTTTTACCTCTGGTTGGTTATGCTGTGACCACTATATTTTCTTAGCGATACGAGCAGTCCTGAGACATCCGTTGCGCTGCGTGGGCCCTCATTGCCCACGTAGTACGACAGTCTCAAACTCTCCCAGTCTAGGAAAGTATTGTCAGTGGCAAAAAGACTGTAGTTTGGCTCCGCGGAGCACGATTAGTGTTTGGTAGAAAGCAAACATCTCTTCGCGATTCCTGGATACTTTTTCCTTTGCCGGGAAGGTAATGTGTGTGAAAAAACAGGAATTGTTAGTTTTTTCGATCTCCTTCGGGGTAGTGCCTTCTTTAACGGTCGTGAGCTCAGTGGCACTGCGTGGGCCCTCATCGCCCACTCAGTGTCACCGCCACAGTTTCCTACCCTCACAGCTAAGTGATCTTTTTTTTAACAGTCGTGAGTAGGGCTTGCAATATCCGTTCATTTTTACTATCCGGATAATACGGATATCAATATTTTACTATCCGGATTATCCGGATAATGCGGATAATACGGATATTTTTTAGTTTTTATTCTAAATAAAACTAATAAACTTTTGTAACACGTTTGAAAACTTTTGTAACACGTCTCTCAAGCAAAATGACAAAGAAATAATAAACTATACCAATATTTCAAGCAACAATCACCTAAGAAAACTAGTTCACTCTCTAAAATTATACAATAGAAAACCCGATATTGCACAAATAATTTGTATCGATTCTTCTCATACTTATAACAATTCCAATTCAAAATGAGATCTTACATTTATCACAAAATCCTAATCAAATAAACCTATTTGAAACATAATAATTAAATAAAAATTTCACTTTAGAACAAGAACTGGTTTTAAGTGAGAAGCGACCGTGCGTGCGATACAATACTATACAATCTTGAAAATACGTGCAGTATGGATAAGTTTAACTTTAACAAGTGGTCAATGTTGTTATGATCTCTGTCACTAAATTGATTATTGTGTTGTGATTTGCGAAGTGAATAAACAATTGCAAGAGTGATTAGCTCTATATTAATAGTACATTATGGTACAAGTGTGTAATGTTGGTGATTACCGTTGAGGCGCTATTGAGACCCGAGCCGTCAGGCGAGGATCTTAAGAGAGCCGAGGACGGTAATCATCAATACACACGTGTATCATACGACGTTTTTCAACACACTTGTGAAGAAAATAATACTAATAAAAAAAAAATTAGTACATAATAGATATTTGTCCTTGGAGTTTTCAGGTAGTAAACTTTCCATAACGTTAAAGGCTTCATCTTATATCGGGCGGTGTACAACATAAATCATTTTCTTCATAACTAGTACTAGTAGACATTTTAATTAATAAATTATAGTTATAATTTCAACAGTGAAAACGAGTTGTGAAAAATGTTTCGCAATTGTGGGAAAAATTAATCAGTTTTTCTATGCGCGCGCATGTAACAATGGCGATCGGCCATAGACTAAAATAATGAGGTTTTTTTTGGCTTTTCGCGGTTATCTTTTCAGCCACGTACAAAATGGGGAATTCAAAGTTAGAAAACAAAAGTTATATTTGAGTGAAAGTTTTTTTTATTATAAACGTACAAGTTTAAATTATCTATTTAAATATGAAGTTGCATAAAATGAGCAAGCAATATGTACATTAATTTATTTGTACTATTTATTGAACATTATTTTTTGTATCGAAACTTTTCTAAGAACAAAGCAACAAGCACCTCAACCTATAAAAAAATTCTATAACTCTCTTGTGAATAATAGTAATGAAAAAGTCACAGTTTGATTATAGGTGTCTTTACGTACCTAATTGCAGTGAAATTAGAGCCATTTTATGAGCAAGTGTGTTGAAAAATAATAAATAACGTAATAACAGTTATGTACTTAGCAGATCACAGCTTTTTATTTAATTTTTAAAATAAAAATACAACTATCCGTATTATCCGAAAAATCCGGATAATGATGCATGTAATATCCGGATTCGAAAATCGGCGGATATCCGGATAATACGGATATCCGGATATCCGGATTGCAAGCCCTAGTCGTGAGCTGTGTCGCTTCGTGGGCCCTCATCGCCCACTCATTGTCACCGCCACAGTTTTCTACCCTCACAGTTAAGGGATCTTATGTTCTTGAGCGGTCGTGAGGTATCTGTGGTCTTGCGTGGGCCTTCATCGCACACGCAGGACCACAGTCTCAATCCTTCCCAGCTTAGGGGTTTTTTTGTTTCTTTTGTCAGGAGTGGATAATCCCCACGGACACTTCGACTGCCTCACTAGTTTGTGAGACAATCGAGGTAGCGCAGACTCGAACAGGCTAAAAACCACTCCCACCAGTGTCCCTCTGACGTGATGAGAGACCTTGTTTGCGGATTTTTATCCTTGTTTAGCGACGATTTGTAAGGAGGCCCAAGAGACCACACGCTTAGGGATCTTTTACCTCTAGTTGGTTATGCTGTGACCACTATATTTTCTTAGCGATACGAGGAGTCCTGAGACATCCGTTGCGCTGCGTGGGCCCTCATTGCCCACGTAGTACGACAGTCTCAAACTCTCCCAGTCTAGGAAAGTATTGTCAGCGGCAAAAGGACTGTAGTTTGGCTCCGCGGAGCACGATTAGTGTTTGGTAGAAAGCAAACATCTCTTCGTGATTCCTGGCTACTTTTTCCAGTGCTTAATAAGCTTTGCCGAGAAGGTACTGTATGTGAAAAAACAGGAATTGTTAGTTTGTTCGATCTCCTCGGGGGTGGTGCCTTCTTTAACAGACGTGAGCTCAGTGGCGCTGCGTGGGCCCTCATTGCCCACTGTGTCACCGCCACAGACTCCTACCCTCACAGCTAAGTGATCTTTTCTTTAACAGTCGTGAGCTCAGTGGCGCTGCGTGGGCCCTCATTGCCCACTCAGTGTCACTGCCACAGACTCCTACCCTCACAGCTAAGAGATCTTTTCTTTAACAGTCGTGTCCCTGACTCGGTATCCGTTGTGTTGGGGATGTCTTCGGTGAAGCAGGAGTAGTACCACGGAGAGACGCATCTGCCCTGCGGCACTCCGGCTGCGATAGGTCGGGCGCTTGATAGCGCGCCGTTAACCACCACCCTGAAAGTTCTGTCTGTAAGAAAAGAGGAGACCACCTGTATCAAGCGACGAGGTGCGTCTGTCATCAACAGTTTGTACAGCAGCAGCAGTTGCCATTTTTTGTCGAATGCTTTTTCCATGTCGAGGAACACTGCAACTGCTCGCTCCTTCTTCTTCAGCGCTGCCGTGAGCAGGTGTTGCACCTTCGACAGCTGGAACGTCGTGGAGTGTTCCGAGCGAAACCCGAACTGCTCGGGGCGCGGCGTCACATGTTGTTGTAGGTGTCTCAGCAGGAGTTGCTCAAACACCTTGGAGATGCAGGAGAGGAGTGTGATGGGCCGATAGCTCTCAGGCTTCAGGACATCTTTTTGCGGCTTTGGCAGCATAATGACGCGCCCCTCCTTCCGCGCAGCCGGGAAAACCCTGGTGCGCAGGATCCCTGTAAACAGGCGCGCCAGTGCCGCAACGGTACGGTACGGCAAGTGGCGCAGCACTGTGTTCGTGATCCCATCTGGACCCGGGGCCTTTCTTGGCTTCGTTCTAAGGATGGCGCGTCTCACTGCGCACGGAGAAAAGAAAACTGGATCTTCATCTGGAGCTATCGGCGAGGCAAAGTACTCTCCAAGGTGCCTCTCGACTGCTGCGATGTGCTCGGGGTCGTCGGTCGGGTTCGGCTGGAACTGACGCTCCAGGTGTTCCGCGAAGATCTCCGCTTGGTCTGCTGCGAGGTATCTGGGCGCCCCGTCGCTGTGGCGTAGAGGGCGCACCGGGGCTGGGGTATTCGAGAGCGTTCTGCAGAGCTTGTGCAGCGACGCCCAGTCTCCCTCTGCGGCGTCGATGCGTTCCTCCCAGCCCGCGGCGATTAACTCCTGGAGCTTGGCCCTGACCTTCTCCGCCAGACGGTTAAGATCCCGCTTGGTGGTGGGACATCCAGTGTCTTGCCACCGCGTGCGTGTAGGCGCCTCCTTTGAGCGATCATGTGCTTGATGTGGGCGGGGAGGGGTTTGTAAACAATCCCCCCCGGCGTCGTCGGCATTGTGGTTGTCGCCTCTTCTAAGGCGCGCTGGATGCAGGCGGTGACCTCTTCTCTCCAGCTTCTCTTTGAAGATGTCCCAGTCCGTGATTCGACGTGGCGCAGGAAACGAGAGTCTTGTCGGCATCTCCGATAGGACGACGAGTACAGAATGGTGATCCGACTGTAGCTCGTCGTCTATCACTTGTTGGGTGAGCTGGCAACCTAGGCCCTGGTGGATCACGATGTCCAGCATTTCCGGAGAGTGCGCCTGGTTGTCAGGGTAGTGTGTTGGAGTATCAGGGCTGGACACCGTGTATCCGTGGGCTTCCGCGTCCGTGAAGAGTCGTCCGCCCCAGGTATTCCGCGTCCGGCTGTTCCAGGCTTCTTGCTTGATGTTCAAGTCGCCGGCAAGTAGTGTCGGGTTCGGCGACATAAGAATGCTTCTCAGCTCTGTTAGGCTGAAGTCGGTGCCAGGAGGATGGTAGGCCGCGTAGATGTTCATGTCCTTGCCGGCGACGTGAAGTTGGACTCCCAACCCAACGCCTGGAAGGTAGTGGCTGTGACCTCTGGAAGCGGTTGATGGACGACCCTTTGGTTGACCAGCACCGCCAGTCCGCGGTATGTGACGCCGAGCGGTGACTTCTCGTCCCTCCTATAGGTGAGGTATCCCGGGAACCTGGTCTTGTCCGCAGGCCCCAGGAGAGTTTCCCCTATGAGCGCCACGTCGATCCTTTGTTCCCTGAGGAGGAGGCGGAGAGGGGCGACCTTTTTCTGCAGGCCGCGGGCGTTCCAGTGAAGTATCCTAAACGAGCTAGACATTGTACAGTCTTAGTAGCTCGGCCAGCCCGTCAAGGATAACTACGCCCGCATCCTGTCCCTGTCTAATAGCTTTTATTAAATCCATTAGTAGTCTTATGGTGCAGGCGGTGAATTCCTTCTGTTGATGTTGTTGCTGGCCCTCGTTCTGTGAGTGGCCAGCCTGTGGTGGGTTTTGCTGCCGCTGCTCGCGGGCGCCAGCTGGGTGTAGTTGGTCCCTGTGGATCCTGGAGCGGCGGTATATTTATACCACACCAAAGGTGCGCAAGTAGTGTGTATCTCGTTGCAAACTCGCGACTCGCGTTAACCATTGGCGTGGCGAGGACCGATGGAGCGTCGTCGGTAGATTCCAATTTCGACTCGCATGTGGCCGTTTTACGATTATTCAGTGTAGAGGGACAAATTAACAAAAGCGAAAGCCTAGACAAGTGGTTCCTCAGAGGAGGATTTAGGGGCCTTGGGAAAACCGCGATAGTTGGCCGGGTGGCCCGACTGGCCACAGAGCACACAGCTTTGGTGGCTCTGTAGCCTGAGAGATGGCCTTAAGACGGGGACAGTCGGTCGTGCCATGGTCGCCTTGGCACTTTACGCACCTGTGAGGCGCGTAGCAGTGCTTTTGGCTATGGCCGTACATCTGGCTGCGGTGGCATTGCCCTATCTGGTGCGACTTGAACGGCCTTTCAATTAGGATTCCTGAAAGGGAGCAGACAGACTTGATTTTAAAGATTGGGTGGTGTCCTTCTACCGGGTCGTAAATGACCAGTACTATATCGTACAGGTCGCCTCCACGCGTCTTGTGCACGCGGTGCATAACTGGGACGGGAATGTTTTGCTAGATGAGGTCGTTAAGGACGCCCTCGGAGAGGATTTCTTTAGGAATATTCCTAATGACGACGCGCGTGGGTGTCTCCTCGGGGATACCGAAGGTATGGAAAGCGGAGTATTTCCTTTCGACCATGAGACGAGTCAAGGCCCTATAGTCGTCGGGCGCTTGTGTATATTGGATCTTTTGATCCATACACGCTTTGGACAATTCTGTCCATTTCGCTTTGTCCAGTAGAAAAAGCGCGGGAGTGGGCTTTGGTTTCTTGGGTTTCGCGGCGGGCTTTGTGGCGGGTTTAATGGCGGTTGGCCTG
Organism: Xestia xanthographa; assembly: GCA_905147715.2. Taxonomy (NCBI): domain Eukaryota; kingdom Metazoa; phylum Arthropoda; class Insecta; order Lepidoptera; family Noctuidae; genus Xestia; species Xestia xanthographa. Next base: position 11,950,438 of record LR990671.1, read on the forward strand.
CTGGTTTGAGCAGCGGCCGACGGGGCGGGGGACAGAGGGCGGGAAGTCACGGGAGCGGTAACCGAGACATTCGCGGCGGCTTTCTTGGCCTGGGAATTTTGTCCCTTCCTCTTCTTCCCCTTTCCGACGACTTGGTAGTAGTCTTCGGAGGACGAGGCGCGTTCGAGTTCATTGAATGTCGCGCCATATTTCTTCTGTTTGAAGTACGAGTCTTCAAACAGAACCTGTCTGACAAACTTATAAAGTAGTCTGTCAGCCATAGTGAAAAACGGTCCTAAAACAGCTAAAAGTTAGCTGACATGAGTGAAGCCTAACAACCTAACTCCCCGGGTGGGTGGGCCCGGGGGTGTGTGGCCTCCCTGAACTTGTGCGAACAGGAAGGTGAGTACCTAAGGTGTGCCCTAAGCTTGTAAACCTGTCGCCAGTCTTATTGTGCGACAGGGTCCTAGGCCCACAAGAGGCTGTAGTGCGAAGGGGTAGACATTCCCAACCGACACTAGGTGAGTAGCTGTGAACGAAACCAGAGACTAGGTTTGACGAGGGAAGCCCCCAAGGCCAAGGTCCTAGCTCTCGACTCCAATGGAATGCCTCGCCCTGAAGGGGTTTGGCGGGTAGGATTGGGTCACCACCCTCTTGGCTTCGTTGGCACCGTAAGGTTTCCACCAAGAACCACGAAACTGTGGTTTTTCCCTGAAGGGCAAAAACACGCGGAGACGATGGAACCGTTATGGAAATAAATGTCTTGAAAAAGACAGTTTTGTTTGGCGTACCGAACCAACTACAATGTAGAAGATTCGTTACGGCGCAGCACCACTAAGTTTGTGTGCGAGGCGCAAACAGTAGAAATGCCACGACTGGGTGTAGTCCGGGACTACTGATGACGTCACGACTCCGCTGCTGCGGGCGGGACACAACGCAGGTACGTACGCGGGGGTCAGGCGGCGAGTGAAAAAGATTTCAGCCGCCATCGCGTCGTTATCGCTGATTGACATTTTTATTTATTATTCACAAAATCCACAACTCTTTGAAATTTTACCTTAAAATATACATTTATACTACAGCGATTACGGGTTCAGTTTAATAGCTAACAATACATTGCTTTAAGAGTACGCGTGGATGAGTGTGTAGGTGTGTGTATACTCTTTGCGCAGCGGCAGCCCTGGTCGTTCGTTACTGTGTGGTCGTAAAAGTTAACACTCTTTGAAACAAACAAACATACTTACATCACGCCTGTAATCTCCGCCTCTTTGTGGGTGGACCTATATTTTGTAGATTCTATTGAATTTATAGCCAACATTTTTTTTTTTCATTTCACAAAAATATCCTATACTTTTTAAGTAGGTAGGTACCTAACTTTTTCGTTATACTTATGCCATATTTTGTATATTCTATTGAATATAAAGCCAATCAACATTTTTTTTTTATTTCACAAAAATATCCTTTATGTACTTTCTATGTAATAAAATAGGTACTTTTTCGTTATACATAAGCCTTTTTAGAATAAGTAAATTGTACAATGAGAGGTTTTCTTTTTGAGGTATTAAAAAAAAACTTAGTTTCCAAGAACTCTATAGATGGCGTTGAACTTACTATGATAGTTAACTAACTATCATAGTAAGTAGCGTTTTGGCTTTGGCACCAACTGGTGCCAAAGCCAAAACGCTTGGAAAAAAAACATTGTGTCACGTCACATACTCTCGTTGACTGACACTTTTGCTTGCTGAGCCTTCCGAATATAACCTAGTTTTCTCGCGCTTTGTTAAAATCAGTTGTTTTAGGTTCCGTTCCTTGCATATCATACTAACTCCTAGCGCCATCTATCCAGCGACTTAGAAAGAGCTAAAAAGAAAATCCCTCACCTCCCTAAGAGGGCTTTTATGTACTTTCCATGTATGTATCTACCTAATATGTCGCTTTTGAAATGGATTATTAAAAATAATTCATTCATAAAATTATTTTTTTTGTTCTTTGACTGCTATTCATACCATTTATTTGTATTGAATTTATGAAATTAGGACAAGTAATGATTTTAGAAGCCGTGTGATAAACCACCGTCTTGTTTGATTATGTATAAATAATATATGTATGAACAAAATATTTATTGTTAATTCGAGTACGACTAGAATTATACATACCTAATGCTTTATTTTTTTTATCATTACACCTGTCATTCCTATTTTTATTTATTTGTAAACTGTGAAGTGTTTTGAAAGTTGAAATAAATCTGCAATTGTTTTTGTTGAAAATTGTCGTTTTATTTTATAAAATAAGCTGCTTTTTAATCTTTTTAGGGTTCCGTCGTCGTGACAACTTAGACTTAGAGTGGTAACTTACACTCGCTGGTAAAGATAGCAATGCGGCTAGGCAGATGATGATTTTAAGAAACTTAGAACTGCTCCATTTCTGTAACACTGATTACAAACCTAATCTTGCTAGTTTTAAAGTGGTTTTCCGTCACTACCAAGTGAAATGAAATGATGATTATTGTTGCAAGTAGGATTTTACTAACACATTCACGTCATTTTTTAAAAACTAGATGGGGTGTTTCGTATCTGACTACTCTGAGAAGAAACAGCCGAAACAAACTCAGAGGTCATACTTAGTCTCTTTTGAAGTCCAGACATAATCTTGCTCAATTCACGGACTATGCAGATTAGTAACTAGTACCTACCTACTACAGTTACCATTTGAACTCACGTCCTGGCGCACACCAAGAGCAGAGCATTTTCTGAGACAACTGAAAAATAAATCATAAGGGCCTATCAAATGGCTTAGCATGATCCTCCGTTACACCTAAAATACGGCAGCATTAATTTTGAAATAAATATATGGTAAAGTTGAGGATTAATGTTAAGTCTTATGTTTGGCGAAAACACGATTTCATAAAAAAATCTCGATAGAAAAAAATCCCAAAGTTACCTCCAACTCGAACAATAAACCGCTGGTATTCAAAAAGTACTTCAAATTAGATCATGAAACTTTGCATATACCTACTAACTGAACCAACTATAAAGCAGTCTTATGTTTTTTATTTTTTCCAAAAGACGAAAATTTGATTTTATAAAGAAAAAAAAAAAACCACTCATTTCGCACTATTCGGCCGCAGTGACTGACGTAACAACCGCTTTGTAGTGCAAGCTGATTAGAACTTTATTCTAATCTAACAGGTCTACAAACGAAGTTTGAACCACCATAAATAGAGTTGCTAATCTCGGGCTCTGACAATTCCACATATTGCAAAATTAAATACCTACCTACATGTCCAAACTTGATGCTCGAGCTTTGCAAAATGCGTGTTCAAGTATACGTTCTCGCTCTTATGGTGCTCTCCAAGTTTTAGGCCTACGCCCCAATGACCTCAGGCGATGGTTCCGACGCGTTGCAAGTTTCATCGCTAGGACTCGTGGCATTCTTCAAACATTTCCTTTTATTTGTTCAGTCGACACGTGTGTGGCTTGACCCAGCAGCTCGTGGCCACACGGCTAAGCAGCCGCGCGCAGTACAAAACCACGAGTGGCTGACTCTGGCAGAGCCACCATCAGGGATTTTAATTTTGATAACACAAACATTTAGTCGCTAATTAGTCGAAATTAGTCGCCAAATATCAGATTTGGTCGGTCACTGGTTCAAAAGATATAAGGGCTTATTGGTGGTCCTGCTGGAGAGAGCCTACCCCAGCAGAGCCACATTAATAACTCAAAAACTAGGGCACCTAGCGAAGATCTGTTTTCTCTTATATTTACTCGCTAATTAGTCGAAATTAGTCGCCAAATATCAGAACTGGTCGGTCACTGGTTCAAAAGATATAAGGGTTTATAGGTGGCCCTGCTGGAGAGAGCTTACCCCAGCAGGGCCACATTTATATCTCAAAAACTAGGGCACCTAGCGAAGATCTGTTTTCTCCCATATTTACTCGCTAATTAGTCGAAATTAGTCGCCAAGTTACAGATTTAATCGGGTCCTAGTTCAGAAGATATAATGAGTTCAATTATTAAGGTATAGTCCAAGAGCTAGATCGAAGAGTTGACGATAATATGCCAAGATTTTTTTTTTCTATTCATATGTGTAATTTAATTCTAGTTTTATCGGTCTAAAGTCCTTAGAAATGACCGAGAGAGATAAATTCTCTAATAAATACATGTTTAATGTTTTTAATAATTAAGTTAGAGTGGCTTAAACTTCTTTGAAACCATTAAACCTTGCTCTTGGTCTATTTAGTGTCAAGATAAACAGTCGCATGCAACTGTTTTACTAATTTACAATGTTGAGCTCTAATTTACGTTAGAATAATAGGGAACGTGCACAACGACGGTGCTGCCAACTGGCGTCGCCAATCCGAATCTTGTGCTCTATTAATGCTTGACATAGACTTTTCTAACAAGTGAACAGAATTAATTTTATAGTGAAAATTAATTAACTAATCATAATGCATTGTTGCATTTCTGGATGTAGGTGAGGAAAATAAATCAATTAGCGTAAAATTCTATTACTTTCCAAAGAATACTACTATCCTAACATGTTTGGGTGAAAAACGCAAAAAATGGATAAACGCAAGAGAAAAATATTTGAAAACAACTTGTTTTTGTTACACTCTGCATTGAAAGGCCCTCAAAATCAACCGTCCATGCAAACATACCAGAACCATTTATACTTCACCATACACGTGTTATATTAGACCGCACTAAAGTTCACACCGAATATCCCCTAACAGTTAATCAAAGACTCCACATGTACTCAGTATAACATGGTTATCCCACAATAATGTTTTTAGTCGGCTGCACTCCTTTGGTTTTTTAAGTTTTGTATCTAAATGCTACGGACTGCATTTTATTGATTGCTTCATCAAATGATTGTGCAGTAATTGATTTATTAGAGCCTGGAGATACTGTTCTCGCTGATAAAGGATTTCCTTCCATTATAACATGTGTTGAAAATAAGAAAGCTATCTTAGTTATGCCAGCCACCATGTCTTCATACACCACAATTTTCATCAGAAAGTAAACGAAAGATATAAAATTCATATTAATAAACATCTAAATTACGCTGACGATCGTTATTGATAAACCGGAACTCATATTTTATATCTTTTAGCATATTCAAAAATAATATAATTGAAGAGACAATTTTGTCTAAGTAAATTGAAAGCACGATGAGAAGTGATAAGTTTCCTTTTCTGTCCGCATAGTGTCTCTTTTGTCGATTAGTGCTGCCACCTATAGTTCCTGCACGTTCCCTATAAATACGTTAAAATTATCGTACCTATATTTAGTAAAATGTAATACTTAAACGTTGAAAACGTATTGTAAGTATGTAGGTAAGTATCAACCCATTGCTTGAAATACATTACAAAAAAATACATATGTCGGCGTCACATTGTAAACAACACGTGCATCAGGCCACGCGGTAGCGCGCTACGTCATTCGAGCCGGAGCTAAGTGAACGCTACGTCGGCGTCGTAGCATGCTACGTTGTTCTCCCACCTCCTCGCTGCGGGGCGGAGTTAATGCAAGCTACGTCGTAGCGCGCTACGCTGTTACCCCACCTCCAAAACTAGCGTATAAAAGGGGCCGCACAGCGGCGAATGGGCATTCTGACTTCAGGCGTGGCCCGGTGCACAGGTTGTATTACTCTTAATTATTGTTACTCTGCTTTTCTTTATATTGTTGCTCTTTTGTCTGAACTAATGTGTTACCTGTATTATTGGGTGTCATTGCTATTGTGTGAAAGTGTAATGTCAAGTAATTTGTTAGACTCAGTGTATCTGTTTGAAAAGAGTAACCATGGAGTTTCTTGCCGGTTCTTCTCCATGGAAACTACCATACCGAACCGTGCAATGCGAAATAAAATAGTGTATCGCATCCAGTGTGTTTTCATTAGCACGAAACCCGTCTTCTGCCCACATAAGCTCGAGCCTAATGAAATAAAATCCTGACCATCCCGACATCAGAAGTGGGATAAGACCCACTCCCACCTTTATCTGGGACTGCCGGCAATTTTAATACAGGCACAAATGTCGTTTGTTTTTGGCTAGTAGTATAGAATCGATTAAAAAAAAAATAGCAGATAGTATGACACCCCGTCACATGACACCCAGTATGCAGTCGATGCTGGTTCCTTTCGATTCTGATGCACCTGTGGCTTACATTATCAACTGTTGTGCGTTATGTAAGATCGTAATTGAAAGCTAAAGGAACAATACTTGTTCGGCCTAGCTAAGTCCGGTCCAGTTTAACTGAAGGGACATACCTGAAGGGCAAAAAAAAGAATTGCCGGACCAAATGGTTGATCTTGTAGGGTCACAGGTTGACTGGATCAAGAAACAAGTCTTGTAGAGTCATAGCTGACTGGCCCAAGTGTTCAAATATCTGAAGGGTCTATGTAGATCGGTCCAGGAATAAAATCAGGATGACCAAACGATACTTGATCAGTTTTTCGTGTTTCAGATGTAACATTGTAAGCTGAGCGAACGAGGACGTCCGCACGTCAGAATGGCCGTGTCGGCGTCACATTGTAAACAACACGTGCATCAGGCCACGCGGTAGCGCGCTACGTCATTCGAGCCGGAGCTAAGTGAACGCTACGTCGGCGTCGTAGCATGCTACGTTGTTCTCCCACCTCCTCGCTGCGGGGCGGAGTTAATGCAAGCTACGTCGTAGCGCGCTACGCTGTTACCCCACCTCCAAAACTAGCGTATAAAAGGGGCCGCACAGCGGCGAATGGGCATTCTGACTTCAGGCGTGGCCCGGTGCACAGGTTGTATTACTCTTAATTATTGTTACTCTGCTTTTCTTTATATTGTTGCTCTTTTGTCTGAACTAATGTGTTACCTGTATTATTGGGTGTCATTGCTATTGTGTGAAAGTGTAATGTCAAGTAATTTGTTAGACTCAGTGTATCTGTTTGAAAAGAGTAACCATGGAGTTTCTTGCCGGTTCTTCTCCATGGAAACTACCATACCGAACCGTGCAATGCGAAATAAAATAGTGTATCGCATCCAGTGTGTTTTCATTAGCACGAAACCCGTCTTCTGCCCACATAAGCTCGAGCCTAATGAAATAAAATCCTGACCATCCCGACACATACTTAAATCAAAGATGTAAATACTTACTATACCTAATATGAGCATTAACGGCTCTAATTAAGGTTTAATAGGTAAGTTTATTTATTGTTCCTTAGAAATACAACAAATTGAACTGTATCTAAATGCCGGAAATAATATATAAATCTAAATCAAATTATTTTATAAAAATGAATTTCCAAATAATAATAATTAATAATAATTCAATTTCAATTTTCCAAATAATAATAATTTTTAATATTATTTTATACATATATTTATTGTAGATCTTGTTTTTAGGTAATTAATGCTGCTTTCCTTTGGTGGGTTGAAGTTATAGAATTCCTCCAGACGTCGTATAGATACACCTGTCTAAAAACTACTTTAAGTATTTTGTACTTGGTTGTACCACTGTATGGGGAAATTAAATTCTTTAATATCTTTTTAATGACACACCGACTGAATCTGTAACTTGGCGACTAATTTCGACTAATTAACGAGTAAATATGGGAGAAAACAGACCTTCGCTAGGTGCCCTAGTTTTTGAGATATAAATGTGGCCCTGCTGGGGTAAGCTCTCTCCAGCAGGGCCACCTATAAACCCTTATATCTTTTGAACCAGTGACCGACCAGTTCTGATATTTGGCGACTAATTTCGACTAATTAGCGAGTAAATATGGGAGAAAACCGATCTTCGCTAGGTGCCCTAGTTTTTGAGTTATTAATGTGGCTCTGCTGGAGTAGGCTCTCTCCAGCAGGGCCAACAATAAGCCCTTATATCTTTTGAACCAGTGACCGACCAGTTCTGATATTTGGAGACTAATTTCGACTAATTAGCGAGTAAATATGGGAGAAAACAGATCTTCGCTAGGTACCCTAGTTTTTGAGTTATTAATGTGGCTCTGCTGGGGTAGGCTCTCTCCAGCAGGGCCAACAATAAGCCCTTATATCTTTTGAACCAGTGACCGACCAAATCTGATATTTGGCGACTAATTGTGTCCGTTTCGACCGCGCGGCCACGGCGTTTTTTTTTTTAAAAAACTATGCCAAGTTTTTGTAAAAGTTTGTAAAAGTTGATTCCCAAAACCATAAATTTGTCAAAGTTATGGTTAAAAAGTTATAAGGATTTGAACGTGGCCGCGCCATCGAAACGCGGAGAACCGCGCGGCCACGGAGATCTTTAAAACTAAGCGTTGCAGACACCTGACATTTAGGTAAATAACAGATTGAATTTGTAAAAAAATTGTAAAAATGTACAAAAAAATCCTAGGTTTATATTTTAGGAGCTGTAAGACTAAAACCTCATGGCCGCGCCATCGAAACGGTGAATAACACGTTATCGCCGATATCTCGCTGAAAAAGCATCGTAGAGGTCTGAAGTTTTTTGTAAAACACAGATTTGAATTTGTCAAAACTGGTAAAAATACTTCAAAAAGACCTAGGGTTATATTTTAGGAGCTGTAATACTACAAACCCATGGCTGCGCCATCGAAACGGTGAATAACACGATATCGCCGATATCTCGCTGAAAAAGCATCGCAGAGGTCTGAAGTTTTTTGTAAAACACAGATTTGAATTTGTCAAAACTTGTAAAAATACACAAAAAAATCCTAGGTTTATATTTCAGGAGCTGTAGTGCGGTATCGCTTATAACCTTCAAAAGGTTCTGAATGTTTGGTTAGGGTGACCATGACTTATTGCTTACAAAAAACTTCCACCTATTACATCAAAAAATATTTTTCAAGGATTTTAGATTAAATAATGATAAGATACAAAAACATGTTTATTTCCTAAAAAATCACATAAATCACAGATTTTTAACTTACATATTTCTGACAAAACCACAAATCACAGATTATTTACTTACACTAAGAATTTTTTATATTATATTTTTTTAATACGACTGTGAAGACAAGTATGGTGTGTTTAAAATTACTGTTTTTTTTTTTTTAAATATCTTAATCATCTATGTATAGACCATAATTATGTTAGATTATGTATTGTCATAGGTTCTTCGGAACTTGCGTGCATTTCGGTTTTACCATCGTCATAACAAATCATTCTGGAAATACTATGCAATGACACTTATTTCTGTAATAATACAAACAGGGTGTTAAAGTAGTCGCGTGCCATAGCTTAGGGGTGAGTTCAGTATCGATAAAGGAACCCGTAAAAAATAAAAATAAAATACCTTTAAATTTATTTTTAAAACCTAAAAATAGGGTGTTAGTGTGAACACCGTTATCCTTGAAACCAGTGGTTTGATTTCATTAGTAGAACCTAAAACCACTGAAAAAAGCAACCTTTTTTTTTGAAGAAAATCCACTATTTTCCTCAAGATCATTTCACCCTAATGCGCTCGGAAACAGCTGACCACCGAACGGGGAAGCACTCGGGCGGGGTCATCGATCGCGCCGCAGTCAGCTGTCGCTAGAGCAAGCGCGCGTCGGAGCGCGCGCCGTGCGCCGAGCCGTTTGTTTCTCGCGCGTAAATAACAAATGAACACGTTAAGACTATCGTCTACCGAGCGCTCGTCCATACAAAAAGAGAAAACGTTTTCCTACCCCTAAATGTTATCCTATCTCAATGATTTTTTAGAATGCTTCTGACACAGTAAAAAAACTAGGTTTATAGGTTTTCTTTTTTTCAAAATTTATAATAGTTTGAAAGTTACAGGCGCCTAAGAGTTACTATTTTTATGACAAAATCTTCATTGAAGTAAAACCTTTTTATTTTAAAAACAAAGAAGCTTTAGAAAAAAAGCAAAGCCTAGAAACCTAGAATATAATATGCTGAAACGATTGACACCAGAATCTAAGAGATTGGTCGTGATTTAGTATGTGAAAAACGTTTTCTCCCGAGAGACAAATTTCATATAAAAAATACTTAGTCAGTCGCGAGCTGCAACGCTCTCTATCGCACGATCGGGGGTCGGGTAGGTGTCGCGAGCGATAGCATGAGTTTTTCTAAATACCTATTTTTTAAAGTGGCAGCCGCTATACTATCCTCTTAAGTAATTAAAGCATTTAAACAAATAAAATAATTTTAATTCTCAACGATTGCTATTTTAATTAAGTTAGTAGACCGTACTAAATTAGGTTGACCTTGCAATTGTTTTTTTTTTTTTTGTTTATTTCCTGGGTTCCTTTAACGATACTGAACCTACCCCTAAGCTATGACACGCGACTACTTTAACACCCTGTATATTTCAAAATCCTCTAGACAAATTCAAAACAATTGCTTCTTTAATTTAGATGCTTTTTCAGCTATTAAGCAATGGACCCCTTCATTGCTTGATAGCTGCAAAAGCACCTAACTGAATAATCTGTGATTTAAGTGTTTTTTTTATAATTAAAAAAATAAACTAAAATGAAACGATAAGATCATCATCATCATCAGCCTATCAATGTTCCCACTGCTGGGACAGGCCTCCTCTGAGAGGGAATGGGCTATAATCCACTACGCTGGCCCAGTGCGGATTGGTAGATGTTACTCGATGTCAATCAATATGTTACAAAAACATAATTTTGTTTATAGGAAAAAAACATACGACTCTTCATTTTTATTTAATTTAGGATCCTTGAGAAATAATTTCTAATACAATAGTTGGAAAGTTTTCAGTAAACAATAAGTCATGGTCACCCTATCGAAACATTCAAAACGTTATTACAGGGTTTATATTATAAAAAAAATACTTTTTTGCCTACTATCTTAGGTTCTACATAATTAGGTTTTATTTACAAAAAAAAATCAAGCTAATACTTACTTTCTTCGATAAATAATCACGACTTGTATTTCTAAGCAATACCGTACAGCTCCTGAAATATAAACCTAGGACTTTTTGAAGTATTTTTACCAGTTTTGACAAATTCAAATCTGTGTTTTACAAAAAAACTTCAGACCTCTACGATGCTTTTTCAGCGAGATATCGGCGATAACGTGTTGTTCACCGTTTCGATGGCGCGGCCATGGGGTTTTAAGTCTTACAGCTCCTAAGATATAAAACTAGGATTTTTTTGTATATTTTTACAAATTTTTTACAAATTCAATCTGTTATTTACCTAAATTTCAGGTCTATACAACGCTTAGTTTTAAAGATCTCCGTGGCCGCGCGGTTCTCCGCGTTTCGATGGCGCGGCCACGTTCAAACCCTTATAACTTTTTAACCATAACTTTGACAAATTTATGGTTTTGGGAATCAACTTTTACAAACTTTTACAAAATCTTGGCATGGTTTTTTTTAAAAAAAAAACGCCGTGGCCGCGCGGTCGAAACGGACATGACTAATTTCGACGAAATTTTTGTGTTATCAAAATTAAAATCCCTGATGGTGGCTCTGCCAGAGTCAGCCACACCAGGCCGAGGCGGCGCTACCATCTACACTCTCGCGCTCGCCCTGCCTCGGACTATCTCGGCGAGAGTGTACAGCCGGCCATAAGAGCTATTCAGGAAAACTTTCGTGAGGTATTATTTTATCAAGGACAAGCTACAGATACATTTCGATTAAAACAAAACATGTATCTATCACTTTATTCATTACTAGCGTCATACATACAACAATTAATAAATAATAACAGGCATCTCGATATGTACATAAACGAAGAAAAATAAACAAAACAAAAAAAGTAAAATAAAAATATACTTTTTATTTTCCAAAAAAAATAATTTAATTAACATGATCATTTACTTATATAATATACTGTAATAACTTGGTAATCACAATGTTTTAGATTATACTGTGTTGCGGTTTGGAAAGTGCCTACTGTCGCGCGTGGCCATAGGACCCAACGACCCATAATGGCCTTGGTTAGACCATAATATCATGTCACAATATCATTTTAAATTAAACATACACAGTGTAAATACTAAGATTGCTGTAAAACCACCATTTTGTAATCAATTAATAATTAGGTACACTTTTTGTTCCCTATTCAAACTTTACTTGCAACTTCCTCACTCATAATCACTTAACAATTGGTTAGATGACAAAAAAAAAACTAATTAGTCCGTTATATTGATTTCCAAAAAATATTGGTCACATTTTTTATTTTTTCACGTAATTATACAAAAAAATAAGACGATACCGTCGAAAACTCTTGTGATATCACATTTGAGCACATTTTTTACTCATAATGTGACGTCACAAGCCCCCAATCAAGATCTTAGACACGTTTTATCTTCGCCAATTTTTATTAATTTGACATCACTACCATTATCATAAAACAAAGTCGCCCGCGTATGTCTATACCTATGTATGCTTAGATCTTTAAAACTACGCAACGGATTTTGATGCGGGTTTTTTTAATAGATAGAGGGATTCAAGAGAAAGGTTTAGTATATAACTTACGGGCGGGCGAAGCCGCGGGCACCAACTAGTTAATTTGATAAAACAAATAACACGTATCCAATATGTTTCAATAATCAAAGTAACGGACTAAACAGAATCATATTTCTTTTAGCCAGCCCTGCCTACCCCAACAGTATAACAAGCTTGATGTTTCCCCAAAACAGTACTAGCAGCAATCCTAGTCTAATAGAAACGCGCGACGCATAATAAACTACCTATTATTGTACTAAGTTCACTTGGTCTTCGCTGCTTCTTCCTCGGCTTCCAGTCTCTTGCGCATGGATTCTGGCATCTCCGCGGGCGGCGGGCGAGGCATACGCAACCAGACCTGTAACGCGCAAAAAGCGCAAAAAGTGAGTTTAATTGTGGTGTGTGGGTGGGCGGGGTAAGGGGGGAGGGTAGGTGTGTTCTCATTGAGGGTATTTCTACATGGTTCTGTCAGTAGGAACAATTGGTAAAATGTTTTATAATCATTGAGTTCTGAAGTTGGTTTGGTGGTCGCGCGACTGCTGAGGATTACTAATGTTAGGATATTGTTTTGATTGTATTGTTGATTTGAATCTAATTTTATAATAATTTTAATTTTTGTGATCGTTGATTTTAACTGGGTTGTTGTTTTTTTTTTTAATTCTGTTTAATTATACACTATGATCCTAAGTTGGTTGAAATAAATAAATAATATAATATAGTCCTGGGTCCGGTTCCAAAGTTTATTGGGATTTTCCATTATAGTCTCCGGCAGATAAGTAAGAATTAAAAGTCATTAACCCGCATACATTTATTCAAATACTTATTGGGGTAGATGACACACCAATCAATTGAGATACTTTTTAAGAGCTGTCAAAACGCGGTTCTCTCATAGATTTTGTATCGCAATAGCCAACTGTGCCGTCACTGTTAATTCAACTCAATGACTCAACTATTTATTGATTTCAAAGCAACCAAAAATCGAATTTGGCAATTAATTGAAAATAAATCGGGTTTTCAGGCCCAAAATAAAGTGTTTTTGGTGTGATTGGTGTCTTGGAATTATTTTTTTATGGTGTCATCTACCCTATTTCGAAAACAGAAATAATGACATAACCTTGTCCCGAAACGAGCTTTATCGTGATATTTTTTTTTATAAATACTTTTTTTAAATACTTTTTTTTTCATTTTTTTTTTTAAATACTTTTTTTTATACTTTTTATGTGCTTACCTTGACGGCATCATAGATGAACCATTGCAGGGCGGTGAGGGTACCGATCATGATAATCCTGGGGCCGAGACCCTTCCATACTCCGGCCATACCCAGCTTGCCAATGATGCTTCCTACTGTGGCGGTCTTGTCCTGGAAATTGATGAAGATTACGTTAATAAAATAAATAAATCTCGGTAGACATTACACACAGCGCCATCTAGTGCCACAATAAGCAACGAGGCTTGTGTCGTGGACACCAGATAGTTGATATACTACAATAATTTCCTCATTGGTCTGATGATCCAAGCCTTATTGCTAAGCCCCGATTATCAGAGCGAAGTGATATTGAATTTTTCCATCAAACATTTCTCAGTAGCTACCTGGAGTTTGATTCATGTCCATGTTTGTTTCATTTATTTAAAAAAAAAAACGGGGCAGTCTTTGAGGACTGCCGATAGAAGTGAAAACAAATAGTACACAGGCCCCGCCCCAGTCGTAGCACTGGTTATGAACCGCGCGTGCCTATGTGGTGCTACGCCGTAGCGGATGCTATGAGTGCTACGAAGCGTGACCGCACGTTACGTCAAGTGACGATAAGTTCAATGTTTATACTTCACCCAAAAAGTGCTCAACGAGCCTGCAGAAGTTCTCACTTCAAAAACAGTCATCATTAACCTGAAAGTTATTTTTTAAACAATAGAAAACATCTCAGATATTTTATGATGATGTAACTGTATGAAATATGTCTTTTCTGTTCTTTCTCTTAGACTCTGGGCAAGTTTGAGCAGGATAGATATAATTTTTTAACGAGATCAGATCGTCACACCTCTTTGTCGCGGCAGACGGCATAGTTACATACTTTTATTGTTAAATGTATTACTGTTGGCGTAACAGATATTCGACCTCCTTGATCTACCCATCTCTTCTCCCAACATGGCTCATAGTGTACATACCTGGTTGAGCTTGGACACGACGGTGTCGGCGGGATGGGAGACGATGGCGCAGAACACACCGGCGATGTAACCGGCCGCGAACGTTACGATCAGTTGCTCGCCCTTTGAGCACTGCTCACGGGGCTTGGGCACGACGAACTAAAGGAAATATTGGTAGTTAAAAACAGGGTAGGGAATAAAAATTATGTTTAATCATAAAATCATCCAATTTCGAATATTAATAGGGAATATGCATGAAGTTACAAAACTCTTTTTATTTTTTTTAAATGCCCAACAAAAAACATTGTTTAAGTTGCTAATAGGTAATCACTTATTTTACAATTTACTGTTTTAAGTAGCATGTTTTTGGTTAAACTGAACGCACTCTCAAAACACGTCGTCCTCGATAACGCCGGTAGTGACGTCAAAGTATATGTGTAAAAAAAACACTTATTTGAAAAGTGCTTACAGTTTCACTAAGATTTTATTATAATATTGTTATTGCAATTTTTACTTGACTAGAGCACATACAATAAGAAAAAAATATTCTATTAATGGCAAAAAATTAGATGTAAACAAGGCAGAAATGACGTCACATCATGGCCAATGACAATGATTACTCAAACTGAATCTTGGATGATGATATTCAAAACTTCTAACACTTTGGCAGACTGCAAATGGAAATGAGGTTGCCATGGCGTTGTAGTGCGTCAGGGATAATTGCGACGGCGCATGTAGATTGTTTTCTACACAATAATGCGCAAGCGAGCAGCGTCAATGGTGGCTCGAGTCATGGCCAGCCCTAACAGAGATCTTGAATTGATTGCTGGCAGTGTAGACCTTAAAAAAACCGGCCAAGAGCGAGTCGGACTCGCACACCGAGGGTTCCGTACAATTTTTTTAAAGGACAAACTTAACTTTGCTGTTCGATCCCCAGAAACGGCTATTGCACCAACCGCAAGTTATAAGTTTGTAATAGTAAAATCGCTTTTTTTTGTTTTTAAATTAAATATTTACGGTTTTCAGATTTTTTCCTTTATATGTGCTGTAAGACATTCATTCTCGCCAAATTTCGTGATTCTAGGGCAACGGGAACTACCATACCTATAGGTTTTTGACCCAAAACGTACTTCCGGTTGACCCAGAACTGTTAATTTTGGTTAAAAGCAAGGGGGAAAAGTCCGAAAAATAAAAAAAAATTGAAAATTAAGGTAAATTTTGGTACTTACAAGTTTTCGCAAAAATCTAAATTTGCCCATATATTTTTATCGTGTTGACTCAGCGCCTTGATTTTTATACACTTAATAGGGACTATGGACCACAGTATCTGGTATAAATTTCAACTTGCTGGGTCCACCAGGTTCCTAAGAAAATCGGTGGTGACGGACAGACGGACATGAAAGTGATCTTATAAGGATTACGTTTTTTCCTTTTGAGGTACGGATCCGTAAAAAAGTGTGTAAACTTACCTTGTACAACAGCTCTACGGTCTTCTCGAAGCAGGCGAACTTCATCATGGTGTAGGGGATCTGCCTACCCCACAGGGGCGCGAGACCCTTGTACAGGGTGCCGTAACCCTCGTTCTGGACCATCTTGGGCCACGCCTCACGCAGGGTGGTAGCGAAACCAGGCATGGTCTGGATTCTGACCTGGGAAGTGGGAGTGTTGGTTCAGTATAGGCTGTTTTTTTGGTTGTTTTGGCAATATTTTAAGAATAAGATCCTACTTCATTTTAGAAAACACTATTGAGACTAAATTAATATTTATTGGATAATTTAATTGAGTACACTTTTGTATTTATTGTATTGTGCAACCTGTTTTTTTATATCCCATAACTGTAGGGTATGATTGAGACCATTTCAAAGAATCAACTGGCATATGAATTATGTTTCAATCATCCTTTTAATTTTTCATAAAAAATAATTCGGCAAAGTCACTATTATTAACGTAATAAAACACCCTTACGTGAAATATGACAACGTCGCATTTCCTTAGCTTCAAATATGAATGATTGGTTTGAATTAAAATGAATTACTCGTATTTATCAATGAAACTTAGATACATATTTTATAATTATGATTGATGATATCTCCGAAACTATGCATTTTTGGACCACCTGTTCTAGGAGTTTTAGTATTATTATTACCTACAGAATATAACCCTAGAGTTATGGGATATCAAAAAACAGGTTGTGTATCAGATTGGTGCTGTTCACGTTCAAAACGCTTTTAGTTGATAAAATTGTGATATTTTATTAGTTGATCACGCGGTTTCACCCGCGTAGTTCCCGTTCCCGTGGGAGTACGGTGATAAAATATAGCCTATACGGATTCGGAAGAATCCCTCTAAGTAATGGTAAAAGAAATTTTGAAATCGGTCCAGTAGTTTTTGAGCCTATTCAATACAAACATACAAAAATACAAAAATACAAAGGTTTCCTCTTTATAATATTAGTATAGATAAGTTTAAAAGATCAGAAACGAACATTATTGGTTTTTATAATAAAACTACATATTACTAGGTAGAATTTCACAGACGTTATGGGAATATTCTTGAAGTTCTACCTTTATTTGTTGAACAAGTAAATGTAATCAGTCCATTATGTGTTTTATTCCTAAGCCCTCAGATCTCATAATCTCATAGTCACCGGGCAACTCTGCCGCGCGCACGCACACGCAGCGTTGACGCTGTGTGACGTGTGACGTCACAGAAACGGGCGCGCGGCAGCATCCCTCAAGCGCGTTTTTTTCGTCATTGGGCAGGATTCATTGTAGACTTATTAGGGCCCATTAAATAGATCACTTTGACACTGTCAGTTCAAAGTAAAAGTAACTGTATTTTGTCATTATAACAATAAATAAAGGGAGTAAAACACTTCTTAACGAAGCCGAAAGGCACTTGTTCTCCTCGTCATTGCGATCATTTTTTTGTTCTACACCATACCTGGGAACCTTCTAGTTATGGAGATATTGGGAGGTCAAAGTTCCAACTTTTTGACAAGTTTTTTGTTTATACAAGTTTTTAATGTAAGATTTTTACTTGCAACACCTCCACGACCCCCGTACTATTCAATCCATTCATCAGCACAATGTTTTGAGTGCGTTACATTAAGTTCTACCACAAAACATGATTTTTCACCCCAGAAAAAAGTCGTTTCCCAGCAATAATTTTTACGTAAAGTTACTTAGTTTGATGTACAGAATGCTTGGTTGACGGCTTCGTGATGAGGTCTTTTACACCCTGTATGTAATCGTAATAGAATAAAGTGAAGCAATTCTGCAGTTCTAATTTCGAAAAAATAAATAATATTTTATGCCCCGCCGTTACAAGGTTACGTTGTTGTATTTTGATGAAGTGTCAAATGTGATCTATTAAATTGGCCCTACTGTAGGAACTCATATTTTGTACTCTGATGAGCGCCATTTTGAAAATGTTGGTCTGATTCATAAGCTCTGAATATTAAAGTTGCAGTTTCTCTGGCAGATAATTTCATTTAAAAATCTATTCTATTTAGTTGTCTTGTTGAAAATACGGTCAACCACAAGTCAGTGGTATCATTTGGACTGCGAAAACCGCCCTTATAGCTACGACTTAGGGGCCATCAATACAGTTTCTCATTGTAACTCTGGAGTGGACAACACACTGGAGTGTGATGTATTTGCCTCGAGATGGGTAGACGTATGTATGTCGGGGTATAAACGAAAGAATTACTTTTTCTTGTAATTTTTTAAATTATTTTTGTCATTCCATTGTAAATAATGTTTCTTGTAATCTGTGTTTAGTCTGTGCAATACCTCGGATTTCTCTGTTAACATTGTACATGTTTTTTCTCAAATCAACAAATAAGTGAAACAGATTCATAATTAAAATTAATCTGCCAGAAACAACTATGAAACAGACCTCTACAAGGTCAAACCACAGAACTTAACATTAAGAATTTTTGCTAGCCAATAGGTTTCTGTACTGAAAAAATCTAATTAGTCCGTCAGTTAGATTATCAAAAAATATTTGACACGTATTTTTTCTTTTGTTACGTAAACCAAAATTGACGAAGATACGACGCTTTTAAAATTCTCAATACGTCACGCCGTGGCATAATTTTTAGTGCGTTCTGACGTCACGAGCGACTCCCGAGTTTGATGCGTCGTATCTTTGTCAAAAATCATTGATTTACAAAAACAAAAAATACGTGTCCATTATTTTCCAATACTCTAACTGACTGACTAAATAGATTTGCAATTTATTGATGGTGGAAACTAGCCTATGAAATATAATTGTAAATTCTTACCTTAGCAGCTTCTAGAGGTGAAAGCGCGATATCAGCAAAGAATTCGGCAGTGGCCGAAGCCGCCAGGTACACTCCGGTACGGTAAGTATAAGCCGTCTCTTCATCCAGCATACCATTGTACGTCACTTTGAAGACTTCGTACAGACCGAACTTGCAGAGACCCTGAGAGAGATGGAAACAGAGTTAGAACACGTGTATGACAAAGAGGGAAGATGTAGATGAGTTTGAAAGTCTCATAGGTTTTTTGTCTTCATTTGTTTTCAGTAGGAACAATTGGATTTGTTTTAATCATTGGTAAATTGGCAGAATGTAATGCTATGTTGACGTGAACTTGCAAAGATCCTGAGAGAGATGGAAATAAAGTTAGAACACGTGTGTGAGAGAGAGGGAAGATGTAGGTGAGTTTGAAAGTCTTATAGGTTTTTCGTCTTCATTTGTTTTCAGAAGGAACAATTGAATATTTGTTTTAATCATTGGTAAATTGTTGGAATGTGATGCTATGTTGAGTGGAATAAAATAATATTGATTTTTATCTTGGTAAGCAGTGGTATCAATTCTGTTGTGCAAAAACTAAACTTATTTAGGCTATTGCTATCTTTTTCTCTCCAATAAAACGAGAAAGAGACGGACGTAATTTAGAGCTGTCAAATTTAGTTGGAACTAATATTTCCATACAAATGAAGGATGCACGTAAAAATATGTCGACTAAAAACACGGTGAAGCGCAAGGCATAAACTAGTTTGACATCTCTAACTTAGTTCATAGCTATAGCCGTCCTTTTCTCGCACTGCCTTTTAGTAAAAGATAGCAATAGCCTAATTTATTCTTATATTGACCGTATGTCAAGGTAGTTAAGGTTTATATTAAATTTTTGTCTTCAAATGCACTCCGCTGCGCCTCCAAATATTTGTATGTATCGTTGTTGGTTACTTATATAATTAAAATTAAAATACCTGTAGCGAGTATCCAATGAAGGTGGGTGCCCATCCTTTGGCAAGACCTCTCATGCCCTCCTCAGCAACGGAAACCCTGAATCCGTTGACTACATTCTTGTACTTGTCAGGGTCTACTTGGAGACGGCACTTCACCAGATCCAGGGGTACTACGGCTGTGTGGGTGATACCTGGGGGGTGAAAGGGGTGTGATTTAGTCCTGGGGGGTTCAGAGTCTGAGATAGTATTAATTCGTGTATAATGTTCCCACTGCTGGGACATCAGGCTTCTTTCAGTGAAAGGAGTAAGCGTAATCTGTGTAAAACACCTCTTAACGAAGCCGAAAGGCACTTGTTCTCCTCGTCATTGCAATCATTTTTTTGTTCTACAGTTCTACACCATACCTGGGAACCTTCTAAATACGAAGCTATTGGGGGTCCAAGTTCCAACTTTTTGACAAGTTTTTTTTTTTAAATAGAAGTTTTTAATGTAAGATTTCTACTTTAAACACCTCCACGACCTCCGAACTATTCAATCCATCCATCAGCACAATGTTTTGAGTGCGTTACATTGAGTTCTACCACAAAACATGATGATTCACCCCAAAAAAAAATCGCAGTTCTACACCATACCTGGGAACCTTCTAAATACGAAGCTATTGGGGGTCAAAGTTCCAACTTTTTGACAAGTTTTTTTTTTTTTTAAATAGAAGTTTTTAATGTAAGATTTCTACTTTAAACACCTCCACGACCTCCGAACTATTCAATCCATCCATCAGCACAATGTTTTGAGTGCGTTACATTGAGTTCTACCACAAAACATGATTTTTCACTCCAAAAAATAAGTCGTTTCCCAGCAATATTTTTTGCGTAAAGTAACTTAGTACAGAATGCTTGGTTGACGGCTTCGTGAAGAGGTCTTTTACACCCTATAAACTTCTGTACAAATATTATAGAGGTAAAAATTGTTTGTATGTTTGTGTATTGTAATCTTCGGAACTACTGATCCAATTCCGAAAATTCTTTCACTAACGGCAAGCTACATTATCCCCTCGTTCCCGAACTTACATAAATAACTATCTGTAGATCATACAAATATTTGCTCCGTGCTGGAATCGAACCAGCGACATGCACATCCACTCAGCCACTGCGCCAACCGTGCTGTCAAACCTATCATGTATTGTTCACGTGATTTCAATCACACAAACGATTATGCAGTTACGTAATAATTACAAAAATATATCACTGTAAGTACATTACAAAATTACATTTTATCAGCTTTTATCTTGGCAGTTCTGCTAATTACGAAGAGATGGTAATTGATTAGAACTGTAAAAATGAAAGCAAGCTATGATTTAATAAGTTGCATATTTTTCTTTATTATTCTGTAAGCCATTTACTCTAAAATACCTGCCATTCTGTTTACTATTCTCCGGAAACTAATCTTAAGTATTCGATAAAATGTAATCAGCTTGTTGTCTCACAAGAGTTAAGTGTCCATTTTCACGGAAAACCTTTCAAAGCTCACATAATTGTTTTTGAAGTGAAAACTTCTTTAGGCGCGTTGAGCAATTTTTGGGTGAAGGAAAAACATTGAACTCATCGCCATCGTCACTTGACGTAACGTGCGGTCACGCTTCGTAGCACTCGTAGGTGATCCGCTACGGCGTAGCACCACATGGCATGCGCGGGGCATTACCAGTGCTACGACTGGGGCAGGTGTACTTTTTGTTTTCACTTCTATCGGCAGTCCCCAAAGACTGCCCCGATTGTTTTTTATAATACTTCGCCGAAGACGATGTCGAAGCCGTGATTCGGGGTTTACAAACGTGATGATATTACTTATGTAGTACTTAATACTATTAAACACTAAGCGACTGCTATCTGACCTTGACTAAACAACTGAGTTACAGTTCGGTCCAAACTTAATGGCGGCTCGGAAGTTAGTTGCAAGTGACGGTCTGCGCATTATACAGACAAAACGATACGTCATCTGCGCCCCGTTGATATCTAAAATTGTTGTCTGCGCAGCTTTACATTAGATGTTCCGAATCGCTATAAAGTTTAAAGCGTTATTCCTACGCAGACCGTCACTCGCAGCTAACTTCCGAGCCGCCATTAAGTTTGAACCGAACCTAAATAACTGGGTAATACGATACTTTAAGCATAATAGTCAATACGAAACTAAAAATGATATTTAAAACTTTAACATTTCTTACCCGACTACAGCAAAGCCAAAAGCGAGGGTTATGATTTAAGCAGTCTTAAATGTATTTACGTATGTTCCTCTGTAGCGCCTAAACTATTCACCCGATTTTGATGAATAAGGTTTCTATCGATTCGTTATTAATTTATTATGGTCTGGGTAACATAAGCTGCATTTTAACGGACTTCATTCAGCAGTCGGGTTATAGTTTTAGAACTACTTGTTCCATTTTTTAAAATGTTTACATAATAATGCGAAAAGTCAATCAGTCGCTACCATTGGTTCCAATGTTGAGCCAAACATTGGCCGAAGTCTCGTGATCAATACATGCTCGTGAATTTCATTGGCGTTGGCCCAAGATTGTTGACGTAACATTTCGTTGTCGGAACCAACTTTTCGCGGTCGATATTCTGGCAGGATCTAGATTTGAGTTACCAGTCTGTCTTTCAATTGAAACCGATTTTGAAACATTAATCCCCAATATCTCCGTAACTAGAAGTTTCCCAGGTATGATCTAGTGCAAAAAAAAAAGATAGCAATGACGAGGCACAAGTGCCTTTCGACTTCGTTGAGAGTCTTTTTACACCCTTTACAATAGGCTAGTTTCCACCATCAACAAATTACAAATCTATTTAATCCGTCAGTTAGAGTATTGGAAAATAATGGACACGTATTTTTTGTAAATCAATTAATATTCACAAAGATAAAACGCATCAAAACTCGAGAGTGCGGCTCGTGACGTCACAACGCACTTAAAATTATAGCACGGCGTGACGTATTAAGAATTTTAAAAGCGTCGTATCCTTGTCAATTTTGGTTTACGTAACAAAAGAAAAAATACGTGTAAATTATTTTTTGATAGTCTAAACGACCGACGGACCAATTCGATTTTTTCAGGACACTAGCCTATTATGGTGTTTATGTATTGAATGATAAAGACGAAGTTTAGACTGCGTCCCACGTGTGAATTATAACCTATGAGTTATGACCATACAGATAAGTGCACGGAATTGCGTATCAGACTACTATAGCGTACATATTTTATGTAAGTATGACGAAATGATATTGTAACAGTTATCATGTTGAAGAGTTGTCTATTTATCTAGTTAGAGCTTCAATGTGTCAATATTTGCTGAGTAAATGTAGTATTAGCGGCTATTAGCACGTTGTCACTTTTATTACAGAAAATGATGATGTTACAAAGGTTTTTGTTTTTTTTCGAAATCGGTCAGTCAATTGAGTAAGTAATTTTCATCTGTCTAGCCTTTTCCCAACTATGTTGGGTTCGGCTTCCAGTTTTACCGGATGCAGCTGAATACCAGTATTTTACATGGAGCGACTGCCTATCTGACCTCCACAACCCAGTTAGTACCGGGTAATACGATACCTCTTGGTAAGACTTGGTTTTCAGACTTTTTGGGCCTCTGACTACCTAACGACTGTCAAGTCAGATCTACAAATGACAGCTGGGTCCAACGACTTACCGTGCTTTCCGAAGCACGGAGGTAACTCGGTATGTAATGGGTGGTCACCCATCCACAGACCAACCTAGGCAAGCGAAGCTTAACCTAACGATCGACCCCGAGCGGCTGTTATTATTTAGCCACGAGGTCCTCCAAGTAATTTTAAGCAAACTGCACTGCACTGCAACAGCCCATAACGTCCACTGCTGGACACAAGCCTCTCCCATGATGGGAGGAATTTGCCGTAATCTCCACGCTTGGCAGGCGGATTGGAGATCGCAGTGATGAAAGACTAACAGAAAACGCTGCTGCCCATTCTCTGGTGTACGGAGGCGCAAGGTGTTCTGCCTCAGACATTAGTCGCCTTATACGACACCCGTCAGTGTAATGGGTTGGTTCTATTCTACTCTGCCGGATACCACACGGCTAAGCAAACTAAATTAGTTTCATTACAATCATGGGCGTACCAAGTAGCATAGGAGTGCAACTACTGCCCACTCCTCTCCATAAGGGCCTTTGTTGTCTCTCATCTCTTCACCACATTTGTGAGACAAACAGCAACAGACGAGCATAACTGGCGAAGTGTAGGAGTACCTACTATAAGTGAATCACTGCCTAATCCCTCCGGGAATGCAAGCATGATGTTATGTTTGTCTTTGTATACCCTCAATGCTACTACAAGAATAATATTGATCTGCAAAGCCAGCCTGCATGCCTGGCCTAGGTAGGCCCCATGACTACAATATTTGCAATTTGCCAACCATCTCGAATAAGTTAAGATAAATTATTACAATCTATACTAATAGGAGGAGCTCGTGGCTAAATAATAACAGCCGCTCGGGTCGATCGTTAGGTTAAGTCGTGCTTGCCTAGGTTGGTCTGTGGATGGGTGACCGCCCATTACATACCGAGATTCCTCCGTGCCTCGGAAAGCACGTTAAGCCGTTGGTCCCGGCTGTCATTTGTAGATCTTTGACAGTCGTTAGGTAGTCAGAGGCCCAAAAAGTCTGACAGCCAGTCTTACCGAGGGGTATCGTATTACCCGGTACTAACTGGGTTGTGGAGGTCAGATAGGCAGTCGCTCCATGTAAAATACAGGTATTCAGCTGCATCCGGTAAAACTGGAAGCCGACCCCAACAAAGTTGGGAATAGGCTAGGCAGATGATGATTACAATCTATACTAATATTGCCCAGACAGGCGCATTACTTTGTGTAATTTATTTCATCGCCACTGCTTTCAAAAACGGTGAAGGAAAACATCGTGAGGAAACCGGCATGTCCTAGAACCAAAAAAAATCGAAGACATGTGACATCTACCAATCCGCACTGGGCCCGCGTGGTGGATTATAGCCCATTCCCTCTCATAGAGAGGAGGCCTGTGTCCCAGCAGTGGGAACATTAATAGGCTGATGATGATGATACTAATATTATAAAAAGGATAAATGTGTATGTTTGTAACGAATAAACTCAAAAACTACTTGGACCGGTGAAACCGCGTGACGACCGCTAGTCTTAAATAAATTTGCAAATTATCTAAAGCTGGCCTTAACCGTGATTGAAGACGATTTGGCGCGAATTCCGGATAACGCCTAGCACAGATTATAAAATAATAATTATCAGCTGTTATCACCGCTCTACATTATCTTTGGGTTGGGCAAGGAGGATATAAATAATGTAGGTGAATGTTAAAATACAGGGCGTAACTTGTAATAATTATGTTTATTTTAAAGATTATTTTAGCCATTAGTCTCAGAACAATTTTCATCTGCGTTAACAGATACATTGGGGATACGTTGCCATTTCAGAGACTTTGGTGAAATGTATTGTGTGCCTGTCAGTCTGGCACCCGTAAGTACTTATTAGTTCCATACACTAATACCATAGGCCCATAGGGTATTAGTGTATGGAAAGCAGAACACAGCAACGCTACTTTATTGGCGTAGAATCATAGTCCATTAAATTATTTGACCTCTGACAAACCTATCACAAAGAAAATAATATTATTATACACCGCCCTATAACGGGCGGCTTGTAGGGCGGGAGTTTTAGGGGGGAGGGGGCGGTATTTTGTATTTTTTGACGTTCCCGACGTTTTTAATTTAAAAAAAAACTTAGTTTCCAAGAACTCTATAGATGGCGTTGAACTTACGGTAGTTGGTGCCAAAGCCAAAACGCTTGGAAAAAAAAAACATTGTGTCACGTCACATACTCTCGTTGACTGACACTTTCATTTGCTTAACCTTGCGAATATAACCAACTTTACTCGCGCTTTGTTAAAATCAGTTTTTTTAGGTTCTGTTCCTTGCATTATCATACTAACTCCTAGCGCCATCTATCCAGCGACTAGGGAAGAGCTAAAAATAAAATACCTCAATAAAAATACTGGAAAAACTTCACCAAATTGCCGGTATCGATATCTAATGAGTAATGACGATGCAACGAAAAGAATTTCTTAAATTCATAATTTCAAGACTACACCTATTATTAATTGACCCTGTACTGTAGTATCTTTAGTTCAATGTATTGTACACACAACATTTGTTTAGTACTGGCCCTTGGCTACTCGCCACGTACAATACACTTGACATATGAGAACTATTTTAAGATACAAACAAAAAAAAACACGAATTTAAATACTAGTAAGGAGTTTTAAATAGAACCAATGACATTTACAACATCTAACAGTTATTTGTGGGTCAAGGAGGCGCCACTTTCTATGGGGAGCTGTCAAAAAGCTGTCAAATTCAATACATTTAATTTTAGTTCCTTATTTCGCCACACGCATAGTTTTTAGTTGATTATGTATGTATGCGTTTTAAGTACAGTGTAATTAGTCTTAGCTTACAAGAGTTGTGTCTTATAACAGTTTATTGACGGCTGTCGTCTGTTATGTTGGCTAACCTGGCATGTTTTTATTGTTAGTTACGAACCATCGTTTGGAGTACTAAACTAGGTCAACGGGAACTACCTTATATATAGGTTTTCGACTCAAAACACAGACGGACAAGAAAGTGATCTTATAATGGTTTCTTTTTTACCTTTTGAGGTACGGAACCCAAAAAAATCAGAAATAGCACAAAAACTCACTCAACGTCTATTTTAGTTCTCCAGTTGGTTCATTGAAGTTTTTGATCAATATTAGAAACAGCGGTTAGAGTAGCGGTGGCCCAGTGGTGGCGGCCCCAACTTACGAATAGTAAGTCGTGGGTTCGAACCCAGATAGGCGCATTTCTTTGTGTAATTTATTTCATCACCACTGCTCTCAAAACGGTGAAGGAAAACATCGTGAAGAAACCGGCATGTCCTAGAACCAAAAAATTCGATGACATGTACATGTGACATGTACCAAACCGCACTGGGCCCGCGTGGTGGATTATAGCCCATTCCCTCTCATAGAGAGGCCCGTGTCCCAGTAGTGGGAACATTAATAGGCTGACGATGATGATTACAAACAGGATCGAATGGCATCAATAAAAAAAAAATGGGCAATTTCTTGCTAACTGTGCATTTTTTTCCCCGACTGCCACCGCTGAAAGTTACCACCCAGTTGTACGTATATGCACTGTAGTTATAGAATAGATATCTAGTACTGTTAGTTAATTATAGTCTAGCTAACGACACGATGACACATTGAAGGCAAGGCCGCTCGACGTGACATTGGATTGATTTCCTGAAGAAAAGATCAGGTGTGGCTGTACTGAAAGAAGTGGTTTCAGTTTTACCTCTGATTTTGAATCTTTATTTATCGTGTGGTTAGGATTGTTTTAATCTTATTCCAGTGAGGGTAAGAGACGGAGCTATATAGGACGTCTAGCGCCATCTCTTTCCCACTCTAGAATAAAATTAAATCAATCCTGCTTTAAAGACGTCATGGGAGACCACCTGGTGTCAAAGCTTTTATGTCGTCCATGGGCCTCTGACTCGGCTTTACATGCCGTCGAGAAATATCTCTCAGGCATGCTGGTTTCCTCCCGATGTTTTCTTTCAAGTTGCTGGTAGGTTTAGCCAGAGGTAAAATATCTGAGCAAAGACGTTTAGTGTTTTTTTTTTGTCTTTTTTCCTTGGGTTTTTCCGTCTTCGAAATTCAAACTGTATCATTGTGAATCAGCAATGATTTACTATATTAACCTCCTCCTTTTTGAGGAAGTCTGTTAAAAACAAAGGTGTTTTCGCTTTCGTATTTTGTGCGATCACTTGAGTGAGGTTCCAAGTTGCTTTTTTTAACATGTTGGCTGTATAATCTTTTCACTGATCTACAATTTGTATATTTCCCTGTTTTATAGACAAAATAGACCGACCTAAGCGTGTTACGTAAAATTAGTATGTAAATAAAGCCCTTAATAACCTGGATCGAAATTGGATTGGCCTAGCTTAAATAGCTTAGATTAGATTAGACTTAGATTTTTTGTAAATCATTAAAAACCACTAATTTCGCACTATTCGGCCCACAGTCAGGCCTGTCCTGTCTCACTTCCATACAAGCGGCGCAAAAACCCCGAGATATTTACCTACTATTCTGGAAAACAAGCTAATTTCAACCTTTTGCATTGCGCATAGCGTTCATAGTACAATAACTGTCTGCCGTCTCGCTTCAATCTGCTAGGGCTGTCAGAGGTACTTTACGGTATTAACAGTTTATTTTTGTATCGCGGGTGCGTGCGCTGCGTGTGCCACAAGTCGAGCGAGTGCAACCCTTTTGAGACTAGTGCGGTGGCCGAACGCTTGCGTTTATCATACCTAAACTCGGGAGTGAAACTTCTGTACCGTAAGGTACTAATATATATTCTGTGCCACAGTGACTGACGTAACAACCACTTTGTAGTGCAAGCTGATTAGAACTTGAACCACCACAAATAGAGTTGCTAATTTAGCTCTTGTAGTCGCCTTAAGTAGAACACTTACCGCAAGACAGGACACCTCCAAGACCGCACAGGGCGAAGTATTTGGAGGAAGCAAACTCGCAGGAGTCGCCTTGTACCACAGCCGCGGCCGCCATACCACTCTGTATAAGACAAAGACATATCACATCTATACTAATATTATAAAGAGGTAACATTTGTTTGTATGTTTGTAAGTTTGTATGTTTGTAAGTTTGTATGTAGGGGGAATCTCCGGAAGTAATGAACCAATTTTAAAAATTGTTTCACTGGTAGAAAGCTACATTATTCGTGAGTGCTATAGGCTATATTTTATTCCCGTACTCCCACGGGAACGGGAACTACGCGGGTGAAACCGCGGGACGTCAGCTAGTTTTAAATACAAGCCGTACGCCTGTTGAGGGTTACCATCATCTCATCACCTGCCTAGCCTTTTCCTAGCTTTGTTGGGGTCCGCTTCCAGTTTTACTGGATGCAGCTGAATACCAGTATTTTACATGGAGCGACTGCCTATCTGACCTCCACAACCCAGTTAGTACCGGGTAATACGATACTGTTTAGTAAGACTGGTTGTCAGACTTTTTTGGGCCTCTGACTACCTAACGACTGTCAAAGATCTACAAATGATAGGCGGGCCCAACGGCTTAACGTGCTTTCCGAGGCACGGAGGAAACTCGGTGTGTAATGGGCGTCATCCACAGACCAACCTAGCCAAGCACGGCTTAACCTAACGATCGACCCGAGCGGCTGTTATTATTTAGCCACGAGCTCCTCTTAGGGAGGGTTACCATGAAGAAATAATTAAGAACTTTCATGTTACTTGTATGTCTATTGAGCTCATTTTAGGGATGCATTTAAAAAAATCCTAGTGCTAACCTTCGTTGTTTATGGAACTTATAGGTCTCGAGTTTAAACCCAAGACACGCACCTCTGATTTTCCGGATTCATGTGCGTATTGTATAATTATCACTTGCTTCGGTGAAGGAAAACATCGTGAGGAAACCAGCATGCCTGAGAGATATTTCTTGACGGCATGTAGAGCCAAGTCAGAGGCTCATGGGCAGCATAAAAACTCTGGCACTAGCATAGCTATTCACAACGCTTCGATTCGATTTTCGATTCGGAAAGTCGTATGTCTATCTCGCTCGATTTCGTAATGTCAAAAAAAACCGGCCAAGTGCGAGTCGGACTCGCACACGAAGGGTTCCGTACCATTGACTATATTTAGTATTTGTTGTTATAGCGGCAACAGAAATACATCATCTGTGAAAATTTCCACTGTATAGCTGTCACGGTTCATGAGATACAGCCTGGTGACAGACAGACGGACAGACGGACAGATGGACAGACGGACAGACAGCGAAGTCTTAGTAATAGTGTTCCGTTTTTACCCTTTGGGTACGGAATCCTAAAAAGATAAACACGACTTTCCGAATCGAAAATCGAATCGAAGCGTTGTGAATAAGGGGCCTGGTTAGGCACTAACCACGCGATAAAGAATAAGGCACTCTTGTGCAAAAAATCATGCTTCTAGACCCAGAATGGTGTTTCTGTGCGTTCACGGACGATGAATCGTAAGATTTTTGGAAATAAACACGGTGATACTAAGCTCACAATGGATGGCGCTACGAAGAATTGTTTCTTAGCGCTTCTAGAAGGAAAATGGAGAATTTAAAATGGGGGAAAATCTAATCATCTGCCTCGCCTTTTTCCATCTATGTTGGGGTCGGCTTCCAGTCTAACCGGATGCAGCTGAGTACCAGTATTTTATATGGAGCGACTGCCTACCTGACCTCCACAACCCAGTTCATACTGGGTCATACGATACCACTTTGGTAAGACTGGTTGTCAGACTTTTTGGGCCACTGACTACCTGTAACGACTGTCAAAGATGGACAAATGACAGCCGTGACCAACAGCCTAACGTGCTTTCCGAAGCACGGAGGAAACTCGGTTTGTAATGGTGGCCACCCATTCACAGACTAACCTAGGCAAGCACGGCTTAACCTAAAGATCGACCCGAGCAACTGTCATTATTTAGCCACGAGCTCCTCCCATGGGGGAAAATATAATGACCACCAAAAAAAACTTTGTGACCACTAACATCTATCACCTAAAAATATCAATTGATATCCAAATTTAGTAAATTAAACACCAAATTTTAATGAGGTGATTGAAGACAAACTAGTTTTGCCTATGCCGACTTGGGGCACCCCGACACGGATAGATTAGGTTAGAAGGGTATGGCGGGGTCGCATGAGCGAGCGAAGCGAGCAAATAGACCCCGCCATACCCTTCGTGGTTTTTTTATAAACCATTCAGAAGTAGGAGCATCATTTACTAATTTTGGCAATCCGAAGTATTTTTTTGCCGTTACATTTTGCTAAATCTGGTGGTTCGTTAATTGTATGCCATTTAAAATTAGACAGGGCCCTTCAAATATGTTTATTCCGAACACGAACACGATCGAATCCGTTGCGCACATGTTGCGCAGAAGAGTTCAATGGTCTCTCAGACAACTGCAGCTAAGCCATATTATCGAGACTTCTACCCGTTTTCAGTAACAGTCGGGTGCTCCTACATGAATGCTTTAATATTATTGCACTGTAATTTCAACTCTCGGGAGCTGAATCAAAGGTGAAGATCCGACAACACGATTTTATGAAAGCTCAAGCTTATGCCGTAGTTTGTTAATTGTCCCACGGAATCTTTTTAGCAGGATTATAAGTATTCCATGTGTTAATCCAAGTTATAAACTATCCTTGTGCCAAATTTCATCGAAATCCAGTCAGAAGTTTTTGCGTGATAGTGTAAAAAACATCCAGACATCCATACATCCTCACAAACTTTCGCATAATTTTATAATATTACTAGCTGATGCCCGCGGCTTCGCCCGTCCGCACATTATATACTAAAACCTTCCTCTTGAGTTACTCTATCTATTAAAAAACCCGCATCAAAATCCGTTGCGTAGTTTTAAAGATCTTAGCATACATAGGGACAGATAGACGCGGACGACTTTGTTTTAGTTTTATAAAATGGTATTTTTGTACAGGTCGCGGCACGTAACTCTAGCGCTGAACGAAACGTGGAGGGGATAGCTGCGCATGTTATACGACTGGAGAGCCAATCGGCGCAACGCACGCCCCAATACATTCTTATTTTTTACTTCTGCGCAATAACGGTCAGCGCTAGAGTTTCGTGCCGCGACCTGTATAGTGAAGAAGAATTTGTTAAAGTGTTTGTGAAAACAATCATCAAATAAATGGAAACATGGCTACCTACATTGTAATAAGATGTTTTTTTCAATACAGTATGGACGAACCTTGAAGATTTTTTTTATTCTTTTCTTCGGTTGTTTTCGTAAAGATGACGTAATCGTAATCGATCATGAATGCGTGATAAGAAACTATTGTTACTAAGTCGGGGGAACTACTTTTACGATTCGATTATATATAAAGCTAGCTATTGCCTGCGGGTTCGCCCGCGTCGAGGGCGAAAATTATGACTTGGGAAGTATTCTATTCTATCCCACGCAATCCTAATACAGGTCGCGGCACGTAAGTCTAGCGCTGAACGAAACGTGGAGGGGATATCTGCGCATGTTATACGACTGGAGAGCCAATCGGGGCAACGCACGCCCCAAGACATTCTTATTTTTTACTTCTGCGCAATAACGGTCACCGCTAGCCTTTCGTGCCGCGACCTGTACCTACGTTCAGTCGATCGACAGTCATTCTCGCATTTTTAACATTATGGTATGGGTGTACCCATACAGGAAAAAAAAATGCATTTCAGTTGATTTTGGGTTCTGTTTTATACGTAATATATTCTTATCTATTCTACCGTCTTTCTCGGACAGCGAAGCGCGGTGATTGTGGCAATAACCTCAGCAAGGTCACCATTTAATTAATTATAATCATTTCCAATATAATTTATTAATTCATCAACTTCTACATACACAGTCAAATATTGTAAATGCGGAAGAAACTTTATCTGCCAACACTCTCACGACTGAACAGCTTCTGATATTTGGTAGGTATACCATGACCTGGGCGTGGTCATGCGGTATTTTGAGCTCTATATCCCGTAGGATGTTCAGACCTCCACGCGGACGAAGACCCGGGTAAAAGTTAGCTAAAATCTGGCCTTTTTTTTTAAATTATTCAATGCAAGAAGTTACCAAGAAATATCCTACGATTTTCTCTACGGATCAAGGAACTCTGTGGGTTAAGTGAAGTTACACACTAAGTAAGGATTTTCGAAATTCAAACAAACATTTCAAAAATGGAACCCTAACCGTCTTCATAAAGTGCTGGCTGGAAATTAGAATTACAATGCCCATGTAGAACATAATTATTTTTTGACACAAACCACAGGTTAGCCAACTTAATAGTCAAAGGTAAATAAACTGTGAAAGGACTGTACAATCTCTTTGGTAGCGCCCTCAGCTCTCATAATCTATGGTCATAGGGCAACTGCAGCCGTATCGAGTGCGCCGGCCACATTGTCAGTGTTGCCACGACAAGACGACGCGTCCGCGACGTCAACACGACGCGCACGACACGACTACTTCCCTCCGGCATGAGTTCTCATCATTGGGCAGGGAGATTAATATCACTAGGCTTGGTTTCCACAAGAGCGGAGACAGGAATGATTTGACCAATCACAGAAGAGACAAGTCAGGATTTCATGATTCCTGCACGTTTTCCATTGGTAGAAACTAGACGTAATGCTGGTTTAAAAATATAGCAGCAAATATGCAATATTGTCTCTTACGTCATACTATATTGAACTGTATTTCTGTTTCGATTAGGTACATTATCAATCATATTGCTGATCATACCTGTTCGATGGCAGGTGTGAGTTCCGTTGACTGACACTGCGCAGGTGTCAGGGGGCTACGGAATGGCGAATTCCGCGCCAGATCTGCTAGGGACGAGAACATTATTCTGAAACAAGATAGATACTGTTATTAACACATAAACACCACACTTGTAAACCCATGATTACGATACTAAAACAGTTCATCCCTACGCAAAATATGCACTTGGACGTGGAGTTGCGGACCAGTAGCGAAGGGTCAATTTTTGTAAGAGGTAAGCTGGAGTACATATTATTATCTTTAGTGTGATTATATTATTTGTCTATATAGAATACTGACTGCCATTTTTCAAAGGGAAGCGGGTACGAATCGAGTTATATGGAACCTTCGCCACTGTTGCGGACACCAGCCCGCTATACAATACTAAAACAGTTACCACATAATTATTTAGTACAGCATTCTGAACCACACATAAAAATTTTACATCGGTTATCTAAAAAAAACAGCTGTTTCCTACAAACTGCAATACCTACATGGTCGAAATGGACACTATCTATCCCTTCATCTGTGAAACCCAACCGAATCGGTCTGATGCCATAGTTTAACTATTGTGTCTATTTCGCTAAGGTGATACTGAACACGTGGTAACCGTTTTCGCATTGGTGTTCCTTCCTCCTTGTATAGTATGGCACAGCTGTCAAACTCTATGGCTGATGTATAAACAATACATGCTCAGTGGCAGTGTTAGGGGGGCGAGGGTGGGAGACCGCCCGCCTTTCGTATGGATTTAAAATTGCAGTTAGGGGGTGCTAAAACCGGCACTGTACATGCCTGTGCAGTATTTGTATAGAAGATTGTATAAAACCTTCATGGCAACTTAGCTTCATGCTAAGAAACTGGGTCAATCAATAACTCCCCATAGAGTAGAGAATATTGACCCTGTGTCCATAAACCGTTTACTTTTTTATTTTTATGTTTTTACTAGATAAGTTGTTTGATTGATTTTTAAATGAGTACTAGTTTACAAATTGGCTATTAATGGTCTTTCTTAAAATCTGTTTCAAAAACAATTTCTTATTATTATTACTGTACAATTTTTGAGACGAAAAAATTTAGAATAAGATATGATTATTTTAAGCATTGAAAAAATTCAAAATTAAAGTGTAGTTATATTTAAGATAAATAATACCTTTAAGTACATGGTAATGGCTTAAAAAATCAAGAAAATAATCAAGTTTTTTTATTAGCTAATAAGACAAAATTACAGTCCATTCTAAATTTAAAAAATGCACACATGGTGTGTTTCACCTCCCCTAGGGATTGCGCAGTGCTTAAGGAATTATTTTCGAAAGAAATTCGACATTTACAATTATTAACAATTACAGTTTAGAACACAAGAATTACGAAACAGTCGAAAATCAATGCCAGTGTCATGTCATTCATGACAGCGAACACAAATGTTAATGAAGGTTAGGTAACGAAAAATTAAGATTTTCTTATGTTTTACATTGAAATTTAACTAGAAATTATCGTTTTTAGGGAAATATTTTCGCTGGAAAATCAATTTCAGTGTTCGTAGTAAGCTTAGACTGGCACACTTTTTTTTAATCAATAACCGCTTCTGACCGGGCGAATGTCAGATACGTCCAGCCTCCGAGATTTGTTTAGAACACAGCTAATATTGTCAATGCAGATATTTATTCCACAATTTAATATTGAAATATAGAATATCAAAATAAGATATGGAGCAAGGTCACGTGCAAACATAATTTCATTAACGTTACGTAAGGGAAACACCACAGAAATATTTTCCAGTACGCACTCTAAAAGGCCTCTTCATAGGAAATTCTGTAATAAAATACCTTACTAGAAGATATGAGAATAATAAAATAATAGTTTCCTTTACTTACATGTTTTAAATCCGATCGAAACTATTCAACACACCGTGAACACACCGCACCGCGCCTGACACACAGTGCTAAAGGAAACAGGAGTGACAATGCCAGCGCCATAACGGATGTTACATAATCACGTGTACATTTTTTACAGTGGTAATACTTTATCAATAATGTCAAAATTGTGAACTATAAAGTTTTATAAGGGATCCCCTAGACGAACAATTGAGAATTAGTGCAACTGTTCTGTGAGTTACGTGGCCTGTCAATGGTAAGATTGATTGAATGTGTACTGCTAGATTGCTAACTTTCTGTTATTTTTTTATTGTTTGAATCAGATTGACCCGACTGAAATTACGCGATATTGATCGTATGCAGTCCACCTTACGTAACAAAAACTTATTTTCATTTCATGGAGCACCTACCTTTGCACAACACGTTTTTTATGCGTCGATGACGTGCTTTTTTTATTAGCGCGTCTTCTGCGCGTAATAAAACGCGCTTTAGCAGATTTTACACGTTTGTATCGATTCAAACGCGCGCTTCCAACACGTTTGTGCTTATTGGTGGTGCGGGAAAAGAGGTAATTATAAAGCGGCGTCCCCACGCCAGACGCCTGGACACCGCTTTATAGGTTAACGTAAGCAGAGTTGTCTCGAGCGACGCCATCGTAATACTGTAGTTCCAAATGGCGGCGGCTTTCTGCGTTGTTAGCGATGTATCAACGCGTTTAAAGCGATACAAATGCAAGGATCGTGTGCAATGGTAACAACGTGACTTCAGTCCTGCCTTTACTGAGGGTTCTGATTGCGTTCTACTCTCGTCGTCAGCGCATAAAAAAACGTGGTGTGCCAAGGCGCTAGCCCTGGACAACCACGACCGTTACTTTGATCACAGCTACCAAATTAAAATATTTATAAAAATTAGTAAAACGTTAATCGCCGTTCGAACACGACCAAAGACACGGTTGTGGTCGCCCAGTGTGTCATGTATAGCTTCTTTAGATTTTTCTATTATCTTAGCAAAAAACTTCAGGAAGTTTTTACGAATAACTCTATCTGGTTCTGTCACTTATTTGTCAAACGTCACATGCAAACAGCCGATTTATTTAAACTATCAAAATTACCCAAAATGTTTTCAAACAATACCAAAAGTGTGATACATAATTGACAAACAAAAACCATACATACCAGTGATGGTGTAGTTTTTAAACAATATCAATTTAACTCACATGCCCTGCAAGAATAACAAACAAACAAAAAGGGGAACAGGACAATGTACATCAAGGCGGGCTTTAGGGACCCGCATGATCAAAGATTTAGGGCAAGCCAGAAACGAATGGTTTCCATGTTCACATTTACCGAGCCCGTCCGGGTCTGGCCGAGACGTAAGCGACCAAGATGATCAAAATACAACTACATATCGCAGTTCGTTCTGCCAACGGCCTGAGAATAGTGGATCGCGCCCTTTAAGTTCAAGACAAAGACAAATATATGAACCACAATGTCAGCAGCAAAGAGAAAGGTATGTACCACAAAGGCCGGGACAAAATGAATTCTTTGTACCACAGTGTCCCCGGCGAAGAGAAGCCTATATACCACAGAATCAATGCCAACGAGAAACTTACGTACCACAAAGTCAGAGATTGAGACAAAATAATGTACCTTGTAGCACGAGGCAAAGGCAATTCGGTGTACCACAAATTCAACCGCAACAAAATATCTGTGGACCACAATGCCAAGGAACTATGTTCGAGGAGATCCAACAATGCCGAATGAAGATTGGGGCACTCGCCGATGAAGCACTAATTATCGCTTCTGCAGCTTCGGACCTTTTACAACAACTCAGAGATAAATCGGTTCAAACAAACCAATATCACGTCTGCGCTGGAGTGAACACAAACAATCAAAATATACCAAAGACACCAAGTGGAACAGGATTTACAAGATCCAATGTAAGAGTATTACCAAGGAGAGTTGATGGTTGCGCCTCGGGTGAGGCTAACTGCCTCACCCGAGGCGAAAGCTACAGTCAGAACAAAATCGAGAAAAAAACTAGTGGCAAGATCAGCTCTGATGGTTTTGCCGATTGTGCCTGTGATGAAGAAACGAAAAAACAAAAAAAGTCAGCCAGTAAACGTTGCTGTCGGAAAAC
This sequence comes from Xestia xanthographa, assembly GCA_905147715.2. NCBI lineage: Eukaryota > Metazoa > Arthropoda > Insecta > Lepidoptera > Noctuidae > Xestia > Xestia xanthographa. Next base: position 11,987,594 of record LR990671.1, read on the forward strand.
GAAAGATCAAAGCACAATAAGTTCCCCACCAATAGTTGCTGACAAATGTGGGTGTACGGAAGCAATGAAAGAGCGAAAAAAAATGAATGACAAAAAAGCATCTTGTCCTTCACTAATTATTGTCGACAAATGCGAGTGTGCGGAATACGTGAAAAAACAGGAAAAGGCAGACAAGGGAAAATTTAAGGAAAGGCAGAGCGATACAAAAGATAAGTCAACCTCTTTAGGAGAGTGCAACTTGCCTTCGTGTCCGGCTAGCACTACTTGTAAATGTAAATGTTGCCCATCGGCATAAAACAAATAAGTGGCCAGTGAGACAAAAATAAGTAGTTTCAAGTATGTTAAACAAATAGATGGCGCATTCAAAGTGGTTTTATTAAATAAGGTAAAGCCGTGCTTGCCTAGGTAGGTCTGTGGATAGGTGCCCACCACCCTTACATACCTACTGAGTTTCCTCCGTGTCGCGGAAAGTACGTTAATGTTGGTGCCGGCTGTCATTTGTAAATCTTTGACAGTCGTTACAGGTAGTCAGTGGCCCAAAAAGTCTGACAACCAGTCTTACCAAGGGGTATCGTATTACCCTTGGTAAGACTGTGCTCCATGTAAAAAAACTAGTATTCAGCTGCATCCGGTTAGACTGGAAGCCGACCCCAATAAAACTTGGGAAAAGGCTAGGAAGATGATGATGTTTTAATTGTAAGATTTTAAACACCTCCACGACCCCCGGTACTATTCAATCCATCCATCAGCACAATGTTTTGAGTGCGTTATTAGCCGTGGAACACCTAGGTGAACCAGGGGTGCAGAAAATTAACCGTGGAACACCTAGGTGAACCACTTTGGTGTTCCATGGGTCAGAAAGGTAATTTTTCACCACAAAAAAATGTTGTTTCCCAGTAATATTTTTTGCGTAAAGTTACTTAGTTTGGTCATTGGTGTACAGAATGCTTGGTTGACGGCTTCGTGGAGAGTCTGTTTACACCCTGTATACCAGAGTAGCTCTTCTAATAATCACTCCAGCTGCAAAGTAAAATCGAAGCGTGTTTACTTAATTTTACCTCAAAGGATTTCATCATCATCATTATCATGAGCCTTCTAAAGTCAGAAGTTCAGAGGATTTAGTTCACTCTTCTGAGGTAAATCACTTTCTGGGCCTACTAATTTCACAAGACGCACATTCAATAGGAAAGAATAAAAACTTCTTTGATTAAAATGATTAATGGAAAACAAAATAATAACCAGTCTTGTTTTTCTAATAGGTACGCACTAAAACTACTCTGTGCCTAGATCTGTCAAATACTTGTCATCTATCTTCTCAAATATAAACAGGTTAAGCCACAAAAACCCTAGTAAAATGCTACAAAATTCAATATCAAAAGTGAGTAACATAATATGCAGGAGCTAAATTTAATAGTAATGATTTAGTTTTGTCAAGTCCATATTACTCCCATGCCCTGCAACAAAAAGAACCAATACCCGCCAAAATGCGTTACACGACGGCTTTTAGAGACCTTAGCAATCAAAGATCTAGCTCAACGTGCTCCGATTTCAAAACAGTGCAACGACCCTGGCCCTTCGAAATGTGGTCAGTGCGAATGCGAAGAAGACGATAGCGGTCCAGATTGTTGCTCTGCAGATCGCACAAGCAAAGAAGCGAGTAGATCATGTCCGAGAAAAAAGCTGAGATCACTACCCTGTGAACCAGAGTGCAATGCCCCAGAGCTAGAAGCTATGATTAATGATATACGAAGTTGCCGAGATTTCTTTCGGAAATTGGCTCTAGACGCACAGTATATACTTGAACCGAGAAATTCCCAGCACGATTCGTGTTCCTCCTGCGACCCACAGAATGAAAGACACGCCCAAAAACAGAATATGAATGTCCCGAGTGGGATGTGTTGCAAACATACAGACGTGGAAGATAACCGAATCAAACCAAATAAGCGAGCGAAGCCAATGGTTCAGAAAAGTAACAGCGTTTGTTCAAAAACACATATGTTTGCTCCTACAAGATGTTCAAGTTTGGAATGCCAGTCTACGTCTAATTTCTCAGTCCCTCTAGCCCAAACAGCTTATAAGGTAAAGGAAGGGCAATTGTCCAAGGGCAATAAAGACGGTAACACGACACCCGAAGGTAAAAATAAAAAAAGCATATGCGGGAATTTATTTCAGAAACTAATAGGAGAGAAAAGAAGTGACTGCAGTTGCGACGAAGAAATGCGTAAGCGAACTTCAGGGACGTCTCCGAACGAGGAAATAGAGCAGAATAAGGACAAAAAAACCGACAGTTTCTGCGTCGAAAAGGCAATGAACGAGGAAATGAAGCAGGATAAGGACAAAAATGCCGACTGTTTCTGCGACGAAAATGCAACGAAAGGGAACAAACCAAGAGACAAGCAAAATAAAGAAAACAAAAGTAGAATAAACTCTGTAGCGGTAACATCTGTGAATCAGGCTAACACTACTTCCAAGGATGAGAAGACCTGTCCATGCTGCTTCCCACCTGCGTACAACCAATATTTTAACTGCACTGGCCAAGTCACCGGCAACTGCTGTTGTAATAAAAGTGTCTAGTTCAAACAAAAGCAAAGTCGTACCTATTATAAATAACACAGTCTGTTACTGTCGCACTGAAGAGCAAAGAGATTTTCCGTAAATAGGGAAACCGAGAGCCTTAAATCATTGACCACCACGCTTCTTCTAAACCGATTTGCGATACAGCCATAAATTATTAATTTATTAGTCCAGTATTACAATGTACATAATATAAAGTTGTTTGTTTTTATTAAAGTATAGGTTCCACGACCATCATCCCCCCGGTTAGGCACCTGTGCTTTCACCGCCGATGATTACATAAAGTAGCAAAGCTAGCTACTATTGCTACTAACTGACTAGAAATGCATTTGTAAGCAACTTGCAGCGTCTACGTTTACCAAGCGAGTGTCGCTTGAGAGTTGAAATTAATTGTACGCAAAAGAAAAAAAATATGAGCAAATGCCCACAATTTTAAAAATAAAGAAGCGGGCGGTCAGTTCTGGCCAGGCTCCTTAATTATACTAACCCCTTTTTCAATACACTTCCTCGAATACGGGTTCATAACTCACTACGATAAGGTTCAACATGCAATGTATTTCACCACGTGTGCATTTTCTTTCATTTATCCGCACGTGTGCGGAAATAAAAATTTCCACAGATAAACTATACTTAAACGAAGTTCAATGCCTAGTCGGAGGTGATTTTTTTTAAAGTGAGAGTGTATTGAATAACGTCGTTGATACACGTGGACATTTGTTATTGCATTCGAGGCGGAATGAACACCCGAACCGTCTCCACTTGTATAAAAAAGTTTACTGAAATTATGTCCTTCTCGACATTAGATAACACTCCTTTTTTTGGGCAGTCGTGTAAAAAAAACAACACCGAAGTCTTATTTCATTTAATTATGACAGAATAGTATGTTTTTTAAAGTTAACACGTTTGGTGTAACAATAAAAAAGACGCGTCATTTTTTCCTACTTGACGTTCTTGCTTTATTCTTTTTGGGCGACACTACTTTATCTTTCTTTTGTCCGACCTCAGGGCTTGGGCTTGGTATACTTTGTATCCTAACTCGGCGCCGATTCCGTGACGAACGAGTCCCGGGACAACTAAGGGCTGTAACATTTAAATAATTTAATCAAATCGTTGGTGCTCGCAAGCGCTTCTGCTCCAGGATCCAGAGTTTGATTTCCAAATTGGGCTGTGTTATTGAGTTTCGTCCAATAGGAATTTCTCAGTCGCCGTCAGCATCGTCAGCGTACAGCAGTCCGCTGTTGGACATAAATCTCTCCAATGGGAATGGCAACTGTGGAACTAATAGCGCTAGCATAGCTTGTACCAAGCATCGTCATTGGTTGAAAATCTGTCAATGTCATTTTAAATTTCAAAATAGCTTGTCCTCATTGGACAGATTTGGGACTAAGCTATGAAGACGCCATCTACAATCAGTTTTTTGACCAGCCTTCCCCATTGCACACAACTCAGCTCGATTCTCGGCAAATCTAGCTGCTACTGCTACACAAATTGTCACTGTACCTGGTAGGTATGGGGTATCGTCCCACCTTTCCCTTGCCAATAGGGTAGATGACAAAAAAAATCTAATTAGTCCGTCATAGGGAATTCCAAAAAATATTGGACACATAATTTTTTTCTTTTTTCGCGCAAACAAAGAATGAAGACGATACAGTGCGTCGAAAACTTGTGTGACGTCACATTTGAATACATTTTTTTGCTCAAATGTGACGTCACTCATGATCTTTGACACGTTTTATCTTCGTCATTTTTATTTTCGTAATTTTTTTAATTTGTTATAACAAAAACACGTATCCCATATTATTCGATAATCTAACTGATAATGTATACAGAATCATATATTTTTTAGTCAGTCATCATCCCTATTCGCAATTCCCAATCAAGAACAGGAATTTTTGAGTTGCAGCCGAGTTAGAATGTTTTTGGAGTGTTTATTTTAAAAATGAAATTGCAAAGGTACTGACCTGATTTTGGAATGCACGGTGGTGTCCGTTCTGTAACTGTGGTAACAGCTTCACGAGGCTTATTTGGAGGCAGGACAGCGTGTTTAACTGAAACATTAAAAGAAGTACTAGGTACTTAACGACACAACAACATTAAGCTATTTTCAATACACTTCCTCGAAAACTGGTCCATAACGCACTACGATTAGGTACAACATACAATGTATTTCACACACGTGCGTTTTTTTCCATTTTCCCGCACTTGTGCGGGAATGAAAATTGCCACAGATAACTATACCTATGCTTGAATGTTTTTTTTATTTAATCTCGGCAAAGCACTACGCGTCTTTCCGGCATAAATATTTTTTGAATATTCAAATTGTGTTTGTAATTAAAACATCATAGATAAACATAATTATTAAAAACGATTAAAACGAATAGTTTACTTCTACTAATATTACTTTTATACACAAATTAACCTTTATTTGTGTTCTGAATTCAAAAATATAAAATAAATCTATTTTTTTTATTAGGCTGTATAACGGCTTCATACCTTTGCCTCTCCTTCAACCTGGCGAAAGCAAAATGCGAAAAAAAAAAAGAAAATTAAAATCATAGTTTCTGAAGTTCGTGACAAAAATAAGTTTCGTTATTTTATTTTATTTCTTCAAAAGTGTATTGAAAAACGTTGTTTGATACACGTGGACATTTGTTATTGCAGTTCTCGGCTCAAAAACACCCTCGCCTGCGGCTCGGGAGTTATAATTCCGCCTCGAATGCAATAACAAACTTTCTCCACTTGTATCAAAATGTACTACCTACTTATTTCCTCCGAGACTGTTCCCACTACAAGGACACAGTAGAATTTTTTTTGAAGTGGTGTTTAGACCCTCGCAGCTTTCTAACCTGATTTTGGAATACACGACGGTTTCCGTTCTGGCAAGGTGACAGCGTCACGAAGCTTGGCTCGCGGCAGGCCAGGTGAACAATGATTACGTGCGTCACGTTTTACCGCGGGTTTTACTGAAAACTCAAAGTTTACAAGGTAGACAGAAAATAGTTTATTGGGCAAATACCACAAGAACACAAAAGAAAAATAAATAGGTACATATTAGGTATAATAAATGTTTTGATAGGGTCAAAACAAAAAAAGTAAAAGAATTTTTATAATGTTTAGCATTCAACAAGTCTTGTCCTTGGAAGCTATAAAGCCGGGCCTGAAGCGCCCATTTCGAACAAAATAATGTTATCCTAACATTGAGCTATTACTACTACGCAGTGTTGCCAGATGGAATCTGAAGAAATCAGTAGAAAAATTAAAGTTTTAGCAGTAGATCGAAGGAAAAATCAGTAGATTTGAAAGTTATACCCACATGAGGTAAAAAGGACTTGAGCTTGAATAGGGTACATTACAAAAAAATCAAATTAGTCCGTCAGATAGATTTCCAAAAAATATTGGACAAAAATGAAGACGATACAGTGCGTCGAATACTCGTGTGACGTCACATTTTAATACATTTTTTACTGTACTGTACTATGTGACGTCACAAGCCAAACTACTCATGATCTTTGACTTTTTATTTTCGTCAATTTTTATTAAAAAACAAAGAACACGCCAATATTTTTCGATACTTACTACGGTTGCTGAACAAATGTCATGTTAGTAGGCCAGATGACATGACACGTCGTCAATAACTAGATGATACGATCTGATTTGAAAAAAAGCAGGTAGATTTCCTATAAGGCAGTAGATCAGTAGATATTTTTAAAATCAGGTAGATCTACTGCTAAATCAGTAGATCTGGCATCACTGCTACTACGTATAGAGAAGACAGCGTGAACAAAATCTGTGGAACAAGCGTGGCAGTGCGGGGCGCGCGGGAGGCGGCTAACCCCATCTTGATAGATACCAAAGAGTATAGTAATATATAATAGATACTGTGGCGAGCAAGCGACTGAGTGAAGTGAGTGAACTGCGGCCGGCCGACTTTGTTCGTGCTGTCTTCTATAAACGTAGTAGTAATAGCTCAATGTATCATAACAAGTTATCCGTCACCTCGCGCCACGCTGCCGTGGCAAAAAATTAAATCAATTAAATGTTTTCAGTTGGTTCTTGGCTTGTTGCTTAAGTTTACTGTTTAAAACTCACCGCAAATCTTTTCCAGTTGCGCTCTCAGGGGTTTTATCACATAGTTCACAGGATCGACTTTACTGTCATTTATAAATCCATGACGAGTCATATCTATTGACGCGGTTTTTCTATAGCAAATCTTTTGAATAAAGTCTCGAGTTTCCGGAGACATGTGCTTGTATTTAGGGACATTGCGTTCTTTTACTTTCACAGAGTTAGAGCGACTGCGACTGCGTAAAACTTTTCCGTCTTCAGAAAATGGTTGAATTTTCTGTCTACTCATCATTCGTGATGGGCCTCCCTCAAGGTAGAATGAAGGTCGTGGAAACCCGCTGGACAAGAGAAGCACCTCTGGGTCGATGTGGCGACGCCCTGGGGAGGTCTGCGTCAAGCAGCAGAAAAAAATATTAACTGAATCATGATGCTCTGTGACTGAATCTAATACAACAGGAAATTTTGACTTCTTTTGAAGCAATACTTTGAAGATTGGATCAAATGCTCTGTGATAGGATCCTCTGTGGTTTGAAGTTGACAACAGAGGATTTATTTATGGAAGTGTAGACAAATCGCTTTGATTGCAAAATAAACTTTTCCTTGATTTAAATCCTTGCTTTACGCTCTGGGCATTTAAGTTAACGAAAATGGATGGATTCACAATATCTTTTGCATTGCTTATCTTCCAAACTACAAAAACATTGTGAAAAAATCTTCCAACTGGCAACTCTGTCACTAGACTGACATCATGACATGAGATTTGTTTGACTGGATTTGACATTGACATTTATCGCTTCTGAGATTGAGAAGGAATTTTCCGAAGTAATTTTAAAAATAATTGTGAAGAAGTTTTTTAAATTATTATGCCTGCTTTAAACGAAGTTTTGGAGCCCATTTCTTGGCTGGCTGGACGCTGGTCTACTGAGGAAGGCCGCGGCACGTACCCTAATATCCCTGATTTCCAATATCATGAAGAATTGGAATTTTCTTGCATCGGTGCGTAAGTGAAATCGAGATTCGAATAATTTTTTCTACCTACATGTTTGCACTAAAATACGAAATTGAGTCGATGTAATGATATTATTAAGGACTGTTTTAACAAGTCTTGCTTACAACAAAGCGACCAAGGTAATATTGTATTGGAAAAATAGTTATGTAAACAAAACTTCGCATATTTTATTTGCACAAATGCCGCTTTATTATATTAATTTTTTGAATAATAAGTTGGGAAACAAAATACCTACCTAGTTACATAATATAAACTTCAAAAAAAATCTTAACTACATATTATGGAAATTATTAATGCCATAAAATGCTATCACATAAACGCACTGTAAGCATAAAATAGTTTACTGTCCAGGAAGCATGGACCAGGTACTTTCACAGATTAACCTTTGCAACGTGGATCCGCAAACTAAAGTGATCTTAAAAAAAAATATGCTTGATATCGTTTTATCGTGGATCTGTGTCCCGGCAGTATTAAGAAATTGCCCAGATCCACATTCACCAAAGGTGAACAGTGAAGATATCACCCAGCCGCCTTGCCTTATCCCAAGTATCAACTATGTTGGGTTCAGCTTGCAGCCTAAATAGATGCAGCTGAATACCAATATTTTGCACGGCTTGACTGCCTATTTGACCTCCACAACCCAGTTATTACTAAATTAGTACATGAATTGCCGTGTGGTATCCGGTAGAGTAGAATAGAACCAACCCATTACACTCACGGGTGTCATTTAAGGCGACTAATGTCTGAGGCAGAACACCTTGCGCCTCCGTAGACCAGAGAATGGGCAGCAGCGTTTTGTGTTAGTGTTTGCATCACTGCGATCTCCAATCCGCCTGACAAGCGTGGAGATTACGGCAAATTCCTCCCCTCCCATTATGGGAGAGGCTTATGTCCAGCAGTGGATGTTATGGGCTGTTGTAGTAGTACATGAATTGCTAAAAATATTTTACCCACAGTTAAGTGTCAAAATATTATCAGATTAGAGGTGCAAACTAGATAGTTAGACTTGGGACTTGGTGTATAATTTCCAGAGAGAAAATACTCATTCGTTTAGTGGTCGTAAGCATGGCGGCTGTGCGAGAGGTCCTGGTTCAATACCTAGGTCAGACAAACTGATATTGGGTTTGTTGAGGAATTTCTCAGTAGCAGCCACGGAGTCAAGAGCTGTGCTTGGTTGATGTCAATATGCAGCCGTAATATATCATCTGCCTAGCCTTTTCCCAACTATGTTTGGGTCGGATTCCAGTCTAACCGGATGCAGCTGAATACCTGTATTTTACATGGAGCTACTGCCTATCTGACCTCCACAACCCAGTTAGTACTGGCTAATACGGTACCCCTTGGTAAGACTGGTTGTCAGACTTTTTGGGCCGCTGACTACCTGTAACAACTGTCAAAAAGCATAAATGACAACCGGGACCAACAGCTTAGCGTGCTTTCCGAGGCACGGAGGAAACTCGGTATGTAATGGGTGGTCACCCATCCACAGACCAACCTAGGCAAGCACGGCTTTACCTAAAGATTGACCTGAGCGGCTGTTATTATTTAGCCACGAGCTCCTCTGCGGTCGTATTACATGGTACTTAACAAAACTGGTGAATTGTGGGAATACTCATGACAACTTACCAAACTATACAAAGCCAGTATATACAAATCTCTCGTTGTACACGAAATCTAAACAAAGCGAGGCCATGTTATACTGGAAATGTTTAGCTTGATATGTCGCTGTCTACGAATAGGCACATCTCTGACTAACCTATTGGAGATTACAGGCCTGATGTTATTAGATAGATAGGTGATTTCAGACATGGTATGTTAGTATAGTTCGGTTCAAACTTAATGGCTGCTCGGAAGTTAGCTGCGAGTAACGCTCTGCGCAGGAATAATGCTTTAAACTTTATGGCGATTTGGAACATCTAATGTAAAGCTGCGCAGACAACAATTTTAGGTAAGTATCAACGGGGTGCATATGACGCATAGTTTTGTCTGTATAATGCGCAGACCGTCACTTGCAGCTAACTTCCGAGCCGCCATTAAGTTTAAAAAGTTGCGGTTGCAGTTGAGTAAAAATCTAGCCAAAGAAAATAATCTCCCGCCTTTGTATAACGGGCTGGTGTTCGCAACTCCACGTCAAAGCGCGTATTTTGCGTATGGGCTATAATCCACCACGCGGGCCCAGTGCGGGTTGGTAGATGTCACATGTCTTTGAAGTTATGGTTCTAGGACATGCCGGTTTCCTCACGATGTTTTTCCTTCACCGTTTTGAGAGCAGTGGTGATGAACTGATGAAATAAATTAGACAAAGTAATGCGCTTGTCTGGGTTCGAACTCACGAGTACCTACTCACGACTTACTGTTCGTAAGTCGGGCCCCGTGGCCCCGGAACACGGTTTTAGTCAGTAAAAGTCTGACATTCCCTCCTGCTCCGCCCAGAGCGGATCATCAAAAATGACTTCTGTCATTTGATGATTTCCCATCCAAAAAAAAAAAAGGGGCCGCCACCGCTGCTCTCAGAATCCCGTCTTTTATTCAAAGGCAGAACTACAACACATTTTATATCTACAATTCCAGGTCAGCCGATGTTCAACTACATATCAAAATCGAAGCATCCCGAGAAGCAGACACCGATGCACCAAGAACGTGGCTTCTTACGCATCAAGCCGGGGTCCAACCAGCTGGCGTTCACGGTCAGCCACAATTTTGGCCTCACGTCCCTTGAGGAAGGAACTTGTGACGTTGAGAACAAGCAGTTAACGCTTGAAACTGTAAGCTTAGCTCGGATTTCATTCGCAAAGCCTCCGTTTGTGAAGAAAATTAAGCGGAACATCAAATTGTTAGCACCGGATACTTTAGAGATGGTGTTGTTCATGGAAACTGATAATACTCCGATGACTGAGCATTTGAAAGCGGTCTATAAGAAGGTCGATGGCTAATTTTATTATATTACTGCATATTTAGGCTTGCACCAAAAATCCATTCAAATTAAGCTGAGGTTTTGCAATTTTGAAAGCCTAAATTACAGTAGCCAGCACTTCAAGATACCTCAAACTGTCAAAATTGCTCCAAATGATTTCAAACCATAAAATGTTGACGTTAAGTTCAAAATCGAAAGAGAAACGGAATTTGAATATAATGGCCGGCGTAACTTCCACCTTGATGTGCTGGCGATTGTACATAAAGACTGTTCCCCAGGAGGCTTGCCCTTCACTACAAACACTTCCCATTGTCTTAACCGTGGAGAAGAAGTGGAACAAACTCCCCAGCAACACATCAGCTTACTAATTAACTCTTAATTGGCCGCGCCTAAAAAGTTACGTAAACGGCGACGTGGGGTGCGTGAGACCCCGATCATATAAATCAAACACGAAATCCAAACAAAATCACGATTATGCTCGATACGTAATCGTAAAGGACACGTGTTTTTATGAAGCTCATGAAAACTTCAGCGCTTAAAATTCAGAATTTTGAAAAGTTCTAAACCTTTACGTATATGGGGTGTGTAGCATCCCACGCGACCAATTAAGGGTTAAATTTTCGAGTCTAAATAATATGCAATTGATTGCTGTTTACAATAGCATTCTGTCTTTGTTGTCTTTAAACATTGTTTTGTTTCTTCAAATTGTTTGCGTTGCTTTCAAAACACAGGAATGTTTAGCGATTTTTGGTGCATACATGGCCGTACTTTGGGTGACAATGCCCTAGCTATGTAGTCTTTGGACAATTCTGGTGCATTTAAGGTGAATGCTCCAGGGTAGCCCGCGAAATTCAAATTTTCTTACTTTTTTTGCAATTTACAGGCCAGTGCTAGGTTGTATGTTGATTAAAATATTATTCGCGGTTGTAAGATGTATGTAGTTACAGATTTATATTCATCAAAATCATCAATACAACCCTCAAAGTTCATAAAGGTGTAAAAATGACTTTATCAAGGTCAAAATCATTCCTGCACCTTTATGAACTTGGAGGGTTGTATTGATGATTTTGATCATTATAATTCTGTAACTACATACGTCTTACAGTCGCGAATAATATTTTAATCATCATACAACCTAGCACTGGCCTGCAAATTGCAAAAAACGTGAGAAAATATGAATTTCGCGGACTACCCTTGAGCATCAGCCTTAAGTATCTACCCTCTCTTTTACACCTATATTTGCAAACCTTTTTAGAACTATGCTAGGGTCAGCTCCCAGTCTGACCAGCTAGGGGCAGCTGAATACTACACACATCAACACGGTCTAGGGATATTTCATACTCAATTAAATAACTCGAAAAGTACTGGCCGCATTGGAATCTTTTATACACCTTTTATACATTTTTCTATTTTTTTCAGTTTTTACTCACAAATTAAAAGTTCATTCATATACGGTTTCCGTCTATGCTTCATTTTTTTTCCATAAAATCCTGAAATTTTAATCTATACCTTAACCATTATTAAAAAATGGTAGAATATTAAATAACGTATCTTTTAAATATATACAAGTCATATAAATAATTAACACATTGATAGTAATTCGCTTTTTTAAAAATATCCCTAGACCGTGTTGATGTGTTTAGTATTTACATAGACCGACTGTCTGTGTGATCTGCACCCCTACCCAAGTTGACAATCTACAATCGTTAACGCTAGTAGAAAACTATTCAAATGAATGGGAATGACATCATCTCAACGTTAGATCACGTGATCAACACAAACGAATAGAAAATTCGTAGACAAGTTTACATCGTTCTAAATGATAGAATAGAATGTTATCGTTTCTACAAGGTTGATCGCTAAACTCTTTGGTTTGAACGCTCACCATAGACTAAAGTGTAGGTTTTTTCTACAGACATTAGAGAAAGAGCGATCGACTCTGTCGTGTCAACTTGGCTACCAATCAGTGTTGCCAGATGGAATCTGAAGAAATCAGTAGAAAAATTAAAATTTTAGCAGTAGATCGAAGGAAAAATCAGTAGAATATAAAAGTCATACCCACATGAGGTAAAAAGGACTTGAGCTTGAATACTTTGACTGGGTTTTTATGCCTTGTGACCAGAATGGCAGACTCAGTAAGTTGTACCAAAGGCAATTTATAGTACCGTCAGTAATTGGTCGGTTTTGCACACACTACAGGTAAAAAATACCGCGAATTCACAAAACTTGTTGAACAAATGTCATTTTATTTAGGCTTTTAAGCCAGATGACACGACACGACGTCAATAACTAGATGATACGATCTGATTTTAAAAAAAGCAGGTAGATTTCCAATCAAGGCAGTAGATCAGTAGATTTTTTTAAAATCAGGTAGATCTACTGCTAAATCAGTAGATCTGGCATCACTGCTACCAATTTAGCGCTATATACAATCGCTTACGCCGAGGCGTTTACGGTTGTAGAAAGAGAATCGATACGAAACGTTTGTAACTTGGCTAGGGGTGCTGTCTTCCTACTCTTCCTAGTGACTGGGTAACACCATATCCGTTGGTAGGACTGGTGATTCGTACATCCGATTACCTGTACCACCCATGAAATGAGGATTTAACCTCGTTGCCAAGTGTGTTATTTGGGGTTGAAGCATATCTTCTCCCTAGCATCAGGACATTCAATTCTATGTGCTATTTTTACCCGACTTGAGCCTTAAGGAGGGTAATGTATTTTATTGTTTATTTAAGTGTAGCTAACGTTAATGTTTTTTCTCGAGAACACAAAGTGACACCTAAATTAATACTCCATTATAAGTGCCATTTTCAATATTCGGTTTAGCGACAAAAATTGAAATTCCATCATCTGCCTAGCATTTTTCCAACTATGTTGGGGTCGGCTTCCAGTCTAACCAGTATTTTACATGGAGCGGATGCCTAGCTGGCTGTCTGACCTCCACAACCCAGTTAGTACTAGGTAATGCGAATACGAGACCCCTTGCTAAGATTGGTTGTCAGACTTTCCTTCCACTGACTTACCTGTAACGACTGTCAAAGATCTACAAATGACAGCTGGGACCAACGGCTTAACGTGCTTTCCGAGGCACGGAGGAAACTGGGTATGTGCGGTGGTCACGCATCCACGTACCATCCTAGACAAGCGTGGCTTAACCGGAAGATCGACCAACACGGCTATTTTTATTTAGCCAAGAGCTCCATTAGAGTAGAATTTCAAACAGTGCAAAAATAAGCAGGTATTAATTTAGGTGGTGCTTTGTAAGTACATAGTGTTAGGTAGGTCGTTGTCTTTTCCGCCTGATCAATTCAATCTTTTTTGGTTTAAATCATGCGGAGGCGCCGAGCCACGCCCCCTTAAAGTTTAGGCCTATTAGGAAAGCGTCAACTTTGGCGCGCAAAATAACAATAACTCGTGTGGCGTGCGTCGTCAGTGCGCTCGGCCGATCGGTATCTTTTCATTCATTATTTCTATACAAAGTCAACGGGGCGGGGCTAGATAGCGTTTCATTTTGTAAGTGCAAGCAAAAATTAGCTTAGTGGTGATGAGGCGGGAGTGTCCTCGATAGTACCTAGTAGAAACGGAGATTTCTTATATGTTTAATTGTTTAGTTCCTATTTAGACACATTTTGTGATACGCACCAAAATTATATTATTATACCTACTCATTTTAAAGCAAAGACTGACCACAGGTTTTATATTTGAATAGCTAACAGATAATTAAGCTCTGGTTACACTCTGAGACGAATCCCGTTCGAGATGCGGGAAACGACGTTGCATATTAGGGATGGTGATTGACTAAAAACTGTGATTCTGTTTAGTCCGTCAGTTAGATTATCGAAAAATACTGGATACGTGTTTTTTTTATCAAATTAATAAATTTGACGACGACAAAACGTGTCGATTATGAGGTGAGGGGGGGGGGGCTTGTGATGTCACATTTGAGTAAAAAATGTATTCAAATGTGACGTCATACGAGTTTTCGACGCACTGTATACTGTACTGTCTTCATTTTTTGTTTACGTTAAAAAATATTTGTCCAACATTTTTTGGATCATTTTTTGTCATCTACCCTGTTTTAAGGAAGCCACGTGACTGCCTCCTGAGCATGAAGTCCTGGGTTCAATTACCAGGTCGGGCAGTGTTTATTGGGTATTTCCATCAGGAATTTCTCAGTATCAGCCACAGAGTCTGAATTTATGCCCGTTGGTGGCAACAGCCTTACCTCCTATACATGGGACTTAAGCATAACTGGCGAAACGTCGGTGTAATATTAGGTACACTTCTGCCTAGCCGTTCGGGGATTATAGGCGTGACGTTATGTTACGCGACTATTTGCACAAGTTTGTAAAACTCTATACAAGCTAGTTGACACAATGGGGGCTATCGCGTGTGAATTTGCCGCTAGAGGCGCTTGTGTAGACTAAGGTCCTCCAAAATGTCAGATGTCATAGAGTGTTCGCGCGTTGCGTGCTTTTTATCACGTATTTGTACTAATACTCATGACTGTGTTCTAGATTGAGCCATTCCTGATTAATTATGATTTGAAGATTTTAAGTAGCAACATAGGACCATAATATTGTTAGTACTTGGAGGTAAAATGATTTTTAAATGTTTCATGCTTGCTAATTTTAGGAAGAATATTGTAAATAAATATCTAAAGCTTACACTGTGTTATACGTAAAAAAATAAAAAAAATTATGAAGTTATTGGTGCTTTAAAGTATTAAATAGAATTATTGACAAGACCTTACTCGACAGTGCGCCATCTGGTGAGCTCAAAAACGATAGCCCCCATTGACAGCAGTCTATGGCCCAGCGGCAGCGCACTCTGTTGGAGGCGCAACGGAGCGCATTTGAAGACAACAATATAATATAAACCTTAACTAGGTACCTTCATACGGTCAATATAAGAATAAATTCGCACGCGGTACTCGGAGCGCCCTCAAGTTACTACAAGAGCATGCGCGCGAACGTATATCAAGGTAGTTAAGGTTTATATTAAATTGTTGTCTTCAAATGCGCTCCGCTGCGCCTCCAGCGGTGTGCGCTGGGCCTATGTCGTCCCGTATACCGCACAGGTTTAACCAGATCTTAAATATTTTTCGGCCTATCTTCTTGCTATGTAACTTTTTGGTTTACCATTTTTACTCGACCGCAAAGAACGGTTATGTATTTAACAATAGTATTTTGTTTGTTATATTATAACGTTACTATCTCGAATGCATTTGTAACTTTTAGAAACATTTTTTGTCTGTAATAAAGTATTTCTTCTGGATTTTGGCTTTTTATTACCCATTAGACCCACCTCCTATCGTGCCTCTGTGCTTCGAACTTGCAGAGAAAGTGACCTCTGCGCTGCCGCCGACGACTGTGGAAATGGACGAAGTTATGGGCCAACAGCTGACGTATCAGCGATATGGACAAGGGAAAACAAAACCAGACAAGTCAAAACTGTCTTGCACCTTTTGAAAACCATTGTCACATATACGTGACAAGCAAGCGCGTGCCCTGTACGCCAACGACAAAAATATGTGACAAAAATGCGGTGCAATAAAACACGAATAATTAAATAGTTGCGTTTAGTAAACAAATAATTTTGGAATCATTTTCATTTCATTTTCATTTATTAATTCATAAAACAATTTACATTGTGTTCGAATTTTACAAAATAATTACATTTCAATCATAACAAAATCAAATACACAGCAAACAAAAAAATATTATTATGTCAGCAATCAGAAACTATAAAAAAGCAAAAAAAATCAAACCATAAAAAGCACAAAGACAACAGTCTATTCCAATTTACGTAAAAATGTTAATTACATTTCTGTTTATATGTCCAACCATAAAAAGCTCAAAACACAACCATGTCCATTCCATGTTAAGTAAATTGATAAAAATTAAGTGTAAATTAAATGCCTGTTAGATGTTAATTAAATGTCAACTAAATTTAATTAAATGAATAATATATGCCAAATAGATTATATTAAATGTCAATTAAATTACAATGTATATGATTACCCAACTACATACGCTCAAGAACAACCATGTCTATTTCATGTTGCGTAAAATAAAATAGGATCCCTATTCTATTTTAGATATTTGCGGTGAAATTGTCGCTTGGTGTGTACAGGGCACGCGCGTTTGTTTGTGCTCTGACGTTCAAAAGGCTTATAGTGTATAAGATAGTAAATAATACAAAATAGTTGTGTTTAATAAATCGTTTATTTAAAATACCCTTAGCACTAATGATTTTCCTATAACGTGATAACAGAAGACATCGACACAACGTGTTGACAAATACAAAACAACAAAATTAAACTTAAAAATATAGCTGTACAAGGATCTTTTGACGCGCGGCCGAAATAGGAACTATTGCCGCCACCATCTTGTATTTGCAATACATTTTACAAAATGGTAGCACATTTGTTTTGACAACGCCCTTCGAGCTCCAAAACGTCCTTGTAGAATCATAGTAAATATTTTAATATTTACGACTATAGTAGGTATAGTCAGGTCACCTATTCGAAGCATAGATTCACAATATTTTACTAAATAAAACTAAAATCGTTTTATCTTTTAAATTCTGAAATACACATGTTTTAGCGCACGCTTGCTAGTAGTATGTTAAAGACAGAATGATCTCCGTGTACATATGTAAAATAATGGACTGATCAGTCGTAGTCGTGGAATCGGCTTACTTCTGAACGCCATTGTCACATATATGTGACAAGCGCGTGCCCTGAACACCGCACGACACAAATATGTGACAAAATGTTAGGTGAAATTGTGGTTTCCATACTACAAAAGCGAAAAAGACGTCCTTCGCGACCAACGAACCACGCGAATCGTCATCGCATAGGACTATTCGCTTTTATGGGGTGGACCCGACTTTCTGACCGACTTAAGCAGATTCCGTGTCTACAGTGTGTTACAGAAATAGCGTAATAACTGGCTAGATAGCTGATGATTCACTTGGACCTTCTACAAGGAAAATGGAGTGAAAAAAATTTTTGGACTTCCTATACTGTCACATCTGAGATACAATTTTTTTTTCGGCACCCCTTTTCCTTGGAGAAAGTTGTCCAGTTTGATACCCTGAAACAGTGTGGTTACACCATCATCTTATCATAGTCTTCTCTTACACACATAGTACTTGATGGCGCCATGCTACTTGCTGGCGCCATGCTACTTGCTGGCGCCATGCTACTTGATGGCGCCATGCTACTTGCTGGCGCCATGCTACTTGATGGCGCCATGCTACTTGCTGGCGCCATGCTACTTGATGGCGCCATGCTACTTGCTGGCGCCTTGCTACTTGATGGCGCCATGCTACTTGATGGCGCCATGCTACTTGATGGCGCCTGGTCAAAACTTCACTCTACGACATAGTATGTGTATTCCAGCCAAAAATGACGGTCAAAATAATATGAGAAAAAGTCTGAATCAAAATAGACATTCATAATCGCACTCTAATTTTAAAGACTTTTATTAATGAGATTAACAATTTTAATTTAACATGTCCTAAATATTTTTTTAAATTAATATTGCTTCCACACTTGGCATAAAGCAAAAAAGAGAATCAAATTTAGTTTAGAATATTGTTTTTGTTTCCAAACATTCTATTCACATGTTTTATTAGTGAAACACGCTCAATGTCATCCCTATGTTTAAAAATCTTATGAAAAAAAAAAAACATGTTTGAGTTTTTTTTTGTTCACCAACTTAACTATTATTAGAGTATTGCTCTCTTTTATGCGTGCGCGAGAAAAGGATAGCGATAATTTAAAGTTGTCAAAATACTATAACTTAAGTTAAGTTGATGCGCAAACGAATCCGCACCATTATAAAAGTTACTACTTATGTATATTTAATTTCTATTTAAAAACAGTTTATAACAAAGATTTAATTCGTTAGATGTCCCTTACCGCAGCGAAAAAGCATTCACATTGAGAAGAGTGAGCTCATACATCCCGCATGGAATGACAAAAGTGAGACAATAGGGAAAATAACTTCATAATACGAAACTTATAACGCTAGCATAGCTTGTACCACATATATCGTCATTGGTTGAAAATCTGTCAATGTCATTTTACTCGTTTATTTCATTTTTTTTCACTTGTCCTATCCATTGTATATTTTTATACAAATTTGTATATTCTCTAAGTACGTAAGTTAATATGTAATAGATACACCACAGACTACCTGCATCGGTTTTAGCGATAAGACCCCCCATTGTACCTATTACGCTTCGTGAAATGTTTTTTCTTTGAGAATGTTACTTGGATGGTGTAAATTAATGAATAACATTCTATTCTCGTTCGTAGGTAAGATTGGGATTAACCTATGGACGCCATAGGTTGATATCGCCATAGGCGCCATCTACAATGAACTTAAACTAGTATTCTCCATTTTAATAAAGTCGGTTTACAAAACGTCACCACCTTTTGATGCGGTAAGGCGATCTAACGATCCAAATCTTTAGTTTAAATGGTGTGCATTTAAATATTTGCGATTTAAATGAAGAGATGATCATTTTCATTTAGTTCTAAATTGCTTTCATTTACACATATGGAAGACCTTTCAATCTATACCAGCCAAATTAATACCAGTTTACTTGCCAACAATGTTTTATCTGTCACGCCTTTTAATTGGGACATTCACATTTTACTAAAATACCAAGTTAATTAGACAACTGTAGGTTAGATCGTGGCTAAATGATAACGTCTTCAAGGTTAAGCCGCGCTTGCTGAGGTCAGTCCCAAGGATTGGTGACCATTCATTATTTTCGAGTCTAATTCGTACCGTCGGTCTCGGCTGTCATTTGTATATCTTTGACAGTCGTTACAGATACTCAGGGGGCTGAGTCTGACAGCCAGTCTTACCAAGGGGTATCGTATTACCCAGTACTAACTGAGTTGTGGAGGTCAGATAGGCAGTCGCTCCATGTAAAATACTGGTATTAAGCTGCATCTAGTTGACCCCAACATAGTTGGGAAAAGGCTAGGCAGATTATAAAGTTACATTCAATGTAATATGGTACCAATTCTGGAATTTTAATATTTTTGACTTATCCCTCAACAAAAGTTTACAAAATTATTGTTAGACATTTTCCATATGGGATATAAATCCAACTCAGTTGTCTAATTCTCTTGGTCAAGTTATTAGTACTATTTTAACAATATTGCAATAGGTAACATTAAAGACAAAAACAGACTGGTCACACCCGATGCAGAAGTGGCTTTCTAAAGCGTCGGGTGTCACAAGCATGCTAGCCTATGTTCTTGTAAAAATACATAGATATAAAAATACGTGTTAGTAACGCAAGTTAAGGTTCGTATTAGTAATATGCTAACTACGTATTTACTCCTTACAGTGGGACACTCCTCACTCAATGACATGCATTTTCAACTTAGCGCATAAAGTTCAAATTCCAACAGTGCAATATTATTTAGGTTTCACTTAGGAAGCCTACGCACCAAAATGGCCGGGCATGTCAACTAAAGGCAGACAGTGCTCGTAGAACGGATGGCCAATGGGGCAGAAAAGTTCTGGAGTGGCGACCGCGAACCGGAAGACGTTGCGTTGGAAGGCCTCGCACTAGGTGGAGCGGTGACCTGAAGAAGGTTGCGGGAATCCGCTGGATGCGAGACGCACGGGGTCGTTCAATGGCGACACTTGTGGGAGGGTATTTTGGCTGAAATGAAGATGTCAACTAAACCCGTACGAAAGTTGCCCACATGCCTTTAATTTTGGTGTGTAGGCTCTAGAACGCTTACGAAAGTTGCCCACATGCCTTTAATTTTGGTGTGTAGGCTCTAGAACGCTTACGATAGTTGCCCACATGCCTTTAATTTTGGTGTGTAGGCTCTAGAACGCTTACGATAGTTGCCCACATGCCTTTGATTTTGGTATGTAAGCTCTAGAACGCTTACGATAGTTGCCCACATGCCTTTGATTTTGGTGTGTAGGCTCTAGAACGCTTACGATAGTTGCCCACATGCCTTTGATTTTGGTATGTAAGCTCTAGAACGCTTACGATAGTTGCCCACATGCCTTTGATTTTGGTGTGTAGGCTCTAGAACGCGTACGAAAGTTACCCACATGCCTTTGATTTTGGTATGTAAGCTCTAGAACGCGTACGATAGTTGCCCACATGCCTTATGATTTTGGTATGTAGGCTCTAGAACGCGTACGAAAGTTGCCTTTGGTTTTTCTGTGCAGGCTCCATTCACAGATATAAAGATTTAAGTGTTGAAAACGGTCATCGTTACCCCACTGTATGGAGTAGGATACAAGACTGTTAATATTTATCAACTATAGTTGCTGTCAGTTAAAATCGCATTATCGGTCATTGACCCACCTACATTTATTAAAGTTCTTAACCTTGAAATCCAAAAATAAGCCTTCATGTCTTGAATCGTCAACTATCGTGATCTTCAACATTTTTTCTAATGAGAAACGATACATGGTTCATTTGTTTTGGTTTGTACAAATAGATAGGGAAAGGGCAATGACCGCTATTGCGATCTTAACTGGCAGCAAGTATAATAGGCTCTGATTCTATGGGTACTACTTAGTAAACTATGAAGGCAATTATTTTTATGTTAAATTTTGCGAGTATTATTTAAAAATATATCTCGTATCACTCATATTTATTGCTAAATTTTACATTTAGTAAAGGGTCGATTTACTTTTTTTTTTAAATAACACACGCAAATATTTTTTTACAATTTAAAAAGTTGTAATTTTACAATAACTACTAAAAAGGTTGCTACATAAAAAAAGGGACTATTAATTTGATTACTTTTAACTTGATTGACATTTTTAAGTTAAAATACATTGAGTGTTTTTGTTAAGTCATTATGGGAGGAACGTCATCAAGCGCCGTCCAGCGATTTACGCTGGATGGATGAACACTGCACAAGATTATCTTCGGATTTCTTGTGCAATGTTAATGCAACCGCTTTTAACAGCGCTTTCGTCACGAGATATACTGTAAAATACAACAGTCTCTTCACCCGGTTTTTGAAATCCAGGAAATTTGAAGACATCTACCAACCCGCACTGGGCCCATATGGTGGATTACAGCCCACTCCCTGAGAATGAGTGGGCCATTTCAATCCACTATCTGTGTCCCAGCAGTGGAGACATTAGCAGCCAATCCCAGCATGACATTCAACATTTTTATCTTAGCTTTCAAAAATCGGGGTCCAATGTACTTTAGCTCATAAAATACTCATCTACATAATTATTATAGTATAATCAATGTGTTTAATATTGTAGGAACGGCTAACTAATCGTATCGTTCGGTAAACCTAATATCGCGAATATTTATAAGGCTATTATTCACTATTTTACCGGCAGCACTATTTTTTTTTTTTTCAAGTATTTGAATTGTGAAAATTAACAATATGGGTGAAGAATTATAAATAGAAAGTTTTGGGGAGTTAAAAAGACTAGAGATTAAAAAGATAATATAACGCTTGTATACTTCGAAGGGGTAGGCAGAATAGTATAGAACACCCAGATTTCATCATTTATGTCATAATTTCAATGTAATAATGAGTTAGCATACTGTCTAAGTACTCAAAAAAATCTGGCGAAACGTGGATGTATACTAAACAGCTCTGCCTACCTTTATTATAAGAGAAAGTGCGATGTTATGAGAACAGTTTCACTACATTAAGAAGAAAATAGTAGTATAAAGAATTGCTGCATTCATCATAAAGTTATTCAAAATTAATTTTAGGCAGTTTTAACTACATTGTAAACACTCCGTTTACATCATAAGATTAACTTTTATTAATGATTCATTGTTTTAACTAACTTTATGAAAGTACACACAGCGTCTAATCAAAGCTATACAAGACCAGTTTATGCAGATCTTTTATTGTATTGGAAATCTATGCAAAGCGGGGCTGTTATGAGATTTGAGCTTGATGTGCCGACATGTGTACTGTACTATAAAAGAGTGTCCATTGAGTTTCTTACCCATTCTTCTCCATAGAGATCTGCGATTTAGAATTGGCAACTAAATTTCTTTCACAGTTACTATGTCTGATAGTAGCTTCAAAAATGTACCAACAATATTATAATATTTTCAAATGTGTGTTCGAAATTGTTCTACAATATTTTGTTTACTTCATGCTTGAAATCGCTTTATTTCTTTGTAGTGCACAGAGGTTTAATATTTCTTGTCTATGCTATTTTAATAACCAATAAAATGTGGATACAATTTCTTATAATATAATTCTTATCACCGAATTTTAAAGGTTTTTAGGGCTAAGCAAAGAAAATGTTTTGCCAATGGCAATAGTTTTTCCATGAAGACTAGCAGCGCTAAAACCATACAAACGTGAGACTTCAAAAGAGGCCCTGAATATAGATTACAGTCATAGTAAAAAAATCATCATCAGCCTATTAATGTTCCCACTGCTGGGACACAGGCCTCCTCTCTATGAGAGGGAATGGGCTATAATCCACCACGCAGGCCCAGTGCGGATTGGTAGATGTCACATGTCTTCGAATTGTTTGGTTCTGCGACATGCCGGTTTCCTCACGATGTTTTCCTTCACCGTTTTGAGAGCAGTGGTGATGAAATAAATTACACAAAGTAATGGGAGTGTCTGGGTTCAAACCCACGACTTACAGTTCGTAAGTCGGGGCCGCCACCACTGGGCCACCACTGCTCCAAAACATATTTGCTCTATTTATATTTTTCAGGGAAAAACAGGGGTATACGTTTGTATAAGCGAAGCAGTGCTAGTCTTTTCTCGTTATGCTGAAATACTAGAATTTCGGCAACTATTCATAGTTATATTATAAATATTATTGTTTGAGCTATAACGT
The DNA here is from genome assembly GCA_905147715.2 of Xestia xanthographa. NCBI lineage: Eukaryota > Metazoa > Arthropoda > Insecta > Lepidoptera > Noctuidae > Xestia > Xestia xanthographa. Next base: position 12,011,013 of record LR990671.1, read on the forward strand.
AGCAAAGAAAGGTCATAGCAAAATATGTGCTGACCATAACGTATCTATAAATTACTCTATAATCTTGCAAAGATAGAAGATGAACTCCATACCAATTGTTAGCAGACGGGACGACGAATCCCCAAAGCTACTGCTAAGGATCAGTGTCCCCAGCTTTGTCACAATATCAAACGAAGTAGTGCGGTTTCCTTGCAACGATTCCATATTCCTGTAATGCCGGAGCTAAGTCCTCCATGGTCATTACGTACTTCTTTTCTTTAGGCCCCTTCTGGTTTTTAGAGGTCTGCGTGATTTGGCTCGAGGTCCGCATCTTGCAGTGTTGGAGGGCATCGTTTGCGATGTCCGACAGGAACTTTTGAGATGCCAGTGCTATGAGGCGGATCAATCTGGAATGTTTACAAGTTATATGTGAGTGTTGGCAAACCTGTGTTGATGGAAAGTTAATTATATCATAATGTGCCCACTAATGGGATTCAGGCCTCCTCTCTCATCATCTGCCTAGCCTTTTCCCTTTTCTCGGCTTCCAGTCTAACCAGATGCAGCTGAATACTAGTTTAAGTTATATGTGAGTGTTGGCAAACCTGTGTTGATGGAAAGTTAATTATATCATAATGTGCCCACTAATGGGATTCAGGCCTCCTCTCTCATCATCTGCCTAGCCTTTTCCCTTTTCTCGGCTTCCAGTCTAACCAGATGCAGCTGAATACTAGTTTACATGGATCAACTGCCTATCTGACCTCCTGGTAAGACTGGTTATCAGACTTTTTCGGGCCACTGTCTACCTGTAACGACTGTCAAAGATCTGCAAATGACAGCCGGGACCAACAGCTTAATGTGCTTTCCGAGGCACGGAGGAAACTCGGCATGTAAGGGTGGTCACCCATCTGCAGACCAACCTAGGCAAGCACGGCTTAACCTAAAGATCGACCCGAGCGGCTGTTATTATTTAGCCACAAGCTCCTCCTCTCTGTGTGTGGGAATGGTCTGTAATTCACCACAAGAGCCAATTGTGGACTAAAGTAGAAAATGTATTTAAATCACTGCCTAATTGGTCCAGTTGCTCTAAGTACTAGTCTGACTCCCAGGTTCTGACGGTCCCAGGTTATAGGGTTTTCCATCAAGAATTCCTCAGTAGCAGTCCAGAAACTGAATTTTGTGCCTAATTGAAGGCAATAAAAAAATATAAGAAACTGGATAGGTATGACACAAAGCCTCCAAAAATGGAGAGATTTGGAAGAGACCTACACTCAGCATTGGATGGCCAAGGGTTGAATAAGAAGAAGATAGGGTTCTATTACATGGAACTTAGACATAACTTATGAAATTAAAGGTGAGTTCTTAAGCTAAAAAATACTCTAAACAGGAGAATGGCGAAATTGCATGTAATTTGGGACCCAGTGATATGGGTAGCGTACATTGTGGAAACTTATGAACAGTTAAAGAACGACTTTTGACTAACCCAAAAGCAAATGGAAAGTAGGTTATAGAAGTTGGGAGAAAAAAGATATGAAAGGTAGAAGATTATAACTCAACTTCAGGCACGGACTTATTGGTTATTATTTAGTAGTAGAATGGCATAAAATATCTTTTATGCATATTCCATGTAGCCGTTGAACACAAACAAACAATGGAATGATACACAGACTATGTCCACAGATGAATTTGACACATTCCATTTCTCAGTTGTAAGAAGCTAAACGTCAAACGTTAGAAAACTGCACAATGACTTATTTTTATATAAATTAAAATTATTCATAACTTTTAATTCCCATCACCTAGTAACTCAATATTTTTTATTTAGAACTCATAAACTCTTTACTAGAATTATTATAAACTAGACAGTGAACCGCACTCCGTTGATTTTTAAATTATGTGGGTCCAACCTCGCCATTCTCCGTCTAGTCATCAATAAGTCATAAGTAAGTCATAAGTCATTTATTTCTGAACAAAATACATTGTGTAGAAAATATAAATTAAAATTAGATTATTAAGGATTAGATAGTTCATTCATAATAATAATAATAAAACAAATTCTAACAATAAATAAAATAACAATAGCTTCTTTTTACAAAAATTAAAAAAAAGTACTATAAAAAAATAAAAAAAAGATATGAATGTCAAAAGATGAAATAACCATAGCTCCTTTTTACAATAATAAAATGAATAGTCGTTTAAAAAAAAAAAATTATGTCAAAAGATGAAAAAAAAAAAATTAAATTAATAGTCACTAATTTACAAGATTATAATGAGAGCAATAAAAATAATAATAAAATTCAATAATAGCAAATATCACAAATACATGATTGTCATTTGTCAACTGAATTGAACTCTTCAATACTGTAAAAGCCCTTCCTCAATAAATATGTCCTTAATTTGTGTTTGAATAAATTTGCACTGGTAATGCTTTTAAATTCCAACGGCAACCTGTTGTATAACAAGACCGATTGATATCTGGGACTATGTCGAACCACTTTCAATCTAGGTTGTATTGTGTAGGGTAGGTCTTTCCTGCGAGTACTATATCTAGCTTGTCTTTGGTCTTCAGTTTCAAATTTGTGCAAATTCTTAACAAAGTTAGTTAGCAACACAAGAATATAGAGACATGGCACTGTTAGAATTTTTAGTCTTATGAAGTGTTCCTTGCAAGACTCTGTCTGTCTCATGCGAAGCATCTGTCTCATGCGAAGCATTGTCCTTAAAGCTCTTTTTTGAATAACAAATGCTGACTGGATATTGTATTTGTAGCTGTTGCCCCAAAACTCGATACTGTATCTGAGCTTAGACTCAACCAAAGCGAAATACACACTCCTAAGTTGAGGTAAAGTTAGTTCTTCCCTCAGGGTTCTGATTGCATAGCATGCCGAGCTAACATACTTTGTAATAGACAATATCTCAACCTTCCAATTTAATAATGCGTCAATGTTAACACCTAGAAATTTGACATTATCAACAACATCGAATTGCTATAGTCACCAAAAAAGACTGAAGGCAGATAATATCTTGGAATAGTTTAGTTCTAAATGAAATCCTTGTGTTTAGTTAATTTTTTAAAACAAAGAAACCTAATAACAGTGAAAAACCAGTAGTTATGCCTAATATCCATTAAAAAACATAATATGACCTTCAAGGAGTAATTTCATTTTCTAACAATGTTATTGATGTTGACCATTTTCCTCTTTTTAAATTAATTTTGATATGTGAAATGTATGAACTTGGATTGAGTCAAAAGCGTAAGGAAGAAGCATGAAGTTCTTATTGTTTTTTAGTGTTAGGCCTCATAAAATTAAAAAAACAATATTGTTAGTCTTTTGTCATCTGTTTCTGTCAAATTATTATCTGTGAATAAATTATTAATATCAAAGAACTTGAAGTAGCATCTTTTCCTGCTTGTATAGTAGTAAAGTCAGGAATAACAATCATCGTAGAAAGCCTGCTTTTCCAACACAAAAGTGGTGACAGGTTTGTAAAGAAAAAGTAACTTTGTAGGTACAAATTTTTGATTTCAATGATTTGTGTGCTTTGTATAAATTATGAAAAGGATGTTAACAGTTACCTCGGATCCTGGGACTCAAATCCTGACATATTCAAGTAATGTGCAACCACCGAATCTGGTATTGACGGGTTGTAGTTCTCAAGTTGGAGGAGAAAGTCGCTCAGAGCGTGGCCAACGCCTGTGTCGTCGTCCATACTGACCGACGGAGAGCCCATGCGACTCATCTGCATGGCGCTGTCAACAATTAAACCCAAAAAATTAAATAAATAAACAAAATCGAAACTTCAGGCACACACATTTTTACTTACTCAGCAGTCAGCACAGATAATGTAGAAATTTTTCAACAGATTAATGTCATTGAAAAATGAGGTTGGTCAGCCCGACTGCGTTTTGTTTTTGCGATAATTTCTCATTTTTATTTTAACAATTTATCATGATTTAATAAATTAAAATGAGGTTTAAACATCATAAAAATCAATGTAAAACTTTCAAATTAATATTCAAAATAAAAAGAACGAGACAGATATGGTTACATTTTTATGAAATGAAACGTCAGTCAGTTGATACACAGCAGTAATTAAACGCAAAATGTGCACGTCATTCAAGTGTTTCCATACTTTGATGATTTACCCTAATATTGTAATACATCAAAAAAATAGGGTAAGAATTTTAACTCTCAAAATGTTTAAAAAACCCTTTTCAAGTGATGTAAAGTGCTAATTCATTTAAAACCCTTATTCATGTTTGGTTTTCCAGAACTTCATAATTTTACTTAGAAACTTAAACCACAAAGTCTCAAATTACACCCCCTAATAATTTTGTTTATAATGCATTTGTAATATGTTTACAAAAAATGATTTTTAGCGTGTTAAATTGCAGTTATTTGAAGTATAACATTTAAAGAACGACTGATTTATTTTTAGAATTTAGTGGACCATAAGTAAAACGTACTGGCCACCCTGACCTCGTGGTGCTTTTCCGTGCGGTTGGCAACATCTGCCCCTTCCTTCCTTCTTTTACGCCGCTCCTCCGGGCAGAACTGCGAGAGAACGTGATCGATCGAATTTCAAAAAGGCACACACCTACCCCCTGTGCTCCCGAGATCACGAAATTACTCTAAATCTCCTGATTTTAAATTCAGGGGTTCGTGTTTCGTGATTTATTCCATTCCGTGTGTGTAGATTCCACCTCGACCCGCGAGGTACCTAATTACCAAGTGAGCACCCACCCAATCAAACAAAATGTCAAACCTCGCTGATCCGGTCGCGTTCGCGAAAGATTTCATCGCTGGCGGTGTCTCCGCCGCAGTCTCCAAGACCGCCGTCGCGCCCATCGAGCGTGTCAAGCTGCTGCTCCAGGTCCAGCATGTCAGCAAGCAGATCACCGCTGACCAGCGTTACAAGGGAATCGTCGATGCCTTCGTCCGCATTCCCAAGGAGCAGGGCGCCCTATCCTTCTGGCGTGGTAACATGGCCAACGTGATCAGGTACTTCCCCACCCAGGCGCTGAACTTCGCCTTCAAGGACAAGTACAAGCAGGTGTTCCTCGGAGGCGTCGACAAGAGGACTCAGTTCTGGCGCTACTTCGCGGGTAACCTGGCGTCCGGTGGTGCCGCCGGCGCTACCTCCCTGTGCTTCGTGTACCCGCTCGACTTCGCGCGTACCCGTCTGGCCGCCGACGTGGGCAAGGCCGACGCGCGAGAATATAAAGGTCTCTTCGACTGCATCGGCAAGATCTTCAAGTCCGACGGTCTCGGCGGTCTCTACAGAGGATTCGGTGTGTCCGTGCAGGGTATCATCATCTACCGTGCCGCATACTTCGGCTTCTACGACACCGCCCGTGGCATGCTGCCCGACGCCAAGAACACACCTCTCGTCATCAGCTGGGCTATCGCGCAGACTGTCACCACCGTCGCTGGTATCATCTCGTATCCCTTCGACACGGTCCGTAGGCGCATGATGATGCAGTCTGGCCGTGCCAAGGGTGACATGCTGTACAAGGGCACCATCCACTGCTGGACCACCATTGCCAAGACAGAGGGCGGCGGCGCCTTCTTCAAGGGAGCCTTCTCCAACGTCCTCAGAGGAACCGGAGGTGCTTTCGTGCTTGTGTTATACGATGAGATCAAGAAGCTTCTCTAAATCTAATGTAAGAATTGTTACCATAATTACAATTAATTGTGATTCCAAATCACCTGATAGCCACTCCCATAAATCATGTATTATTAGACGCGGAATTAACCTAGTAACTTATTTTAGTTAAATAAAAGCGTTATACACCAATTCCAACATGTATTTTGTTTTATTAAATTATTAGGTGTTACATAATGCTTGGCTACACCTCACTGAAAAGTTACATAACGTTCATGTAGAAATCTTGTGTTGTTTTGAAGTTTCTTCCAAATATATTTTGTCCGTGATCATCACTCATTCAGACAGTGTGTGTTATGTAACAACCTCATTTTGTTCAATGTTTGAGGCCAAGGTTGAATGTGAACCTCTAACGATGATAATGTCTAACTATATTAACAAAACTGTTGGAATAGACTTCATTTAGTGAATATTTATTGTGAAAATATTAGATTTTCACTCTTGTTATTTGGTATAATCAATACTTAACCTATGTGGCATTGGGAGTGAGACCTTGTATATGTAAAGTGATCTATGCAGAACGCTGTGAAAAATCATGTTAAAAGCTGTGGAATCCAAAATCATGTGATTGAGAGCTGTTATGTAACGATGCAGTATGAATATGTGCTATGAGTGTGCATGGTGACCTAGTAGGAATTTAATTTTAGTTCACTTTTAAAAAGTGCTATGCAATGTAGTTCAATCCACATGTGTAACATCATTATGTAACATTGTGTTACCGGAGCAGGCCCACGGTAACATCGGTCCTGTCCAACATCTTTCTTGCTCGGTGTGAGTTTTTTGGTGTGAAAAACTCATGCTCGAGTTGATATTCTAGAAAATAAATGTTAAATAAATAACCTTTGACTTTTATTGCTATTTTACCTACTAACCATTATTTAAAAATCTTTAGAACACACACAAGTAAATAAATTAAAAATAAAACACCAACTGCATACATTCTAGATAACATTTCTCAAAAAAAATACGTCATTTACATTTTCTAAGTTCATAGCCTGAATAGAAAGTCTCCTCCCACTTGAAAGTATTGTAGCCACCAATAAAAGTACTGAAAGATCAGCCTGATTTGGGCCCTAACCTAATTCAAATAAAGAGGAAATTCATAACTGGATTGTATGTAGGTAATAGTCGTAGGTACACAAATTAATTAGAATAAAATGGGAAGTCCCTGTGATCATCCCAGGGGAAATACCTAGTGTTCCATTCAAACTTTTAATCAATGGAACAAAAAGGGACGGGCAGGATATTCTCTTCCCGAGTGGTCATTCACAATAACAACACACATTTTATGGTGACGTAGTTTACACACCACGTCAAATGAATGACGTCATTTTACAGCTGTTACGTAATGCTATCACGAGCTAAAGTAGTGACTGATGTGATGTTAGATAAGTAAACGTCCATTGAAGTACGTTCAAACTGCTGACTGACCCGTAAGAAGCAGGTGAATGAAAAACAGCAGACCTAGGCAGGTAAGAGCTTGGTTAATCAAGAAACAGAACATTCCAAGCGAGTCGAGGAACACAGTATATCGCTGTGATTACGTAAGTTTCTACATAAAATTCCACGAACTAAGTTCAAGGATACGGTGATTTTAGCTCGTATCTGTTATAATTTTGGCTATGATAGGCTGAATGGTAGTTCCTTTGCGCGATCAGATTAGTTAATTCGAGGTTTTTCTTTCCTATTAATGTTGATAATAGAGCTAAGCGTTAAATTGTTTTTTTTTTCGTATTAAAACTGCCTGAAACTTTAAACTACGACTAAACAGAAGACGTGTCGACTTGGCAATTTCTAGGTTAAGCTTAGGTAGGTAAATATTTTCATTCATCTTGAATAATTGAAACCGGCAAATGAAGGTCCCTAACGTGTTCTCACATACAAGTCAGTTTTATTGAAGCATTGTGAATGAATTAAGTGTGTGTTCCTCTGTGGCCGGACCACAGTGTAGTACTCAGATGCTATAGTTCGAAATAATACCTACCTAAAGTCTACTTTCATCGGAATATAAATGTATTTTTAGTACCTCAAAAGATATCTTTTTAATTAACAATTTATGTGGTCCGGCCGCCAGGCAGTGCTCACTGGCCGCGCCACCTCAAATTAAGTAGAGTATAATGAACTATTAATAAATCAATATCCCGAAAAAAACTACCTAAAGAGTACCTTGCATACGACAAATATGGTCCAATAAACCCCTTTTGTTAAGGAGTTATTGGTCGTAGGGTGTGGTCCGGCTGGAAGGTATACTCTGCAGCAAGTCAATTTTGCAATATTTAATATTAACTATCCATAAATCAATTTATATAATAGTACCTTTTCTCTACTCTTTGTTGAGACTTTTTTCTCTCAAGAAACTATTCAGTTTGATTAATTAATCTTTAAAGTATGTGGCGCGGCTAGGGAGGATTACTTTCAGCAAATATAACGAAATATGCTTTATTTATTTATGCCAACGAAAACTGCATAATAAATACTTTATAAAAAGACCTGGACTTCATCTATAAACTTTTGACGTGACAACGTCTTATAATTGGTTTGCCGGGTGACACTTCAAGAAACTGCGTTACGCTCCGCTCACGTTATGCGCTCACAATGAGAGCGAGTGAGAGGCACGCGTCCCTTCCACTCGGGCATGGTTAGCCCGCCTAAGAGCGAGAGAGACAGACATAAAAAGTGAAAGGCACGCGTCCCTTCCACTCGAGCACAGTTAGCCCGCCTAAGAGCGAGAGAGACAGAGTGAGAGAGATAGGCATACACACCGGCATTATTTCATCCTTCTTCCTACTATACGAATGAATATTCACATTAAAATTATTTTACCACTCAAAGTCGTTGTCACGTAAAACTTTCGCCCGTATACCGACTTTACAGGCAACCAATTTTTTTTGAAAAAGATGCAGTTTTTGGATACCTAAGAATAGGTAGTTAATTTGACGGTGTGCGTTTCGACCGCGCGGCCACGGCATTTTTTTTTTTATAAAACTGCCAAGATTTTGTAAAAATTTGTAAAAGTTGATTCTCAAAACTATAAATTTGTCAAAGTTATGGTTAAAAAGTTATAAGGGTTTGAACGCGGTGAACCACGCGGCCATGGAGATCTTTAAAACGAAGCGTTGCAGAGACTCTAAATTTAGGTAAATACAGATTGAATTAGTAAAATAATTGAAAAACATATAAAAAAAAACCTAGGTTAATATTTTAGGAGCTGTACGACTAAAACCCCATGGCCGCGCCATTGAAACGGTGAAAAATACGTTATCGCAAATATCTCGCTGAAAAAGCATCGCAGAGGCGATGCTTTTTCAGCGAGATATCGGCGATAACGTATTTTTCGCAGTTTCAATGGCGCGGCCATGGGGTTTTAGTCTTACAGCTCCTAAAATTTAAACGTAGGATATTTTTCTTTATTTTTACAAATTCAATCTGTTATTTACCTTAATTTCAGGTCTCGGCAACGCTTCGTTTTAAAGATCTCCGTGGCCGCGCGGTTCTCCGCGTTTCGATGGCGCGGCCACGTTCAAAACCTTATAACTTTTTAAACATAGCTTTGACAAATTTATGGTTTTGGGAATCAACTAATACACATTTTTACAAAATCTTGGCTTAGTTTTTTTAAAAAAAAAAACGCCGTAGCCACGCGGTCGAAACGCACGCCGTCAAATAACTACCTATTCTTAGGTAGATAGGTAAACAGAAACCAAAAAGTGCATCTTTTTCAAAAAAAGTTTATAGATGAAGTCCAGGTCTTTTTATAAGCAAGCACTAAGCCTAAATAAATTCAAATCGTTTATAAAACGGAAGCTGTGCCTGAAAGCCTACTATCATGTTAATCACTATCTCGAAGATAAAAAGGCTTGGGATTAAGCTGCTCCAATGAAATTTGCTCTGTGAATGTCGAAGCTTCGGACTTCGCTTGTTTATTATTTATTCCTTTATCCTTTTTTTTTTTTTTTCCTTTTATATTTTTTTTTTCCTTTTTTATACAATCTGACATTTAATGTTTTGACATGTATTTTATTATTTTTTATACACTCCGACATTTAATGTTTTGACATGTATTTTATAATTTTTTACTTTTTTTATTATTTTATTTGACATTTACTGATTTGACATGAATACTTATTTTGTTAAGTATTCTACTTTTTTTTATCATCATTGTAATTTTTAATGATTTTTGTGATTTTTATTTACTTTCTTTTGAATAGAACTTGTTATGAATTTTATATGATTATTGTGAATGTGGGGACCATGTGGGTCACATTTATATTTTTTGTTTATTTTTTCCCACAACTGTCTGGCAGTTTGAGTACTCTAAGCGACCTACCCAAATGTCCTTTCTTTGGTATCTATTGTTCGTCGTTTCGTTGAGCTCCTTGAGTTATAAGTCGAGCTACACGTTAACTGACAAATGCTTGCACTGACTGGACAGGTCCACTCAAATCTGTATGGTTCTTTCTTCAAAAGACCATCTTAGACACTAATCTGCATAGTCCTCATGTGAATTGAGCAAGATTGTCTGGACTTTAAAAGAGACTATGACCTCTGAGTTTGTTTCGGCTGTTTCTTCTCAGAGTAGTCAGGTACGAAACACCGGCCCCATCTAGTTTAAAAAAATGACGTGTAAAAGTGTTTGTAAAAACCTACTTGCAAAATAAACATCATTTATCATTTATCATTTATAAAGTATTTATTATGCAGTTTTCGTTGGCATAAATAAATAAAGCATACTTCGTTATATTTGCTGAAAGTAATCCTCCCTAGCCGCGCCACATACTTTAAAGATTAATTAATCAAACTGAATAGTTTCTTGAGAGAAAAAAGTATCAACGAAGAGTAGAGAAAAGGTACTATTATATAAATTGATTTATGGATAGTTAATATTAAATATTGCAAAATTGACTAGCTGCAGAGTATACCTTCCAGCCGGACCACACCCTACGACCAATAACTCCTTAACAAAAAGGGTTTATTGGACCATATTTGTCGTATGCAAGGTACTCTTTAGGTAGTTTTTTTCGGGATATTGATTTATTAATAGTTCATTATACTCTATTTAATTTGAGGTGGCGCGGCCAGAGAGCACTGCCTGGCGGCCGGACCACATAAATTGTTAATTAAAAAGATATCTCTTGAGGTACTAAAAATATATATATATTCCGATGAAAGTAGACTTTAGGTAGGTATTATTTCAAACTATAGCATCTGAGTACTAAACTGTGGTCCGGCCACAGAGGATCACACGAATTAAGTAGGTAGGTACCTAGCTAATCTTTGTATTCAGGTGTTCTAGAGACCTTCATGAAGTCATAAATCAATACATTATCAGAGTTAAATGACAGTGTGAAATCCAGACTAAAATCGACCTAATCTGCTAGAAGGTCAAGTTCAAATTCCATTGACTAGTGTTGCAACTCACAACCGGTAGAAATGAGCGTAGACCGGCTAAAATGTCGTGTGTGTAGACTATTTACTGATTCAACGCGTGTAATGACAAACACATGTTTTTTTTTTCTTTATTTATTTGGGGACATTTAACCGCATTGCGTATGCCAGTCCCATCGTACCATAAATACACATTAATCATATCTGGGCCATGAACCTGAACAGACTCTTCGCATCATCACTAAACACATGTTTTATTATGTATAACTTCTGTAATAGGTTGCTCTAGGACACGATGGTTCATGTTGGCTTCATTTAGACATAAATTTAGTTAATTCGATGGCCATCTTGGATTTTGGCAAAATGGCGAAGACTTTTTTAGTTACTTAACTAATCATTTTTAAAAACTCATGTCAATTTCCTACGCGATTTTTATACTTTTGGTATACCTATAAGTTGTATTTTGAAATCGGTAATCTGCCTTATGTATTTCGATATCTAATTTTTAATAAATTATGTATTCAAATTCATATTAATCTTAGCAAAAGAATTAGGTGTCCTTTTCACACAAATAATTTAGCCAAAGACAATTTGCTATATTTCACTTGGCAGGCAGGCACTGATCGGTCCAAGTATTGATTGAAGTTTTCTTTCTAGGTCAAATCGTAGCTGCGATGCCTATAAATACCTAGACCTTATACCTAGGTACAGGTCGCCGTTGTTGGTAGGTTATCTTAATCTAGGTAAGTAGCTGCAGAGCAGTTATTTAATCCAACAAAATAAAGCCTCTTTTATTTTAAGGTTGTTGCTAGGCAATATTAGATCCTGTCTGTGCCTCCGAAAGTCATTCAACGTGTATTCGAGTTCATGGCCATAGTCAACGTCATAATATGTAATAATCTAACGTAGGTATTATTGTACGTTGTACCAATAGAAGCACAATATATTGTCCTAGTCGTCACGCCTGGCCATAAAATTGATCGCATTCGTCATCTTTCTAATTTTTTTTGACGTATTTTTTCTTCTAAAATTTAAGTGCATGAGAGGTCATTGTCAGACAGAGGGCATTAACCTCGGATTTAACGATTAACCTCAGGTACTCTTTACTATAAGTATTCCACTATTGGAGATGGGATTGTGTCTACGGAGCCTGGATTTGTGCCCGCAATAGGCTCGCCTCCATCTATTTATGTAAGTACCTACCTACGTACACCTTTGACCACAGAAATCAGTGCCTTTGACTAACCTAACCCTTTGGGGATTACAGGCGTGATGTTATGTTAAGTGTAGATGGAACTCAATTCTGTAGATGGAACTCAATTCTGTAGATGGAACTCAATTCTGTAGATGGAACTCAATTCTGTAGATGGAACTCAATTCTGTAGATGGAACTCAATTCTGTAGATGGAACTCAATTCTGTAGATGGAACTCAATTCTGTAGATGGAACTCAATTCTGTAGATGGAACTCAATTCTGTAGATGGAACTCAATTCTGTAGATGGAACTCAATTCTGTAGATGGAACTCAATTCTGTAGATGGAACTCAATTCTGTAGATGGAACTCAATTCTGTAGATGGAACTCAAGTCGCTGAGTCTCACCTTGAAAATCTAACAATGCGTTTCACTTTGCGCATAATGCGTATTTAGGCTTGCTCGTGTTAGTGAAAATAAACAGTTATCTATCCAGATTCCATCTATGGTACCTACACGAGTAAGTTAAAATTATCATGACAAAAACATCAGTAACGTGAACTTACTACTTACAATAGGTAACAATGGGGCAAGACGGGCAAGACCCAATTTATACTTTTGCAGTTCACAGCGGCGCTAGTTGTAAGGAGAAAATGTAAAATTCAGCAAAAAAAAAAATTGTTCTTTCTTTATCCGTCTGCTAAGAACAGCGACGCGGCGACGCGGCAAATTATTCTGCCTAATCTAGAATGCGGTTAGATCATTCTTTACCGCGCGAGAAGGCTTGCATCAACTACGCGGCCACGGTGTTTATGAAAGCGCCTTTATTGTTAATGCAATAAGGACAGTTTTCAAATGTTACTGTTGTGGATACTCGCGCGATCCAGCACGAACCGATTTCATCAAGGTGTCATTTTTCTTTTTTTTAAACCACTGACATCAGCGCAGAATCGCAGATGGTCATTCTAGTCAAAAACTATGATAAGCGAATACCAAACTTATTAGTTAAATAGTAAGGCAGATATTTCGATGACTGAGTTTAGTTTGTAAGGTGTAGCTACCTGCTTACTACAAAGGTTTAGGATCGATTCAATGTTCCTTACCTATAAATATCCGGTGATATAATAATGATGATGTGGCTGTTCTGTTTTGAATACATGAAACGGTATTAAAAGTGCATATAATGCATTTTGTGGCAGCTAATTTAATTTTCGTTAGGAATTGTGTAGATTATATTTTGTTATAGTTTGGACTGGATTCATTATAGGGTCACGAAGTTCATGATCCCTCTAAAATCATAAAGATGGTTTATATACAAACGCCAGCACACATCAAGCTGCTACAATTAGTCTTCTTCAATCTTTAATAGATTTTCAATTTTACCGCTTTTTTTTTAAATTTTTTTTTTGTTCAAGTTTGATTGGAAAAATTTGACTTTTTTTATACGTGCTTGGCGTCTGTACATCCCCTATATTATCTGATCTTGGTAGGTACTGGTAAATAAAGGGTGTAAAACACCTTAACGAAGCCGAAAGGCACTTGTTCTCCTCGTCATTGCGATCATTTTTTTGTTCTACACCATACCTAGGAACCTTCTAGTTATGGAGATATGGGGGTCAAAGTTTCAACTTTTTGACAATTTTTTAAGGTTTTTTCTTTTAACACCTCCACGACCCCCGTACTATTCAATCCATTCATCAGCACAATGTTTTGAGTGCGTTACACTGAGTTCTACCACAAACATGATTATTCACTCCAAAAAAAATGTAGTTTCTCAGCAAAAATTTTTGCGTAAAGTTACTTAGTTTGTTGTACAGAATCCTTGCGGTCTGTTAGGACTGATTCCTATAATGTCAAATATATATGTATGTATGTGTGTGTTTATCTCATAATGAACAAATATCAAAATCATGCTACGAGGTCTTTTAAACCATTTATAGGATCTTACGATGAATGTTATTTTGAGCCAAGTTAAATCCTCCGCCTCTGCCTGACTGCAATCGCCCTGGTTTACATTTACCCATTGTAGCGTTATTTGCGGCGCTTGGTTTTGTGACGTCACACCAGTTGTTCGAGGCACGGCATGGCGGGGCAGCTAGACAGCGTCGAACGACGAATAGACGTCGAACCTTTCATTCTAACTTCCTATTGTTATTTTTTGTAGCACTTCTTACTGTCATCGTAAGCATCACCTACCTAGCCTTTTTCCGACTATTTTGGGGTCAGCTTCCAGGCAAACTGGATGCAGCTGAATATCAGTGTTTTACATAGAGCGACTGCTTATCTGATCTCCACAAGCCAGTTAGTACTGGGTGATACGATACCCCTTTTTTTCGGATGGGAAATCATCAAATGCGCCCCGCTCCCGCTCTGGGCGGAGCAGGAGGGAGTGTCAGACTTTTACTGACTAAAACCCATCCATGTTCCTTCATCGCCCTTTGTGTACCGGGGCCACGGTATCTCTTTCCAACAGTCCCGCAACCCCGGCAGGATACGATACCCCTTAGTCTGGTTGTCAAACTTTCCATCGTAAGCTAACATAATCTTATGTTAAACAAAATAAACTATAATAAAAAAATAAACAGGCCAAAAGCGAGTCGGACTCGCGTATGAAGGGTTCCGTCCGTAACACCATAGTACCCGCCTCTTTAAAATTTATTTTTTGATATAGCGGCACGAGAAACGTAACATATTCTGTGAAAATTTCAACTGTCTACCTTTTACGGATCATGAGATACAGTCCGCTGACAGACGGACAATGGAGGCTTAGTATTATGGTCCCGTTGGTTACCCTTCGGGCCTTCGGTCAGGAGAGAAAATCAGCCTTACTAGATGCGCTTTTATAAGGTTCCGGAACCTTATAAAAGTGCATCTAGTAAGGCTGATTTTCTCTCATTGCCTTTTCAACTGCCCCTTTTACTTACGGCAGCAGCTGTGTACCATAATTCCATTTTCATTGTGAGCCTAAAAAGTGGAAATCACAATTATCTAGTTACATAAAAGCCCAAGGTCTGTTAGCGTGGTTACAATGTTATTGATGTACTACGGCACTGACGTTCTAAATTTAAAAAGACGACTTGGCGCCAAACGCATTTGGGACATAGACTTCCTCATGTTTTTTTATCGCGGCACGTGCAATGTCAGTGCTGAGGCTGACTGACTGTCGATGATCGAAAAGGTAACGACTTTTATTTTAGAAACAATTGGAGACTTCCGTTAACTATGGAAACTAAATCACGCCTATGTAATCCCCGAATGGATGGGCATAGGTTGAGAGGTGTAAATCTAATAATATACTCACTCGCCGGTTAAGTTTAAGTGTCCTATGTTATACAGGGCGAGCCTATATTGCCATCAACCGGCCCTTCCCGGCCCGCCTTTCGTCAATGCGAGTATGGTCGAAAAGCTTGTTGTTCATCCAGAGTCACAGCGGTGGTATTCCTTTCAACTCCCCTGTCTTACCTAGCCCCGAACCTGCACTACTTGCCTCCCGTGTACCTCATACCGCCTAACGCGAGGACATTGAACGAAAAATATTGTTCGAAATTTATAAAATTTGTTCCAGGAAATACATGTTTTTGAATTAGTCTTACAAGTAAGTATGTGAAATAAATATTTGTTATTTAGAATCTCCACTACATTTGCAAGGCTTCTATCAGGATGCTTTCTTTACTTTTACAATTTATAAGTACATTGTGAACTGCCAAAGTTGAGGTAAAAGTTATGCAAAACAGCAATTTTTGGAGGCTGTATACTGAATTTGTTTCTACAAATTTTTATTTTCTGCTTCGATAGAAGCCTAGATATAGTCCACAAGATACTTATTAGTTCAAAAAATGTAAAGATATATGTCTAACATTAACAACGGCATAATCACGCACGAGCTATTGTCAAAATTCTCACGAAAAGTATGGCGGGTTGGCCGCTCTTAAGTCCAGACTCCGTGGCTGCTTCTGAGAGGTTCCCGATAAAAACCTTATAATACTTTGCCCGTCCTGGGAATCGAACGTAAGGCCTCATACCTCAGTCAGCTCTGGTTTACGACTAAAGAGAACAATTCGATGCCGTCTCTAAATATATTGAGGAAAGTTTATTAATCGGTGTGTTGAAAGTATATTCTTGGAATTTTACCTGTGCTAACTCAAAGGTCTGCCTTACCTACATTACAAAAGATGATCATTTTTAAGACGAAAACTTTTATTTACTCATCGCTGCAATTTACCGAGGTGGGTTGAAGTCATTGACACAGTAGAGTGAGACTTTAACCAGTATTTGAACTTTGAACAAATGGTCGGGCGAACAAAGTAAAAGCACATGAAGGTGGAACACCGACGCTGCTAGTACCACTAGCGCCACTAGCTAACACCACTGTGGCTAGTTCCACTTATGAGCCCTGTTACATTTTGGTGTTACGCTAATTGTACTTACAATTTATTTAAAAAGACATATCACGAAAAAGTATTTTAATATTATGAAAGTATTGGATATATTTTGATTGTCTAAGCATTTTATATTCAATAGCATCTACAAATAGGTCCCAAATCATGAAATCAGGTTTCCGTGAGTTTTCGCCTAAACATGCATCGGAAGACTGATGAATACTAAATAAATAAATAAGTTATCTAAAATTCGTTCCATTATTATTGAAGTGGAGAAAACGAACTACCTATCTATTGGTAACAAGTAATTGTTAGTTTAAGCAACGAACGGAAAACATATAACTTCAAAGAGTAAAACTCGCAATTTCGCGTTTTTTTTTTGTAATAGGCCTTTTAAGATGAACATAGACTTAGCCGCACCGCAGTCGCCGCATTCGAATTCTTCGTTTATAGTTCTATGCAATGTGTCTGTGTGCCATATCTGTGTCTATGTCTGTGTGCGAGATTGCATAGAAAAATTAGAATGCGGCGACTGCGGTGCGGCTAAGTCTGCGTTCACCTCTAATAATACATCATTTTGAAGCCACTCACTTTAAAAAAGTTCGACAACAGCTGTCGGGCAGCTGTACTGTAGCCCACCAGACATAACATTCGTCCCATAGATATAAAGAATCTTTCTCTCTTTTTTAGATTTCTGTGATTCGTCCAGTCTGCTGAGGTTCCTACCTTTGCTATGGGGGGTGAAGAACATTACACCCTGTCCCATTCCTCCAACTGCTGATTGTCTACCGAATCGAGGAATTTGGTTACGTTTTAGGCAGAACTGCAGGATAAGTTGATACTAACATCCACGAGTGATTTCATAAAAAAGGTCCCGTTGTTTTACTGGTTATCTTTACATTGTGCCATTGACTTTATTTTCCTTGTAATTTGCCGTGTTATTTGATAAATAAGTAGGACAAAATCTGTGCTTTTAAGGAAAATATTCTGTTTAAAATCGTACCAGTCAACAATTACATCGTCGGGCGATCAGAGTCATACCTAGTTATCGTCATTAATATTCATCATTCTCTTGCCTTATCCCAAGTTATTTGCCCGCTTAGCATGAACGCCGTAGACACGAAAGAGAATCGACAAGACAAGTCTTTTGCTCATCCGTCATTTTGTCGATTCAATGACAGATGAACAAAAGATTTGTCGTTTCTCTTTCGTGTCTACGGGCGTTCATTGGAGTCGGTGCAGCATGTCTATTATCTTCTTCCATTGGTATTTCGCTATCAGTCGTCATACCCGTAGTCACTGTCTTCTCTCTCTCTAGCCATATCATCTACACTAATATTATAAAGAGGAAAGATTTGTATTTTTGAGTTGTGTATGTTTGTAATGAATAAACTCAAAAACTACTGCGCCGATTTCAAAAATTATTTCACCATTAGAAAGCTACATTCACCCTGAGTAACATAGGCTATATTTTATCCCCGTACTTCCACGGGAACGGGAACTACGCGGGTGATACCGCGTGACGTCCGCTTAGTCTTTCATAAAATTCATTCATCGTTTCTTTAGGGTCTTCCCCCATTCTTATTAGCCATCCAGATTCATATTTAGAACTTTCCTCACGAAATTTTTCCTTACTCCTCAGCATTACGTTTAAACAATGATATTATATAGTAAAAAGAGGTAGATATCGCACTAGCACGCACAAATTGTTGAGGACAAAGTGACACAATTGTTGCACTTTGATAGCTAGCTATCTCTTTCTATCTTATACGTTCTGTATTATCTATCGCTGTCGTAGTTTTAAATTACTCGCAACGATATCTGAACGCCATTCAGTATGAACATGGCGTATCTTCTTTATAATATCATTGCGTTTAATACATTTTTCATCAAAGCTAAAGAGTTTGCATGTTTAGTGGCGTCAATCTCTGGAATTACCATTCCAATTTGAAAAATTTCAAAAATTCTCTGTGCTTCTCATGAGCCCACTTTTTGAGGAAGGTTGCAGGCTATTCAACATCACGCTATGGCCCATACGAGCCGAGCAAATACGAGTACCTACACGTGGTATAAAAATGCCTGCGCAACGAGAATCCGTTATTCTTTATGGTCATATTTTTCCATATTGAGTACGCCTAACTAGTGCGTAGCTGCCAAGAATCCTGTCTAAATCGTTTCAGTGAACAGACATAGCCAGTTATATAGACACTTTTATTGTCCAACGCGGTAACGGAAGCCAAATAACTTTTGAAATATGAATAATTATCAAATTATTTTTCTGCGGTTAGTAGTTAGTATGTACCAATCGTAGGCGACTGGTACATACATACTAACTCTGACACTGAACTTAGACTGAAAATAAATGACGGACAGAATTAAAAAGATACTTGGACTACCAATCAAAACGTGGTAGGTAACCTATTTGTCAGTGTCTTTGACTTGGTAAAGCCAATAAGATCTACATATTTGCCACGGTTTGCAACAAGCCAGGTGGTCTCGGGGCACAGCGCTGGGTTACAAACTCGTGATTTCGAGTTCGATCCCAGTATATGGATTTTCTTTTTGTGAATCGAGTCAGTTTGTTTTTATTTTATTTTCTTTTATTTTATGTGTTTGTTTTTTATATTGTATTTTTTTTTATTACTTGTACAAAATAATTTCGATGTTTCATATCTGTCAGGCGTCCCGTGACGGTTCACTTTTTTTATGTCAAGTGCCTCTGACTTGGCTTTACTTACATGCCGTCGAGACATATTTCTCAAGCATGCTGGTTTCCTCACGATGTTTTCCTTCACCACACACGCTTCATCTGTGGAAGAATCAGCAAACAAAAATATGAAGCTGGGAAAACAGAAGCTGCATTTTCCGTCGCCTCCTTATAATCAGGATAATGGTGTCGATTCTGTTGTGCACAAACTAAACTTAATTTAGGCTATTGCTATATTTTTCACTCCAATAAAACGAGAAAGAGACGACGGACGTAATTTAGAGCTGTCAAATTTAGTTGGAACTAATATTTCCATACAAATGAAGGGTGCACGTAAAAACATGTCGACTAAAAACACGGTGAAGCGCAAGTCATAAACTAGTTTGACATCTGTAACTTAGTTCATAGCTATAGCCGTCCTTTTCTCGTACTGCCTTTTAGTAAAAGATAGCAATAGCCTAAATTAAGTTTAGTCTGTGCACAACAGAATCGACACTATAATTATTATACAAAATTAACTTTATGGTGTTCTACATTTCTTTAGTGAAGAGCGACGTGAGTTTCATTCATCTAATAATCTTGTCTAGACTCGAATACCGTGTCCCCGGCATCCTTCGGTTACGTAACGCAAACGTGTTACGTAAAGTTAGTGCGGAAGTGCGGACTTCGCCCTTTCTGCCGTAATAAGTACTCAAAGTTACTACAACTTACCGCTATGCCGTAATCGTAACATTTTTGGTAAAATACGATTGTTATAATGTAACAATTGAACATACCGTTATGCTTTCATAGCTTCTCTAAAAGAACTGCGAACTTAAACATGTTTTTGCTCATTACATAAATCCATCAAGTTTGACAACCAGCCTTACCAAGGGGTATCGTACATGACCCATTAACGGAATGGTGGAGGTTAAATAAGCCGTTGTTCCATATTCCTTATCATTTCAGTCGAAAGACGGCCACTGCTGGACATAGGCCTCCCCTATTGTCGCCACATTGACCGGTACCGTGTGTCTTGCATCCAGCGGATCCCCGTTACATTCTCCAAGTCATCGGATGTTCCATATAAAATACATTTATCCAATTACATCAGTAGGACTGGAAGCTGACCCCAGCGCCTGTGTCGTTGCAGGTCAGACAAGCAGTAAGGGGCCTACTTGAATGCCAGCATCGATTACTGGCATTGGTGCTCTGCAATACTAAAGGCATCGCATGTGCGTTTCTATAGGTACCAGTAAGCTGATAATTGTCGTATGTGCCTGTAATGACATAATTATGATACACTGAAAAAACTGATTGTTAAACAAGTGAGAATTTTACTTGTTTAAGTATTTTATGTTTAATCCTATCAAGAAAATTATAGAACCGATAAACCACACATGATTATTAGCGATAAAGTCAAAATGATTAAAATATTAATCATCACACATTATTTTTGCTATTATTTAACTTGTTTGAGACAGTCATTTTGAAATCGTCCCTTATAAATTCAATAAAGTGTCATTATGAGGCCGTATGGCATTGTGTATTTAAACAAGTTTTGTTTGTAGGTATAAAGTCGCTTTATAAAATTTATCAAAACATTTATTTATTGCAAGAAATGAGATTATCAAATAAAATAAAGTCGGGTTTATATGAAACATACGAATAGATTGGTCTGACAATGCTGTTGATAAACATTGGCTGATTTTGTACTTGCCAATAATAATATTTTGTAGAATGGGTGGAAATTCAAACCTCGGAATAAAAGATAAAAAACTGAATATAAATAAGTTAAATCCTTATTTGACTGAAATACTATTTTTATTTTATATTTTGTATTCCTAAATATTTATTAAGATCAAAAGCGGTCGTTTTTAAAACAAATCATAAGGTGTTCTACCATTTTATGACGGTACATTTTATTACTGAAATGGCAACATTATTTCTGTGTGATTGATTTGCAACAGGTTTTTTCCGGTTCTTTCTTTTTCCCTCGAAAACATCGGTACCTACAACAAGCAAGTCGACTTTAAATAAGTTTTTTTTTTCAAAACTTGAAATATTTCACTTGTGACAGCGTGCATGATACTCATACCAAAGAGTGCTTTAAGTATTGCGTGAGTATTCGTGTGTCGTTCGCCGTTTTGCTCTTTGACTGTTGTCTGTGCCTACGTTTTCAACTATGGATGAAGTTGAAGACCTAATAAAAGCTTGGGAATTACAGGAACTTATCCCAACGTTCCGGAGTAAGTACTCGCAGCTCATTATTTATTTGCTTTGCTAGCTAGCTAGTGTTCTCCATGTCATGCCCCATACCATCGCCATACCAGTGCCGGCCACTGTTTTATGGACTGCCTAGCCTTGTTATGTAGCTGGCAGGTCACTGCAAAAAGGCAAAGGTGCATTAGTTAGGCGCAAGCTGTAGGTAACAGACATATAGGTAGTTAAGTACGCCGGCGCCGGGGCGGCGCCCTGCGGGCTCCCGCGCATTTACAAAACGACCCACCTACTGTACTTTGGGTACCTACTTTGCGATAAATAAATTTAATGTCTAGTATTACTTGCTATTGATTAGATTAAGTACAATACGGCCGACGTATCTTGGCGAGTCCGAACTTCGCGCAGAAGGTTGCGCAATCACTGTTTTGAGGAACCAAATGGTGGCATGAGGCGACGTGCGGGGGGCGGTGGTCTAGGCTAGAGATTGACCAAAAATTAACACAATCGACCCTTTATTCAATCCAATATCGTAATCGATTAGTTTTATATATAATTAATTGATTTTTGTTTATTTAGGATATTAAACGAAATAGATTTACAAATATCGTGTATTTTGTTTGTGAATAAACGGGATTTCGATTGAAATTAAAAAAAAAAACTTATAAATTTTATTTTCTCGGTTGAAAGACATGATTTACATAAAATATCAGTTATCTATTAACGACTACTTGAGTAACGACTATTTGAGAAAATTTAAAACCTCCTTAAAAATTAAAAATAAATATATTTTTTGACTTAATTTTAATCGATTTGAATAAAAATCGATTAAACAGCACCCTCAGGAACGCGTATTGGACATCCCTATTTGATTACTTCGTGAAGCTTCGTGCTTATTCGGCAATGCTCGGTACACGGTAATATGTCTCACTCACACGTTAGCATTGGTGTCGTTTTCATGTCACTATCTCTGTCTTGAGTACAGTCGGTTATAAAAGTTTTCGTTGTTATTGTTGTGAATTATTTATTATTGGTTAATAATATTGTTTAGTTTTTTTGTTTAGTGTTAAGTTTGTTCTATTTGCGGTATTTGCAAGTGTCAGTAGGCACTTATATTATTCGCCAAATATGCCAACCAAAGCATATTATGGTTATTTTATTCGTACATACAATAACAGTTTTCTTCACGAGTGTACATGCGCTAAAGTTCGCAGAGCCTATGTTCAGACTCGCCAAGATACATCGGCCGTATTGTAACCGTCATATTAAATAGCACCTACTATCAGAACACTGTCAGTGGGCGCTATTCATTTATTTCAGAAGTTTCTATTTATGTAAATCTGATAGTAATTGTATACTGGATAGGTATACAATTTTTTTATTTAATTAATTTATATAAACCCCCGCCACATTCACATCAGAATGGTGGTGTAGTATCAATCAATTTTTGATTAAATATTATTGTTCCAAAAAAAAGGACCTACTTAAAACACACACCTGCTAACATTAACCCCCTTACCTTTAAAAAATTGTGTTGCTTAACTACCGATTAAATATCACCAGCCTGTCCTTGTAATTTCTATTTCAATGAATAGAGATGGCAAGTGACCTAAGAGCTATATATGATATTATATATATGTAACGTCTAATCAATGTTTATAAGGAAGGGGGTTGTGTTACATGCCTAAATACTTAAGAAAAATATAATGTATTTTTATAATTCAATAGTTACAAAGTTAAACGAAACAATAATTTTATTTTTAGGAACTAATCAAAAGGTTGATGTGTGTGTTTTTGGTACGTACCAGCTAACATTTTTTTTTTGAAAAAAAAAACACCCACCATTCTGATGTCATTAAGTCGGGTGTATCTTAATTTTTAAAGCATAGGTATGAAAAGGTAGTAAATTTTAGGTAAAAAAATTGGTAGTTATATGTTATGATTGAATTTGTTATGGTAGGTACACCCTCCATTCTGACTCATCTATATTATTCTGTGCCTATACTTACCTAATTATACCTAGGTACTTGAATATTTCATGTTCGATTATACTTATGTATTATAGTTATTTGCCAAAAATGCCCAGTATTAATGAAAATTGCGACCAGATTCTGTGTGGTTTGTTTTGTTTTAAAAACATTAAAAATTTTTTTTTGTTCCAGCCCCAGTTGAAGAAACCACAAATATTGCAGCATTTATGGCTTTATCACATCTGATCACGACAAACGTCCTTAGCCATTCAAACAAACTAAACTATTATAATATTGTTTGTCGAGCTAGTGAGTGTTATTATTTTGAAAATGAATGTGTTTGGAAATAAATTTGTCTAAAATATGTACTGCTCTATTTTTTTATTTTACAGATAGGTACTTACCTAATGTTTAATCCAATGTATTTTTTAATAGGGTTGGTAATTGGTATTGGTATTAACTTTGATACTAAAATTGATTGTAATTGTGTAAGTAATTTTAAATTACTGTTGATATAGGGTTGGCATTGTAGGTACTTAAACGAAAAACTAAAAAATAATAATACCTTGCATTTTGTATTACCTAAGCCTTTTGTGAATAATTTATTAAGTTGCAGTATTAGGGTGATACTACCCTTAAAAAAATAGTAATTTATTAAGGGTACTATCCTAACTACCCTAATACAAATAAATTATTATATTTGCAACTTAATAAATTATTCACAAAAGGCTTAGGTAATACAAAATGCAAGGTTTTATTAATTTTTAGTTTTTCGTTTACCTACAATGCCAACCCTATATCAACAAAGTTACTAATTAAAACAAATATCGCATACATTGGACTAAACATTCAATTTGATTGATCCCAATGTGTGCATAACCCTGGCAAAATGTTGTGCATTTGAGAGATGAGGCCATAAAAAATAATTAGTGTATCATGAGGAGCAATTTGTTTAATAGTAGCAAAATTTGTGTGAATTGTAGTTTTAAAGTTATTTGAGAAAAACACATTTTGCTGGAGTAACGTTTGAAACGTTATCCTAGCAAAATCGATTTTCAAAAATTCGTTCAGCCCGGAACCAAATACATGATTAGATAGCTTTTGTTGCGTAGTAAATGTTTGTAAATAGCAAAATTTGTGTGTGGTATGGTTCTTGAGTTATTTAAGATTTTGCTGCGGTAACGTTTTGGGATTTCCCAGATCTCGAAAACGGCTCAACGCAGAAGATTGAAAAAAATACCAATAAGAGACCTTAATTTGTTTAAATTAGTTTAAACATTAGTTTTTGATTTGGTTGTCGTAAACCAATAGAATTAAATGGTTTCAAAAATCAGATAAAAACGGATTTGCAAGTAAACCAAAACACTTATAACCAAATAAACAGCTGTAAAAAATACCCATGGTAGACACTTATCACGTCAAGTAAAATAGGATATGTAACTTTATACGATATGAAGATAAAAACAAAATTGATTAATTTTAGACTGGTCGTACTTTAGCGATGAAATACGCAGTTCCCAAAACATTAAGAAACGTGGCATACTTTAAAGAAATTAAAATGATTCATTAACATTAATTCCTGTTAATTTCAGCTTTCAATTACTGCTGTAATGAAAGTTATATCAAGAACAAGAAAATGTCAGCAATTCTCTAATAAGCCGACCAAATCGGAAAGGTCACGAAAAAGCGGCCGCACTATACATAATCGTAACCAACTTAAATGAATGGGATAATATGGATGTTTTGTTTGTACAGTTGCGTACGTACGTTGTTGTTACTGTTGCGTAGGTTGCTGGTCATGGTGTTCATTACTTTTATTTAAAAATCAGTCTCATACAAATTATTGTATATCTTTGCCTTAGCATTAACATATTGAGGAAAAAATCTCAGATAAGTTACGTACGTACTTAATTTTAATATTTAGCATAAATGTTTTTCTGTTTGTCAAGTACCAATGCTTAAACTTAAAATACAATGTTGATTCAAAGTTTGTACAATTTTCCTTAAGACGGAGATAGGCACCTACTAAACACGTAGGTGGTAGGTGGACTCCATTTCCCCTCGACTTACAGTATGGCATTTAAACATGAGCTTTGTAACGTGTAACTTAGTGGTTATTTCAACATTACATGTGACTGTTACAGGTGATCAACGTGTGAACCACGCGTCGTCAATCAAAATCACACTATAAATTATTTACTGAGATTATTACTTACCTTTTCAAAGTTACTTTGACTTTAAATAATTACTTATGATCCATTAAATTGTTAAACTACTGTTAATTAACATGATTTTCATTAATAAAATAGAAAACTAGTAGGAAATGTGTAATATGGTACCTGCACTTCGAACATTAAAAAATCGGTTACACGTAAACGTTTTTCTGCTTAACTGTACAAAACATCGGACACTAAGTTGCTAATTTGCGAAGACTACTCGTACGTATGGTGCGGCCGCTTTTTCGTGACCTTTCCGATTTGGTCGGCTTATTAGAGAATTTCTGACATTTTCTTGTTTTTGATATAACTTTCATTACAGCAGTAATTGAAAGCTGAAATTAACAGGAATTAATGTTAATGAATCATTTTAATTTCTTTAAAGTATGCCACGTTTCTTAATGTTTTGGGAACTGCCTATTTCATCGCTAAAGTACGACCAGTCTAAAATTAATCAATTTTGTTTTTATCTTCATATCGTATAAAGTTACATAACCTATTTTACTTGACGTGATAAGTGTCTACCATGGGTATTTTTTACAGCTGTTTATTTGGTTATAAGTGTTTTGGTTTACTTGCAAATCCGTTTTTATCTGATTTTTGAAACCATTTAATTCCATTGGTTTACGACAACCAAATCAAAAACTAATGTTTAAACTAATTTAAACAAATTAAGGTCTCTTATTGGTATTTTTTTCAATCTTCTGCGTTGAGCCGTTTTCGAGATCTGGGAAATCCCAAAACGTTACCGCAGCAAAATCTTAAATAACTCAAGAACCATACCACACACAAATTTTGCTATTTACAAACATTTACTACGCAACAAAAGCTATCTAATCATGTATTTGGTTCCGGGCTGAACGAATTTTTGAAAATCGATTTTGCCAGGATAACGTTTCAAACGTTACTCCAGCAAAATGTGTTTTTCTCAAATAACTTTAAAACTGCAATTCACACAAATTTTGCTACTATTAAACAAATTGCTCCTCATGATACACTAATTATTTTTTATGGTCTCATCTCTCAAATGCACAACATTTTGCCAGGGTTTTGCACACGATCCCAATAACCTACCTTTATGAAAAATACTAAGAAATTTTATAAGATTAACTAGACAAGATATTAAAATCAAACATGGTTCATAGTAACTTTCATAAATAACCATGATTAACTTCATAAACTAAAAGAAGTGAATTTAAATAGGGTCTTGATAAGATTTCATAAAGACACATGATTAGCTTAACAAAGTGATTTGTTTCGGCACAATACTTTTAGTAATTAATCTAACAAAGGTCCTTAATAATTCTATCATAATCCTTGTTGATCATCATCAACAACCTGATTAAAAGTACTAAATGTTTTGTTAGAATGAAATAACTTCACTGATTATCACGAATATGGACTTATTTAATTTCACTATGATATTTGTATAAATCAGTGATAAAGTTAGCTTTATTGCTAGCAAACAAGTAGCTTTATGTTCCCCTATATGAACATTTTACTTGATAACAGTAAACAAAAAAATTATGGCAGCGATAATATTTTTTTTTCAGTGTACCTACTCTTACAATCAGTTCACAGTAATTGAGAGTAGGTAACGTATATACTCCGTTCTCAGCCCGTTTTGATGCTCAAAGGAATATAATAAGTGTAAATACACCCTCACCGAAGCCGAGAGTCACTTGTTCTTCCCATCATTGCGATATTTTTAAGTACCACCAATAAGACACTTATTACTATTCAATGTATGCATGAGCTCAATGTTTTGACTGTGTTACATTGAGTGCTCCTGTAAGACGCAAACTGATGTTTCTGAGCAATAATTTTGGCGTAGTGCTACGTCGTTTGATGTATAGAATGCCTGGTTAACGACTTCGTGAACCGTTTACAGTTATTACACCCTGTAAAGGTTTGTTATTCTACATCAGTTAACCTTTTATCTTCAACTCTTCAAGTAAGTCGCGGTACTATATCCCGTTCAGTTATAATAATTAAAGGTATCAAACCGCGAACTCTGATTGTGCACTGTTACAAATAATATTGATCTTTATCGTCGGTGCCATACGGTTGTTATCAGCGGTAAATTACCCGAGAAAGGACTTATGTAACAGCGACGGCGCCCGCGCCGATACGTTAGCTTATCTTTGACATTGAAGCCACGGAATTTGTACAAAGATTTGATAATTATAACTAGACACCTATGATAAGGTGAAACGTGACCTAATGATAGTAATAAGATTGTAGTTGGTAATGCGTTAAACAGGATTTGTAATTAGGCGCGGTCGCGGTCTAAAGCGCAGGCCACATCGCCAGGTACAGGTCGCGCGACGAAACTCTAGCGCTGACCGTTATTGCGCAGAAGTAAAAAATAAGAATGTCTTGGGGCGTGCGTTGCGCCGATTGGCTCTCCAGTCGTATAACATGCGCAGCTATCCCCTCCACGTTTCGTTCAGCGCTAGAGTTACGTGCCGCGAACTGTAGCGAGCGAGCGATCCGGGCGAGCATCGTTTCAGTTCAGTTCACATCGCGAACTACCAAATGTGCCGAACCGAAGTATGAAAAGGGGAAAAACGATAGTCGCCCGGCTCGCTCGCTTATAGCTGACAGTGTGGCCCGTATAATCGATGTCATCATCACCATCGCCATCGTTCAGACGTCTACTGCTGTGAACAATATTTTGATGTCGCCACATCGACCCAATGTGGTGTTCGCTAGAAACACTAGTTACACTCAGAAAAAAAAGTGAAGTCAACAGGAAAAGGTTGTTAGTCAGGAGCCAACAGAGAAGAGTTGCTGGCGCAGCTACCCCAATTTTGCGAAAAAATATTGCGAATCAAACAAAGTGGAAATGTTAACATTCACAAAATCTACTATCTATCTATCTATCGAAAACTAATGAAACTTATTCATTGTAGATCGAAGTTTTATATCATATTAATTTTTTTGATAAAATTGAGTTTATTTGGAATATAATGGACGCTGAATTAAGACATTTATGGCTTAAATTACTATTTTTTTACGATTTTTTCCGTGAAAACTCAAGGAATTTAAAGAAATTCTAAAACTCCAAAAAACAAGTAAAACATTCAACTTATCTTTTTAGTAATTTTAGCTTTTATAAGAATTGAATGTAACTATGTGAATTTGAGCGTTAAAGTTCCATCGTCGACGCTTTTTCTTGCAAACTGAGTTCGTAAAATATTTATAGTAAATTACACGAAAAGAAAAATGAAAATGTGTAACTCCAACTTACAAGAAAGAGAATGGCACTATCGTTATTCTTAAGCAAATAATTAAAATATCTTACTGCTGCTGAGAATTACTGCGTCAAAAATCATGAATTTACCAAAAAAATGTAATAGGACTCTTAAATCAATGATAACTATCAAATTCAATTGACAGCTTAGCTTGTCAAACCAGTAACAAGAACAACTATCAATTCAACTCAACAGTCCATGATCCACAAATAAAATTCACAAAGACGATGAATTAAGTACTCGGTAGAAATATTCGTTTTCTAGGGCGCGAATCGAGCAAATAAAACAACTAACAGCGAAATGTCAATCTGACAGCAGACTAAAATTTAGCGAGGTAAAAAGGTCGCTAAAATTTATCCTAGTCAGGCGAAAACTGACACCAGCGGACGACCGGGGCAGATTAAATTTTAGTCAGTTTAATTTTTCACCTCGCGGTGTGCTTGAACGGGGTCTTTGACATAGTCAGTTTAAATTTTAAACTGGTAAATTGACTTAAACGCAGCCCAGGGCTAAGTTTAAAAGATCTAAGCGTACAGACAACGAGAGGGACTTTGTTTAATACTATGTAAAGATATAATTATGTGAGAAAGATGTAGAAAGAGTGCAAGTTATGAGCGTCTAGAGTGATATATCTATGTGTCACTAGTCACGCAGACACGGAACTATCTAGCACAGATAACTTCTCCACGTAAGTCTTAATCCACTTGATGATGGATAGTCCAGATTTCCGTAGTATTCACACTTATCTTGTATATATTAGAGTCGCAGATAAACGGTGAGGACATCGCGCGTCTCCGCTGACACTGACTGCCTGTTATTTTTATCTTAGGGCCGAGTTAAAATTGTGCGCACAGCTGATTGGAGAGTTACTGACTTTGTTTCTTAATAGATAGATGGTCGTGTGTTTTTTAGATGTCGTTTTCGAAAACATGAGCTTTCATGAACATTCATCAAAAACCTGTAGGTATTAAATTTAAAAAAAAACTTGTGAAAAGGTTAAACATTTGACCTCTAATATCTCCGTAACTAGAAGGTTCCCAGGTATGGTGCAGAACAAGAAATTGCCGGGGAAAATAAATACGGCTTCGTGAAGGGTTTTTAAACCCATTTAAAAATCTTAAATTCACTGACAGCAATAAGGAAGGGTTTTTGAAAATTCATTTCTGAAGAAATGGAAGGTTTAATCATCTTTATACATATATAATCTGCCCAGCCTTTTTGTCAATATGTTGGGGTCGACTTCCAGTCTAACCGGATGCAGTTGAATACTAGTATTTCAACGACCCAGTTAGCACTGAGTAATACGGCACGCCTTGGTAAGACTGGTTGCCAGACTTTCGAGTCACTGACTACCTGTAACGACTGTCAAATATCTACAAATGACAACCGGTACCAACGGTTTAACGCTCTTTCCGAGGCACGGAGGAAACTCTGTATGTAATGTAATAGATGATCTCCCATCCAAGGATCGACCCGAGTGGCTACTTTTATTTAGCTATGAGCTACTCTATCGTCTACAAACAATGTTAAAAACATTGTTGAACAGCTCTTTTACAATATTCCTAAATGTTTTGCCAACGGGTAATCCCATATCTACGGCTTGTGTAGAAGCATACCTACGTAGTATTTACTTATTAGGCATCACGGCATCGTAAAAAGATATAGCTTTAATAGAATAGTAAGTAATTGAAGAGATAGAACGTAGTAATATTAGGTCGTCGAGGTGAATCGATCCGATATTAGGGTCGCGACCTTTCTGCCAACGAGGAAACTACTTCACGCAGATAAAATAAATTCAAACCCAACGTAGACGAACTCTTTACTGTTTTCTCTGCGCTGTAAATCACTTACTACCTATTTAAAGTCTGTGGTTTAAAAACTTGAAACTTGGAGAGAATTTAACTGGTTTTATCCTCTTTGGTCAGAGACTCTTAAAAGTTAGGTTAGAAAGATCCCTGGGGCAATGAACTACCATGCAAACAATGCAAGTAGGAACTTTATACTTATTAAAATCATAAGCATGCATGAGTATGGTAGGTATATAGCAAGCAGTTTAATAGAATGTAGAATGTCCAATTGATCTAGGAAAAGTTAATGATATTTAATGTAGGTAGGCTAGACTTATTGACAAAAAATCCTCTATAACTATAATTCTATTGATTTTCTGATGTCATATTTGTAACGGACCCTCGAGGTATCAATTTAACTTCAGTGCAATAAATTTTGACATATTGTTTGCTTTTGAAAGGACCTTGATAAAATTCCAGAAAAACGAAAAAGAGTCGATCGCCAGAAAAAACAGCTGTAATGTTCGAATTACAGTTCAAGCAAGACCTTATTTTCACTTTCAGCAAACAATTACGGGCGAAAATAATTTCACGATCAGAACGTGTAAAAATGAAAAAGAATCGATCGCCAGAAAAAAAACAATTTTTAACGAAATGTTCGAATTTCAGTTTAAGTAAGACCTTAGCTTACTTTTACTTAAACATTTTCACTTTCCGCAAACATATTTAGATACGGGCGAAAATAACTGCCCGACATTATTTTGTGTAACTTTTCACGATCAAAACGTGTTCGTACACACTACACATAGGCGCCAAGGTTATTATACTGATAAAATATAACTGAATACTGATAAAAAGTAAACTAATCATGTAATAACCGAGTGGAGATATGACCTAGATAGCGTTCCGCATTGCGACGGAATATTTGGCAGACTGTATTAGGAACCAAACCATTGTTTCTTACATAACCTCTACGCACTGACATGACATTTTAAATAAAAGATGGCGGCGGTAATGCGAGGTCGTTAGCATGTGCGTCATTGTATATTTTCGGCTTTTGAAAATCGCAAGTTCTGTAATATTGTTATGAACACGAAAGAAGAGCAGTGGGTGGCCCAGTGGTGGCCTCTCAAAACGGTGAAGGAAAACATCGTGAGGAAACCGGCATGTCCTAGAACCAAAAAATTCGAAGACATGTGACATCTACCAATCCGCACTGGGCCGCGTGGTGGATTATAGGCCATTCCCTCTCATAGAGAGGAGCTCTGTGTCCCAGCAGTGGGAACATTAATAGGCTGATGATGATGATGATGATGACACGAAAGAAGTGCTTAGTATCTGTAAGTAGTTGAAAAGTTGCTTTGCCCTATAGTGTGACCGTTTCAGGGCTTCAAGCGGAGATTTTAGATGCTTCTGGGTAACAGTCATTATCATTATCGTCATTAGTCTACACTGCTGGTTGCTTGAGGAGGTCGTGGCTACATAATAACAGCCGCTCGGGTCGATATTTAGGTTAAGCCGTGCTTGCCTAGGTTGGTCTGTGGATGGGTGACCACCCATTACATACCGAGTTTCCTCCGTGCCTCGGAAAGCACGTTAAGCAGTTGGTCCCGGCTGTCACTTGTGTTGTGGTCGTCATTTGTGATCTTTGAGTTAGTGGTCAGAAAGTCTGACATCCAGTCTTACCAAGGGGTAACTGGGTTGTGGAAGTCCAGGCAGTCGCTCCATGTAAAATACAGGTATTCAGCTGCATCCGGTAAAACTGGAAGCCAACCCCAACATAGTTGGGAAAAGTCTAGGCAGATGAATCTACACTGCTGGATATAGGCCGCTCCAGTCGTACTTATACCATGCTTCTCGATCTTCAGCTACTCTCATCCGCAACATGCTACATTGTAATCGTCGCTCACCGGGCCTCAATGCGTCCCGCCTTATGATTGCCGATTCGCGGTCTCCACTCTAGAACGGCAGGTTCTGGTAGATGACTACCCCAGAACAGAAAACAGGTTTGCTTGAGTAACCGTATAGTTCGGTTCAAACTTAATGGCGGCTCGGAAGTTAGCTGCAAGTGGCGGTCTGCACATTATACAGACAAAACGATGCGTCATCTGCGCCCCGTTGATACCTAAAATTGTTGTCTGCGCAGCTTCATATTAGATGTTCTGAATCGCCATAAAGTATAAAGCGTTATTCATGCGCAGACCGTCACTCGCAGCTAACATCCGAGCCGCCATTAAATTTGGACCAAACTATACCTCTGCCTACCCTTAGTAATTTTTAACCCACTTCAAAAAGGAGGAGGTTCTCAATTAGATTGGTAATTTATCTATTCACGTAACAATTTATTACGTGCGCTACTAAACGCACAGTTACTGGGGAATACCTAAGTGTCTAAATAAAGATAGAAGTCACACGGTGTCATTAGCACTTAGGTGCCTACGTCATACTTTCTGGAAAAATGTCGTAGCACGGTGGTGAAGGCCATCTTGTGTAAGTCAACATGACTGTCATCACCTGAGTTAAAGGTGTCATTATCAGCGTCGTTATAGCTACAAGTTCACTGCTAGGCTTAATCTAATATTTAGGCTAAATTCTGATTAATATATCAGCTTATTATTATTTAGCTTATAATATTAGTTTTGTGTCCAATGCACTTGCTCTGGGTGAGCGTTGTGGTGGGGACAGTCAAATTTTATAAATGTGAATAATAATTATGTTGTAAATGTATTTTTTAGATGTGTTTTGTGATTGTATTTTTGTAACCCTACTAACATAGTTTATAAGTTCCAATTGTTACTAACCACTATGGATCGTTGTAATCTGACATGAATAAATTAAATTAGTTTTTAGGGTCATTTTTTTTATTTGTCTTTATATTTTATTTATTTTAGGATGATGATGGCTAAGCGAAATTATTTAGAAGATGAATTGGGAAGCCAAGAGTCATCGGTAATCTGTCTTCTGTTCAGCGAGCCAGAAGAACGTTGAGTGTCAGTGTCAGCTGGGCAATTCAGAGTTCACCCTCTTCAGCTAAGAAGTTTAAGTTTAATGCTTTATCAGCCTATAGTGATATAGAGACGATTGGACTTGGGTAACGGTTTCTTGGTGATGTTTTCCTTCAACGATTTGAGAGCAGTGGCACATAGTAAAGTCAGGCACTGCTATTGTGGCACCACCTTGCTGAATGACTTTAAAATCTTACCAACACGACATGCCACAATGATAGATGAAGATCTCTGATATACAAACGGGTGTGCAACATTGAATAAGGAGAAAATGTCGACGTTTATGATTCTAAAAATAGTCGCACAAGGCGACTGTCAACCAAGGCGAATGTAAACGTAGGTACCTATGTGATAAAGAAATCTATAGTCGGTACTTACAGTGCATTATGTAATCGATATAATTGTTTGAGAGAAACCGATTTATTGGACTTATGACTACATTTTTTATACGTATGTACTAACATAGCAATGATGTCGGAACTGAATTGCCAATATGAAGAGACATTCGCCAGCACATAAAGCTACTAAAATCTGTCAAACATCTAGATTTTCAATTTTATCGCTAAAGCAATGTAAATGAATTGTGAAAAAGTTGTAATGCAACTTTGGCCCTTAGACCTAATAAAAAACTGACTGCCCGACTGATCGTCCGACTGACTGACCGACTGACTGCCCGACTGATCGCCCGACTGACTGCCCGACTGACTGCCCGACTGACTGCCCAACTGATCGTCCGACTGATCTCTCGACTGACTGCCTGACTGATCACCCAATTGATCGCCCGACTGATCGCCCGACTGATCGCCCAACTGATTGCCCGACTGACTGCCCGACTGACTGACCGACTGACTGACCGACTGACGGCCTGACTGACTGCCCGACTAACTGCCCGACTGACTGACCGACTGATCGCCCAACTGATCGCCCTACTGACTGCCCGACTGACTCTCCGACTGACTGCCCGACTGGTCGCCCGACTGACTGACTGCCCAACTGACTGCTCAACTGACTGCCTGACTGACTGCCCGACTGACTACCCGACTGATCGCCCGACTGATCAGCCGACTGACTGCCCGACTGACTGCCCGACTGATTGCCCGACTGACTGCCCAACTGATCGCCCGACTGATCGCCTGACTGACTGCCCGACTGACTGCCCTACTAACTGCCCGACTGATCGCCCGACTGACTGCCTGACTGATCGCCCGACTGATCGCCCGACTGACTGCCCGACTGATCGCCCGACTGATCGCCCGACTGATCGCCCAACTGATCGCCCGTCTGACTGACCGACTAACTGCCTGACTGACTGCCCGACTGACTGCCCGACTGACAGCCCGACTGATCGCCCGACTGACTGCCCGACTGATCTCCCGAGTGACTGCCCGACTGATCGCCCGACTGACTGCCCGACTGATCGCCCGACTGATGGCCTGACTGACTGCCCGACTGACTGCCCTACTGACTGCCCGACTGACTGCACGACTGATCGCCCGACTGACCGACTGACTGACTGACCAACTGACTGACCGACCGACTGACTGCCCGACTGACTACCCGACTGACTGCCCGACTGACCGCCCGACTGACGGCCGACTGACTGCCCGACTGACACCGAATCACACCATTTATGGATTCACCGAATGGGAAAGATCTCGACGGTTTTATCGATCACTAGCGGACGTCACGCGGTTTCACCGGCGTAGTTTCCGTTCCCGTGGGAGTACGGGGATAAAATATAGCCTATGTGACTCAAGGTGAATGTAGCTTTCTAAAGGTGAAAGAATTTTTGAAATCGGCGCAGTAGTTTTTGAGTTTATTCATTACAAACATACACACAAAAATACAAATATTTCCTCTTTATAATATTAGTGTAGATGTAAATAGTGTAGCTGTCAATGATATATAAACTATAGATACGTTGTCCGCACTCTAAAATGACAACATGAAATGAAGCCAATTGGCCACATCGCGCTTAGTTACGCACCAACCTGTCGCGCGACGCTACGTTTGTTTATAATTTAATAAATCCTGTGACGTGACTGAAGATGTATATTTATCTCCCTCTCGCAACAGGCATCCCGCCGTTCGGTGTCATATTTTCTTTCTCTTTCTTCACGCTTATAAGTAGTTCTAGTATTTTCGCCGTTTTTAAGCGCCGCCATGTTGGTTCATGACGTGTCTATATATAATACGTCATTGGTAGCTGTAGATTACTTATATTGTCGTTTTGAATACCTACGGTTTTCTTGTGTACATAGCTTGATAGCTACCTAGGTACCTGAAACTGTAATTTTTTTCCAATCAGCCTTGAACTTAATAGTTAAGCGATAAAGTTAAAAATCTATTAAACAAAGACAGATTGTAGTGAATTGCTGGCGTCTGTAGTCCTCCTATATATTATGTAAAACTAATTTTCGATTGCCATAGAACATTTTGAACATTAGGTACCTAATTTTAACGTAAGGTTGAAGTTTTAATGGCTACTGAAGCTCATTGACCCCACAGCGAATGTAACCCGAGTTCTACCAGCACGCCTGGCGTCCCATTACGTCACGACTCACGGAGCTATGTCCTACCGGCTGTATGACGCAATATTATTGACTTTTTTTCCTTACGTCACTTATGTAGATTACAGGAGCCGGGAGCAAAGCTGTTAAGGCCCTTCTAGCCCTAAAATTAGCAACTCTATTTGTGGTGGTTCAATCTTCGTTTGAAATACTGTTAGAATAAAGTTCTAATCAGCTTGCACTACAAAGCGGTTGTTACGTCAGTGACTGCGGGCCGAATAGTGTGAAATGACTGAAATGAGTGGTTTTTTGCGATTTACAAAAAAAGTCTATTGATTGGACTAAAAAAATAAAACACAGGACCTGCTTTATAGTTAGTTCAGTTAGTATGCAAAGTTTCATGATCTAATTTGAAGTACTTTTTGAATACCAGCGGTTTATTGTTCGATTTGGAGGTAACTTAGGAATTTTTTTCTATCGAGAAAAGTTTATGAAATCGTGTTTTCGTTACACATAATACTTAGCATTAATCCTCAACTTCACCATATATTTATTTCAAAATTAATGCTGCAGTATTTTATGCGTAACGGAGTATCATGCGCGACCAGGCCATTTGAGGGATATAATAATATAGCCCTTAGAGAATTTGGAACTTTCCAATCAAATCATAGCATGGCATAATCTCTCAATAATGTTCCCACTGCTGGGATACACGCCTTCTCTATGAGAGGGAGTGAGCTGAATCCACCACGCGGACCCAGTGTAGGTGGAGTTGTCACATGTCTTCGAATTTTTGGTTGTAGGACATGCTCTTCAGGATCAAAACTTTTTTTTAATAAAAATCTATAAACTTCTTAACTATGTTTAAATTAGGCTGAAAATAAGCGCATTTTTAACGTCCAAAAATGACAAAGGTACGATAGTCCTCCAAAATGCCTTCACCATTTCCTAGCGTTTTATCTAAGGTACAGGCAACCATGAAGGCCTACTTAAAGTCTTATAAAATCGTTCTGCTGCGGTAAATTAAAAAAAAATCCATAAAATCATAATTTGTAATGAAACATATTAAAAAAAGAGATTGCAACGTTTTTTTCCATTGTGTCAGAAATAAAAAAAAATTAAAACGCAAAGAATCATAGTGCGGTGGACAAGATGGCCCTTAGTGGCGTAGTTTTGGAGTAAACTCCCTGCAAGCAACTCATCTCTCTGTCTATTGTAGGTGTGTTTCTCATATGATGAGTAGTAGGTCACCTTTCTCTGAACAGGGACATCTGAACACCTAATGCTAATACTGGACACTTACAGAGGGCCATATTATGGTGTAATTTACTTATCTGACTCGTAAGAAGTCATTGTACTCACCACTTGACAGACTTTGATGGGCCGAAACCTGAAAAAAAAAAAAACGTTTCCGACATTTTGCCAAGTTACACAACATAAATGTACGTCCTCATCCTGAAAAGGTTTTCAGTTTTTTTTCAATAATACTTGTCGCTCCACTCTATACATAGTATAGAGTTATTTGACCTATTTTCTATCCAAACAGCTGATTGATCTATGTCAGCTGTATATTTTCCCACGTCCATGTTTTACACAATAACTGCATAGCGTTCTATTATTTTGTAACAATTCATTCGTTACTTCATTGCGAACATCATGATTCTATAGCCAATGACCTCCACAATTGCTTCAAGATTATTGATTGCACGTTGGTGACATAACCAACTCCTAATTTAACTTTTAAAAGGAGCATTGGATATTTTCTGACAATCTGACACTAATAACGTGTCTCTTTGATAGGTGGAACCTGTATTACCTGAGTATCATGCAAAAACAGCAAAAATATTGCCCAGTCGTCGTAGTGGCACGAAAATCATTAAATTTGTACTGAAAGGCTCTTTGCACACAGGCCACCGCGCAGATCGATCGACGGTCGGGCAGCCGGCATAATGAACAATGTGATGTAACTTCTGTGCCGGATAAACGCTGTTTGCAATGTTTTCCTCACTTTTCATTTACAAATAAATGTTTCTAAATGAATTCCTTCTTGTTTTATCTTCGAAACTGCATTTAGGAAGAGCCAACAAAAATGCCGGAGTCATTCTCCAAGAAACTACTTCGTAATTCGTAATGCTATTGACCGGTAAGTATGACTTGCGTGAATGAAATTATTCAAGTCCTTAAAAAGTAAATGAGGTCGATAAAAGCTTTTGAATTGCGTGCGATCACTTTAGTGAAAATCAACAGAATTTAAGTTAACAGGTCGAGGAGGTCAGGTGTTGGTTACAGTCGTATAGCGAAGTAGAAAAGGTCGATTCTGAATCTATTAATATTAAGGGGAATACAGGAGCTTTATTCTAACTGTATATCAAACGAAGTTTGAACTACCACAAATAGAGTTGCTAATTTAGCCCCTGTAGTGGCCTTAATTGTTCAGGCATGTCAATGCAATGTTACGTTAAATGAACACTTTCCTTTTTTTCGGATGGGAAATCATCAAGTGACTCCTCCCGCTCTGGGCGGAGCAGGAGGGAGTGTCAGACTTTTACTGACTAAAACCCATCCATGTTCCTTCATCGCCCTTTATGTTCCGGGGCCACGGTATCTCTTTCGAACAGTCCCGCAACAAATGAACACTTTCGGGCATCACCATGATTCTCTTACCCTTATCCCAGTTCATTTCTGGTCGGCGCATCATATCTTCCTCTTCCATACTGTTCTATAATCGTCATCTCATCAGACACCTCCTTTATTACCATATCATCCTTCACACAGTCCATCCATCGTTTCTTCGCTCTTCCTCTACTCTTATATGCGGCAAATAATTAAGTTTTCCATGACTTTTCACAGGAAAAACCATCAACATGATGTTATCCACTAAAAAATGCCTGTTTTCTGAGCTACGACACTAATTTTTCACCTAAAGATAATATTCACACTACACTACAACAGCCCATAACGTTCATTGCTGGGCATAAGCCTCTCCCATGATGGGAGGAATATGCCGTAATCTCCACGCTTGGCAGGCGGATTGGAGATCGCAGTATTGAAAGACTAACAGAAAACGCTGCTGCCCATTCTCTGGTCTACGGATGTGCAAGGTGTTCTGCCTCAGACATTAGTCGCCTTATACGACACCCGTGAGTGTAATGGGTTGGTAAGATAATATTCTCCTCAACATAAAATGAAACTTGTCACTCACTGACGTTGAGTTACCAAGCCGAATGGCCTTGGCGGTTTCTCTCTCATACAAAGTATTATCTCGTTACATAACTGTATCAGCTGGTGTATTAGCTTTGGGTGTTGGCTATTGGCGACTGAAACAGCCAATATTGGCCACACTTCAACAGTGTCGTTAATTTTATTAGTTACCTACCTGGAAGTATATGAGGAGCACGTGGCTAAAGAGGAGCTCGTGGCTAAATAATAACAGCCGCTCGGGTCGATCGTTAGGTTAAGCCGTGCTTGCCTAGGTTGGTCTGTGGATGGGTGACCACCCATAACATACCGAGTTTCCTCCGTGCCTCGGAAAGCACGTTAAGCAGTTGGTCCCGGCTGTCATTTGTAGATCTTTGACAGTCGTTAGGTAGTCAGAGGCCCAAAAAGTCTGACAACCAGTCTTACCAAAGGGTATCGTATTACCCGGTACTAACTGGGTTGTGGAGGTCAGATAGGCAGTCACTCCATGTAAAATACTGGTATTCAGCTGCATCCGGTAAAACTGGAAGCCGACCCCAATATAGTTGGGAAAAGGCTAGGCAGATGATGACCTACCTGGAAGTATTTGATGAAACATTTTCACATTTAGATAACAAAACTAACATTATAAATGCAAAAGTATGTTTGTTTATTTTTCACGCCTAAATCACAGAACCGATCATCCTGAAATGTTTCAGATAGGTTTTCAGGTGTCCGGAAAACGACATAGCTAGGGTACCTTTCATCTCGAAAAAAAGTACTGTTCCCGAGGAAAACAACAATAACGTTCAAGATGATAATTGAGGGCACCACGTGCCTTTCGCATCGCCTCATTAACATTCTTAATTAACGCGAGCTAAGCCGCGACCAAAACCTAGTTCTGCATAAATGAAATGCATCCCCAAACGTAGTATATAAGTAATAGAACGTTTTGCTTTAAACTTCACCGTTTTACGACCGAAATGGGTATAAAATTATTCTCAGACGCGCATTCGTGAGAATGCCGCTTCAGTGCCAAGACAACCGATCGATTTTCTTAATAATTTGAGTTTCGCGGGTCGCCCTGGCGTTTCCGTCTTATGCAAGGAAGAGCAACGACCTTCGTAGGGCCGCTAGATGAGAGTAGCGGAAGATTCAGTGTCTTGCGGAACAAGAGGGTTTCTGTGGATTTAAGAGGCCTTCGCTCAACTTAACGCAGATAAGATGATGACTCCACTCTCTACCCAGCTATTCCCCTCATCATCATCAGCCTACTACAGTCTACTGCTGTACATAAGCCTCTTCAATAGCACGCCATTCAACTCGATTCTCGGCAACTCTCATCCCAGTCACACTGCGCAGATCGTTGCTCATGGGCTCGCCTGAGGGCGTCCCTTACGCTTGTCGATTCGCGTTCTCCACTCAAGGCACGTCTACCCCAACGGTCATCGGTACTACGGCTAATTTATGACCGGCCCAGTGCCACTTCAGCTTACTTATTCTGTGAGATATGTCTCTGTCGGATCACCCCGCTCCGGATGCGATCCCTCAGTGAGACTTTTCCCCTGAACTTACATAACGAAACTCCTTTAATTTTAAATGTCGAGTTTGACCCACCGCCTGACCTTGAGCTACTTAGGAACCCAAGCTACGCGTAGAATAGTTGGCGGTCGTCCAAATAGACGCACGCGCACCTCGGCGCGCTAGTATTAATACGGGACGGTTTTCGTGTTGCCCTTTCTTATGTAACTGGCGACGTTGTTCTTGACATCTCGAATAGTTTCAAGTGCGCAGACGTTTGCCAGAGAACCGTGTTCCGTTTGAAAGTCCTTGGAGAAGTTGAGTTTGTTATGTTGATATTCAATGAAGGTTGTTCCTTATTCAAATTTGGTCTTCTAATTCGTGTTTTTGGTTGTGTATTGTCTTTGGAAATCGTAATGAAGGAGAAGAACGATTTGGAATGTTGGAAAAAGTCTCCGGTGGGAGAATCCCCCTCTGATTTTCAATGAGATTCCCGATTTTTATTAGGTAGAAACCTGTGCCCATTTTGAACCGCAGCGGTTTCAAAGTTAACAATGTGCTCTAGTTTATTGCTTTTAAAGAAATTCTGATCAACATTTGTGTACCTGCTGGTGACCATGTTATCCTGAAGCATAGGCTAGGTAGGTATTTACTTCCTTAATATATTTTATTTGTGACAAGCCTGCCACACTATTCCCGTACCACTACAACTCCTGAAAACCAGAATCAACAGAGGCGACCGCCAGAAAAGCCGGGACAATGAAGCTCGACGAAGTCCCAGAGAAACACAACGAAATTAATCAGAAAAGAATAGCAGAAGAGTAGGAAAAACATGATTTCCACTTCCCTCTATATCACTTACCTAGTCAATATGCCTGACTTTTTCAGTTTTAACATACACAATCAAATCTATGAATGAAGGCAGCTAGACGTCTGTTGTTTGTAATATTTTTAAATGCTGTTCAAGAAGTTTTATAATTTCGTGAACAGCTTAGGACATCGTCATCATCATCATTTCAGCCGAAAGACGTCCACTGCTGGACATAGGCCTCCCCCAAGTATCGTCGTATTTCTTCTTTTTTTAAGAAAAACTTAGCCCCACTCTATGAATGTCTCTTAATCGTGGGCCCGCGTATACAAACTTTAAACTTACTTGAACAAACAGCCAGACTTAGAAAACTGTCTGTCATCATCATCATCAGCTTATTAGTGTTCCCACTGCTGGGATACAGGCCTCTATATGAGAGGGAATGGGCTATAATCCACCACGCGGGCCCAGTGCGGATAGATGTCACATGTCTTCGAATTTTTGGTTCTAAGACACGCCGGTTTCCTCATGATGTTTTCTTCACCGTTTTGAGAGCAGTGGTGATGAAATAAATTACACAAAGTAATGCGCCTGCCTGGGTTCGAACCCACGACTCACTGTTCGTTAGTCGAGGCCATCACCACTGGGCCACCGCAAAATTACCTGTAGGATATACAAATATTTGTTCCGTGCGGGAATCAAATCCGTGACACGCAGTGCAGCACCCAATCGCTCAGCTACTGCACCAACCGTACTATTTAAGTACATTATATAATCTAAGAACACGTGTATCGATGTGACAACAAGAATAAATTGTTCACGTGACGCTGAAAATTTTCATTGTAGTAAGTAGATAGCAATAATATGATAATGGCCACGAGTCGAACTTGATAAATGGTCCTATGTCATGATTGAGTTCAATCAAACTATTTATAGCATACAAGCTGTAAACGGACTTTTCACGATCAAACTAAATCATCATCATCATTTCAGCCGAAAGACATCCACTGCTGGACATAGGCCTCCCAAAGGAGGGGGTTTTGCCATAATCGCCACGCTTGGCAGGCGGTTTGGCGATCGCAGTACGGTTTTTACAAAAGCACAGAGAACGCTGCTACCCATTCTCTGGTAAGTCCCTTAGTCGCCTCTTACGACACCCACGGGAAGATATGGGATGGTGCTATTCCTTACGTCCGACACCATACAGACCAAACTAAATAACTCCAAACATTAATGATTGGGAAACGACTTTTCTTTTTGAGGTGAAAAACACGGTTGACGGTAGGACTCTATGTCATGATGAGGATGCATTGAATAGTATTCGAAAAAAAGGATCATAGAGGTACGTTCCTACGGTACCGCGGTGAGCCCGTGGCCCTTTGGAGAAAACGGTTTTGGAGGGTCTGCATCCTGTGGATTAGGTAGGGTTTTGAGTGCGCGAACACAGGGCACGCGTATGTCATGATAGGCCGAATGCATGCGGTGTAAATACGCAATTTGCACTTAAGTGACAATTTGCGGCGCGCATTCAACACAGTGGAGCCTAATGAGAGCGAAAGCGGCACGCGAGCGTACCGTCTTAATGTGCTCTCGGAAGTTTAGGCGTTAGTCTAGGATGACCCCCAAATATTTGGCTTGCTTCT
Source organism: Xestia xanthographa (assembly GCA_905147715.2). Classification (NCBI taxonomy): domain Eukaryota; kingdom Metazoa; phylum Arthropoda; class Insecta; order Lepidoptera; family Noctuidae; genus Xestia; species Xestia xanthographa. Next base: position 12,054,413 of record LR990671.1, read on the forward strand.
CCTAAGGGATCGGCTTGTCAAACATGGTGATCGAACTAGGGTTCGGGGGAACAGTGTGGTGAGGCCTGGTGAAAAGTACCGCCTGGCTCTTGTCGGGATTGACTTCGATTCTCCATCTCCGGAACCAATCACCTAAGGCATTTGCGGAGGTTTGGAGTGTACGGGCGATTCTAGAGGGAATCCTACCAGAGTAATAAATGGCCGTGTCGTCAGCAAAAAGGGCTAACTGGGTTGTACTGTTCTTTGGGATGTCGCTAGTGAGTATTAATGGGGATAGCACCGAGCCCTGAGAGACACCGGCGCGAATCGGTTGAGGGGCAGAAAGCGCACCTTCTATGCGGTATTGAAAGGTGCGATTCGACAAAAAGTCGCGAAGAATGAGTACGAGACGATCTGGCACACCGAGCCGGAACAACTTGTATATCTGCCCGTTGTGTCAAATGCTTTCGCAATATCGAAGAACAAGGCACGTCGCTGATGTGTTCTATTATGCGGTGCAATTGTTGGACACAAGAGTGTTGGGATCTAAATCCAAACTGCAGCTCTTTCGGAATTAAATTCTTTGCTTCCGCGTAGTCCTTGAGACGCTTATAAATAAGCATCTCGTAGATTTTGCCTATGACATTGAGCCTTGAGGAGAATAATGGGGCGGTAACTACTCGGGGGAGATGTGGGTTTGCCCGGTTTGGGAATACCAATAACGGTAGCCTGTTTCCACGACTGTGGGAAGATATTGTTGGTCATGGTGCTATTGAAGATAGCGGTTAATAATACTATGAGGACGGAGGATAAACGTTTGAACACTGTTTCATCCACCAAGACTCTGAACGCACCTTTTGACGTTTGACAGATTACGTTTCGTTGTCTGTGCGAGTCTGTGCGATGACGTTAGCTTGTCAGTGCAATTTTGGTTGAAAAATGGTCGCTCCGTGCTTGTAATTTTTTTTTGGTACACGCTGTTTCGTGTAATTATTGTTTGAAAACTTTGAGTTATTGTTAATCCGATACCATCTTGATCGGTGTTTGATATTTTGTTGATAATTGAGTGAAAATTGAGAAATCTCGCCATTTTGGGTCTTGACCGCGAGTGATTTGTTGGTTATGTCCGGCCTTTTGTGTCATTTGAACGCCGGTAAATTCCTAAATTCAGTGCTGGATTATCGTATATCCCCGATTGGGTGAGCAAACCGGGATAAAATTCAGTTGGACATTGGTGAAAGGTGCCACGTGTGGGATCTGAAGGTTTGATCCTGGGGTCGACGGTGCGCGCTGTGGGCGTCCATGGAACCGTCGTAATCTCACATAACTACACATACACCACACAAACCACAGTTTTACTTACACCCCACTCAGATAAGACGTGACCAGGACTGCGTCACATCACCGGTACCAACGTGATGGGTAAGTGTATCTAATATTTGTTTTCCCCTTGTCGATTGGAACAGTATTATTTTGATTAGGGCTCCGCGTAATCGCGGACATCGTGAGTCTGTTCGTGCAGTCTCACACAAACACCTTATTGGTGATTCCGTCAGAGCCAGGGGCTGTCCTAGGTTTGAGACCTTTTATGATGTCCTCCACCTCGTCTGGAGTGACAGGGGGTAACGGAAAGAGGTCCGGCGTTCAAATTCAGCATCCACCTTAGCAAGGTGAGCTTGGTCTACTGGCTGGGTGCTGGGGGAGCATGGAGACTCTTAAACTGTCGGCCAGACATTCGGCTTTGTCGACGTCGACATAGGACTTAAACATAACAGGATAAATGTGGTGGGTGTACTATTAAGTACACGGTAGCCAAACCCCTCGGGGATAGGCCTGATGTCATAATATGTTACAATCTACTGAACTGCTTACCCCGAGGAATAGGTACAAGCGTGTTTTCTTTGTGTATGGTACCTAGGTACGTTGGCAACAGAATCTGAGCCTTCAATGACAGGTAATGAATGGTAGCGGTCAGTCATAATCATTGGACGTAATAGGATCTTCGGTATGCGGTGAGATCGACGGTTAAGGCTAGGGTATCTGCTAAATTAGCAACTTTATTTGTGGTGGTTCAAACTTCGTTTGAAATACTTTTGGAATAAAGTTATAATCAGCTTGCACTCAAGGGCGGATCCAGCTTTGGCGCCAGGGGGGGTCACATTGTCGTGGTCAAGTCAAAAGAAGTTACAATTTAATTTTGATAATAATAGACACAAGTTAAAGTAGGTATTTTATAAGTAAGTACTGTACTTAAAATTACCTACCTTTATTTAAATATAAAATCAAAATTTCTTTTACATCTTCTCCCGAAATGCGCTAGCACTTCATCTACTCCACTTCATTGGTACGTTTTTATGGACGTTGAGAAGCGTCAGTCAGGTTCGACGTTCTTCAACCATTGAAGCTTTTTCGTAGCCAGGATTAAATTTTTTGAAGGCTCCAAGAAACGAGCTCAAAATTTTTAACACTGTACCTTGGGCAGGTTGCAATTGTTTAGACCCTTCATAGAGGAGTTACTAGATCGACCCTCAGACAAACAATGACAACATTCAAGAGGAAGTAGGCTGCAAGATCGAGCGCAGCGAACTCGAAATTTTTACGATACATTGCCTTGGACAGGTTAGAATGGTTTCGATCCTTCATATAGGAGTTACTTGGTCGACTTTTAGATAAATCCAAGAGAAAGTAGTCTACAGAGCGAGCGAAGCGAGCTCGAAAATTTTAACACATTACCTACCTTGAACAGGATAGAATTGTTTCGACCAACTTGAGTTACCTAAAGACAAAGTTAAGACTCAAGAAAAACTAGGCAACAAGAGCGAGCGAAGCGAGATCGCAATTTTTTACATCATTGCCGAAGATAATTGGTTGCTAGTCGTTTCAAAATTTTCAACGTCTTGATTACTGTATTCGCTTTTTGGCATAAAAACGCTTAGCTGAAACAAAATAAATATTTCAGGAGACGGTCCTGTAGGTCACTTAAATATTAAATCCAGAAGAGGGATGTATATGGCTCTGCGGAAATATTCTTCAGCAAATTACGCAGGTTGGTTATTGGCCCCATGTATTTGTCTTGACACTATTCTGGTACTTACATTATGTTTAACAATTTTAATTAGTGGTCCACCTAGGTCCTGGACCCACCCCAGGGGGGGGGGTCATGACCCCCATGACCCCCCCCCCTGGATCCGCCCTTGCTTGCACTACGAAGTGGTTGTTACGTCAGTCACTGCGGGCCGAATTTTCTATCGAGCCGATTTCGTCCAATTATGTATGGAGTCCATTCACGTTCTTTGAAATAATGATGAACATTAACTTTTTTTTATTGTCTAGAACAATTAGATTTTCTTAAAAAACTGCCTATATAATATAAATTATGTGTTGTCAGCCCGAGCCCCTTAACTGTACAATAATCATTTGACGCATGATCTTATTTGGAACTAACACCGCCATTTTATTTTTATCCATACTATGAAAATAACTAAATTAATAAGTGAATTATTTATGTAAGTTAACTTCGTTTTTTCACTAAACTAAAAACAAAGGAAAAACGATCAAATGTTTATCAACAGCACCCCTTTGGCAACGATAGTTGAGCATCAAAATATTCTTACCTTGTAATAAACAACTGTCTTTATTTAGATACTGTTTCTAAGGGCCAAGTTTTTAGATAATCAGACTGTTATCTTTTCGGTGAACTTGGCCCTTAATAAACCAATACTAGCGATCATCACGTGTACTACGGTCCACTACGCGTAATTAACCTAGTGACGTCTGTGTGGGACCTAGATTTACGATCTACTTACTTACTCTAAAATGTCAGAAGTCTTTGAACTGCACGTGCAATGCCGCTGCGCTATTTATTAGCAAAACAAAATAAAAAATCTGATGCCATTGATGCTAATTTAGCTCGATTCAATGGTCTGTGCTAATATTTAAGCTTTGGATTAGGAGAATGACTGCAGTTTTTCTTTGGAAAAAAGTTTGGGAGTAGGTACCCAAATGTGGTGTTCACTTGAAACACTATAATTTAGGCTTTAGAATAAAACCACCAAATTATCAGTAAGTAGATGAACTCTAAGGGTACGTGTGCTCGCTGCCCGGGATAAGTGTGGACTACTCAATCCACGGATTCTTATAGCTCACGCTACGTTTATTAGTATATCACATCAAGTGAGACAATTTAAGTATCTTGAAACCATCCTAAGTAGGTACTGCAGAAACCTTTTATTTTCTCTAGATCTGCAACAGCATATTTAGGTACCTCCCTAACACCCACAGTACAAGTACAAAACAACGAACAAACAATGAACAACAAAGTAGTAAAGTACCCACATAGGTAACATAGGACTCAAAAATCTTCTTCTAACAAGAGACTTCACATTATCTGCTCTGAGTGAGCGCGAAAACGTACATATTTCACTGATTCCTGTCGAATCAAAGCACTTTATGCCTATTAGAATAGATCTGCTGAGTGTTAGACAATTAAAATACCTACCTATATTGGCTATATGGCTATCAGTGTGCACTCGAAGCTTGAGCTCTACGAACCTTCTCCATAAGGTAACCTAAAAAAAGAAAGAGATCGAAATCCCACAAACTTACGTAAAATTATATAGTTACGTTAGCAGCCCGCGTAGTATGGCGACGTAGAAACGGGGAAAGACTCGACAAATCTTTTGTTCATCTGTCATTTTGTCGATATTAAATAGACAAAATGACAGATGAACAAAAGATTTGTCGAGTCTTTCCCCGTCTCTACGTCGCCATGCTACGCGGGCTGACGTCTATTTTTGAAACGCACGTGATTTAAAATAATCTCTTTGTGGTAAGACCGTTGCCCAGTCGCCTTGTGACGAAAAAAACATCAGTGTGACAGATATATCTTGACAGTTCCTAACGGCGCTAGTCGTTAAGAAATCTGTCAAAAATATGTCAAAGTAGGTACACTACTTTTTATAATTAGTTCCCTAATTTGCCGCATCTCAAGATATTTTGGGATGTTTAGTTTTCGTAACTAATATAGAAACTGTTTCCAAGCGTTCCATGGACGGTCAAGGGCGCTTCTCCTTATATACTTCATCTGTGGGCTATTCCTGGGAAATGGGTCTTTGTTAGAAAACTGACTCATATTTTGGTGTTCCCCTTGCGAGAGTAGGTAAATAGGTACCTACATAAAACTCCGTAGTTTTGAATGAGCTTTGTAATTTATCACATTTCCTGTTATGATTATTTTGAAGTTATTTAATTAACTGTAGGTGGGTATACAATGTAGGTACCCCGGGTATACATTTACACAGTACAGCTAAATCGATTGATAGCAGTTTTTTGGTTCTAAATAACTCTTCAAGTTTAATTGCAAGCACTTAATTGCAAAAAACGTGAACTTAATTGCAAAAAATATTGTCAATATATAATTCAATTGTTTCGGATCAATTGGTCTTAAAATGGATGATATTTGTGATTGTTTATTTACTTGCGATTATGTAATTAGGCCAATCATCTTTTGACATAAGGGTGCACTGTGCAGTAAACTTGGGGTAAATTGAAATAAGAAAAAAACTCAAATAAACTGAAATAAATTTATTTATCTACAATAAAATTACAGGGTTTTATACACACATAATTATTATTACAGAATTACACAGTATCCATTGGAATGATAGGAAATCTTCAGTTGATCGACCCATAGACAAACTTTCAACTTTTATTTCACAAAAGAGTTTAATACTGGCAATAAATTATTTTTGAGTATGAAGTTTTCAATGATGCTTTCTTTACTTCGCTTATTTAATTTTTTAACGATAGAATTGATAAAGGTTAACATAAATAGTTAAAAGTTTATTACATTATAATTCGACACAAAACACTTTCAACACTTAAGCTAAGGGATGATGGATGTTCTCTGCGAACTTAAGGGGCGGGTGTAGGGGCAGGGGTGGGCGCGATTTTGTTGCCCTGTAACAAAAAGAAAAGTTAATATACACGATTGTATTTTCTAGCTGGTCTAGAAGTTGCAACTGCGAGTTCGGAGCATGGGTTCCAATCCACAGATTAAACAGAGATGTTATTGTGTTTCGGCATTAGGAAAATCTCAGTTGCAGTAGTCAACACAACAACAACAGCATATAACGTCCACTGCTGGACATAAGCCTCTCCCATGATGGGAGGACTTTGCCGTAATCTCCACGCTTGGCAGGCGGATTGGAGATCGCAGTGATGAAAGACTAATAGAAAACGCTGCTGCCCATTCTCTGGTCTACGGAGGCGCAAGGTGTTCTGCCTCAGACATCAGTCGCCTTATACGACACCCGTGAGTGTAATGGGTTGGTTGTATTCTACTCTGCCGGATACCACACGGCTAGTTGCAGTAGTCAAATTGTGGATTTATGAACGGTTTATGGCGATAGACTCGTCCCCTACTAAAAAGTTTAAATGGTCCTTCCTTTTATACGACGTACTTAAAAAATATGTACTTTAGTTAGATGCAACACATAATTTTTTATACGTCACGACACTCATTTGCGTATCGACGGAGTGGAAACGACAACCACGTAAAAACGGTTACCACTTAATGCAGTAAATCATTCTAGAAGATAAAATAAATTAATAAATAATGTTTAACAACATTTCAGGTCTATATTCCACCGTTTTTTATATGGCGTATCGGGAGCTCGTGTTTAAATAATAACAGCCGCTCGGGTCGATCTTTAGTTTAAGCCGTGCTTGCCTAGGTTAGTCTATGGATGGGTGACCACCCATTACATACCGAGTTTCCTCCGTGCCTCGGAAAGCACGATAAGCCGTTGGTCCCGGCTGTCATTTGTAGATCTTTGACAGTCGTTAGGTAGTCAGTGGCCCAAAAAACTCTGACAACCAGGCTTATCAAGGGTATAGTATTACCCGGTACTAACTGGGATGTGGAGGTCAGATAGGCAGTCGCTCTATGTAAAATGCTGGTATTCAGCTGCATCCGGTAAGACTAGAAGCCGACCCCAACGTCCCAACCACGTTGGGGTCGGCTTCCAGTATTACCGGATGCAGCTGAATACCAGCATTTTACATAGAGCGACTGCCTAAAAGGCTAGGCAGAACAAAATTTAACAACATTTCAGGTCCATAATAAAAAAAATCTAAAAACTTCAAATTGCATTTTGGAATTCCGTCATATTCTACATCACTGAATAACAAGAATTTATCTAAAATATTCACGTCCAAACTCATCATATTGTTAGCAAGTAACATGTAAATACATCCACAAATATACGAACGATAAACATCGACCCAAATATCAAGATCTTTCAGCGTGGCGCTAGTTACAAAGGAAAACTGTCACCGAAACGTCAAATTCAGTATACTTTACACTTTAGTTCCAAATTTCGCCGCAGTCAAGTTGAAATGGGAAGTCTTTTATTTTTATTTTTATGTAGGGCATCTCGCAGTTCAGTCTAGGAGACTGGCTACTGCTTAACCGGGCTAGTCCTGTGGATGCCTTGAATTTAAGGCCTCCAGCCAGGGGCATAACTTAATCTAAGCGACCGCGCCTAAGGGCACCCCCTGTGGGGTACGAACCTCGGCTTAGGGCATCGCTGAGGGACAGCAAGGGATAGCTGGATCTATATTATATTAATTAGGGGCTATTAATAACTACTGGCTCAGCATCGCGGGCTGGCTCGAGCAAGGGTCGGGGGGGGTTATTACGGGGACGTCGCGCCGGACCTCGGCGGCGAGGTCGGAATGTTGTCGGTTTGTATCTGTGTTTTCTACGGACGGTGCTGGTGTCTGTACTACTCTCTTGTAAAAGGGTGATAGCGTCGTCGGGGGTGATAAGAGTGTGCCTAGGACGGCGGACTGAACTGATTCGCGATGGGTCGTATCGGGCGGCCGATGCGATAAGGGGGTTTCTATGCTTAATAGCTGAATCGAAGAAACGCTTGGAAAGGCGTTTCATGAACTGCTCTATGGTGGGGATGCGAAGGTCTAGGTGAAGACTATCATTTCGGGTGTATGGGGGCGCACCGGTGATTTTCCGGAGGAGACGGTTTGAAATGGGAAGTCTAACACGCGACGGTATTTTAATGTGATGTATGTACGAAATATACATGATTTTTGACCCTGGATTACAAATACCGGGCGATAGCAAGAAATAGTTCTAGTTTTGCTAATATGGAGCAATGAAAGATGCGTAACAAGGCGTTTTAAGTGTTATTTACGTGAGAATACAGTGAGACTATTCTACATGGAGTATTGTATTGTAGTATTTCACATGGAGCGATTCCACAACCCAGTTAGTACTGGGCCCCTTCGTAACTTCGTAAGACTGGTTGTTAAGACTATTGGGCCACTGTTTTTAATGTAAGATTTTTACTTTAAACACCTCCCGTATTATTCAATCCATCCACCAGCACAAAGTTTCAAGTACGTTACATTCAGTTCTACAAGAAAACATGATTTTTCACCCCAAAAAAAAGTCGTTTCACAGCAACAATTTTTGCGTAAAGTTACATAATTTGATGCTTGGTTGACGGCTTCGTGATGAGGTTGTTTACACCCTGTTTAAAGTACAATAATTAAAGAGACATCAGGGAAATGCACGAGTAATGGGTAATTAGTAGGTCATAAAGATAAGACAGTGCAATTATTGCAATGCGCATTGACACATTGAACACACACTCATTATAATGCTATTATAGCTTCCGCCAGCGGCTCGCCCGCTTGAAGATTGATAAATGTCCCATGGGATCTTACAAACGCGATAAAAAGTATCCTATGTTTTAATCTAGGTTATAAACTATCCGTGTGCAAAATTTCATCCAAATCCGTTCAGTAGTTTTTACGTGAAAGAGTAATAAACATCCATACATCCATACTCACTTTTGAGGCGCAGCGGAGCGCATTTGAAGACAACAATTTAATATAAACCTTAACTACCTTGATATACGGTCAATATAAGAATAAATTCGCACGCGGTACTCGGAGCGCCCTCAAGCTACTACAAGAGCATGCGCGCGACCGTATATCAAGGTAGTTAAGGTTTATATTAAATTGTTGTCTTCAAATGCGCTCCGCTGCGCCTCCAGCGGTGTGCGCTGGGCCTAAGTGTTATGAGTGTGCAGACTGATAGTCTGCCCTATTAGTCAGTGAATGTAAGAGTGATATTTCCGGCCCATTACATGCATGACTAATAACTTTACTGAAAGAGAGCATAGGTGGGGCAGAACTACGAGTAATCGATACTCGTAGTTCTGCCCCACCTATGCTCTCTTTTTTTTCGTTTTTCGATGATAAAATAATGATGCTAATCTTTTCACTTTTTATCCCGATAGGTACCCGGTAGTATGATTCCGTGCACAGAAATCTAAAAAAGAGGAGAAGTGGTAAGGGGGCGTGTCGGTGTCCGCGCGACATGTCCAGTCGGCCATGTCATAGGCAAATGGCCGTCTCCGCGAACTAGTGTACTTTCGACCGCGATCGTGACAAATTATAGCAATTCCGTGTTGTTCAGGGGTTTTTTGTAAAAACCGAAGCATAAACCTAAACTTTGTTGATCACGGAATTACTTATCATATATAAGTACAAGTATTTTACTATATTTGTCTTTAAAATCAAGAAAAACAACAAATCGTAAAATATTTCTTGCTTTTACTATGTTATGTTTGTTTTCAAATATCACAGCGACTGTACTATTTTTGCAATAAATACATTACTCCTTAACCACTACCTAAGTTTGTCGCTAAGTGACTGAACAAGCAATGTAAAAATCACAAAACGATATTTCACTAAGCGGATGAATCACGTAGTACGGCCGCTCCTTCTCGCGACGAGTTAATGATGTGCTTGTGCAGTATGCTAAGTGCGAGTTTTTTACTAAAATTCAAGTAATGTGTCGACCGCGTAAACCGTGTTTACGTTACCATTTACGTCGTCGGTAATGACAATAGAATGCTTCTATGAAAATGAGGTCCGTTTGGAGCACATCGCTAACGTTTGCATGCTATCGCGAGTGCAAGTTACAATTTTGACAGTTTTGACAGCTCGAATACGAAACGCGAGCGTGAAAAGTTTTCACTTAAGATTTTGTGGTGAGAGCATCATGAGAGTGGTGAAATAACAAAGTAATTTAATTTAATTTCGTATTGTGAATGAAACTTACCATGGAATCTCGTATTATTTCGTTTGGACAATGTTTGAGACCGCAAAAGCACAAGATAAGCGTAATATAACGCCACAAAAAAGTAAACACGGTTACGTAAACAAAGATAGAAACACCACCATAAACCACTCGGGCATTATAAGATCATTTGCTTAGATCTCCATGCCTAAAAAGTAACAAACTTAGTTTTACAAACTTCACAGATGGATCAAGGTCACTCATTACACACCAAAAGATATAAAATACATTATCTGCTCCATTTATGTCACCAGCATTTCAAATTGGGACGGGCTAGTCTTTATTTTTAACAATAATATTCAAAACTAACACAAACTTTCGTAAACACAAACAAAACTAATGACCATTGACCACAGATAAGTAATGTCGTCTAACTTCGTTCTATAACCACCACTAATTGAATAGGCAGTCGCTTATATTATGAACACAAAATACGAATGTCAACTTATTTTGGCCGGTTATTCATGTACGCAACACAAGTTACGGTGAATTAACGCGAAAACGAATGAATGTATTCTAGGATCTCACACTCGCAAGTTAACGATTGTCGATGCGGCACTCACACTACCTAGTTCTGACATATTACGCTAGATGGCGCTACCCCAGCGCCATACAAATTTGCCTAAACGTTAACGCGCTCGAATGTGGTGAACGAAAATAGCAAATCTCACACTAAGCACACAGATCCACTAATGTAGGCTATCGACAATGTCGATTGACGAATTAAATATTACTACATTAGTTTTATTTTTCAATTTGTCAACCGTTTTAACCCGGTTGGAAGATCGATGTCAAATAATGTTTTTTATGTATTTTGATTATTTTACAGCATAGTAGAGAAATGCGTAACCAACTTTCGTAAAGTTAATTAAATTTCAGGTTTAATCGGTGGAGTGTTTTTGGCTTTGAATTATCGTATATTATGCCTTATCCTCGTGCTACTAACTACTGTTTCAATAGGCCATGACAGCCAAAACCAACGTAACCGGATATTTTATTGTTTTAATTTACTTCATAATATATTTTTTAGCAACATATTGTTTATTTTTATTATAATATTATATTCCTGACATTATTATTATTTAATTATTTTCAGGACCCCAAAAAAATGTACACAATAATAAATGAAAGATTCGATAACTTTCCGATTTAGTCAATCACTAGCGTACTTATGCTTTTGCAAAACACAACGATAGCGAGTGATGTTTTTGTGTGGGTAAGTTGTACGGTGCATGGTAAATACACGCTGTGTTTGATGTCATATGGTTTATAATTGATTGTGTAGTACGTTCAGTTTTAAGAAATGCGGGTGTGTGCGCGACTGCGTATCTATTACTTTTACTGAACTGCGTGTGTAGTAGTTGCCGTGTGGTAGGGGCAAAGTGAAGACACAGGGTTCCGATACATTTTCGTCTTGCGGGCATACCTCCTTCTTTATATCTATGATTCCGTGTGACAATTATCAAGCCGCGGGCTTATGCTAGTGATAAATAAATGAACAAAGAGAGAACATTTTAAAATTACTCATTCATTAGACTTTACTTTTTCATCATCATCATTTCAGCCGAAAGACGTCCACTGCTGGACATAGGCCTCCCCCAAGTGTCGCCACATTGACCGGTCCCGTGCGACGCACATCCAGCGGATTCCCGCAACCTTCACCAGGTCACCGCTCCACCTAGTGGGAGGCCAGCTTCCAACACATCGTCTTCCGGTTCGCGGTCGCCACTCCAGAACTTTTCGGCCCCATCGGCCATCCGTTCTGCGAGCAATGTGCCCCTGCCCACTGCCACTTGATTTTGATAACAATCAATTAATAACTTTGTCATCATTTTAGCGCACGTGTTGGCAAATATTGCTCTCATGCGGAAGAGATGCAGGGCTGTTTAAACGTGCACGCTATATCTTATTGATAAGAATTATAGTATGAAAAATAATGTATTAGAAGATACGGAATATACAGCTCCATCTATTAGTAAACATTGTAAATATAATTTCATTTGTAGTTGCTTAATCAGCCTATAATGTTCCCACTGCTGGGGCACAGGGCTCCTCTCTATGAGAGGGAATGGGCTATTAATCCACCACGCGTGCCTAGTGCGGGTTGGTAGATGTCACATGTCTTCGAATTTTCGGTTCTAGGACATGCCGGTTTCCTCACGATGTTGTCCTTCACCGTTTTGAGAGCAGCAGTGATGAAATAAATTACACAAAGTAATGCGCCTGTCTGGGTTCGAACCCACGAATTACTGCTCGTAAGTCGGGGCCACCACCACTAGGCCACCGCTGCTTTCAGTCAGTGGGTACAGGCATAAACGATATTAGTGTCGATTCTGTTGTGCACAAACTAAACATAATTTAAACTATTGCTATCTTTTTCTCTCCAATAAAACGAGAAAGAGACGGACGTAATTTAGAGCTGTCAAATTTAGTTGGAACTAATATTTCTATACAAATGAAGGGTACACGTAAAAACATGTCGACTAAAAACACGGTGAAGCGCAAGGCATAAACTAGTTTGACGTCTCTAACTTAGTTCATAGCTATAGCCGTCCTTTATAGTAAAAGATAGCAATAGCCTAAATTAAGTTTAGTTTGTGCACAACAGAATCGACACCATTGGTGCCGATTCCCTTGTTCACAAACTAAACTAAATTTAAGTTGAATGCATCTTTTTCTTTGTATTTCATTATGAAAAGGACAGAAGATAAATATTAGTTTAATCCTGTCAAATTAGTCAGCACCTGACGTAATTTGATGTAATTTTAGTAGTCAACTTTTTAATCGCGTCTAAAACTTGTATGACGCTGATTAATTTGACAGAACGTAACTAAAATTTATCTTCTGTCCTTTTCTTAATGAAATAGAAAGAAAAAGATGCACTGAACTTAAATTTGGTTTAGTTTGTAAACAAGGGAATCGGCCCCATTTTCTCGTTTTCCACTCCGATCAACTAAACCGATCAATTGAAACTCAGCTATTTTTAACTATTTTTTGTTCCCAATGAATCAAAGATATTATCTTCTGTCAGAAGTACACTTTACGTAGGATAATGGGGTAGTTGACACACCAATCAATTGAGATACTTTTTAAGAGCTGTCAAAACGCGGTTCTCTCATAGATTTTGTTTGGCAATAGCAGACTGTGACGTCACTGTTTGGTCAACTCAATGACTCAACTATTTATTGATTTCAAAGCAACTAAAAATCTTATTTGGCAATTAATTGAAAATAAATCGGGTTTTCAGGTCCAAAATAAAATGTTTTTATAGAGATTGGTGTCTTGGAAATATTGTTTTATTGTGTCATCTACCCTATTTTCGATGTTCAAAAACTACATAACATGACGCCTATAATTCCTGAAGGGAAAGGCAGAGTTATACCTAATATTTAAACATAACTGCCTATTAAATGATAAATGATGTTTATTCTGCAAGTAGGTTTTTACAAACACTTTTACACGTAATTTTTTTTTAACTAAATTGGCCCCGTGTTTCGTACCTGACTACTCTGAGAAGAAACATCCGAAACAAACTCAGAGGTCATAGTCTCTTTTGAAGTCCAGACATAATCTTGCTCAATTCACATGAGGGCTATGCAGATTAGTGTCTGAGATGGTCTTTTGAAGAAAGGACCACACAGATTTGAGTGGACCTGTCCAGTCAGTGCAAGCATTTGTCAGTTAACGTGTAGCTCGACTTATAACTCAAGGAGCTCAACCTCAACCGGACCATTGCCATCAACCGGACATAAATCCAGGCTCCGTGGGCTGCTACTGAGAAATTCCTGATGGAAAAACCCAATAAATATTTGCCTGACTCGGGAATCGAACCCAGAACATTTATTTATTTATAGGGACATAACCCCCGGGGGTCTGGTTTTTTTAACATTATGCTGAGCAGTTGCGATTTCGACCACTAGACCAACGAGGGACTCCCAAAGACTAGTAAGTAATATGTCAAGCACTCCCAAAAATGATAAATAATAAAAATGAATAAGTCAAAAACAAATAATAAATAATAATAATAATAATCATCAACATATCATCATAATATCACAACAACAACACAACAAACCACATAACAACATACATAACATATTATCTCATTATATTTCATCATCATTTTCATTATTATTAGTAATAATAATAATGAATATGTCAATCCAAATTAAAGCAACATTTTTTACAAAATATTAATACTGAAGATAGACAGGATGCAGATTAATAATATTTAACTAAAAAGCAAAAGTAAATTATTAAATAATAAACTTGCACTTGCACACTAAACGAGCAACCTGTATCATTTAAAACTCTCCACTACTTCTGTTTGTTATGAACGGACGGTCGGATTGGTCACCGAGGTTCGCTCGTTGGTATGTATTAGATATTATTTCGCCAAATACCCGATGTAACGTTTGTGATTGTTTCTTTATTTTTTAACTAAGTACCTACTTAAGTATCTTGGTGCACGGTAAAACTCTAATGAGTTTATGTTGGCACCAACAAAAATGTAACTTGTGTGTTTAATACTGAATAAATAAATAAATAACTGAATTGGAAAAAGCCTTCTTTACAGTCACTTAAACAGACAGGGTGTAAACAACCTCATCACGAAGCCTTCAACCAAGCATTCTGTATATCAAACTAAGTAACTTTACACAAAAATTATTGCTGGGAAACAGACTTTTTTTTTGGGGTCAAAAATAATATTTTGTGGTAGAACTCAATGTAACACACTCGAAACTTTGTGCTGATGGATGCCTTAAATAGTTCGGGGGTCGTGGATTTGTTTAAAGTAAAAATCTTACATTAAAAACTTGTATTTAAAAAAAAAACTTGTCAAAAAGTTAGAACTTTGACCCCCAATATCTCCGTAACTGGCATCAGTACATAAGCTAATATATTGTAATTTTGTGTGAATGTTTTACTTTGTATCCAATGAAGATTAAGAATGATCAATTCCCATTCTGCAATATTACAATTTGACCCTGAAGGTTGACCTCGTGCGTTCAGGGTCAATTTTAGGTAAAAAGTACAACTTCCTTGTGGAAAATTTTCCAGTAATACAAAATATAGTACAATATTCTTGGTTGATAGAGGTGTGTCAGATAGTACACCCACAGTTTGCCAGTTAAAAAAAAAAATCCAACAATACAAAAAAAAAATCAATAGTGAAAAATCCAACAATACTGCCTGACCCGAGAATCGAACCCCGGACCTTATCCTCAGCAGTCACTCTTGGCAACAGTAAATCAACAAGACAGTCATCATCTGCCTAGCCTTTTCCCAACTACATTGGAGTCGGCTTCGAGTCTTAACGGAAGCAGCTGAATACCAGTATTTTACATGGAGCGACTGCCTATCTGACCTCCACAACCCAGTTAGTACCGGGTAATACGATACCCCTTGGTAAGACGGGTTGTCAGACTTTTTTTGCCACTGACTACCTAACGACTGTCAAAGATCTACAAATGACAGCCGGGACCTACTGGTTAACGTGCTTTCCGAGGCACGGATGAAACTCGGTATGTAATGGGTGGTCACATCACAGACCAACCTAGACAAGCACGGTTAAACCTAAAGATCGACCCGAGCGGCTGTTATTACTTAGCCACAAGCTCCTCATTATGAGGCAGTGGGAGTGGGAGTGGGCAGGAACGAGGCGGTCATGAAATAAATTAAAAAAAACTATTCTTTGAATACTCTACTCACCCAAGTACGGGACATCCAGATGAGTGTTTCGTTGTTCAGTCTGGGTCCAATCAGCGGGTTCATTTGCGCCATGTACGCGCACAGCCAGCTGAAAAGCACAAATGGGAAATGAGAAATGGTTTATAATATAGCTTCTAGAAGTACACCTAGTGTTTGGAGCCTAAATATTGTTTAATAGGGAAAGGGATGCTTCCTGACAAAAACAATATGATTCTGTTTAGTCCGTCAGTTAGACTATCGAAATTTGACGACCCGAATGGCGCAGGGGTAGTGAGGCTGCCATACGTTCTTGGGGTCCCGGGTTTCGAATCCCGGTGAGAGCAAATGTTTGTGTGATGAGCATGGATATTTGTTTCCGAGTCATGGATGTTTATATGTATAATAAGTATGTATCAATTATCTGGTGTTCACAACACAAGCCTCGTTGCTTAGTGTGGTACTAGATGGCGCTGTGTGTAATATCCAGTGATAATTATTTATTTAAATTAATAAAAGTTGACTAAGCGAAAACATTTCAGAGACAAAGAGTGGGTTACGGGAGTGGCTTACTTTCGGATTTATAATATTAGTAAGAATTTGCAACAAACAAACTTTTTATTATAATAGTATGGACATGAAACAGTTTTCTTGAAACTAAGATAATGAATGCCCAAGTCCAAAATAGTAAGAAGTGTCGATAAGAGTCAGATAGTTATGGTAAGCCTTTTAGAAGATGGCATGGTGGCTTGGACCAAACTAGTTAGTACTACACATAAGCCCCGTGATCTGGATATGAGATCTATAGCATAACACTTAGCAGAATGTAGTTTTAAGTATAATTAAAATCATGTAAATTTTATATTTTTCGATCTAACAGATGACACCAGCAAAAACAAGATGAAAGATACAAGCAACTTGTGACATGATGTTTATGATGATTAAATGGACAAAAATTATATTCTAAAAAGTTTTTAATTATTATCTCATGCTTTGCGAGACTAAAAATTCTTTGTTCACCCTGGTGTATAAGAACTGGAAGACATGGAGAGATGGCCTTAGTCAGTATGATGCAGTTTGATAGTAATGAAAAGTTGGGGCAAAGCAATTGTTTGTTATTCCTGAGGTACAATTTCGTACGTTTATTAAATCCAGTTTTATAAGGACCATTGAAAACACCATTCATAATGTCTTTAGCATTATAAAACTGATACGAATATATTTATTGGTATACTACGATCGCAGATAAATTCTGGGGCAACCCAAATCACGAGGGCAGTCACTGAAGGCAGTCAAGTGACTACAACTATGTCCATGACTCATTTAAGCCTCAAAAACCTTGAAAAAATACAAAATACTTACAATAACCAGCATGTGGCGGCAGTGAGCATCAAAACCACCTGGATAATCCTGGAATAGACCAACAAAATACAGGTTTTAGGCATGGAATCAACATAAAGTTTTTGGAGTAGGAAGGCGTAATAACTTACCCTCTGTTTGGTCCTTTAGGGGCGAAGAAGGGGCAAACAATGCCCACAATACCCCACAGCACGGTGAATACGGTGATAGGAACGAAGGAGGCACCCATTTTAAGATTTAATTTAGATAGAATTCTAAATTATAAAATCTCAAACAAACATCAGCTGCGTAAAAATGGAGGACACGCTGGTTAGGTTGGTAGCACTGACGTCGATGGTCATATGACATTACGACGTTTCGTTCTACTTACTTGTAGACGTTTTCTTTTGAAGCATCATGTCAAAATAATGTGTGAAGGTTTTAAAAAACTGAAACAAATATTTGCCGATGATATAGCAGTAAAATTATAGATTGTATAATTTCATTGTAAGTGTTAGTTCCTTTATCTAATCTCCTAACATTAATTTTAAATTATTATTATGTCAAGTAAAGAAAAAAGGTAGAGCAATGCAACGTAAAATGAAAAACCTAATTAGATGTTGCAATATAGAAAATGATCAGTGGCGTCGGATTACACCTAAACACACAAGTTGGCAACATAGAAATCAGGCCTTTTAACCGACTTCAAAAAAAGGAGGAGGTGATGTATTCCTTCTTCTTCGCAATCAAATGCCTTCGAAAGGTAACAGAATATTCATATGGCATATTGTGCCTCTTCCCACGCATTAAATATGTGTTTTAATGATGTGACACGGCGTCAGTCGTACAAACGTCCATTGGTGAAACCATACTGTTGCTCGCGGCGTAAGATTTTATTGGTGTTAGAATTGTTAAGCATTTGATTGAGCATTTTCTTTTTAAATACCTTGCTGAAAACCAGCAACACAGATACGGGCCTATAGTTATTGGTGTGTTTCAGTAAACACCGCACCTTTTTACGATTTTTCCCTGAATTTCATTAGATTCGGGAAACGATTGCAAGTTTGCCAAATCCCTCTTCATAATGGCTTAGAAAGAGGGATTTGGCTAACTTACAATCGTTTTAAAAATAAAATTCGTAGGTATCATAATTATGTACTATAAGGTAGCAACATATTTTTTAAGTTTACAGAAAAAGTTTTTGTTTGAAACAATCATAGATAGACCAAGACGAAGAAATACTAACCTATTTTCAAGTTTCAACCATAGATTAAAACTTTCATTATTACATTATTTTTCTAGGAATCAAAATTTGTATTACAAGTTTTTTATTTTAGTAATATAAAAATGCGACCAGCAAAACGTAGAAAAAGCCACAAAAAGTCATCAAGACACAAACCAATACGTAGAAAAAGATATAAAAATTCATCACACAGATGTTGCTGTTGGAACGAAGACTTGTCGGGACTGTTTATCGACGACATTAATGAAGCCATTCGCACAAGAGTTAGTATTTTTTAATGTCTCCAACTGAAACTACTCTGCTCTGACCGAATAGACACCACTAATACCAATGATATATAAACTATAGATACGTTGTCCGCACTCTAAAATGACAACATGAAATGAAGGCAATTGGCCACATCGCGCTTAGTTACGCACCAACCTGTCGCGCGACGCTACGTTTGTTTATAATTTAATAGATCCTGTGACGTGACTGAAGATGTATATTTATCTCCCTCTCGCAACAGGCATCCCGCCGTTCGGTGTCATATTTTCTTTCTCTTTCTTCACGCTTATAAGTAGTTCTAGTATTTTCGCCGTTTTTAAGCGCCGCGATGTTGGTTCATGACGTGTCTATATATAATACGTCATTGACTAATACCCAATTTACTGTAGGTATCCTCCATAATCGGATATTCCCCCGCTTACCTACCATTTTTTGACAGGTGAAAGAGGGTCAAATATTTAGAAGTGCTCCGGACTATAATAAATAAGTCGTGCAAAACACCTGTAACAGAGCTGGCACCAACCGATTCTAAAATGTTTCCACCAGACTTTTTAGTATTGAATCTTGAAATGCAATGCAGCTGTATGTACCTACCTAAAAAGCGCTAGCCTATAAAAACCAACGTAGTCAGCAGCAGAGTAGCAAAATAATCAAGCGCTTTTTAACCGACTTCTAGAAATGCCAATGTAATGCGGAAGAATGAGGAAAACGTCGTCAGGAAAGTTTCGAGTATGAATGTGGATGAGTATAAGAGTAGAGGAAGACCAAAGAAACGATGGATAAACTGCGAAGGGTGATATATGGCAACTGGCAAGACTATGACCTCTGAGTTTGTTTCGGCTGTTTCTTCTCAGAGTAGTCAGGTACGAAACACCGGCCCCAATTAGTTTAAAAAAACCGGCCAAGTGCGAGTCGGACTCGCGCACGAAGGGTTCCGTACCATTATTATCAAAAAAAAAGGGCAAAAAAATCACGTTTGTTGTATGGGAGCCCCCCTTAAATATTAAATTTATTCTGTTTTTAGTATTTGTTGTTATAGCGGCAACATAAATACATCATCTGTGAAAATTTCAACTGTTTAGCTGTCACGGTTCATGAGATACAGCCTGGTAACAGACAGACGGACAGACGGACAGACAGCGAAGTCTTAGTAATAGGGTTCCGTTTTTACCCTTTGGGTACGGAACCCTAAAAAATGACGTTTACAAGTGTTTGAAAAACCTACTTGCAAAAATAAACATCATTTCATTATCAAGAAAAGTGGTGTCTGATGACATGTCGAGTACATATTAGCACAGTAATAAATATTACCGTGTGATATTAGACAATTACGAAAGAAGAAGTCATACCTACTGTGCCGACCACAAATAAATTTAGTTAAGGACAGGACTGATGATGGTGATGATGAAAACGTACTTTTTGTTCTTGGCGTATCTATAAGGTTGATAACAGAATCATGCTTTGAATGAATAGGTTTCTTAGCAACTTGATTAATTTACTTTTTATAGTCCCCAAACTTAGGGTGAACGCAGACTTAGCCGCACCGCAGTCGCCGCATTCTAATTTTTCTATGCAATCTCGCACACACACATAGACACAGATTGCACACAGACACAGATTCCATAGAACTTTATACGAAGACTAGTATTTGCGTGGGTGCGCGAGCTGCGCGCAGCTCGCGTGTTGTCGTGTTCTTGAGAAGTATTCCTCACCATCATAAAATTTTAGGAATCCTTAGCAATCCTTAAAATAATTGGAAAATCCGTTACAACTACTCCTATATCAGTATGAAAACCCTTATGGGCCTACCCCATGGCACACTAGCGCCACTTTAGTAAAAAAATCAGAACTCGTTAAATACACAATTAATATAAAATCTGATAGACAAAATCAATCTTTTGGTCTTCTAAATTATTTACGTCTGCCTATCTCATTGAAACATAGCTCGCTGTCGTTACAGATACAAAATGGAAAAAAACGGCCGTTTTTAGCATTTTTTCTAACTTTAACTACAGTGAAGTATATTTTAATGAATTAAATAGACGTCAATAATCTAGAACTCTAAAGCATTGATTTTGTCTATCAGATTTTATATTATATTTGTATTTAACGAGTTCTGATTTTTTTACTGAAGTGGCGCTAGTGTGCCATGGGGTAGGCCCTTAAGAACCCCTAAAACATTATAATTTTTTTTTTTTTTTAAAAACCTAATAATATAAAAGTAAAAAACCTTACTTAAAAATTGAGACCCATTAAAAAAAACATAACCCTAAAGTTGCTTGTCGTCGCCCCTGAGTTACGCTTCACCCACTCGACCTTCGTTACGCTACGGAGGTCGCCGGCTCGCTTCGCTCGCCACCTCCCCCCTTCTCTTCACTCGGTCTTGCAGGTTCGCTCCACTCAGAACCTACCTACCACCAGACAGGTTTCGAAGCCTACTATAATATTTGTTCAAACACATAATGGCTATCTCTGACCGTTACGAAGTTATAGCCCTTTTATTTTTAGGGGAGGTTGGGGAGTGAAGGATACCCTCCGTATACAAATTGAAACGCTCCTCAATAATATATTATGGTAAAAATTAAAAAGCCGCTACGTGTCCTAGATTCCGAGATACGATGGGGAGAGGGGTGAAGGGGGGGAGAGTGGGGAGTTTTGAAAAATGATTTTGACTAACTCTAGGCCCCTTACGAATCTGAAAGAAAAAATGTTCCAAGTCTCTCAATTTCCGAGATCCGCCTAAAGAGGGGAGAAGGGGGAAAAAAGGGTCAATTTTGAAAAGTGGTTTTTACTTCTCCGAGCCTCCTCTATACGAATCCTTAAAAAACGAAAAATACGGGTCTCTTTGTTTCCGAGATACGATAGGGAGGAGGAGGAAGGGGGGCGAAAAGGGGAGGTTTGGCACTTTTCCCATACTCGCGGGAGTTACTTGTTTACGAATCTGTCAAAATATACCCACCTCCCCATCCACCATCTGGGAGAACAATTTTGTCAATGAGTCAGTCAGTGAGTCAGTCAGTGGTAATCGAGCTTTCTGCGTTCATCTTTAGTAACTTCTAATTACAATGTTGCCATTAATTTATGGCAAGAATTTGTATAGGATAATAATATGTACAGCTTAGAAGGGTAAAAAAGAAACAGTTTTGCAAAAAAAAAAAACATTTATTAAAAAAAACGCAAAAAAAGTAAAACATAACTTTAATTTCGAATGTCGGTGCCAAAAAGTCAATGAAACAAAAAGTCCCCGACTTCCTAAAGTTAAGTTTTGGTTTTTCTGTATGGAAGTCGGTGTTTTTTTCAAAACGCAAATCATACGACGCTTTCAAAACTCTTTTATTCTTTCATTCTGAAGAAATCTCGGCGAGGAGAGGAAAAAGAAACTTGGAAAGTCGTCCCGAAAGACTCCTGTGAAGTTTATAAGGACCGCAAACGACGTTCAACGACTGATAAAAGGTCAGAATTGAGTGCTGAAGAAATATCAAATGAAAATGACACCGCCATGGAAGAAGATAAAACGGATACTACAAAAAAGCTCCGGAAAAAATACACGAAGAAAATGATTCAGTCCAAAAAGCCACAGTCAAAAAGTTCGCGCCAGAAAAGGTTAAGGTGCTACACATTCTTTCGGGTTGGCACATACGATTCGCCAGTATTATGTTGAATATACACACATCAACACGGTCTAGGGATATTTTTAAAAAAGCGAATTACTATCAATGTGTTAATTATTTATATGACATGTATATATTTAAAAGATACGTTATTTAATATTCTACCATTTTTTAATAATGGTTAAGGTATAGATTAAAATTTCAGGATTTTATGGAAAAAAAATGAAGCGTATATATTTAAAAGATACGTTATTTAATATTCTACCATTTTTTAATAATGGTTAAGGTATAGATTAAAATTTCAGGATTTTATGGAAAAAAAATGAAGCATAGACGGAAACCATATATTATGAATGAACTTTTAATTTGTGAGTAAAAACTGAAAAAAATAGAAAAATCATTTAATTTGTGTTTATAAACTTGAAGTTAGTAGTCTGAGAAAGCGCCCATGATGTTCATAACACATCGGCAACGATTCGGCATGCTCAGAACAAGGTTGTCAATGTCTTGCTGCGGAATATTGTCCCATGTCCTTCTGAGGTGCGCAAAAAGTTGATCTTCTGTAGCCAGATTTTCAGGAACTTCCTTCAGAGCTCTTCTTTGCAGCATATCCCACGCATGCTCAATGGGATTTAGATCTGGCGATTGAGCAGGCCAGTCTAAGGCCCTAACATTATGTGTATGTAACCAAGCTGCTACCGTTCTCGCCGTGTGTGCCCGGGCATTGTCGTGCATGAGCAGGAAATCTTGCCCCATTTGTGTTCTGTGGGGCAAGATTACGGGCCCCAGCACCTGTTGGACGTATCGTTCTGCCGTCATATTGCCCCGCACCCAAACGAGATCCGTCCGTCCTCCAAGACGAATTCCTGCCCAAACCATAATTGTTCCTCCTTGGTATGGGTGAACTTCCTGAGGGTTCTGGAGACGGCTCCATCGTCCAGGAACTCGCCAAACACGCGTCCTTCGTGAATCTGGATGGAAGCCGAACCTGGATTCATCCGTGAACAGCACATTGGACCATTGGTCACGGCCCCAGTCCACGTGGTTCCGAACCCATTCTAATCGTCGTCCACGATTGCCTCTCCGTAAAGGTGGGACCCGGAGTGGTCTACGAGAGCGTAGATTGCTTTCATGCAGTCGCCTTCTTACAGTTTGGTCACTCACAAGCACTTGGTGTTCCACTCGCAGCCTTTGGACCAATTGAGTTGCCATTGCATTTGGTTGTGCTCGCGCAGTAATTTGCAAAAATCGGTCTTGTCTGGGGGTAGTGATGCGACTTGGCCCCCGGTGCCTCTCCGCTACTTCACCTGTGGCACGATAGCGTGTCCATAATCTTGAAATTACATTTTGATGGGTCCCTATGGCCTCAGCAACATTACGCTGAACAGATCCAGCTTCCAGCATTCCCACAGCTCGTAACATCTCCGCCCTCGTCAAATGTCGGCGTTGCATGGCTACAATACCTCAATTTTAACTTTATCTTTCGTTTAAAAATGAAAAAAAACTGTAACTAAACGTAATTCGTATTGTTTTCTAAATTTCGCACAAATGAAAATTCCCTCTCCTATACATCAAGACATTTTTATGCCACCGAAACAAAAGAATTTTCAAAAATTTGAATTTGGAATTAGTCTGAGATAAATTACAAACAAATCGGTGTATAAAAGATTCCAATGCGGCCAGTACTTTTCGAGTTATTTAATTGAGTATGAAATATCCCTAGACCGTGTTGATGTGTGTATTATGATAGCTGAGCCTAAGCAATGGGACGGGTAACTTGTGGAACTAATGGCGCTAGCATCGCATGAACCAAACATCGTCATTGGTTGAAAATCTGTCAATGTCATTTTATATTTCAAAATAGTTTCACCTCATTGGTCAGATTGGGTCTAAGCTATGGACGCGCCATCTACAATCAGCTTTGACCAGCCTTCCCCATTAATACACATGGTGACGGTTCTATTGTGCACAAACTAAACTTAATTTAGGCTATTGCTATCTTTTTCTCTCTAATAAAACGAGAAAAAGACGGACGTAATTTAGAGCTGTCAAATTTAATTGGAACTAATATTTCCATACAAATGAAGGGTGCACGTAAAAACATGTCGACTAAAAACACGGTGAAGCGCAAGGCATAAACTATTTTGACATCTCTAACTTAGTTCATAGCTATAGCCGTCCTTTTCTCGTACTGCCTTTTAGTGAAAGATAGCAATAGCCTAAATTAAGTATAGTTTGTTCACAATAGAATTGACACCAATGGTTTTAATCCGATTTGTGCTCATCAGCAAACATCGTTGGACTTCGTGGACACCCAGCGCTCGCTTGTGTTCCCCATCATATGTTATTTTCTTGTCGAAAATGATTTTTCAATACACTTTCTCGAAAACTGGTCCATAACGCACTACGATTAGGTACAACATGCAATGTATTTCACACTCGTGCGATTTTTTCCACTTTCCTGCACGTGTGCGGGAATGAAAATTGCCACAGATAACTATAACTATACTTAGTCCAAATTGGTTCAATGTCTATAGTCTGAGGTGAATGTTTTTTTTTTTTATTTTGTCAAAGCACTACGCGTCTTTACGGCATAAATATTTTTTGAATTTTCAAATTGTATTTTTAAATAGAATATCATAGATAAACATGATTATTTAAAATTATTAGTTACTTTTATACACAAATTAACATTTATCTGTGTTCTAAATTCAAAAATATAAAATAAATCTATTTTTTATATTAGGCTGTTTAACGGCTTCATACCATTGCCTCTCTTTCAACCTGGCGAGACCAAAGCGCGAAAAAAAAAGAAATTTAAATCATAGTTTCATAGTTCGTGACAAAAATATTATTCGTTATTTTATTTTATTTCTTCAAAAGTGTATTGAAAAACGTCGTTTGATACACGTGGACATTTGTTATTGCAATTCTCGGCTCAAAAACACCCTCGCCTACGGCTCGTGTGTTATAATTCCGCCTCGATTGCAATAACAAACTTTCTCCACTTGTATCAAAATGTACTATTGCCACCTGTTGCACTCATTTGCTTGGAGGTGGGTGTCATATAAAATGAAATGGTTTGGCCTACCTCTTTAGTTGCCCTTACACTGAAGGTGGGTCCACAGGATAGCCCGGTTAAGCAGACGAAATCTTATTTAGGTTGACCTGGGAGATGCTATTCACAAAAAAAAAAATTTGCCTGTTTAGACTTTTTCACAACGCTTCGATTCGATTTTCGATTCGGAAAGTCATGACTTATCTTTTTATAACATTACGAAATCGAGCGAGATGGACATACGACTTTCCGAATCAAAAATCGAATCGAAGCGTTGTGAATAGCTATGCTGGTCGCATTCGAAAAATCCTATGGAACTCCATTCTGCAACGTAGTAGATCCACTTATATTCACTTCACCGTATATACAGGGTGTTTGGCTTATGGACCGACACAATTTTTCCAGGGATTTGGGGGGTCACTAGCTATGTTGTACCCATACACCCTATGTCCTAAATGTCATGGTTGGTTACATATGTTTTTTCTTTTCAAATAAAAAAAAAATACCCAAAATGTTTCCTTTAATTCCAAATAACTTTTTCGTTTGTGAGTGTAATGGCATAAAATAAATTTTGATGTATTCTCCAAAGTCTTTTAAATCTAAATACATCTTTGTTTGATAGAACTGGTTTCAAGAAAATTTCTTACGGGCTACCAAAGTTATTTTCTTTTATAAATGTATTAAATTGTGCAACTTAAATTTTTTTATTAAAAAAAAACTAAAAGCCATTTTGAACTTAGCTTTATTTTAAAAAGTTCTTTAGTTAATACCCTTTCTAACAGTATGCTACATGTCAGAAAGAACAATTCATTAAGTAGTCAAAATGTTAGTTAGGAGAGTTACGATTAAGAAAAGACTTATAAATGTTTTTATGTTTTTATAAACTAAAGTTATAAATCTTGTTCAATTTTTGATTCAAATTAACCCAATATTTATTTTGTGCCATTACACCCATAAACGAAAAAGTTATTTCGAATCAAAAGAAACATTTCGGGTATTTTTTTCAATAAAAAAAAAAAACATATGTAACCAACCGTGACATTTGGGACATAGGATGGGTAATATTGGGTTAATTTGAATCAAAATTGAACAAGATGTATAACTTTAGTTTATAAAAACATAATAACATTTATGAGTCTTTTCTTAATCCTGACTCTCCTAACTAACATTTTGACTACTTAATGAATTGTTTTTTGTGACATGTAGCATACCGTTAGAAAGGGTATTAACTAAAGAACTTTTTAAAATAAAGCTAAGTTCAAAATGGCTTTTAGTTTTTTTTCTAATAAATTTTAAAGTTGTACAATTTCATACATTTAAAAAAGAAAATAACTTTGGTAGCTCGTAAGAAATTTTCTTGAAACCAGTTATATCAAACAAAGATTTATTTAGATTTAGAAGACTTTGGAGAATACAACAAAATTTATTTTGTGCCATTACACTCGCAAACGAAAAAGTTATTTGGAATTAAAGGAAACATTTTGGGTATTTTTTTCATTTGAAAATAAAAAACATATGTAACCAACCATGACATTTAGGACATCGGGTGTATGGGTAGAACCTAGTTAAGGACCTCCCAAATCCCTGGAAAAATTGTGTCGGTCTATAAGCCAAACACCCTGTATAATCGGTATTGGTGTCGATTCTGTTGTGCACAAACTAAACTTAATTTAGGCTATTGCTATCTTTTATTATAAGGCAGAGCGAGAAAAGGACGGCTATAGCTATGAACTAAGTTACAGATATCAAACTAGTTTATGCGTTGCGCTTCACCGTGTTTTTATTCGACATGTTTTTACGCGCACCCTTCATAGAAATATTAGTTCCAACTAAATTTGAAAGCTCTAAATTACGTCCGTCTCCTTCTCGTTATAGTAGAGAGAAAAAGATAGCAATAGCCTAATTTTAGTTTGTGCACAACAGAATCGACACCATTAGCTTGTAAAATGAAGTGGGGTGATGCCGCAATCTGCTTGCTCCTCCTTGGCAGGAAGCCCTAACTAAATATTTTTAATATAGTACCTACCCTCTCCGACGCGATTTGTCACACTCGTGACATCCTGCACTTCACTTGAGCGCTATCTGTCACACTTGTTGCACGCGCACCCGCCTCCAAAAAACTGCATTAAAAACCGTCTAAAACTGTCTACTCCACAGTTTATTCCTCTGTGTTCAATTCGTTACTAATTTCCTCAATAATAAAATCGAACATCGAAACATTATTCCATTGACAACTTGCCGAGAAAAAAAAAGAAACTTTCATTTGACATTAAACGACTGACGGTGAACACTCGAATTTACCTGCGCAGCAAATGTCGTGATAACTCTGGTATTTTTAATGGTAGCTGATATTATTATATATCAAAATTATCCTTGTGAACCGTGCTTCATTATTTTGTCAACGTAAATCCGTTTTGGAATCTCAAAGTTGCAATATTTCGCCCGTGAAAAAGTAGTTATTTCCGTTGTGAACGATGGCGGCGTAACAATTTTTTAGCTATACATTATGATTTGGAGTATATAATTAAAGTATTACATTTTGATTTCTAGATAAGTAGATTCCTTATCTAATCAGCTTGACAACAGTATTTGAAATTGCTCTAGGACTTTTAGTTTTTGAGCTACAGGTGTTTTTATCGGAACGGGCAGAAAATGTTTTGAAAACTAGCCACAATTGTTGCATGTGCGCAGTTGAGGGATTTGCATCCCGCGCGTCGCGCGTCGGAGAGGCGCTGTCTAGCGTTAATTAAACAAGGACAATTTCCATTTGCAGATCCGACTCACATGATAGGTCGACGTACTCGAGCTCATCTCAATCAACTTGTTATACTAATAAATCACATTTGGATAATGGTTTCTATTAAATTAATTGTTTCCGTAATATGTTTTATTTTTTACAAACGTGTTGCTCCGACCCCAAGTAATATAGGACAAACTGCAAGCACGTATCCGAACTTTTGGTACGGGGGGGGGACAAACATTAAGGGTTCTAACTGCAGCCGTCCGCGTCGCCACCTGTCGACGGCTGCCGTCGACGCTTGCAGTTGTGCAGTCCGCGTAAAATAATGTAAGCCGACGCCACAACTGCAAGCGTCGACGGCAGCCGTCGACAGGTGGCGACGCGGACGGCTGCAGTTTATCTGCAGTTGGCAACGTGCCGCTCGTCTGTAAGAACCCTAAAACAACCATGTGAACTGATAAAAAATCACTGTAATCCACAGAAAATATATACTCTTAGGGAGGCTGTAATCACTGTAGGTAGGTACTATTACTCAGACAGCATCTAACCAACCTTACTGCATCGAGTATACGGACCACAGGTGCAGAATGCAGATACATACAAGGTGTAAACCAATAACAGACCCTCATTCATCACGAAACCGTCAAATGAGGTGATTTTGGTATTGCCATTTTAGAAACTCACCAAGAAAAAAGGAAAGCAAAACATTCATTAGAATATAATGCCCACGGCCAAGTCATACAACATTAACTATACGTATAATAATAAAGAAATCGCAGTAAGGAACATTAGACTTGGCACGACTTTGTCTAGATTTCATTACTTTTTAGAGATAAACAAACAGCTCCATCGAGACTTGGCTAGTTTTTATACATAATTTTTTTGGTGGGATTTCACTTCTTTTTGTAGAAACGTATTGATTTATTTTATTAGATTTTCTTATTTATATGCGTACTAGCTGTTGCCCGCGGCTTCGCTCGCGTGAAGTTCGATCGGTCATTCTTCAATTAGGCGTTCTTTGCCTAATTACCGTACCCTTTTTTATTTTCTTTGATTTGACATTAAACACATTAGAATATGAAACACATCGAAGATACGAATTCAGTAGTTAATGAGGCATTTAAGTATTAGTGGTAGTTTTCTAGATAATGAGACTTAAAAATTTTATGTGTATGGTAATTAGATAAGTTGAATATTTGATGCAACGGTAATTAGAAAATACCATCAAGTCCATGTAAAATATTAAAAATGACCATATCACTCATTCGACATGCATTAATCATTTGTACACAATCATAATAAAATTATAGCATTAGAATTAACAATTTACCTCATATCCGATCGTAAAAAAAGTCAATTTATCATTGCTATCGTTTATTAAAAATTTGATACTTTCAATGAAAATCAGCTAAAAACAAACTAAAGAACTAGTATGTCTTAATTGGTAATCTTTTAAAGGTAAGTAGGATGGAACTTTTAAGACTAGTATTCTTAATTATCTTGGATAATACGGATAGATCTAGCTTAAAGGTACTCACAGCTCTTTTAAAATTTGCGTATATTAGTATCACTGAGAACTTATATTCTATTAATCATCATAATTATACCGACTAGTATGTCATACAGTTGAATCAGTCTAGTTTTATAGTAATTTTCTATTTAAAAATAACAAGTAATCTAAGATATTTAAAAATAATTTCATCAGAATTAGATACATCGAAAAATGAAACTCTAGTCTTCTTAATACTATTACTTGGCACATTTGTCATTGTTTTGAAGGAAGGCATTGTAAGACTAAAATCTACAGGAGAGACAGGAGCCCGAAAAGTGTCTGTGTCAGATAAATTTAAGCTACTTTCAGCCTTTTCTTTGAACTTCTCTCTCTTAGCCATATCATGTTTGGAAATAAGAGACTTCGAACACCCAGGAAATAGTGGTGGTGGTGGAAAAGTGGGCTTCACTAGCCAATTAGATAAAATTTTAGGTTTGTCTGAAGATTTCTTAGCACCAATAGACCGTGATGATATAACTATCCAATGGATCAAAGGACACAGCGATTCCCGTGGCAATGATGCGGCGGACGAACTCGCTAGAAGGGGATCGAGCACGGCAGCGGTGGGACCCGAACCTATCGTACCACTCCCTTTCGGATACCTACGTACACTGGTAAGGAAACGAACTAGCGAACAACACCACAAGCTGTGGCTGGACCACGGCGAGTGTAGGCAGGCCAAGGAAGCACTTCCTGCTATCAATGGCCGCTTCACCAAACGCGCGCTGCGGTTGACCAAACTACAGCTGCGCACAGTTACAGCCGCCGTTACCGGACACGGCTCTTTTAATAAACACCTCTTTGTCTTAGGAGTCACAGACAGCCCCCTGTGCCGTGCCTGCATGGAGGAGGACGAGACAGCAGCCCACGTGCTTCTGCACTGCCCAGTGGTTGCAACATACAGGGCAAAGTACTTTGGTAACCCAGGTACTCTCCGCGAGATAGTCAGCAACATTGGGGCGTTGCTGGCGTTTCTCGGGGAATTGGGATGGATAGAATAGTTTCCCACCCGCACGCAAAATACGCGCTTCGACGTGGAGTTGCGGACACCAGCCCGTTATACAATACAATACAAATAGACCGTGATGTATCGCAACTACATATATTTGTTTTTGGAAGGTGCAGACAAAATGAATCTGGCAGGCGGGGAAATTAAGTTCAGGCTCTTCTGCCTTTTCTAGATTCAAAGAGTAAAATCCATGATGTCTACCATGTTCACATTCAATTGCTTCATACATACATTGTTGCGTATTACAGATTAACTTTCGCATTGCAAGTAGGTTCGGTTTTGATGAACTCCAAACGACTTGATGGATTTCATTGTGCTCTTATACTCCCGTATCTCTTTAGGGATCAGAAGATCCTTCTGAAGAATATCTGCTTCTTCTACTATATCTGTAATGACTCCCTTGACATTGGCTCTCAATTTTTCAGAATGAGTTCGATATTCATCTCTTTTCTTTAACTTCCTCTTTGGTCTTTTTGGGTTTTCCCATCCTACAAATTAAATAACTTGATTAATGGTCAGCATATAGTATAAACGTATTAACGGACAATGATAATAATATTCTACGAAAACTTCCTATTAATATGACGCGACGATGTCGCGGCTACAGTTAGTAAACTAGTATTAATTTTTCATACAACGGGAATTATTAACACATGGTAATTAGTATATGGTAATTATAAAACGATACACTTTCTTCAAAATTTCGAAAACCAACACAGTATGCAAATACTGGCTTATCACAACGTACGGAGGCCAAAGTACTGTTCCATTTACATTATCAACTAGGATGTAACTTAAAAAATCAAGTATTTAAAGAAGTAAAACGGTAATTAGAAAAGTTTTTAACCAAGGCTACGGTAATTATATACTCACGTGCTTCATTGGCGGTACACTAACGTAAGAGACGTGCAACTGCTGATGGGCCGCGGCACACACTGAGGAGATCCGACGCGTGCGGTAGTAATGTGCCAAATACCGTTTTTTAGGGATACACACCCGAGAACAGAAAATGTCACGGCAATTATAACTTTTAATCGGACATGCGGTTATTTAATGATAATTATTTACAGACTGGTTCTATTGAGTCCATATTTTGTTATGCGATACACGTTGCTTAATATCGTTTAAAACATTCAATGGATCAAAGTAAATCTGTACGTCTTAGAAATTACAAGCAAGTTTTAACATTAAGTTGGTGTGCGGACACGCCACGGTAATTAGAGAATAGAGGTTCTTTGAACAGAGGTTAAATTAATTTAGTCTTAACTAATTAAAAACAGAACCCAATATTTTATTTACAGCTAGATACGGATGCTAACTAACATATAAAAAAAAAACCATAACTGAATTTGATAAAATTACGGATTATGTAAGCCCGGACAAAAAAAAACTTGCAACCGGAGAATGGCCGTTAACTGCCCCACTGGATAATATTAAAGGGATAAAATAGTGTCTTACATGTTAATCCACGTTATAAACTATATATGTGCCAAATTTCATAATCATCACAATTACTATCATCACAATCACAATCACCATCACTATCACAACCACCATCACAATCACCATCACAATCACCATCACAATCACTATCACAATCACCACCATCATTATCACAATCATAATCACAATCACCATCACAATCACCATCACAATCACCATCACTATCACAATCACCATCACAATCACAATCACTATCACAACCACAGTCATTATCACGATCATTATCACAATCACCATCAATATCAAAATCACCATCACCATCACAATCACAATCACCATCACAATCACCATCACAAACACCATCATCATCTTCACAATCTCCATTCTCGTTACCATAATCATTATCATCGTAATCACAATAATAATCATCATTATCACGATCACCATCACGATCACCATCACGATCACCATCACAATCACCATCACGATCACCATCACGATCACCATCATGATCACCATCACGATCACCATCACGATCACCATCATGATCACCATCACGATCATCATCACGATCACCATCACGATCACCATCACGATCACCATCACGATTACCATCACTGTAATAATAACCATTACAATCACAATCACAATTACCGACACAATCACTATCACAGTCACAATCACAATAACAATCACAATCACAATCACAATCACCATCACCATCGCTATCACCATCACAATCACCGTCACTATCACAATTACTATCACAATCACCATCACAATCACTATCGCAATCACCATCATCGTTATCACAATCATCATTATCGTTATCACAATCATCATCACCATTATCACAATCACCATCACTGTCGTCGTTATCACGATCATTATCATATTAATCACAATCACCATCACTATCACAACCATCATTATCACAATCATTAACACAATCACCATCACTATCACAATGACCATCATAATCACAATCGCAATCACCATCACAATCACCATCACAATCACTATCGTCATTATCACAATCATTATCATCGTAATCACAACCATTATCGTCATAATCCCAATCCTCATCAAAACAATCTCCATCCTCGTTATCACAATCATCATCTTCGTTATCACAATCACTATCACTGTCACAATCACTATCACAATCACTATTACCATCACAATAACCATCACCATTGCTATCACCATCACAATCACCGTCACTGTCACAATCACCATCACCATCACAATCACTATCACAATCACCATCATCATTATCACAATCATTATAATCACAATTATTATCATCGTAATCACAGTCATCACAATCACCATCATCGTTATCACAATCATCATCATCGTAATCACAATCATTATCACCGTAATCACAATCATCATCATCACAATCATCATCATTACCACAATCACCATCATCGTTATCACAATCAACACAATAAATCAACAGGGTTACCTGTATAGAAGTCGAATTCGCCATCTTCTGGATCTCAAAATAAATGCCATATTCGTAATCAACGCCCCTGATAATCACGGTATCGACACCCATATTGATATTTGGACATTCAACCCCATCGCACCCCAACAAGGAATGATAGTATTTCAGGTTCGCCACATTAAATCTTAAAATCGTTGTTTTTGTAATACACCCGACCCGATACACCATACAAACAATACCCATGTTAATTTTCAGACATTGTTACCCCATTTCCCCCTTTAGGGGTTGAATTCTGAAAAAACCTGAAACACAAATGCTAACTCATTTATCGATGGGAGTATTCCTGTGAAGTTTCGAAAAAAACAGTCTTACTAATCTTGTTTCCCCCATACAAACTTTTGATTCCTTTTTCAACCCCTTAGGGGGTGAATTTTGAAAAATCCTTTCTTAGTGCACCCCTAGACCACATAAGGAACTAATGTGCTAAATTTGGAAACTCTAGACTCAGTGGTTTGGGCTGTGCATTGATTTTTATTTTTTGCCACCCCATTTCGCCCTCTTAGGGGTTGAATTCTGAAAAAACCTGAAACCTGTTTCTACTCATAGGAGCACTCCTGTGAAGTTTCGAATAAAATAGTCTAACTAATCTTGATTCCCCATACAAACTTTGGAGCCCCCTTTAACCCCCTTAGGGGGTGAATTTTGAAAAATCCTTTCTTAGTGCACCCCTAGACCACATAAGGAACCTACTTGCCAAATTTGGAATCTGTAGACCCAGCGGTTTGGGCTGTGCGTTGATAGATGAGTCAGTCAGTTTCTTCTTTTATATATTTAGATTAAAAGCAGAAGGGGAGGCATTCGCCCAGCAGTGGGACGCTATAGGCTAGATTAAATTAATAAATAATAATAATAATAATAATAAATGTTTTATTTGCAACCCTTCTTACAATTGGTCTTATTCTAAGGTGTACATCATAGTGTCCAGTGACCAGTCCGGTCCGTGACGCCACCGCGCACTCACGAACTTTTAATTGTCTCCGCGTTCGTTATTTCCAAATACGGGTAAAAAGTGAATAAAATTGCCAAGAAACTATACAGTTAAAGCCTATATACAAACAAGTGACATTTGTGTACAAAACAATAGTGAAATGACAACGTTATTCCAGTACGATGATAAAACAAAAACGAACCACAAAAATTTTAAGTGACCATATTTTGGACTTTGGACCTCATTAGCCAAACAAAGCAGTCACTGAGTACGCTGCTGATCTTTAAAGTGTCGCTCAGTAAACCAGTTACAATTTTCAACTTGGTGAACTATGTACAGATGGCCTAATGGCGTAGTGCGGTACACGGGCGCTACAATCAAGTGGTGCCGAGTTCGATTCCCACTCGCCCGCCACACTTTTAGTTATTTCTAAATTTAAATACCGATTTCCTCTGCTACGAAGATGGATAACGCGTCGAAAAAACTAAAATGTTCTAGTTGTAACATTGTCATTTGTGAAGTTTTAGCTTTTGTTCAAAACAAAATAGATGTTATGACGGAAGAGAGCCTCGTACAAATATGCGAAAGTGCTTTTAGTTCAGATGAGATTGAAGTAGCGAAATCGTTACTATTTGAATCTGTGAACAAGCGGGTGAAGACCAGAAAACGTCAAGGGAAGACTTTGCGGAATATTGAGGACATCATCTGCCTATTTAAAGAAATGGACCCCGAACTATTACCTATATTTGTGGCAAAAAATCTAGAAAAACTTCCACCCGTCACATTCGACCATGTAGATGTGACGCCCTTACTTAAGAGAATTGTCCTTTTAGAGAAATTCGTACATGACATTCCACATAACTATGTATCCAAAACAGAACTAAGAAATCATAAAATGATAGGCCATTATAAAGACAATTCATTTCAAGTTCAGGAACAGAATGTAAATAGAAAAAGGGGAGGGGCACTAAATAGTACAGGATTGATAGCGGACCGATGGCACTATCAACGTCATGCAACAATATATCTTTCATTGACGAGGTCAGCGAGCCCGGTGAGTGTTCATCTCGTGCGAGTAAATCAAGGAACAAACCTATGAGTTCCTGCCACTCATCACCCATTAATGAGACAGGAATTGTGGAGGAGCTACAACTGCCGGTGACATGTGGCAGCGCGGAGAGCGAGAACGCAAGTGAGTGCGTGTTGCGCTGTAGCACTGATATTGGTGAAGGCGCTGCGCGACCGGTTAAAGGTACGGTGAATGAAACAGCTGTGGAGCGCACTGGCAGTTTGGTGCGTACTGATGCTGCTGTTAACGATACGCTGACTAATATTGCTACTAGTAATGCATTGTCGCCACCGAAACACGTCTCCTTTGCTGAGGTACTTCAGAAAGAGGGTGATTGGAAGGTGCCAGAGAAGGGTGAGGCATGGCATTTGGTACAGAGACGAAGATTTAAAAATCGTTTGATTAGTCAGAGAGGTAGTGCGGTTACTGATTGCTATGAGAATAGCTCCAGGTTCAAAGCGGCGGACACGAAAGTGCCACTATTTATATCTAACGTACATAGAGATGTAACTGAACAGGATATTGTTAGTTATATATTTGAGAAAACGCGAGAAACAGTTTCGTTGGTAAAAATCAAAATGAAGCATGAAAGGAACTATAACGCCTACAAGCTCTTTGTGACAAAATATAAAATCGCCACGTTCCTGGATGACAAATTGTGGCCGTCAGGCATATCGTTCAGGCGTTTCGTGAACTTTTATGAGAACAGGGAAAAGAGCAAGGGCCCTGAACCCAGTAGAGAAAGGCCAATTAATAATATTTAATGGATAACTACAGCGAAATAATAAGTTTTAATTGTAAGTCATTGAAGAGATCTTTAGAAGGCATCAGAACGTTATGCCAAACAGCCGATGTGGTAGCCCTCCAGGAGACCTGGCTGCTGCCCCATGACTTACCGCTGCTGAACACGATCGACGACAAGTTCGGGTGCACCGGCACGTCTGCAGTCGACACTGCGGCGGGAATACTCAGCGGGAGGCCCTATGGCGGCGTGGCGTTGTTATGGCGTAAGAGTGCGTTCGAGTCTGTGTCCGTGATAGAATGTGATAACGTGCGGGTTTGTGCGATAAAGATAACTGTGTGTGGTAGGTCAGCAGTACTATTTAGTGTGTATATGCCTACTAACTCGAACGACAATTTACCTGAGTTTACCGCATGTTTTGGTGCGATTCGATCGGTAATTGAAGTGGAGGAGAACAATGGAGTTGAGGCTTATTATATACTGGGAGACTTTAATGCCCACCCTAATGAGTTGTTTTGCAATGAAATGTTAGACTTTTGTACAGATCTTGGTTGGCTTTGTATAGATTTAAATATGTGCCCTAAAACTACATATACTTTTTATAGTGATGCTCACGGCTGTACTAGATGGTTGGACCACTGCATCGTCACAGAGTCGGCACGGGATTCAGTCGTTAGTGTGACTGTGCGCTACGACGTGTATTGGTCGGACCACTATCCACTTGTAGTAAAATGTAACCTCTATAAGCTCAAGCCTAAAGTTCATTTGGTAGCGGAGAAACCTGTAAATTGTGTCATATGGGGCGACAGGCAGGTAGAACAAATTAATAAATACCATGGAATTTGTAACTCCAAACTGCGGCTAATAGATTTTCCGCAGGAGTTGAGTGAGTGCTGTGATAGCTTTTGCAATAACAAGGAACATCACTCAATTCTTGATGAGTTGTATGGACAAATTACTGACACGCTATCACGAGCAGCCATTCAAACCTACAGGAGGAAGTGTCGCAGGAAGGGAGGTTATGTCTTTGGGTGGAATAAGCATGTAGCGGGTTCACATCGGGAGGCGCGGCTTAAATTTCAGTTGTGGAATTTAGCTGGGCGACCAGCTAATGGTCGAATCTTTGAGGAGATGTCGGAGGCAAGGAAACGTTTTAAAGCTAAATTAAGATGGTGCCAAGCCAGTCAGGAGCAATTTAAAATGGACATCATTGCGTCCGACCACTCCTCTAAAGATTTTAAGAACTTTTGGAAAAACACTAACAAAATGAATGTTAAGCCTAGCTTCCCGATGAGTGTTGGCGGTTCTGCTGACCACAAGAGCATTGCTGAGGGTTTTAGGGAACACTTCACAGTGAGATCGCCCTTAGGTCCCTCATCTGGTGAGGTGAGCGATGGTGAGCTAGTTGTGACGGGGAAGAATTTAAAGATACCTGCCAAGAGTGTGGCTGAAATAATAAATAAAATGCAGCGTGGAAAATCTCCGGGTCACGATGGGCTCAGTATCGAGCATTTTAAATATGCGGGGGTTCACTTGCCGAGAGTACTATCTATGTTTTTCAGTCTGTGTTTAGGTCACTCGTACTTGCCGGAGCCGCTAATGCGGACAGTAGTCGTGCCGATAATTAAAAATAAGACGGGTGATACGTCTGATATAAATAATTATCGGCCCATCTCACTCGCTACCACATCAGCCAAAGTGCTTGACAGTCTGCTGAATAGTCGCCTCACTGCACAGGTTGAGTTGCACGATGCACAGTTCGGGTTCAAAGCAGGAGTCTCAACAGACAGCGCTATTCTAAGTCTAAAGCGAACTGTCAAGTACTACACAGCGAGGAGGACGCCGGTATACGCGTGTTTCCTCGACTTGTCAAAAGCTTTTGATCTAGTATCGTATGATATACTGTGGGACAAGTTGGGGGACGCGGGTGTATCGGCGGAGTACGCATCCCTCCTCAGATACTGGTACGCTAATAAAAAAAACCGGGTGAGGTGGGTGGGTACTCTGTCGGACGAGTACAGACTGGAATGCGGAGTTAGGCAGGGGGGGTTAAGCTCACCTTTGCTATTTAATTTGTACATCAACCTGCTTATCGAGCGGCTCAGCAGTACACATGTCGGTTGCCACATTGATGGAATATGTGTAAATAACATAAGCTATGCAGACGATATGGTGCTGCTCAGTCCATCGATAGGTGGGTTGAAGAAGCTGCTTTCGATCTGTGAGGCCTATGCGGGGGAGCATGGCTTGATATACAACTCTAAAAAAAGTGAGCTTCTTGTTTTTAAAGCCCCTAAGCAGCAGTCACGCTGTGTTCCGTCCATAGGTCTCAACGGCGTAGCACTTAAAATTGTCAATAGTTTTAGGTATCTCGGTCACATTATTACGAGCGACCTAAGGGACGACGGAGATATTGAGAGGGAGCGCAGGGCGTTGTCTGTGAGGAGCAATATGCTTGCCCGCAGGTTCGCTCGTTGTACCAAGAACGTAAAAGTAACCCTCTTTAAGGCGTTCTGTCAATCGTTCTACACGAGCAGCCTGTGGGTGTCATACACGCGTCGAGCCTATAATGTCCTGCGCGTCCAATTTAATAACGCCTTCAGGATGCTGTTGGGACTGCCGTGGCGTTGTAGTGCATCGGGAATGTTCGCAGAGGCTCGCACAGATGGCTTTCACGCTATCATGCGAAAGAAAGCGGCTTCCTTACTGCAGCGCCTGCATGGTAGTGACAACAGCATTTTGAAGATGATTGCTGCTAGACCGGACTGCCCCTTCCAGAGACACTGGGTGGGGACTGTCTTAGGTCTAACTAAATAAATATTTAAGTTGTAAACACTAACAATACTAACCTAATTACATAAGCACCATTGTTACTAACACTAAAATACTAACAAAGTTATGGACTGTAGTCTGAAAATAAAGGTTAATTTATTATTTATTTATTATAGTGACTTCAAATAGGAGAATGGACATTGGATTACAATTTCATTGGATACTGTAGCTAGGGCTTATATTAGGCAAATTAAGTAATAAGTATCCCTGACTCCGAAACTAGGCATAACCTGTATCTTCAGAGTCAGTGGTTCCTTCTTGGGGTCTTGTCAGCCGTTACAATTTATGAGTAGCAAGGTAAACACAAATAAAAATTTGCAAACAAAGATGTAAAAATAATACATGTAAAAGGGTTATCTACTAGGTACCGAAACATATTAAATATCGAAAAGTGTATGGAAAAGGTGTTGCCATAAGTGTGCGTGAGTGTGCGTGAATGTGTGAGTGTGTTTGGGTGGGGGTGTATATAGTGTGGGTGTGTGTGGAGGTGTTATGGGGAGCTGTAATCGGAGGTAACGTGTTATGTAATGCGCGAGAGTAATTTTTCAGTTTCGTCGTATGTCAAATTTAGTAAATAATTAGTAACTTTTCTTTTTAGGTTAAATTGATTTAACGTGTGTATATTTATGGATTTGTTAAAGCTGTTATATAATTTAGACGCCAAAAAAGAGTATTGTCGTGTCGCAAAGCTTGTTCTAATTTGGGTATAGTTACAAATGGGTTTCCCGCTACGCCCTATTCTATTTTTAGCATGTGGAAGAGAGGCATGTTTTCTGAGTATTGTGCGTAGGATGAAGAGTTTCCTTACAGAGAGACATTTGCAGTCTTTATATAGTGTCAGAGTTGGGTATCGTCGAGGTTCAAAAAATCAAATCAAAAAAAAAAAATCAAAATCATTTATTTGCGTAAATAAGGTACAGGAGGATCTTAAAGATAAAGTATATTTCTCTTATTCTGCCATTAATTTCGGCGTGCAAATTTTACATAATATAGTTAATAACAAATGAAAAATTTATTAATTTGAACCATGCATGCAGTTTATAAATTGTAATTGATTCAATTGTAATTGTATTAAATTTAAATTGTTTGTGGGTCATGACTTTTAATAAAGCCCTTTGCGCTCTTTCGAGGCCCAACACCGCGGTTTTATCAGTGCCACCCCAAATGGGGATGCAGTAGGAGAGAATAGACTGGCACAAGGCAAGGTATACTAGTCTCATCGTGTCCATATCGGCTACATCGCGGAGGTTTTTGAAAATGTAAATGAGTCGCCTCAGTCGGGTTTTCAATATTCCTAAATGCGTGTGCCAGTCCAGTCTCTCATCTATGTGAACACCCAGGTATTTGGTATTGGATACCAACGTAAGAGGGAGACATGTACAAGGGAAGGATGAATCCTGACATACGTGTGCAGTTAAAGAAGATTCCGCGGCCCGGGGTGCAGATTTAGCGGTGATTCTAAAGGCAATTGCTTTTGTCTTCGAAATATTGAGGGTCAGCAAATTGACAGAAAGCCATGCCATTACTGTTCTAAGTGAGGTTTCAGCATTGAGTTTGGCCATTTTCCAGTCAGTACCATAGGCGAGTAGCACAGTATCGTCTGCATACATAAACGTGTCACAGTATTGTAGTTTTAGGTTGCATAGATCGTTTACATATAACAGGAAGAGTGATGGCGAAATAATGCTACCCTGTGGGACGCCATAACTTATAATTTCCTCGCTGCTGATGGCCGAATTAATTTTAACGCACTGTCTACGATCTGTAAGGAAATCTTGAAAGATGTTTAGTGCATTTCCCCGTATCTCCGGCTTCCATTTTGCGGATAAGGATGGGAATAGAGACGGTATCGAAGGCCTTTGATAGGTCTAGAAAGACGGCAAAACTTTTCATCCTGGAGTCCATTTTTTTGTAACTTGATCAGTAAAGTTTGCTACGGCATCCTCCGTGGAGATGCCCGGTCGGAAACCGTATTGATTTGTTGCTATTATATTATATTTTCGAAAAAAATTAACTAAATTGTTGTTTAGGATGCGTTCCAAAATTTTTGAAAGTGTTGTGAGTACGGATATCGGCCTGTAATTTGATACGACGTCTCTATTCCCGTCCTTATGGATAGGGTGAACGAGGGCCTTCTTAAATGCACGTGGGAAGGTGCCTGTATTTATCGCAAGGTTGCATATGTGCGTGATTGGCGGTATCAATGTGTTTTTACACATTTTTATGATTTTTGAAGAGATGCCGTCCCATCCGACTGCGCAATCCCCTTTGAGAGACATAATAATACGATCTACTTCTTCGTGGTTGACTTCTAAGATGACTAGAGAATTAGGTTGCGAGTTGAAGTTTTCGGACAGAGGAATGTTGGAGTTAGGTGTGATTTGCGAAGCCAGTTTTTTACCTATATTGACGAAATAACTATTGACCTCGTTGGCGGATGCAATGGGATCATCTTCGAGTTTCAAGAGTTGGCGCGCGGGTTGTCTGTCTTGTCGGGTATGCGTGATTGTTTTGATGGCGTTCCATGTTGCTTTTGGGTTGCCTTTAGCCTTTCTAAGTTCGTTTTTTTCGTATTCCCGTTTCAATTTACGCAGCAATCGGTTACAAAAATTTCTGTAACGTTGGTATGTGATTTTAAGGATTGTGTTATCAGGGGATTTTTTTAGCTTTTTGTGCATTTTGTCCCGGTTCCTTATGCATCGTAATATGCCCGGTGTAATCCAGGGCTTAATAGTTCTTTGTCTCTTTGGGACATGGATTAGCCTTGTGTGTTGTTTGATTACTGATGAAACAGTTGAAATGAACATGTCTGTAGCCCTATTTGTATCCGAACATTCTAGTATTGGTGTGAAATCCGTGTTTTGGAAGGTGGCTAGAATAGAAGGATAGTCAATTTTGTTACTGGACCTTGGGGGGTTGAGTATGGGTTTCCCCATGTCGAGGCATAGTATGACAGGAAGATGGTCTGTCACAGGGGAGTCGATCACCATTGTTACAGCCTTTTGCTTCGTTCTTAGGAGAATATGGTCGAGGCAGTTGTTTTGTCTGGTAGGAGTATTATGCGTCGGTAGTAAACCGAGAGACGCTGTGAGGGTAAGGTATTGATCGGATAGTCGATCTACACTATTAGCCTTTATATCGATGTTCATATCTCCGATTAGAGCCACGTTACTGTTTAGCGGTAAAGGGTGTACTAAATTAAATAAGCTATCCAGGAAGTTGTCGATATTTTTATAGGATGGGGAGCGGTAGACGGATATAAGACATAAGTCACTGCCAACATGACATACCAAACAATTGGCATCAAGAAATTGTGGTTCTGAAACCTTAACATTCAATAGGCTTTTGGCGTAAATCACTACACCGTCGTTTTGTGATGTGTGGTTTGATGTGAAGAAGGTATTGTATCCATCTATTTTTGGTAACGGACCAGCGACTTTTAACCAGCATTCTGTTAGTACGAGGATATCAAATTCAACGTTTGTAAGTGCAAGTGTAGATATAAACAGGTTAAGGTTTTTCTTGATACTCCTTATGTTTTGATGAATGATTTTCATGTATTTATTTGGGTTCTTAAGTAGAGTAGTACACTGATCGGGGGGAATAAGAGCTGATTTGGCTATACTGAAGGAGTCTATTTCAGATATTACATCAATTGTATCAGTCATTTATAAGTTTTAGACAACAAACATCGGTGAATTTGTGACGCGACAAAGCTGGTAGGTGGATACGGATATTGTTGAGCAGTTTTGAGGTTAGGGGTTTTGTACAATGGCCCTTTGTTTTATTTATTTTTGTGGCGTGAGTGGGGGTTGTGTGTGTTGTGATGTTTTTGTGTTTTGTGAACAGTTCTAGAAGGGAGTGTGTTAGTAGTGTATGTTTGGTTGAGTGTATGTGTGTCTTTGGGTGAAAGGAATGATGTGGCAACATTAGTTTGGGGATTAAAAAGGTTAAGTGGTCTAGTCATTGATTGTCCTTTATGTCGAGTAGGTTTTGTTCGGAGTTGATAATAAATTGTTTCGTACCCTTCTCCTTACGTAAGTAGATTTTAGAGTTATTGACCCAGCAGAATTTAAATCCGTTCTGTTTGGCGAACTCGCGGGCCTGGAAGAAGAGCTTCTTTCCTGATGGTGGGAGGTGTTCGTCGGTTCAGTTTCTCACCGAGATCGCGTGCCTTATTATAATTCCTTACTGAGGTTAGAACGTCATATTTTCTTTGTACGCTAGAGAATTCCACGATGATATTTCTGGTGGTGCCCGGTTTTGCGGGGGCTCGGTATATATCCCGAAGATCGCCAGACTGCAGCGGTCTTTCGAGAAGGTTTCCAATCTTTGTCACGATGGCGGTAAGGTCTTGCACATTTTCGTTGTCTTTCTGCGGGACATTTCGTATCTCGATGTTTGCACTACGGGTGGCGTATTGTAGCTCTTTTAGCTTTTTATCCAAGGTAAGTAGGTGGTTTTTATTTTCTTTGTTTTCGGTTTCAAGCGATTCGACGCGGTTTTTTATAGCTTCATACGATTTGTTGATGAAATCCATGGAGCGCTCAATTGCCAGGTTCGATTTTTGAATATTCTTGCACTGTGATTTTAGGTCAGTTATGTCTTGAGCCAGCTTTGATAAAAAGGAGTCGTGTTCGGCTTTCCATGAATAAAGCATGTCCATTATTTCTTTTCTAAAATCGTCCAGGAAATGCTCGGGGGAACCATCAACACGGGCTCGTTTGTGCTGCCTGGTGTTTAAATAAAGCGTTGAGACAATTTCATTTTGAGTAGATGGAAACAAACCCACCGATGGAAACCCTTTCTGACTCGGGTCAGAAAGGGTTTCCATCGGTGGGTTTGTTTTGCCTGAAGAAGGAGAACGTTTGGCTCGGGGCATCGTGGTACAGTGGTTTATAACTGGTTGGGATATTTATGAAGAGCGAAAGCG
Organism: Xestia xanthographa; assembly: GCA_905147715.2. Taxonomy (NCBI): domain Eukaryota; kingdom Metazoa; phylum Arthropoda; class Insecta; order Lepidoptera; family Noctuidae; genus Xestia; species Xestia xanthographa. The sequence continues at coordinate 12,098,529 of LR990671.1, forward strand.
ATGCGCGCGTCGTGAAGCACAAGATTTTGCGGAGGCCAGAGCAGTTAATTAGCTGGTTAATAGAAGCGGAGCGCTCGGTGGTCGTAGCGTAAAAGCGTAGCCGATAGTACGTACATCATCATCAGCCTATTAATGTTCCCACTGCTGGGACACAGGCCTCCTCTCAATGAGAGGGAATGGGCTATAATCCACCACGCGGGCCCAGTGCGGATTGGTAGATGTCACATGTCTTCGAATTTTGTGGTTCTAGGACATGCCGGTTTCCTCACGATGTTTTCCTTCACCGTTTTGAGAGCAGTGGTGATGAAATAAATTACACAAAGTAATGCGCCTGGCTGGGTTCGAACCCACGACTTACGGTTAGTAAGTCGGGGCCGCCACCACTGGGCCACCGCTGCTCTCAAATAATTGTTGTGTGCGTCCGGCGTAGCAAGTGCGCGCCTCGTAGCGGCTCGTAGAGGCCGGCGTAGCACGTAGCACTGACTGTATCTGTGGATGACGTAACAGCGGGGCCGCTTGCGTTGAACCGGTTCGCAAGTTCGTCACTCGATGAGTAACGTAGCTGGCCCGGTGGCGGAGTGCGCGACTGCTGTTAGTTGCGTCGCAAGTTCGAACCCGATGGTAGGACAGCGAATTGGGGTCCCTTCACTTTTCAACGAAATGCACCGATAACTGTCTATCTCACTCTGTCGACGCCCACTGGGAGGAGCTAGTCCGTAAGAATCCTTTAAGAGTGACAAGGAATCAAAAAGTTGCGGGTTCAACCAATCACCATTTAGCACACCAAAAAACTGAGACACCCAGGGGCAAGAATTCACCACAAACGTCCGCACGGGGCGACAGCGCGCGAAGGAATTAATTAGATTAGAAGATGTGTCCCACTACGCTGGATTTTTGCAATGACAGTCGATTTTTTTATGTGCCAATAGTAGAAGCGGTTCTTCATCAGATACTTCAGACCTTCGATTTTTGACATCAAATGAAGCGGCACACCAAGTTGAATATTTTTTGTAAAGGCGGTATGTCGATCTCTGATAGTTTGGTTGGGCTCTTGTGTTTTCTAATCAGGGTCACCAGGTACTCCAGATCTTCGATTATCCTAGTTTTATAGTTTTCCCTTTATGTGGCCATTAAACCCTAACTCTGTACCAAATTTCAGCTCTCTGAGTTTATGGGAAGTACTAGTTCTATTCTGATGATCATGAGTGAGTGAGTGAGTGTCATAAATGCGAAACTTTGCTTTCGCTTAACTTCGGAACTAAATGACCTACAGGCTTGAAATTTTGGATTTTAAGTATGTGATTATAGCTTACTGGATGACGAAAAATTTCTGCGTTCTGGTCTTATCCAGAGGTTCTCATATAGGGTCCTGAAAATGCGGCAAAATGGTTCCAGTAAAGGATGGTACGGCAGTGTGTGCTTCGCGCTCGACTTGGCGGAGGCACTGTCATGCCCCCGATAATGGGAGTACGTAATTAAATAAATATCAATCATACAAGTCTAACTAGCATAGTGATAATTAATAACTAACCCATACTGACTATATGGTTATAATTACAATACATCTACAGTGCAACATAAAAGAGTAGAAATTAAATATTTGAGAACTAAAATTTTTCATTTTCTGGCAACATCTGAAATGAGTACTTGAGCTGTCAATTCTTCTCGAACGGTTTCGTTTTTCATTAGAATTTTGGTTTTTGTGTGTTATTCTGTTCTGAGTGTGGACAGGAAAACAGCGACATATCATGACTAGCGTAATTCGTGGAGGTGCCCGTGAAATAATGTTTAAGTTTTCATGTGGTGTTTGACCGAATTACAAGCTGGGAAGCTGCTATCCTACTTCGAAGATGTTTGCCATCGTACAGCAGATTTTACTGGTAAGTAACTATTGAAAGTTGCAGTAAACGTTAATTACAAACGATTACTATACAGACCATGCTTTGTTTGTTTTAGGTGTTTCTGTAAGCACAGTGCGCAGAATTGTGCAAAACGGCGGGTAATTCTCGACACCAGCTAAACAGAAAGGGTCGTCCCTCGAAGTCCTTCTTATTATATTTGAGTGAACTTGTAGTTTTTTACTATTACGTACCTACCAAATCTATGATCTACGCGGAACTTATTGAAAGCAATGAATTAATAAATATATTTATTTAAAATAATTATTTACTCATTATTCATAGCTAATAAACCAATAATAGAAGAAGAAGAAGAAAGAAAGAAAAAATCTTTATTTATCGCACGGCCACGACATGCATAAAAAATTTAAAAACATAACAAACATTCATAGTATTGCTAAACGGAACAATAACAAAGAGTAAATTTAAAAATATAGGTAGTTGACAGCTTACACGTCGTGAGTGCGATAAATAGGTTACCACTCTGCATGATGCTGTGCTATGGAGAGCCCACAGCACAGCGCTGGTTTTCAGTGGTCACCCGTGAAAAGAATAACGTACGGAAGTCAAAAACAGCATATTTAAATATTTGATTAGAAAAAAATAAAACAAACAGTACCTAAACGTAAAACAACATACAAAACAAAATAAACATTACTTACAAAAAATATAAAGGTATTTATGGCATATAAACAAAACAAAAACATGGCGTATTTCTTTGTCTCGCTCCCTCCCCTCCTGCGCGTCGCCGTCGCGTCGCTTGTGCGCGCTCGGCCGATGATACGACATACACTACCGCACCGACCGCATTTCCCCTTTGCACCTGTTGGCGCGTTGACGTACTGTGCGTCTTATGTCTATTAGTATTAATACTAATCAAGTATCAAAATCAGCAAGGTCGTACTAACTGGGTTGCCACCTGACCGATTGTGGCGCCCTCATTTATTTTCTACTCTTTTATGTCGCACTTGTACCGTGAAACCTGGCAACTTTGCCAAAGGTTGTTAAATTTGCCATATACCGACTTCCAAGGCAAAATAATTTGTTACAACGAAACCGTATTTTTTTTACCGTGTTTAGCACCCATATATCAAATTTGAATATTTGATTGGCAACATTATATTTAACATGACAACCCAGCTTTAAAAAAACTGTAATTTTTAACGGTTTACTACTTTTTTCCTGTGTCGACTGTGGGTGGTTTTGTGCTCCGAAACTTTAATAAAAATTAGTGGGATAAACGTTGCGTAGGTAAGTCAAATTTTAATGACACATTCCTAACAGTGTTCTTTAATTATAATCATGATAATTTACGTCTCTTTAAGCAATTTTACCTTAGAAATCCCCGTTGGCAAATTTACCATCCAGTGCAAAGTTTTAGTGATGGTAACTTTGCCATGTTTTGTTGGAGGCTAGGGCTGTCACAAAAATATTCTGTTTTGTTTGCTACTTACCTACTTCGGATTTGATTAAATTTGATTATGTAAGTTTCTCAATCTTAACTTGTCATACCTACCTACCTTTATAAAATAATCAATGATTTATTTTATTTTATTTTTTAGCAAATGTGTGATCGAGAGGCGTAACGTGGGAGGCAGATTCTACAAAAAATATTCTACCGAAATGTTAGATCTATCTCTTAGGTCTTAGGAATCTCTTAGGTTTACTTACTGCTATGCAAATAAAAAAAAGCTTAACGGAATTGTTCAAAGATTTTATGTTCCTAAACTTTTTTTATACCTATTTGTTTATTAAATAAATTTAGAAAAAAATATTCTTTTGACTTTTTAATTTTTCGACAACCCTGACAGATACTTCCATTTTGTTTGAAAAAAAACGAAACAAGGTGGGTAAATTTGCCACATTGAGGAATTTTCTATTGCCAATGCAAAATATTACTTAATTTTAGTATATTTTATGTGTAAATATATTTGTGGCAAAGATGACTATCATAATTTTTGATAGTTCGATTTATTTTATCCAAAAATTTGGTATGGCAATCTTACTTTAGGTGATGGTTGACTTTGCCATATTCGTTTTTTGGACTAAAATTCATTAATGAATGAGAAAACAATAGATATTATACTTTATTTCAATAATGCATAAAATTTACTATTTGGCTGATTGGTTGTTTTGTATTACCTCATAGAGATTTTTTAAGAAAAATGTTTGCAAACTTTTTTAGCCAGCTTAAAGTGGCAAAGTAGCCAGGTTTCACGGTACTGAAATATTAAAAAATACAATATTGAAATATAGCTATGAATTTTAATAAGTGAATAAATAAAACAAAAAGTGCTGGATTCAATTTTATATTTTGTAGAAATATGTTACCATGGTCTCTGAAATCTGGCCGCATTAAAGGAGTTCCTGTCGTAATTGATTTTCTCGAGCCATCTGCCTCAATTAATCATCTTCTGAGTCACTCGAATCGCATTCACTGTCACTGTAATTTATGTGGGTGATTTAATTTTCCAAATGTGACATCACTGGCTTGTTATCACAGTCCCAACGTGGATTGGCGGACAGGACACTGACAGCGGCACGACCGCATGACGTTCATAAAATGACGGTTGTAGTTCCAATGAGGATGGCAACGATGGCAACTGTGGAACCGTGTGGAACTAATGGCGCTAGCATCGCTTGTACTTTGGTACAAGCGATGCTAGCGCAATTGTCATTGGTTGAAAATCTGTCAATGTCATTTTATATTTCAAAATAGTTTGACCTCATTGGTCAGACTGGGTCTAAGCTATGGACGCGCCATCTACAATCAGCTTTGACCAGCCTTTCCCATTTTGTCCGGGTGCTTAAGTGTTGGTGGAGTATAAAAAGTAAATTAATCAAGTTGCTATGAAACCTATTCATTCAAAGCTAATCTGGCCTGGCATGATCTAAGCTAAAAGAAGAAAAAGAATTCTCAGTATTGTCTATGATCTATGATGCTCTGTGATTGTCAACATGGCATGTTTGGATAGGCTAGCAAAATTGTAAATTGCACATAATATCTACTTTCTTAGTTGGTTCTCAGAAATGCTATGGAGTGATATATTGGCTAATTCAAATTCGACATGGCATGGCATTGGATAATGTAAAAAAAATTGTAATGTGAAATAATATCAAAAATCCTTCGTTTCTCAATAAACTATTCTATAATGACACGGAATGCTCCTTAAAGGTTGCCTCTGCGTAGACTTTGCCGTCGAAGGTATTCGACTGGCTATCTTGTCTGTGTATTTAACTCTATTGATGGCCACAGCTGTCAGTGTGGTCTGGATCTTGTAAGTAAATGTAGATGATTTGCTGTAGGTACTTTTTTATTATTATTACAAAAATGGGTCTATTCTTGACCTTGATCACAGAGTACCACACTTTGGCAGTGCGCATAATAAACGTGGAGGAGAAGCGCTTAGTACGACACGTGATATCAACCAAGTGCAGATGGTACGCCGCAGTACGTCTGCTAGTCCGGTGGTAAAAGGGTGAAGGTGAGATCAGGTCGTGGAGCTCCTGCGCACACTCTCCGAGGTAATACAGTCTGTAGATGACCGACAGGCAGGCAACATTACACCGATGAGCTAGGCTGTGAAGCGAAGCTACCAATCTCTCGTCGCCTATAAGCCTTTTAGCTCTGCGTTCCACCGAGTCAAGTGCAGCAAGCTGGTATTTTGCTTAGCCATCCCACAAGTGACTGCAATACTCCATACAGGAACAGACTTGTGCTTTGTACAAACTAAAAGAGCTGTCCAGATGTGAAGTATCGCCTCACCTTATTCAAGATGCCCAGCTTCTTAGCTGCGGTCTGAGCTTTTGACTCAATGGTTACGTCTAAGTTGAGTTCCGATGTCAACTCCATGCCCTGTAGGCGGTCAGTAACTGCTACAGATGCACCTCGGAAAGTGGGAGACAACTGGAACTGGCTTCTTTTACATTTGTAAGCTCCTGTCCTTTTACCATCTCGGTAAGCAGAATCTACATGAGCTCGATGTACAGTCAGTCAGCTTCACGATGTGGGTACCCACTTGAAAGCTATCCGGTTACTCGTCGGCAGCGGGACTCATTGGGACAAGCTGTACCCGGATAGCAGTGCTTATCACTGTATCTTCCAGCCCTCGAATGTCGCTGACAGAGCGGTGAGGATGGTTCACTTGTGAAGTGTATTGAAAAACAATATGGCGGAGTTACTTTAGATTTATGCCACACATCAAAAGATTCTTGTTTGTACAACTGTAGATACATAGTTTTGCTTCATCCACAGTCTTGCACACATTCATAATAATAACATATGGAAATAATTGTTTTCAGTAGGAGGCAAAGATCGTCAATTATGGAAATTGAATGGCGCGCACACATACCATTCCTAGAGTACAAATCTCTAGAGTCGACCATGACTGATTTTGACGAAAACGCGTTTCGGCAGCCCGTCGAAGGAATCCTCGATCAACGAAGAAGCGAAGAAGTTGACGCTGATGAGTCACCAAACAATATTAATTTCTCTCAGCAACTGCAGGTGTCTCTCGAATGCACAGCGGACGGCAAGAAAACGGCACCACAAAACAAATTCGAACTCACTGCCTTCACCGAACAGAGTAAACCATTCGGCAATTATTTTACTGCCCCATCAATTGGTGACAATTCTGGTCGAATTGATGTCAATTTTTCAGCAATACAACAGGTTTGGATAGATGATTTAGATGGAATTGGAAAAGATTTGGAAAGAGGGTCGAGTAACATGAGACAGAATATGTCTGAGCACATTGAGGAAGAACTAAATATGACGCATACAGTTGTTAAAAATGACGAGGACATGTCCATAACAGACACCGTGTACTGCGCGCTTCAGGACGTGTCTAAAAATGCGCCCACAGACTTGAAAGTAAGCTTGAACAAAGATTTGGTTGAGGACAAAGAGAACATCGCAAGCAATCCTTTCACGCCTGCCCCTTGTGAGTCTGATGAAGAACCTAAGCAAGTAGTTTTTGACATTTGTGACGTTTTTGACGTCAAAGGGTCAACTTTACTGCCAGATAAACTTGAAGAAGATAAGGCTTACAGACAAACTCTTTTGTCTTATTCTTCCGCAAAAAATCCTCAGAGTTTTGTTTTGGATGTAAATGATGATTTACCAAAATCAATCGATGGTATGCTCAACTCTAAACACAAATATTCTGGCTTCAGCGTTTCGAGAAAAAGAATTAAAAAAAACAAAAGCGGTGAAAATGAAATACCTGATACTGTACCAGTGCATAAAGTCGTTATCACACAAAAAACAAGTAAAAGAGAAACTATTTTGTTCAACGATAGTGCTTGCAACATGTGCATTACTCAAGCTTTGCCGGTCAACATGATGCCACCAGACAAGCAAACAAAACAAAAATGTCGGACTAATAAATATGAAAATGATTCAGGGAATTTTTCAGACACGCAAACATTTCCTATAAATGTAATTCTGCCGAATAACAATACAAGCCCTGAAAGACAACAAATGGTTTTACACGAACACCTCGAAAATCCCGAACCTCAACGAGCTATTGTATACGAAGATGATACAGACAATATTTCTATGACGCAAGCGTTACCATCAAATATTTTACCTGAAAAAGTTAAATTGGATGACAACAAAGATAATAATGAAGCTGAAAATATTATTATTATTCAATCATTTTCAAATAATATCGTTGCCATCGATAGTAAAACTTCCAGACACAGAACGAATGTCTATGAAAATGATACCGGAAATATCTCCATAACGCAGGTCAAACAACAACTTAAACGCGGCTATGGTGAAGAAAACGTCAGTAAACCTAGATCCAAAAAAAGGACAACTAATGATAACGACATATATGCTAACATAAAAGCGGAATCAAAAAATGAAAAAAAATCGATTTTCTATGATGAGGACCCAGCTAGCATCTCTATGGCCCTAGCTATAATTGCAAATAATTACCTTCTCGAGGAACTAGATTATGCAATAGAAATTAAAAAACCAGAAGATCTTAAACAAGTAAAGGAGAAAGTAATTAATAAAATAAAAACTACTGCATGTGATCAGGTCGATACAGACGAAAGCGATATATCTATGATTGGAGCTAAATCCACTAACATAATCGGAGAATCAACTAATGAAAGACAAACTATTGCCTGTGATGACGTTGACTTTAAAAGTCTAGTTATATCAACAAACTTTTACCTTCTCGACAAACTAGATTCAGCAGCAGATATTGCAAAACCAATAATCAATTACCAAGTTGACTATGATGTGTTTGAACAAGATAATCTTAAACCAACTGAAGATGCCTTGCAAGATAACCGTAAGTCTACTGTGTTTGTTGCTAACAAGTTTGATTCTGAACCATCAATGAACTTGGGAATAGCAACGGTTCCGAGCTTACTACAAAATGAAAAAAGAAGAACAGCGATATACAATAACTATAAGTGCAACATTTCAAAGAAGCATCCAATTCCAGCTGAATCAATAAGTGATGAGACTGAATCGTTAAATACAACGAAAACTAAATTATCAAATCTGACAAAGCAAAATCTAGCAGCCAATCCTCAATCAGATACTCGTATTATAGTGCTGCAAGCTATTACACCCAATAGCGAGCAACTAACAGCGAGCATAAGTGAACAAATTAATTTGATGGACCCCTCATACCGTGTACCGACGAAGGTTCAAAAGGCGAATAACTGGAAATTGGCGACACCTAACACCCAAAAAGTCCTAAGTTTGCCCGTAATACCTGTCAGTGCAATAGTCATACCTGTACATCCTAGGGGTATAGAGAAACTACTGGTCAAATTAATTACTTCTACAACAGATCAAACGACAGAAACAGTATTCGAGGGTGACGACGATTCTATAACAAAAGAATCACTGTCCAACATATCTTACCAAAGCCTCCAAAGAGGTACATATGATAAAAGCTTAATGGCTATTTTAGAATCAGATCCGTCTTCTGCTGTTATCACGCAAGATGCAGCTGACAGTAGTTCTACCGAGAGTATGTTTTATATTATGAAAGACAGTGAATTCGTTACACAGACAGACAGAAAGATGAACAATAAAGCAAAGAAAGCAAACTCTAAAGACGAAGAAGAACAGGTCGTTCACCTTCAAAGGCAATTATCAGAATTAAAAACAGCTATACAAAACTCCGCCCTTCCAATCAGGTCATTCGAAATTGACAAAGGAAACGAACATGACAACATTGAACAACAAAGTGACAATTCTAGTAGACTTAGTGATACTCAAGATTTGCTTGATTTGATATCCAATTTTACTGGTAGCGTAGCGAGTGAGTATAACGTCCAACCGGTTACCATCAAAGTCGAAGATCAGCGCGAGACCATAGAGCATAAGCTAGTCAGTGTAGCACTTAACGGACAATCCAAAACCTTGGGTAGAGAAGATTTTTTAAGGAACATTTTAAGCCAGACCAGCCTTATTTGTGAAGGGAAATTTTCCCCTGTTAAGAAAACAGCTTTTACCAGCCTTACTTGCGAAGAGAAATTTTCCCCACTAGAGAAAACAGCTTTCGCCAGCCTTACTTGCGAAGAAAAAATTTTCCCTCTAAAGAAAACAGCCGTCGCCAGTCTTACTTGCGAAGATAAATTTTCCCCACTAAAGAAAACAGCTTTCGGCGAAACTTCATACATGTATGAATCCAAAGAAAAAGTAATTCCTACATGCTTCAAAGACGTTTCAGATGGAATTAAAGAACTTATGCTAGATCTAGTAAAGCCCGTGAGCAATGACAATATTCAGATTAGATTGATCGATAGGGATGAAACACAGAATACTTCTACGCACAGCGCGCAGATACAGGCCGATTTAGCCACATCCAGTCACAATGCGGCGGTGCTAATTTTCGATCACCTCAATCCTTTGAACAATGTTCTGCTTGCCTCCAATTATTCAAAGGACGGGCAAAACCCGAGTCAAACGGACAAGACGCGTTGTGGTTCTGGGACACTCTCGAAAAAAATCTCTAAAGGTAATAACTATGAGGCGGAAACTTTTACCTCCACGCAGTTCACCATGATGCCTGAACCGAGCTCTATGCAACATGATATATATGTCTACCAAAAAGACGACCAATTCAGCAAAAAAGATGACCAATTAAGCTCTCAACCTACAACAAGCGGAAGAATTTCATTAGAGCAATCAGCAGACGCAATTTCTGGGAAACTCATGAAAACAATCTCAATAGGTATTAATTATGAGGCGGAAACTTTTACCTCTACGCAGTTCACCATGATGCCTGAACCAAGCTCTATGCAAGACGATGTATATATCTACCAAAAAGACGATCGATTCAGCAATAAAGATGACCAATTCAGCTCTCAATCTACAACAAGCGGAAGTATTTCATTAGAGCAATCAGCAGACGCAATTTCTGGGAAACTTTTGAAAACAATCTCAGTAGGTATTAATTATGAGGCGGAAACTTTTACTTCCACGCAGTTCACCATGATGCCTGAACTGAGCTCTATGCAAGACGATGTATATGTCTACCAAAAAGACGACCAATTCAGCAAAAAAGATGACCAATTTAGCTCTCAATCTACAACAAGCGGAAGTATTTCATTAGAGCAATCAGCAGACGCAATTTCTAGGCATTTAAGGAACCAAAAAGTAAACTCTATTTTGCAAATGAGAAAAAACGAAGAATTGTTTGGAGCAAGTTTGTCACTCGAATTAGTCGAAGACGCGTCACAGGATGCGAATAGAGCATTGACATCGGACAGCAATAAATATAGAAACCTAAAGCTTAAATTCTCGATATCACCCCATGTTAACATACAGGGAGAAGCAGAAAAGATTGTTAAAGCTGCAACATTATCAGGAATATCCATACGACAACGATTCAACAGCTGTTCAAATTCGCGTGTAAGTGTAACAAACAGTAAGACGTGGAATGATCGTAGTCCTTCAGCGGACAAGCATGAACAATACTCGCCCTCCGAGGAAATCACTCCGAAACCGATTACAAAAATTTCCAAAAGCTCTAAACCACATAAAACGAGAGCAGTGTTATCTTCGCTGGATGACCCCACCAAGTCGTTAAGAACTGAAGAGATGTTTTTCATTTTTGTTGATCAGTCGTTTCGGCCTGCAGATCCAGTTTTCGACCGCCTGACTTCTGTGAACAATATTTTGCATACCCCAACAGATTTAACGGACGCTCATAAGAATGATCCGAGAAAAACGAACCAGACGCTTTTTGGTTCTGCAAGTAGTTTCAATACCATGTTTCAAGGTGATTATGGGGTCGAGGAGGTTTTGACCACCACGCAAAACACCAGTGTGCCTGGACAACACACTGACAACACACTGCCAGAACTGCAGTTGAACACTCTACACGCATTGGTCAATGATGAGTCAGAAAGTGAGAATGGGGTATTGACATCGGACAACGCGCATTCAAATCACACTATCAACTCCTCGAGATCGATTCTAGTTGACTCGGTGGGTCAAGCAGTAGGGCGGCGCCAATATTATAGAACAAAATCACGTGTTAATAGTGTGAAAAATGACAAGAAGCAGATTCGTATTCCTTCTACGGACAAGCACAAAAAATACTCGCCTTCCGTGAAAGTAACTTGGAAACCGATCAAGAAAATACAGACAATTTTTACAAATCCTAAACCCAGAATAGAACCCAGTATAGAATTGTTTTCAGCAGATGACTTTACACATAGTATGGCGTCTGAGAAAGATGTTACAGAAACCATTAACAGAGAAGCTCACTCATCGATAATCTGCAAAAAAAAGTCGCCAGGAACTAAAGAGACTTCTGTATTTTCTGTTCACAAGCCATGTACATCTGTGGTCCTAGATTTCGACCTGTTGAATCCTTTGAACAATATTCTGCTTGCTTCAACTTATTATATGGAAGCACATAGGTATAACCCGAGACATACGGACGAGACGCTTTGTGGTTCTGGGAATCTTGTCAATAAAATCTCTAAAGGCAATGATAGTGAGGTGGAAACTGTGATGACCACACTGTATACCAGGACGCCCAAACCGAAAAAAGAAAAGAAACATTTATTTGCGTAATTATGGTATAGAGGGATCATAAAGTTAAAGCTGCCATTCATTTAGGCGTGCAAAGTAGATTGCTCAACTTTGATCTAAACGCTGCCAGGAATTTAACGCTACTGGGAGTACCTGCGTACCTGTTCCTGGCACTCATTTATGTTTTTAACAAAATATTTTTAGTTCTGGGCCTGGGGTTCCTAATTGTTTTACCTATTTATTTTGATGATATTATTTTTACACGACTGCCAAGAAAGTGTTATTTTTATCGCGCGTATCTTGTATACAGTATGTTTATTTGTTGTTATTGTGCAGAGGTGTGGTCCTCTTCTTCTTCAAAAAAAAACCCGACTGCGTTTAAAATAACTACTAATATTTTAAATATTACTTTGTTCAGTCCAGAAGTGTGGAAAACAATTTTATTCTACTACTATTAAATATCTAAGACTAAAATCATTCCATCCAATGGGTCCTGGCTATTTTTTTACATTTTTTAGTTACTATTACGTATAATAAGACGGAGAATTTCGCATTTTTTTGTACGTTTGTTACAAATTCCGTAAATGGTCTAATTCTCTCAAAAATATCTCACTTCTAAGCCACGTCTACAAGTTATTTTCAAGAGTCATCGCGAATCGCCTCGCACCCAGATTTGACGTTTTTCAGCCTCTCGAATAAGACGGATTCCGATAAAGCTTTAGTAGTTCGGCACTTATGGTGTGACATTTCAGCTGAATACGGTGGCAGTGGGCAGGGCACATTGCTCGCAGAACGGGTGGTCGATGGGGTTCTGGAGTGACGATGAAATAAAAAAAAGATGCTCACCAGTGAAAAAAAATGCAATTGAAAAATAATTAATTCTTTTTCAAATGCATTTTTTTCACTGGTGAGCATATTTTTATAGTCAAAGTAAATAATTATTTACTTTTAATAAAATATGTATGTAATTATTTATTTATAATACTTATACATAACAGACTTTCCGCTGTTAACTGTGAATATAACAAGCCATTGTTTTACAAAGAAATATACAAGATACGCGCGAAAACCATTACCCTTCATTTGGCAGGCGGGTAAAAATATGCACAAGAACACTAGTAAACGTTAGCATTATGGAATAGTCAAATATTATTTATAAAAAATACTAAGTTCTAACCACCATCATATTTTATTTTGACAATATTATTTTATATAATTATTTACTTTTATAACAGATACACAGTGTAAATTAAGTGAGGAATGTGCAGAGTTTATAGCAAACGTGAATATAAATATATGTATTGAGTATTCAATAAGCTTGTTTCATTAGAAAATATTTAACCAAAAAAACTATTGAATCTAAGTGTACATTTTCCATGCTTGTACATTGATTGCAACTCATGTGGAGTTTTATTTTGGGTTTTAGTTTTTTTGAGTTAGAGCCAACTCTATAAGTCGAAGAACTCTTTCCGATCGGTTGGAATGAGGGATTTTCCTTTTAGCTCTTCCCTAGTCGCTGGATAGATGGCGCTGGGAATAAGTATGATAATGCAAGGAACGGAACCTAAAAAAACGGATCAAAGCGCGAGAAATAAAGGTTATATTCGGAAGGTTAAGCAAATGAAAGTGTCAGTCAACGAGAGTATGTGACGTGACACAATGTTTTTTTTTTCAAGCGTTTTGGCTTTTGCACCAACTATCATAGTAAGTTCAATGCCATCTATAGAGTTCTTGGAAACTAAGTTTTTTTTTTAAAACCTCAAAAGGGTAACCTCTCATTCCAACCACTTGGGGCTTCTAACTCAACTCTACTTATAGAGTACCTAGACCATAGACTTCTATACTAAGTCTATGACCTAGACTCGACTGTCTGCCACAGAGCATCTATATAGACTGTCTGCACCGAGTGACTTGACAGTCAAATTAATGCAGACAGCCGGATTAGAAGAGTTGCTTCATGGGCCTCACGGAACAGACAAAACTCTATTCCGCGCGTTGCCTTGTTACGAAATATCATTGACCCTTATGAGGCTGGCGACCGGTGCGTAGTTCATACAAACGTAATACCTACCAAAATAATTTGTAAATCAAACATATTCGTAGCACTTCAATACCCGCAATTACAGACACAATTACAATAACAATGCATCATGCCCATTTGGGCACGGCTGTTAAGGTAGTGTGTATTTCCGTGGCTGGCGTGAACACATTGACATGTCGACTTCTATGTTTTTTTTTATTGGCTTATTACATCCTGCGCATTAGGAACATAAATGAAAAAAATTGACAACTCCAAATATACATAATTTTTGGAGCAATCGACTTTGGTAATATGCTGACATCTCGCATTTTAACGTGTCTAACTTAACAAAACCTCATGTCCAATTAACGATTCACATGTTTTTGTGATCGAACATTGATATTTTGTTATATCAACCTATACTCAGTACCCAAAATAATATTCGTTATTTGATATCTCAAGTTAAATTGACAACTTGAAGTATCAAGCTATTATCAGCCGAGGTCTTGTTGATTAAATCGTGATAAATTGAGATATCAAGTTATGGCCAACCGAAGTATTTCTATTTAAATTGCGATATGTTGAGATGTCCAGTTACGGTCAACGAAATTCTGAACCCTAAATGTAATAAGTACAGGTATCAGTACATGTCCGTTACAAAAAACTTAAATGAATATATCCGTGGCTGGCGTGAATATGTTGACATGTCTAAAATTATAAATTGTCAGGGCGGCCATTTTAAAGTTTTGACGTCTTCTGGTAAATCGGTAAATTGGTTTAACTTATGTGTTTTAGTTGTTTTAGAGGTTATTTCATGCCATCTTTTAAATGATGACAATAAATAAATGAAATTCCCCATAGATTGCATAATAATAGACTTGTCAAGTCGTTCACCAACGAGTTATCAACTTATTCACCAAGTTGTCAACTTGTTCACCAACAGTTATCAACTTATTCGCCTTCTGAGTGGGGAGTGTTATTAGGTAAACAATGTTATTTTAATGACAAACACATTATTTAAATTGCATAGCAAACAGATGACTAACAAAAATCTATTTGATTTGCTGAAATAGGTACCTACTACTCACTCAAATCAAGCAATGTGAAATAAAAACAAAATAAATATAATTAATATTGAAACACCACAAACCTACCGGTTTCGTATCGTTTTTGAAATAAAAAAATACATAAAATAGAAAAAAAAATTTTTGGACTATAAACAACGTCATACAGATACAAGTATGTTACTAACACAAATAACTAAAAAATTGACTCCATAACCTCGTCAAAAACCCATTAATCACTCCCATTTAGACGACATTACCATTCATATATTTTTATTAGACCTCAGAATCCTCTTCATCTGGGTTGTCCACGTCCAAATCTGGATCAGTAGATGCAGAGCCCCCCATTTTGGGGAGGCTTATGTCCAGCAGTGGATGTCTTTTGGCTGAAATGATGATGATGATGATGATGAGATGCAGAGACATCACCGACAGTTTTTATATTAATATAAAACTCTTTGAACGAGTCGTCAATCAGGTCAATCATGTCCATCAAATCCTTTTTTTTCTCTGCACTGATTGGCAAAGCTTCCTTGGAGATTTGGCTCAACTTAAAGATATCAAAGGTGGTTTTTCCTCTTTTCCGAAAATTGACTGATTTGAAAGGGGGTTCGCGATCCAGGCTTTATTGCAAAAACGATACGAAACTAGTAGGTTCGTGGTGTTTCAATTAATTATATTTATTTTGTTTTTATTTCACATTGCTTGATTTGAGTAAATATTAGGTACCTATTTCAGCAAATCAAATATTTTTTTGTTTGTCATCCGTTTGCTATGCAATTAAAATAATGTGTCTGTCATTAAAATAACATTGTTTACCAAATAACACTTCCCACTCAGAAGGTGAATAAGTTGATAACTGCTGGTGAACAAGTTGACAACTTGGTGAATAAGTTGATAACTCGTTGGTGAACGACTTGACAAGTCTATTATTATGCAATCTATGGGGAATTTCATTTATTTATTGTCATCATTTAAAAGATGGCATAAAATAACCTCTAAAACAACTAAAACACATACGTTAAACCAATTTACCGATTTACCAGAAGACGTCAAAACTTTAAAATGGCCGCCCTGACAATTTACAATTTTAGACATGTCAACATATTCACGCCAGCCACGGATATATTCTACCAGCTGACAGCGTTGAGGAGTTTTTCGATGCCCTTTTATAGTTTGTTGTTAGTTTATTTTGTTCATTTTAGTTTATTTAATACTTTTTA
Organism: Xestia xanthographa; assembly: GCA_905147715.2. Taxonomy (NCBI): domain Eukaryota; kingdom Metazoa; phylum Arthropoda; class Insecta; order Lepidoptera; family Noctuidae; genus Xestia; species Xestia xanthographa. The sequence continues at coordinate 12,114,755 of LR990671.1, forward strand.
TGGTTCCGTACCCAAAGGGTAAAAACGGAACCCTATTACTAAGACTTCGCTGTCTGTCCGTCTGTCTGTCACCAGGCTGTATCTCATGAACCGTGACAGCTAGACAGTTGAAATTTTCACAGATGATGTATTTCTGTTGCCGCTATAACAACAAATACTAAAAACAGAATAAAATTAATATTTAAGGGGGGCTCCCATACAACAAACGTGATTTTTTTGCCCTTTTTAGGGTTCCGTACCCAAAGGGTAAAAACGGAACCCTATTACTAAGACTTCGCTGTCTGTCCGTCTGTCCGTCTGTCCGTCTGTCCGTCTGTCCGTCTGTCCGTCTGTCTGTCACCAGGCTGTATCTCATGAACCGTGACAGCTAGACAGTTGAAATTTTCACAGATGATGTATTTCTGTTGCCGCTATAACAACAAATACTAAAAACAGAATAAAATTAATATTTAAGGGGGCTCCCATACAAATAACGTGTTTTTTTTTATAATAATTGGTACGGAACCCTTCGTGCGCGAGTCCGACTCGCACTTGGCCGGTTTTTTGATAATAATGGTACGGAACCCTTCGTGCGCTAGTCCGACTCGCACTTGGCCGGTTTTTTAATTAATTATGTAAATATTTACTCGAAATAAAATTTTGAAAGGACATCGATTTAGAGACGAGAAATGAGGAATTTAAAATTTCTATGGAAAACTTATTTTTCTCATAACTCTTGCATAACAGTGTCCATTTAAAATAAATTAGTTCTATATTCTATAAGTATTGTAGTTCGTAAACGACCATGACTGCTTTTTATGGAATACCGTTTGAATCAGCGCTGCACGCTCGGACGATCTTTGTCTGATAAAGAATAGCTTAACAAGACAATAAATTTCAGTAAGAAGTATTAAATCAAGCTGTAATAAAATACCTACTTGTCAGGTTTCAACCATAGAGATAGAAAGAAATACTACTACTTCTACTTCTTATGTCAATGGTTTCAACGCTAATAACAAAAGTCAAACGCCATTCTGCTAGAAAAGAAAAAGAACCCATATAATTGTCAATATGACATGTTTGGACACGGTAGCAAAATTGAGAAGTAAAATTATGAAAATTCTTAGTTGTAACAGAAGCAATGTAGTTAGTTGCAATGATTTCTAAATGTCTCCCTCAGTGAGTGTAGATTACGCCGTCGTCCTTATTTGGCTAGCGATTTGTTCCTTGTACACGACGCTGTTGACGGTCACTGCACTCAGTGTCGTTTGGATTCTGTAAGATATTTTCTATACACTTTTAACCAGCTTCTATCTTTCCCCATGTGGGCATGTAAAAACTATAGAACATCGTATGTGCTAAATCTAATCAATGCAGTAATGTCTCTTTAGACACGCGGCCACAATTGGAACTAGCGCCAAAAGATCTTTGTAGCACTGTAGGTACAATCATGCGCGATTTAATTTTGTGATTTCACAAAAAAATACCCAATGCATTTGGTATTTTTTGTGAAATTTATTTGAAAAATTCTGCCGGCGTTTGATTGTATATTTACAGAGCTACAATCATTTTATATTAAAGATTACAAGAAATATAATAAATTTTTAATTTCGCGGGCTACTCTTACTAAAGCGAGAATAGGGTTCTTTAACGGTGTAGACAATCGGAGTTTCTATGTCACGCGAACTATCATCGCATCGGCATCATCCGTCGATCTCTTTCACCGTAACAACCGTGAAAGTCGCCCTAACTAAAAATTAATTAATAAATATAATTCTAAATTGGTAATGTTGATGCTTAAAATTTAAAAAAAAAACTAAAAAATAGTACATTGTGTTAAAAGGTGAATGCTCCAGGGTAGCCCGCGAAATTCAAATTTTCTTACGTTTTTTGCAATTTACAGGCCAGTGTTAGGTTGTATGTTGATTAAAATATTATTCGCGGTTGTAAGACGTATGTAGTTAAAGATTTATTTTCATCAAAATCATCAATACAACCCATAAAGTTCATAAAGGTGTAAAAATGACTTTATCAAGTTCAAAATCATTCCTGCACCTGCACCGGCCTACAAATTGCAAAAAACGTGAGAAAACGACGACCGTACTAGGTCGTATGTTGATAAAAATATTATTCGCGGCTTTATGACATATGTAGTTACAGAATTATAATCATCAAAATTATCAACACAACCCTCTAAGTTCTTAAAGATGTAGGAAACAAAAAAAGCAGAAAAAGTCATTTCTACACCTTTATGAACTTGGAGGGTTGTATTGTCTAAATTCAAATTTTCTCACGTTTTTTGCAATTTGTAGGCCGTTGCAGGTGCAGGAATGATTTTGACCTTGATAAAGTCATTTTTACACCTTTATGAACTTTAAGGGTTGTATTGATGATTTTGATGAAAATAAATCTTTAACTACATACGTCTTACAACCGCGAATAATATTTTAATCAACATACAACCTAGCACTGGCTTGTAAATTGCAAAGTAAAAAAGTTAATAGAAGCATTTTTCCTGATACAAAAAATGTCATATTATGTATCTAGCCTGTCTGAAACCTAGTAAACATGTGAGATAGGCGTTTCGACTTTCTCGGTATTATCGGCATTATTTGGGTCACAGTGATAACAATTTTTATGAATTTTCTCTCCACTGTAGGTAGGTGTGTGTTTGAGTCTATAAAATAGATAGCATTGTCACGCGGACTTCAGTTGTAAACTCACCATGCAGAAATGACTAGGTTTCAGACAGGCTAGATACATAATATGACATTTTTTGTATCAGGAAAAATGCTTCTATTATGTAGTCTGAGCCTGTCTGAAACCTAGTAAACATGTGAGATGTGTTTATTATCGCATGGTGGGGAGAAAATCAACTGTGACCCCATTATTAGGCAGATATAGAAATAAATGTATTCATTGAATCAGAGATTAGTATATCATTTATTAATCAATAATTATATAAATCACAAATAGGTTGAAATAATTAGCGCATGAATTATCAAACCGGTTGAAAAGAAGATGCCACCGAGCTGGTATCCCTTATAGGTTGAGTGATCGGACGCCTGTAGAATTGTAGAAGAGTGTTCAGGGACGCCCAGTTTCCTCGGGCGAGGATTTCTTCGACAGGACACTCTTCTAACCAATTTAGTGAAGCGACTGCAGAACGCGTGGATCCAGGTGCTTCATGAATACCAGCTGCACGCAACACCGTGCGCACCCAGCCACCGATGACGGTGCGGCTCGCTGCACGTGGAGCACCACGTGTTGTGATAAATAGACTAGGTGTGTTATCAGCTTGAGCCCGCCGTGAAGCAGACAACTCCAGCAATCTTCTTAGCCAGTGGACCACGTCAATGTTTAAATCAGGACCAACTGACAGCTGCCAGCCCGACTGTCTGTGAGTCAGCGAGTCGGATTTGGATCCAAACACTGGCCAGAATGTAATATGGTCGTCTTGGTCGACCATGTGAGCCGCAGTGATCGAGAGTAGCGTCAGGTCATGAATGCGTCTTCCAGACGCTAAGAGTAGCAGCGTGGCGCATCTTCTGGAAACATCAAACAGACTATCCACCTTTGGACTATTACTAATAAGCCAGTCTACAACTTGCTGAGGGTTCCAAATGGGTGGCTTATTGGTAATAGTCTTTGCACAGGTTTCATTAGCAATACCCTTAAGTGCTTGTCGCACTAATGGATGTGAGCATAAGTTATTGGCCTCTTGTGGTCTACAGAAGTTAGCTACCACTGATTTGTGCACGAGGATGGTCCTGTAGCTAAGGCCCAGTGTTTTATGCAAATAAATTAAATACCTCGCGATGCCGTCTGGACCTGGATTTTTGGCATCGGTTTTTACTGATTGACACCAAGTAACCCATTTCAGCCATGATTGCTTATATGTCCTCAAGGTGGATGGCCTCCAGCTGGACTCGATCAACGATCTTTGTGACGATGACCAGTCACGTAATAAGTCGTCCCACCCCGTATCAGCCATACCTCCAATGCAAGACGGTCCACTTGAGGAGGTGGACGGCCCGTGGTTGAATCTATCAACACCCTGTGTAGGTTGCGAATGGTGAAGGGCGGGCACAGAGCTCTCGTCTTGAGGTCCGCTCGCCAAAACACATTCAGCCACCGTGGACACACAACCATGTACTTCCCCCTCGCATGATTGAGTGCAAACAGTACCTGGTGCATGAGGCATGGTGGTGGAAATACCCATGCTAGTTTGTACGACCAACTCCTGCTGAACGCGTCGTGATACACTGCCATCGGATCCCTGAGATCCCTCGATGCGTACCGGGGGACTACGTGGGCAGTTTGTGATGCAAATAGATCCATTACTGGAGTTCCCCATTTGCGAAATATGACTTCGCAGGCTTCGGGAAGTAGATGCCACTCGGGAAGCTCTTTGAATCTTGACAGACTGTCTGCCACAGAGTTCAGCGGGCCTGGTATGTAACTTGTTACCAGATGGATTTTGTAAGTTATTAGGTAACTGTAAATAGTCTTGGCGATACTTAACAAAGGTTCGGAGCGAGTCCCGCCCTGGTTTCGAAGATAAGCAAGAGCCGTCCGATTGTCGCTCTGCACCAGAATCGTCTTGCCCGCGAACAGTTGAGCTTTGTTCTGGAGGACAAACAAAACAGCTAGGAGTTCCTTCCTGTTGGCTCGAAGCGAGGTTTCTTGACGTAACCACGAGCCCTGCAAGAGAGCTCCGTCTACATAGGCTCCCCAACCGAGATCCGACGCGTCCGTCACTATAAAGTGAGACGGTGGTTGGGGCCAAATTTTGCTCACCTTCTGAAAGTGGTCCCTCCACCAGATCAGGTCTGCTCGAGCTTGGGGAGTTGGTGCTACCGAGGTTTCCTCGCGGACTGCTCTCTGCATGAGTGCCAGGATACCGCGGAAGTTTATTCTGCCGTATGGAACTATGAAGCTGGCGTAGTTTAACCAACCTACTACTTTTTGGAGTTTCAACGGGGACCAGACTGTCCTGACAAGCAATCCCTCTATACAGTGATTCAGACTCTGAAGCTTTTTCTCTGGTAAAGACTTGAGATTCGTCCTCGTGCTCCACTCGATACCTAAAAATTCGAGATTCTGAACTGGCCTCGATGACGATTTCTCGTTGTTTATTTTCCAGCCCAGTTCGTGGAGCAGGGCCTTGGCTAGGCGTGTATGTCTCTGGAGCTTGCGCCGGGACTGATTTACCAACAAGAAGTCGTCGAGATAGACGAGAACCCTTACCCCTCGTAGCCGCAGCTGCTGGGCTACCCAATTTGAGAGTGTAGCGAAAGTTCTCGGTGCACTTGCTAGGCCAAACGGCAGACAGGTCATCTGCCACACGGCTTGGGCCTTGAAAGGCGCCTGAATGTCTGGTGCTACAAACCTTAGAAAACGGCGATGTGACTCTGCGATCGGCACATGAAAGTAGGCCTGGCTCAAGTCGATTTTCATCATCCAGTCGTTGGGTTGGAGAAAACCTGGTACCTTGAACATGTTGACAAGACGGAACTTTGTTGAGCTCAGGTACCTGTTGAGTGCCTTCAGATTGAGCACCGGGCGGTTCGAGCCGTCTTGCTTCGGTACCAAAAATAGGTGAGATTCGAAACCAGCATGGTCTGGAGCGGGCTCGATCACACCCTGCGCTGCCATCTTTTGAATCTCGTGCCGCATCGCCAGTGAGTTGTCGACTGGAAATTGGCTGTGCGTAGCAAATCTCCTCAGCGGAGGCTTTAAAACGAAAGGGATTCGGTATCCCTGTATTACCTTTAAAATGTGAGGGGGAGCGCGCTTGGCCGTCCACGCAGCTAGGAAATGACGAAGCTGACCCCCTTTGAAGGAGTCATTGTCGTCGGCGGGAGTGGCCGTCGTCCTGGCGGCGCTGCTGCTGACGGTTGCGCTGCCCATCTGATCGCTTCCCAGCTGGGGGTGCCTTGGATCTAGTGGCCGGTGCAGGGGCGTGCGGCCTGTTGAATCTGGTAGTGGAGCTTGAGCCACGAAAATTCTGCGCCATTGGAAGCTGAGTCCGATGTGGCGAAGCCTGCCTACCCTCAGCGGGTAAGTTCGGCCGGCGGAATATTTTCGAACCCCCTCCAAACCGGTTGAGCGTCTCGGTGAATGCTGCTCTGTTGAACAGACAGTCGCGGCTCGGCGGGACACGTTTAAGGGCGGCTTTGTTGTACATGTCCCGAACGCCACTAAGTACTGCATCACGACGCTGTTCTAGAATGCTAGCTCTTCAGCCGCACACAATCTGCAACAGATCTTTAGAAACTTCTGAGAACAAACTGCCGCTTGCAAAAGCTTCTGAAAGCGTGGCGTGCAAAGAAGCTGGAGCATCCTTCATTGCGAGAATATTCCTAATAGCTATTTGCACAGCTTCACGTTGAGCCAAGAGCATATTCGTAATAGCAGCAAATGATTGGTCAAGAGATCTCAGAAAATAAGGTTTATGTTCGAATGGGGCTAATTCTTCATTTAAATCTAAATGTGTAAAAGCGGGGGTAGCCAGATATTTTTTCTGAGTCTCAACATAACGTATATTTGTCCATTCAGGATCATCAAAATGTTGTAATTTTGTGACTGCATCGAGACGCGTCTTATCAGCCTTTTTAATAGATTCAGCCAACGTGGTTTCCAAATCTTCTAGCTCAGGCGCCAATGGTGGGGCCGGAGGCATAAGATCGGACAGGGCGTCCGAGTCATTATTCTGCCGATCCTGATGCGTGGGATTAATAAACCCAAGCGCCGCTGGACCAGATAAACCAGGTGGCTGCACATGCGAAAGTAACAATTTAATTGAATCTAACTCACGGTTCAGCTGTTCAAACCTCTTGTCAAGGACATCCGGAGGGTTTTCATCCTTACTTTGCGAAGCGGAACGCGGTACGTTTGGCGGTATGTCGGGTGATCGCAACGTCTGCGACGTGCGCGACAACGGTGGTGTCTGCAGCAGCGAAGGCAGGTCCAGCATGACCTGCGCCGACGTGCTTGAGGCCCCGACACTCACGTTCGCCTGCCCCGCGTCGCGCCGCGGCGTTTTGGGCGGCGGCAAAGACTCGTCCGAATCGGAAATATCTTCATCCGGGAAGCAAAGCCGCCGAGAACCGTGACTACGTTTAGCCATTTTTGCCGATGTGAACGCTACGAAGTCGAAAAACCAACTGAAGTCCGCGTGACAATGCTATCTATTTTATAGACTCAAACACACACCTACCTACAGTGGAGAGAAAATTCATAAAAAATGTTATCACTGTGACCCAAATAATGCCGATAATACCGAGAAAGTCGAAACGCCTATCTCACATGTTTACTAGGTTTCAGACAGGCTCAGACTACATAATAGTTTTTCCACAAATTAATAATTTATTAGCGAAATGTACGTTTTTATCGCTGTTTTTCAAGTTCTACATTATTTTTAGGGTATCAAATTATAATTATTTATCTTTATTTTTGGTTAAATAGGTTCCATATCTATTCAGCTATTCATTGTAGAGTTTATATAGCTATATCTCTTGTAGTTTGCGATCGTCAAGTGTTTTTATAGAATTGCGAATTTTTGCGAATAATTCGCAAATCGTTAGCGCGTTCGGAGCGGTTCGTTGCAAAAAATATACGCTTTTAGCGCTATCGACGCTGGAAAGTGTTTAAGATATAAGTGCGGTAAGTTGAAAATCACAGCCGAGGCGATATTGCTAGCCCGAGCCGCAGGCGAGGGCTACAAGAAAGCAGAGGCTGTAATTATCAAAGCGCACGTATGTCATACGACGTTTTAGAACTTTGGGAGGAAATAAATAAAACTCGGACTTTCATAAACGAATAAATCTTTAATCACTTGAAGCTTATAAAAATTTGAACAATTTGCAAAATTGATTATTACGTTGCCAGTTGGCATTTTTAATGTTGTCAAGTTATAGTTAATATATATATATATTTTTTTTTTCTAGCCTGCTCTGTCACTCCTGGGCAAAGGCCTCCCTCCATTCTTTCCACTTCTCGCGAACCCGCGCGTCCTCCTTCCAGTTCGGACGGAACCTGTCTAGTTCTAGGTCATGTCTGCCGCATGGCCGAACTAGTTAATATTATTACTTTTAAATTTTTATATGTCTGTCGGTCTGTTTATCTGTCCGTTTGTTCCGGCTAATCTCCGAAACGGCTGAACCATTTTTGAGGGGACTTGTTACTGCCGCATAGCTGATGTTGTAAGGACTAACGTAGAGAAAAAAGCTTCAAAAACTTAGAAAAATTGTTTACTTTGAAATTGTTAACAAAATCCAATTCAACGTGGCAATGCCGCCAGTGTCTTGGGCACAATAAACGCTGACAGCGTTGAGTAGGAGTTTTTCGATACCCGTTAGTAGTTTGTTGTTAGTTTAATATGAGATAGGTGATGTCATACTTTTATAATAATTACATGCGGGCGAAGGTCGCAGGCTAGTCTTATAAATTACCTATCAGACAAGATGATGATGAATGATATATTATGTTAGATCAATAATTTTCTAAGAACATACAATTATAATTTAGAGCAACACTAAAAAATAACTACCACATTTACAAAATAAATAATTTTGAGATTAACTAAAAAGCCTTGTAGTCTTAGCCGGAAAAAACTAAAAAAAAAAGATATGTTTAAAATAATAAAATTTCAATCCTGTCAAAGTCAAATTTTGAACGCACGCAGCCGTTGTGTTTTGAAATCATATTGTTTGAAAATAAAAACAATAGTTTAATTAATTAAAGGAATCGCTATCTGTGTGAAGTGATGAGTTAAGTGCGGTGTTTAATTAGCCGTAGGTAACAAACTTATTGATAAAATGGATGATACGCAACAGAGCCGGGCGTCAGACGCTGCGGCCGCTGCTACGTAAGTTTCTTGTTTTTCAACTGTTCTATGAGGATGCATAGGCCTCTAATAAACATCACAAACACCTCTAAACATCACAGTTTCGACAGAACAGTAAAACAGTCTGCTCAATGTACATGTGATGCTCATTTATAGAATAAATAGAGAATTCTAGAGTTGTCACAATTTCTGTTTTGTCTAAAACCAGTGTTGCTTTTTGCATTACTAATGTTCCTAAGGTTTATACCTGGTTAGAGCTCCGTCAGACGACTTGCTATGACAGGATACCAATTTATTACATATCAACAGACCTGTAATATGTAGGCTTGGGCAGAGGTGTTACCTAATATTACAGCCACACTTTTCAAGTAATGTTTAAGCCCCATGTTATGAGGGGTGAGTCTATTGCTATTGCACTCCGTGGCTGTGTGCTGCAATTTACCTGTACCTCACATAATTTGTCATTTATGAAGTCTTGTTTGTACATATACAACATTCAATATGATTAGTGCCAAAAGTGGCCTCCCCACAGCATGTTTAGACTGACACTGACTCTCGCAATTAAAGTCAGGAGTCAGGACCAATACGAACAAACCACAAATATTTTCATAAACTGACTGGCACCATAAATCACTAAATGTGTTAAAGCAGAAGATATTCAAAACATTGTTCGGATTTTTCAATTGCAAATGAATTGATATTTAACCCAACAATGTTTTAAATGTGTCAAGCTTATAACACATCATCATCTGCCGAATCTGTTCCCTACTAAAACAGAAACGAGTCCAGTCTTGACGGGTTACAGCTGACAAGTATTACACATGGAAGGATTGCCTATCTGACCTTCACAACCAAGTTACTAGGAAACCTCCTACCCCTTGGTAAGGCTGGTTATCAGACTTTTAGGCCACTGACTACCTGTAAGGACTGTCAAAAATCTACAAATGATAGCCGGGATCAATGGTTTTGTACTTTCTGAGGCACAAAGAAACTGGGTATGTAATGTGTGGTCACCCGTTCATGGACCACCCTAGGCTAGGCTAGCGTGGTTTGACCTGAAGATCGACCTGAGTGGCTGTTATTATTGAGCCACAACCTCCTCACAAATTAAGCTTATACACATTTAGTGATTATTGGTGCAGTGGCCAAAGTAACCGCCGGTAACTTGGACCCTGTTTCCGGTTCTGTTCCGGTTATCAGTTATTGGTGGGCTACAATTTTTAAATATTATTTAAATTAATAAACCAACTGCATGTAGTTGAATATATCGACTGTGCACGGTTGCTGCGATGCAGTCCGTCTGTGGGCAGCCTTAGGGTTTTTTTCAACTATGTTAGCCCTGGATAGAAACAACTGGAAGTCATGGGGAGAGGACTTCCCAGCAGTGGGATGATGCAGCCTAACAGTATCAGTTAGGCTTGGCTTCCAGTCTAACCAGAAGCAGCTGAATACCAGTATATTACATGGAACAACTGTTTATATTAGCTTCCACAATCCAGTGTTAACACAATGCTCTTGGTAAGATAAAATATAGTGAAGATGATAATTTAAATAAAATATGTTTCCACAATAAGCAAATTACTTATGTCATGTACACACATCAAAAAAAGTTTGCTATCACTGAAAAATCGAAATCTTTTTCGATAAGGTAGATTATATTATGATTTCTTCTTTTTAGATTCTTTATTTATAAATATAGATTTAGAATATAAAACAATAAAACAGTAAAAAAAAACAACAAAGAATATTTTTTTTTTTGACAAAGTTCAATTTAAAAATTATATCAGCTTATGCTAGTGACTTATGTTAGTGACTTTTTTGATGTGTGTACTTATGTCTGACTATAATATTCTTGTAAGCATAATGTTCACAGCTGACTAAGACTTTGAGAAACATGCACAAATATTATGAGTTAACATGCATGATTCAGCACGTTGATGCCCGGAGTATCAGAGGTTTATTTTTTGTGACCCTTTTAAAAGCATTGCCTTCTAGTGATTCTAGGTAATTGTGATGTAACTAACATATTATTATTGCAAAAGAACAGATTTTTAATGAAAAAAACACATTTTAACTAGGTTTTGACTGAAACCAGACATTTGCTAGGAGATGTGTCTGTAAATACATAACTTTATTCAAGTGCAAAATAATTTTCGGAAGGTTTTACAGAATAAGACATACTACAGTCTTGGCATCGTGATGTAGTATGTCGTCGTCACATTGTAAAAAACCGTTAGATTGTAATCTGTCTAGCGAGATTGTAGACTGTAGAAATATTGTCAACTGAACATACTGCTTACAATATTATGACGTATTATTTTTCGCCAGATTATAATCTGTCGAAGTGAAACCGTAAAATTGTGAAATGTATGCGAAGGACTCACCTCGTGCGCTGTGGATGGGGGAGGGGACCCCTTTGCCCCTGGTACCACTCCCATGAAAATATAATGCACCATTCCTGAGAAAAACCGATGTAGTGGGGCTCCTATTTCTGTCTGCAGGGTTTAAAGGAACCTAACTAACCTAACGTCGGGGTGCCCCAAGTCCCGATCATAGATAATACACTATGGTCCCGATTAAAGGGGCAGAGATTATTTGATCGCATGCATTTCACAATTTTACGGTTTCACTTCGACAGATTTATAATCTGCCGAAAAATAATGCGTCATATTGTAAGCAGTATGTTCAGTTGACAATATTTCGATAGTTTACAATCTCGCCAGACAGATTACAATCTGACGGGCTTTACAATTTGACGTAAAGGTAAGTACCATTATAATAATAAAAAGTACTGAGGATTATTCATTATCTTCCCGCCCTTAACACATGTTACTTGTGGTCGGCGCAACACGTTCTTTTCTTCCATTCTCCTCAGTCAACCGTCACGCTATCATTTACACCTTTTTCCCTCATATCATTCCTCACACAATCTATCCATCGTTTACTTGGTCTTCCTCTCGCTCTCGATCCATCAACATTTATATTCATCATTCTTTTAGCCATGTGCGTATACCAAGACAGTTGGTTCCCTTACACAAGTACTTAGTATTATTATTTAAAGGAATTATTAATAAGTACCTATTTGAAGTTGCGCGGTATCTTCTCGAACAACTTAACGCAGTGTCTTAAGACGAAAGTCTATGACCAGTGTGTGTTGCCAGTGATTACATACGGGACCGAAACGTGGTCGCTCACAATGGAGGCTCATTGTGAGCTACCACGTTTCAGAAGGCTTAAAGCCACCCAAAGGGCAATGGAGAGGGCTATTCTCGGAGTTTCCTTGCGCGATCGAATCAGAAATGAAAACATCCACAAAAGAACCAAGGTTACCGACGTAGCTCGAAGAATTGCTAAACTTAAGTGGCAGTGGTCAGAGCACATTGCTTGCAGAACGGATGGCCGATGGGGCCGAAAAGTTCTGGAGTGGCGACCGCGAAACGGCAGACGTTGCGTTGGAAGGCCTCCCACTAGGTGGACCGATGACCTGGTGAAAGTTGTAGGAATCCGCTAGTTGCGAGTCGCACGGGACCGGTCAATGTGGCGACACTTGGGAGAGGCCTATGTCCAGCAGTGGACGTCTTTCGGCTGAAATGATGATGACCTATTTAGTTGGATGTGCCTCGTTATTAATAAATAATAATTATGTTTACAGTAGGAAGCGCAGATCTTCAATATTGAAAAGTCAACGGCCAGCTCGCACACCGTTCTCGGAACTTGAGTTTAATGTGGCCACCCCCACTGACACCGCTAAAAGTAGACGAGTCAGTTTCTCACGAAGGACTGGTGTTGCGTAAGTTTTGAATAACATTTTTTCTTAAATATTTTAAGACAGGACCCTTTCCCCTTTTTCTATTAATTTATTGTTGTTTTAAATAAATAAGAACTCCTTTAAAATGCATAGAGAGTGGGAAGATAAAGCAGGTTTTTTTTTGACAAAATTATTAACTTTATAAATCTTCCAAACTTCCAACGCAACGTCTTCCGCGAACTGGAAGACGTTGCGTTGGAAGACCTCCCACTAGGTGGAGCGACGACCTGGTGAAGATTGCGGGAATCCGCTGGATGCGAATCGCACGGGACACCGGTCCCGTGCGATTGTCGGCACATTGACCGCAATGTGCCGACACTTGGGGGAGGCCTATGTCCAGCAGTGGACGTCTTTTGGCTGAAATGATGATATAAAATCTGTTGTATCAAGTCAAAAGTTGTACCATTACATCGACGCAAGACACAGAGCTTCTCGAAAGATCGAGCAAGCTGATTTATCCTATACAGAAAAAAAAAACAGTTTTCACCGGTTTTTTACCATTATATTTCAATTTTATCCCCAGCGAATTTGTAACGAATGAAGCAACGACTACGTGGAAAAACTTCTACGAGGAACATAACAAATCTCTAGAATCGTCCAGTAATGATTCCGAAGCAAACGCGTCCCGGCAACCCGTTGGCCATCTTGGTAAAAGAATCTTCGACCAACAGTTTGAAGAAGTAGAGGCTGTGGACTTTATCAGTGGACTCGCTAACGGGTCACTTAACAACGTTAATTTCTCTCAGCAACTGGCGTCTCTCGAATGCACAGAGGACGGCAAGCTAACGGCACCACAAAACAAATTCGAACTCAGTGCCTTCACCGAACAGAGCAAACTATTCGGCAATGATTTTACTGCCCCATCAATTGGTGACAATTCTGGTCGAATTGATGTAAATTTTTCATCAATACAACAGGTTGAAAAAGATGATTTAGATGAAATTGAAAAAGATTTGGAAAGAGCATCGAGTAACATGGGCTGTCACGGCCCGTTTAGTAATGGACAGAACATGTCTGAGTACATTGAGGTAGATCTGAACATGACGCATGTTGCCAAAAATGATGAGGACATGTCCATAACGGACACCGTACACAGTCCGGTTCAGGACGTGTCTAATAGTGCGTCCAAAGACAAGAAAGCTAGCTTGAACAACGATTGGGTTGCAGATAAAGAGAACATCGCAATAAATCCTTACGCTGCCCCTTGTGAGACCAATTTCGCTGTCAATGAAGAACCCGATCAAGTACTAGTTTTTGACGGCAAACGGTTAACTTTACAGCCTGATATACCAGAAAAAGAAAAGAATTATAGACAAACTCTTTTGCCTAATTCTTCAGCAGAAACTCCTCAGAGGAAGACTATCGTTCTGAATGTTAATGATGATTTACCGAACTTTATCGAAGATAATAATATGCTCAACTCTAAATACGAAAATTCTGGCTTCACCGGTTTTCATGATATCAAAGCGGATGAAGATGAAATATCTGAAACTATGTCAGTGCATATAGAAGATATCAAATCTAATAAAAGGAAAACAATACAAGATTATTCAGGAAATATATCTATGACACAGGCTTTACCCACAAATATAATCTGTCAAGCAGCAGTAATAAGTCAAGATGTCAACTCTACCAAAAGAAGAACTATCGTGTTTAACGAAAGTACAAGTAACATTTCAATGACTGAAGCAATACCAGTAAAACTATTGACCAGTAGCGTGGCATTGCCTGAACGACGTCGTACTGTAGTTTATGAGGACGATACGGCCAACATTTCCATCACACAGGCAGTACCTTCCAACATTCTCGTTAACGAAAATACAGAGTTCACCAAAAAACATAAAACCATAGTATTTGATAGTGACGAAGACAATATATCCATGACACAAGCTTTGTCATCGAATATCTTAGATGAAAAAGCAAGTAAAAGAAAAACTATAGTGTTTGACGATAGCGATTGCAACGTGTCCTTTACTCAAGCTTTGCCGGTCAACATAATGCTACCAGTCGAGCAAACACAAGAAAAACGTCGAACCATAATATATGAAAATGATACAGGGAATATCTCGGTCACACAGGCACTTCCTACAAACGTAATTCTGCCTAAAATCGAATTGGATCCCGAGAGACGACGAACGGTTTTATACGAAGACGATACCGCTAATGTTTCTGTTACGCAAGCGTTACCGTCAAATATTATACTGGAAAAATATCAATTAGATGACAACAACAAAAATAATGAAGCTGAAGATATTCTTACTACGCAGTCTTTATCTACTAATATTACTACCAACGACTGTGAAGCTTCTAGACAAAGACCGATTGTATTTGCAAATGATACAGGAAACATCTCGGTAACGCAGGCCATTCCGGGTCAACTTATACTCGGATATAGCGAAGAAAATCCTATCTATAATGACGATGAAGGCGATATATCTATGACTGAAGCTATATCCGCTAACATAATAGAGAAAACAGCAAATGAAAGAAATACTATTGTCTATGATGAGGACGAAGCTAACATCTCTATGACTCTAGCTATATCTACAAACGATTACCTTCTCTACGAACTAAACTCAGCAGAAAATATTAAAAAACCCGAAGATATTGAAGAAGTAACGATAGTAAATGATTATGATGTGTTTGAACAAGATTATATTAAACCAACTGAAGACGCCTTGCAAGATAATCGTAAGTCCAGCATAATCGACGCAAACAACTTGATTTCTGAAATGGCAATGACCACTAAAATACCAACGCTTCAGAGCTTATTAGAAACAGAACAGAGCAGAACAGTTATATTTGACAACGATAACTGCGATATTTCAAAGACGAAACCAATTCCAGCTGAATTCATAACTGTCGAGACTGATAATACGGAAACCAAACTAGATATGATGGCGCAAAATCAGGGAGCACATCCTCAATTAAATATCATCGTGATGCAAACTTCATTAACCAGTAGCAAGCAACCAATAATCGTCGAAGAGGCACACGACTCGAAAGTGGAATTACCAATTAAGTTGAGCAATGTTGAAAAAGTACAAGTAGAATTAAAGGCTTCGACAGATTCAACAGATCAAAATATAGACAAAGTCCTCGTGGGTGGCGACGATACTACAAAACAGACAGGCGATGAAGAAAATAAGGCATCACTGATCATCGCATCTGAACCTTACTACGATAGTGATACAGATGATAAAAGCGTAATGGCTAATTTAGAATCAAATTCTTCTTCTGGTGATATACTGATGGACGCGGCTGACAACAATTCTACTACGACTGCTGGGAGTATGTTTAATATTACGAAAGACTGCGAAGCTGTTATACAGACAGACAGTGGCAATGAGGCACAGACAACTAAACCCAAATATAAAGAAGATGAACTGGTACAGGTCGGACATCTCGAAAAGAAGCTGGAAGAATTACAGTCAGATGTACTGCACAATTCCAACCTTTCAAATGATTATGTCAGACGACTAAGTCAAATTTCTAATAAAGCTAATGATACCCAAAATTTACTTGATTTGATATCCAATTTGACTGATAACAAAGATAGTGAGGATGATGTTAAACCGATTACCGTTGAGGTGAGCGATCAGGGCGAGACCACAGAACATAAACGACTCAGTGTGGTACCTAGCAGACAGTCCATAGCCTTGAGTAGAGAGGATTTATTGAGTAACATCTCAATGGCACAAGCAGCGTTACAGAAATCCAGACTAGCGCTAGATGCCAGTGACGTTACGGACGAAGATACAAGAGAAGGTTCCATAGATATGTCTAATAACTCAGAGCATTCAAGAGACGATTCCATGGATACGTCTATGAACTTAGAGGATATACGAGACGCTTCGCTAGTTATGTCTAAGAACTCAGGCCAAACAAGCTATGAAGTCGTTAAAAAATTAAAGTTTGACGATGAGTCGACTAGCGAGGCCAGCCTTAAGGACGAAAAGAAAATTTCTCCGCTGAAGAAAACAGTGTTCGGTGAAACTTCCCTCATGAAAGAAACCAAAGGAAAAGTAATTCCTACATACTTGAAAGACGTTTCAGACGGAATTAAAGAACTTATGCTAGATTTGGTAAAGCCCGTAAGCGACATTAGGCCGTTTCAAAACGAAATACCTGATAGAGGTTTATTAGAGAACGCGTCTACGCACAGCACTCAGGTGCAGGCAAATTTAATCTCATCCAGTCAGATTGACTTAGATTACGATTTGATTTCCGTGGCTGAAGCTGATTTAGATAGAGTTAGTTTATCCAATAGCGAAACTGTTGAAAATCCTGGAAAGACCAAATCTCGAGTTTATCGAAATCAGGTCAAGTTTGCTTTCTTGAAAGAAACAGAAAAGCCAGAAGAGCGATGGCACGAGCACTCGCACTCAGATGCTCCCATTAAACAGCCACCTACGACTGAGGTTCTAGTTTTTGACCATCACAATCCTTTGAACAATGTTCTGCTTACCCCAACTAATTTAACTGACGTACATAAGTATAACCCGAGACAAACGGACGAGACGCTTTGTGGGTCTAAGTCTAGTCGCTTTAACAATATGTCTAAAGGTCATAATTATGAGGTGGAAACTGTGACCACCCCGCAGTTCACCCTGATGCCTGGACAGAGCGTCAAGCAACAGAATATTTATGTGTACCACGGCGACCACTTCAGCCAAAATGACATTCAATCATTACATGCATCTACAACAAGCGATGGAACTTCCGTGGACCAATCAATTGACACATCGGTAGGATCAATTTCAAAGCAATTAAAGGACGATGAAGTAAACACTCTGATTGCTATGAGAGGAAACAAAGAATTGCTTCAAGCAAGTTCGTCGCTCACATTAGTTGATGACCTACCAGAATGTGAGAACAGTAAATTTACATCGAAAAAAGAGCATTCGAGGATAAGTGGACAAACATCAGTGACTGCATTATCAGGAATCTCTTTAAGAGACAATTTCGAAAGTTCGAATTTGTGTCTAAATACAATAAAAGGCAAGAAGCGGATTTATAGTCCTCCTAGGAACAAGCACAAATATTACTCGCCCTCCAAGGAAGTGACTCCGAAACCGATTATGAAAATGCAGAAAATTTCTAGAAGCCCTAAACCACCAAAAGAGCTTTTAAAAGTGTCTCCGAGAAATACACTTAATACACAAATTAACAACCAAAAGATTCACCAGCCTAATAACCGCGAAAAGAAGTCACCAAAAACTAACAAAATAAAATCAGGACAACCAACTATAACAGTGCAACAACTAATAACTGATTACCAAAATTTTGAAACTGAATTGGAACACAATATTAGTTCAGAAAAGAAGTTGGATGATTTAAATTTAAACCCAAAATCTGAAAGTATGGCAGCTTTCTCACATTCTGACGCGTCTTTTACGAGTAGTAAAGACATGAATTCAATGAAAGACGACAACAGTTCGGGTACAGGTACAGTGCAACAACTAATAACTGATTACCAAAATTTTCAAACTGAATTTGACCACAATATTGATTCAGTAAAGAAGTTGGATGTTTTACATTCAAACCCAAATTCTGAAAGTACTTCTTCACAATCTGAAGCTTCTTTTACGAGTAGTAAGAAGAACATGAAGTCAATGAATGACGAAAACAGAACAGGTACCGGATTACAGTCATCCAATCAGGCCCCTGTGCAAGACACACCCTGGCAGATGGGCTGGCATCCCGAACTGATGGGCACAACCACCTCAAATATAAGTGAAATTGATTCTGGTGTCAATGTAGTCGCCAAAATTGATATGTTGCCTTTCATGGGGTAAGTGAAAACTTTACTTTTTAATACTCGTGTGAGGACTTGGGTTCGAATCCCAAGTCGGAAGGGTTTGGGTTGCTACACGTGTTTGGTATGGCCATATTCGATTTGGTGGTATTTTTTTAAAATAAAGCTGTCCCGTTCATTCGGCATCTACTATAGCTGTAGCCAAACCAACCAAGCTTTCACCTGATCATTTACACACACATTTATTTTGCCTCTCGACTGTGCCGTATCATGTGAAATTTCCATAATAAAGTCTCGGCTCTGAGTCTATTTGAGTGCATCTGTGACAGGATCTCCCCCACAAAACAGAAAAAACAGTAGAATTCGTATAGCGCTTTATTAGTATCGGAACCAGCGTACCCCAAACTAACACATAAACAGGTTAAAAAGGTGGTGTTTTCGGCAAAAATAAATGATTTGATTTGATTTGATTTAATTGTATTTCGTAACACTAAGAAAAGCGTGGTGATTGGTAATGTCTTCGTTTATTTGAAAATAAACCATATTCATATGCAAATAGAGTGGTTTATTATCTACTCTGTTTACGTATTAGCTCTTAGGGAATAGTTTCACGAGCAAGTTCTGCTACTCGCCGCTAGATGTCACTACACTAAATGCATCTACTAAACCTTTATTAGTTTTGTAATAAGATTGATATTTCTGTAACGAGCTCATTACTATGTTTGTGCTATTCGTCCTTTTCTAGGGTTGTACCACTGTCGTTGCCTATTTATCGACATTGCGTTTTATTTTCAAATATAATACAAGAGTCGATAAATATTTTTAAATTTCAAAATGAATGAAGTACTTACATATGTTTGAAATCAAGTGTTATACATTTATAATAATGCTTAAGATTTACCTATAGAAAGAATAATTAAGAATGTATTGTTATGTTAATATTGTCATGTTATACAACTGATTGATTTCGAAAATTATACTATTTGATAGAAAGGTAACAGATTAAACTACACGATTTGTTACTACGGGTACCTAGTACCTACTTTCTATTGACATCTATCATCTTTCTATGATCATAGAACATTGAAGTTTAAAATATCGATAACTCATTATCGATAACGTCAATCTCTAATTGAGTAGCGGACTGTGACATGTGCGTAGTTGGAATCTGCGAGAATAATATGTTTGAGTTAAAAGAAAGTAGACCTTATAGTGTAAACAATAAAGTCTATTTGTACTTGTCTTGTCTAATAAAATAATGTTTTTCAAATTTTAATCGAAATAAAGCAAATTAAGACTTACCGATGGTATGATATACCACCATTTGATACATTTTTGTTTCTGCTATCGTTTTTACATTCTAGGACAGCACAATAGGGCATTTTAGTATTTTTTTTAAAGTTAAGTTAAGCTTTGTAGAAGTCATTGTCACTGTGACGCTTGTATCTAGACTGATGTGCGTGGCGTGTGCGTGGGGGAAACACTTTGCGGAACAGCGCAAAGCTCGGGGTACGCGCGCCCCGCCCACATACGACTTCTACTGTTTTTTCTGTTCTGTGATCTCCCCCTATTACATAATGCATGACTTATAGACGAAAATTGCACTATACATACCCCCTCGGGTTTTGTGGGTAGGATTTTTACCTCACCAATCCCACCCCAGTGGTCACCATCAGCGCCAAGCCGGCTTTCACCCGATCGTTTATAGACATTAATTTTGACTCTCGACTGTGCCGTATCATGTGAAATTTCCATTATAAAGTCTCGGCTCTGAGTCTCAGATCAGAGTGAATCCGTGATAGGATGTCCCTCTATTACATAATGCATGACTTATAGGCGAAAATTGCACTATACATATCCCCCCAGGTTTTGGGGGTGAGATTTTTACCTCACCAATCCCACCCCGATGGTCACCATCAGCAACAGTAGCACATGAAAGTGGACTCGTTACCTAAAATCAACCCACACCCCCTTTGTGTATTATTTGGGAACATCCGTACCTACGCAACCCTCCATGTGTATTAATTGGGTACATCCATACGCAAAACACGCGTTTTGGACGTGGGGACACCACCCCGATATACAATAAACAGCATACATCCCCGGCCCTACAGTCCGTCATTCTGTCCTCGCCGTCGCGGCCCGTCGCGACTCCACGATACGATCCCTACCCGTCTCTCGCTCGTGACAGCCCGCGTGGCTGAGCCTGTAGTCCAAACCCAGTCCCTAATTAATGACACCACTCAGATCCAGCCTGTCCCCTTGCTGTCCTCTCCCAGCGACGCCCTAAGCCGAGGCCCGTACCCCGCAGGGGGTGACCTTAGCGTGTAATCGCTTAGTTTGTAAGTTTTTCGCCCTAGCTGGAGGCCTTACATTCAAGGCACCGACAGGATAGTTCGGTTAAGCAGACGACAACCTCTCTAGGTTGAACTGCGAGATGCCATATCGGAAAAAAAGCCCTGTAGTCCGTTGCGGTGAGCAGACAGAGTGAGCCGCGACCACATAAATTAATAAATATTAAACATTCCAGGAGCTACGAATGCGAATGGGACTCTAAATCAGTAGCAGACACGTGGTCGTTCCGTCTGCAACACGGTCGCTTGAGACTGACAACACGACTAGCGCACAGACATGACAACGCGATCAGGACACGAGTTCGGGGAGACACACCCGTGCAGGATATAACGGTGGAGACTGTGCAGCTTGGTATGTACCATTGTTTTTTTATCCGACTGTCCCAGAAGAAAAGTGGTGTTTTTTTCTTCTAACCGCCACTTTGACATTTACGAGTAGTATACTATACAAGAGCAGATGCAATTTCGGTCACATCACTTAACGGAATACAAAGTTTTACAAGTCACTGCAAGTCGAGTTTTAGAAAAAAATTTGGTTTTATAGAACGTTGTCTTTGTCACGTTTTCACGAATCATTGTGTCACATGTTAATGTTATAATAGCAGGTCAGTATCCCACTGAAATGAGTTTTTGTTCCTTGATTGGATCATCTGTTCTAATGAAAACCGCTTTGGAATTTATACCTTGTGACTGGGACTGTACCTTCATTTTATTGTTGTCTTTGTTTAGAGTGTTTAGACTGTTCAAAAGTGCCTGTAACTGTCCTACTTTGAAACTTTCCGTCGCTTCATTGACAGAATGCGTTATGATTGATTTTTATTAGAGCTAAACAGCCAATTCATATCGTGATTCGTGGACCTTTTGAACGCCAGATCATAAAGGCACGCACATTTTGTCACATTTTTGTGTCGTTGGCGTACAGCGTGTTCTTTACTTACGCTTGCTTGTCTATACGAATTACTAATATTATAAAGAGGTAACATTTGTTTGTAAGTTTGTATGTAGGGGGTAATCTCCGGAAGTAACGAACCGATTTCAAAAATTCTTTCACCATTAGAAAGCTACATTCACCCTGAGTAACATAGGCTATATTTTATCCCCGTACTCCCACGGGAACGGGAACTACACGGGTGAAACCGCGTGACGTCCGCTAGTCACGTATATATGACAAAATCGTTCAAAGGTTAAGATAATGCCACAACGCGTTGTGGTACTTTTTTTTTGCTCAATGAAGGTTTTCGGTATATTTGAGCGTAACATAATATTCTTTTTGTTTTCCATCTCAGATCGCAAGAATCCTGTGGCCACGCTGTGCGTCCGCTTTGCATGTGAAACCATGCGCTACATGGTGGCGCAAGCGTTACGCACACCATGTTACGCGAAGGATATCCCACAGTTGTTGCGACGTTGCGCCGCAGTTACACGCGTTGCATTACGTTGGGGCCGGGCGATGCACGACGCCAAGTTACAATTGGCTTATGCAATGGACAACGATGGAAATATTTCGTTGAAGGTGTGTTAAGGCGCGTTGGTGGCAGGTGGAGTAAAACCGTTTATTCCCATCTACCACCCCCAATTCTACCACCCGGGGTGGTGGATGGGAAATAACTAGAAGCGTTTACGCGTTTTACATTTATTCCCATCTACCACCCCGGCAACATCATCATGGTCCGATTTAAGTTATTCTTTTTTTATTTGGTAGAAGAAGGTCGCGCGATGGTCCGATATAAATTGTATTATTTCATTTTCAACCGGCTTCCAAAAAATTTGAAAGCTGGCGCTTTCCGTGTGGTCCCATTTAAATTTTGTGAACATCTGATGCTGATCTTCGAAGATATACAATGGAACTCTTCAAAAATAGACGGCAAATGTGCCGTGAATGTTGCAATCGCTTGGATGTTTATTGTTTATACAGCATCATGACGTAACATCACGCCTGTATGCTCTGAGGGGGTATGCAGATGTATACAATACACCGAGATTTCGACAGTTAGGTATGCTAAGTTGGCGCGATCGTGTTCAGCGCGCGACTCAAATAACTTAACATCACGCCTGTATGGTCTGAGGGGGTACGCAGATGTGTACAATACACCCAGATTTCGACAGTTCGTTCGTGTTCCGTGCACGCCTCAAAGAGATGTCAGCAAAAGGGACTGTTCTAAAGAGATACTGCGGCCCTGGAACACAAAGGGCTAAGAAAGAACATGGATGGGTTTTAGTCAGTAAAAGTCTGACACTCCCTTCCGCTCCGCCCAGAGCGATAATTTGATGATTTCACATGCGAAAAAAAAAAGTATGTTAAGTTCCATGGGGATACGCCTATTACCATGACATGTATTGTTAACAATGCCAAATAAATTCATGGCAAATATTTGGGAACAACTAAAAATGGAAAAATAAAAAACTGTTTTGCAAAAAATATAACCAACTTCAAAAAACACAAAAAAGTGAAAAATAACTTTAGCTTCAGAAGTCGGTGACAAAAAAACGAAATCAATCAAACAAGAGTTATTTTTCACTTTTTTGTGTTTTTTGAAGTCGGTTATATTTTTTGTAAATTACATTAAGCGTGTTTTCTAACGTATATTTTGTTCAGGTGGCAAACGTACGACTTCGGTCCGTCTGGGAAGTGACGATGCATATCGAGCTGGTGGTGGACTCGGAGCCGCTGGTGCCGTGGCCGCGCGCGGGCGGCGTGCGCGTGGCGCGCGTGGTGTCGGAGCTGCACGTGCGCGACCACGACGTGCAGCGCGCGCTCGCCAACATCCCAAGGGACTGGGGGCACGCGCCCAGGACTATATGGTGAGATGTGCTGATCATTTCTTGTAAACTAGGTGTAACTTGCATTCTGTAAATCAAACCAAGTACAACTAGGGTTACCAGGGCCTAAATTCGGAAATCTGGTCTTGGAGGATGAAAAATCCTGATTTTAGACACAAAAGTCCGGTCTAGCCTAAAGTTTACATAAGATCAAACAAAAAACTGATTTTTTTACTCAAAGTTAGAAAAAAAACAATAAATCATGTTAATTATTCAAAAGTTAAACGTAAAGTGTTATATATTCTAGAAATAGCTTTTAAAATTTGGTTTTGACCGCAAAAATTTAATTGAAGAATTGCTCACAACTATAAATCTTTCCAGATAGACTTCGTAAGTACGATGGCTTTATTGAACTCCACTGATAGTCTGTTTCTTTCTTTCGTCCGGCATGAGTCCAAAAATCCGGTCTGGCACAAAATCTGGGCGAAGTCCGGTATTGGCATTAAAAATCCGGTCTAGACCGGATTTATCCGGCCAGATGGTAACCCTAAGTACAACTCGACGCCGAAATTATTGAGGACAAACGATTTTTAACGTGAAACGTCTTTAAAATCATTACCATACACGGGGTACCATGTCAGAAAACTGGACCGTAACGAATTGGGTTTTAGATATTATAACTTTATATTACTACTTCGGTATTGTCCGATGTATGTGTTCTGTTCACTTGTTTCGAGGGTGCAGGTTTAATAGAAACGACCAATTACGACTGCAGTTTATTTGCGACTAAACTTCTCTGTATCACGGGCGCAGCCGTGCGTCACCAATAATATATTCGCTGAGTAAGCTTGTACATAAATTGTGTCCCTACAGTAGCCCCCTTCTTAAAAGAAGTACACACTAAGTACATACATATATTTTTCAACAACAATCTTATCAAAAATTATATCTAATTACAAGGGTTTTTTTTTTTTTAAATCTAAACACCATTATACCTTTGCACAATCCAATTTTATCTTGAAGGAGTAAATGACACATGACACAAAATCACTCAACACTAATACACATCTGGGTTACGGGGTACAGTCGGCGGCGGCGCTGTTTGCACCTTTACGACTGGCAGACTCCAACCGGCCGCGACTGCTTCCTTCTGAAGCCAGCCTCGTACCCGTTTCTTGCATTGGCCTCTGATTAAATACAGAATCAAAATTCCCATGAGAACGGCGCACACAATCACAATGATTTCCAAAGTTCCAACTCTTTGTCCCATCATCTCGTTAGACACCGTTTGTGCTATAGCGACATTGTTCTGTTGTGGTTTACTTTGGCTCCAACCCATTTTTAATTACAGAGATATTTTATTTTAAATAACAGTTGTAGTTCGTAAGGTCTTATTCTAGCAATGGATAAATTGCGTTTGGTACTTAATTATTATTTGTCTAAACTACTAGAACATTTTGCCTTAACTATGAATAATCTAAGTCAACACTTTTTTATGAAACTTTGCATTTGGCTGGCCTGAATAAACATCGTTTCGTATGCCAGAATTGCATTAATTCATAGTTTTACAAAGTGCTTCTATAATGACATTATGCAAAATAATTTAAGTGTTACCTATTTGCTGATTGTATAATAATATCTAAAACCTATATTTTTTTACTTAATTGCATTAATTAAATCGTAGTGTTGTTTTTAAGCAGGAATCGAACCTCTACTTTTGTAACACTATGGTTTACTGTACCATCAGTTATAACATACATAGTTTTTATTGTGCAAACCTTATCGGCCGCCTAACCGTTCTACCGCTGTGTGTGGTATAAGTTACTGGCTTAGTACTACTAGTATTATAATTAAACAGTTTATTATTAGGATTAGCTACGACACAATATTTTTCTTGCTGTTTTAGTGGAAGGGTTCCGTCATTAACTACGTATGCCGGTTTTAACCTATCGATTGATATCTTCACACGCTTATTTGCTATTTGCAACAAGAAATACTTTTCTTTTCTCTCTAAAACCTGATATGGACCATCATAGGGAGGCTGTAAGGATCTTTTCACCAGATCTACTCTTACAAAAACATGTGAACAAGTCTTCAAATCTGAATGAACAAATATAGTCCTTGCATCTCTCTGTTTAGTTGGTCTCGGCCTAAGGTTTTCGATGATATTCCTAATTTTGTTTACATATTCGTTTGAATCACTAACGCTTATGCTATTGTCACCGTAAAAATCCCCGGGTAACCGTAATGTCTTCCCAAATGCTAATTCCGCGGCACTGACACCAGTGTCGCTCCGCGGTGTTGCGCGTAGCCCAAACATAACTGTCTGCAACTCTTCAACCCACGTACCACTGTCCCTTCTGGCCATCAGTGCTGCTTTTAACACGCGATGGAACCTTTCTACAGTGCCGTTCGCTTGCGGGTGATACGCTGTAGTTCTTAATTTATTTATTCCTAGACATTTCATTAACTCATTAAACAAGCTGCTTTCGAACTGTCTGCCCTGATCTGTAGTAACCCTTACCGGACAACCGTACCTCGAAATCCAACCTTCGTACAACGTCTTGGCTACCGTACTAGCGTAAATGTCTCTGATTGGAAAAGCTTCCGGCCAGCCTGTAGCCCTATCTACCACGGTAAGGCAATACCTATAATTATCAGGTGACGTAGGTAATGGTCCTACTAGATCAACATGTATATGCTCGAAGCGCCCGCTACTTTCGTATTGTCCTAGTCCTGATACCGTATGACGTATAACCTTCGACTTTTGGCATTGAACGCAGGTTTTGGCCCACTGTCCTACGTCTATGTTCATACTTGGCCAAAAATACTTAGACGACACTAATTTCCGGGTAGTACGAACTCCAGGATGGCACAAACCGTGTATCGCCTGAAATGCCCTTTTCCTAAAAGCTACTGGTAGATATGGCCTTGCAACTGAAGTAGACAGTTCGCACATCACCTCACTTTGACAGTCGGGTAAAAGAATTCGCTTAAATTGCATTACTTTGTTTTCTTTTGATAAGAGCAATGTCAGCTCGTCATCCGTCCGTTGCGCCAATGCTAATTCGCTGAAATCGAGCGCTGTTGGACATGTGATAGCTTCAACCCGAGACAGTGCATCCGCTGCTGTATTATCACTACCGACAATGTGCTGTATATCTGTCGTGAACTCACTGATAAACATAAGTTGTCTAACGCGTCTAGTTGTCTCTTTGTCACTGGGTTTTTTTGTGAACGCATAAACTAATGGTTTATGGTCCGTGTAAATTACAAAAGATCTGCCTTCTACCATATAACGAAAATACTGAACCGCCGAATAGATGGCTAGAAGCTCCCTGTCGTATGTGCTGTATTTAAGTTGCACATCACTGAGTTTTTTAGAATAATAACCTAAGGGGCACCAGTGTGAGTCAACCTTAACTTGCAACACGGCACCAACACAGTCGTTCGACGCATCCGCCCATATTGCAAGGTCGGCGTTCATTATCGGATACGATAGCATAGTTGCATTCTGTAGGCTAGTTTTGCATTTCGCAAACGCAATGTCTGCTTCTGGCGACCAGTTAATTATTGACTTATCTTTCTTTTTTGCCTTCTGTAAATACGTATTTAACGCAGCTTGATATTCCGCTGCCCTAGGTAAACTGGACCTATAAAAATTTACCATTCCCAAGAAACGCCGTAACTGATCTACCGTTTTGGGTTTTGGGAAATCGATTATTGCCTGCACTTTGTTTGGTAATGGTTTGATTCCTGATGACGTGACCTCGTAACCTAAAAATTCTAGTTTTTCTTTTCCGAAACTACATTTCGCCATATTGATAGTTATACCGAATCGGTTTAATCGCTCAAATATCGCCTTTAAGTGTAACTTATGAAGCTCGGGCGTCTCACTAGCAACGATGATGTCATCTATGTAACAGAAGTAGAAATTAGACTCTACTTGACCTTCTGCACCTAATTTGAATTGTGCATCTATCCCTTGTAATACCACGTTATTCATATATCGCTGAAATGTTTGCGCGGCATTCCGTAAACCAAAGGTCATACGCGTAAACTCATACAACCCAAAGGGAGTGGTTATGGCTGTTTTTTCTACGTCTTCCGGTGCAATTACAATATTGTGATACGCTCTATTTAAATCTAAACGCGAGAATATGTACTTATTGCCTAAAATACACGTAAAGTCGTTTATCCGCGGAATAGGATACCTGTCAGGTATTGTTATAGCATTCAAGGCCCTATAATCACCGCAAGGACGAATCTGCCCATCCTTTTTGGGTACCACATGCAGCTGGACTGGCCCATGGACTTTTCGACGGCCTGCATATCCCCATTTCCTGCATGCGCCGAAACTCCTCCTTTACCTTGACATATTTCTCTGGGGCTAACGGTCTAGCTCGAGCGAATACTGGAGGTCCGTGTGTCTCAATGTAATGTAACACCGCATGTGGGGGTTCCTCCTTAAAAGACACTGGTTTAGTGATCTCAGGAAACTCGGCTAGTATATCCGAATAAATGCAAGTGTTATCAATCGTAGTTAAGGATGGTCCCATCCACTTTACAATTAAACCTACTGCACTTAAACTAGTTACTTCATCTATGAGTCGTCGGCCACTTAAATCTACTAGTAATTTATACTTTGTTAAAAAATCTGCACCTATTATGGGCTGATTTACATCTGCTACAATGAAATGCCAAGTATACGGACGTCTTAATCCCAAACTTAGAGTTAATGTCTCAATACCGTAAGTTTTTATTATTGTACCGTTAGCGGCATATAATGTAAAGTTAGACCTATTACTATCATAATAACTACGCGAACGATTTTTCTTCACAGGTATTACAGACACGTTAGCTCCCGTATCAATTAAAAATCTCATACCTGTTTTCTTATCACATACTACTAGGCGGTTGTATACCGTGCAACGTCCCGCCGTCGGCTGCACCAGGTCTAGTTTCCCGCCGACTTCTCCTGTCCCTTGCTCCAATTACAGGGCTTCACGCACTTTGTTGCATTCTCCCTGTAACGATAGTGGTAAAAACACAACCAATTAGCACTTTTCCTCTCGGCACCCTCATCACCATGCTTCGATGCCGATCTCGATCGCCGGCTGCCGTTGTCCCAACGCTTTCTGCCTCTGCCACGCTCCAGACCTGCGAGACGCAGGTTGATCTTCGCCAGCTCCCCCAGGATGTGACTGATGTCTGATGATCCATCATTCCTTTTCCCTGTAGTTTTTTCCTGGACCTCTACTGCTTTGATCTCTGCTACTGTTGATGAGCCCTCTCTCGTACTTTCCAGCACCTTGTCTGCTATCGTGGCGAGCACATCCAAATCCTTTGAGTCAGACACTGCCAGCACAGCCCGCACTGATTTCGGCAGGTGTGATTGCCACATCAACTTTAGGGTATCGTCAGGCACTTTTTCTCTGGCTAACTCACGCATTCGTCGCAGTAAATGTGATGGCCGCTGGTCCCCCAACTCCATTTCGCTGATCAACTTCTGCAATTTCCTTGTCTCCGACTCCTCGAACACCTCCAGTAGCCTTTCCTTCAGCGTCTGATACTTCCGAGACTCCGGCGGGGCAAGCAACAAATCGCTCACCTGCTGTATAGCAGCCTTGCTTAATTTAGTAACAACCAGATTCTGTTTGGCTGCATCACTCAGTCTTTGATTTTCTACCGCGGCCTCGAACTGGACAAACCAGAGTCGCGTTTGGTCTGTCCAAAACTCGGGAATACGCGATGAGACAGTTATGCTGGCCAGCGCCTTTTCGTTGGCATCGCCGGACATGTCATCTTTCACACCTTGCGCACGTGGCGTAACACTTTGTTGAGGATTCATTTCCGTTTCAGTCTATGCACGCACCTCGCCAAAATGAAATTTTCACAGGGGTCACCACTTTAGATATTATAACTTTATATTACTACTTCGGTATTGTCCGATGTATGTGTTCTGTTCACTTGTATCGAGGGTGCAGGTTTAATAGAAACGACCAATTACGACTGCAGTTTATTTGCGACTAAACTTCTCTGTATCACGGGCGCAGCCGTGCGTCACCAATAATATATTCGCTGAGTAAGCTTGTACATAAATTGTGTCCCTACAGGGTTATATCGTCTGACATTAATAACTACAAAACTTCATCGTAGAAACATGAACATTATTTAGCGTATATAGTCAGCTCGGTGCTACGACCTTGATTTTGCATCGGGCCGGGCGGGGCGGCGCGGGAGAGCGGCACTGCTTAGAATGCGAGTTTGCATCGGGCCGGGCGGGGCGGCGCGGGAGAGCGGCACTGCTTAGAATGCGAGTTTGCATCGGGCCGGGCGGGGCGGCGCGGGAGAGCGGCACTGCTTAGAATGCGAGTTTGCATCGGGCCGGGCGGGGCGGCGCGGGAGAGCGGCACTGCTTAGAATGCGAGTTTGCATCGGGCCGGGCGGGGCGGCGCGGGAGAGCGGCACTGCTTAGAATGCGAGTTTGCATCGGGCCGGGCGGGGCGGCGCGGGAGAGCGGCACTGCTTAGAATGCGAGTTCGCATCGGGCCGGCGCGGGAGCGCGGCACTGCTAATATGCGCTCTCGCTGGATTCTAGTCAGTATAACTCACGACTCACACGTGATAGTGCGGTGATTCTTTCGTGTATTTACAGAGTTCGTTAGACCAATACATTTAAATTAAAAAATAAGAAATAAGTGTTAAAAAATAACACTTATTGGTTTTCTTTCAATCTGTAACACAAGCGACTTGCTGATATAGACGTTTCACGTTAAAATCAATGGCCGTGACCGCCGACGTGCCGGCCGTCACTTTTGATTTCCAAAATTAGTAAATGATCACCAAAATTAATCGATCCCCATTTTTTCGTAAAATTAGGACCATAAATTTATTTATGACTACCAGAAATTTAACTGTTATGCTCTTGCATCCGGGTCGAGGGAGACCCGGTCGAGCGGGACTCCTACTCCTGAATGGTTTATAAAAAAATCGGGGTGCCCCAAGTCGGCCTAGGCAAAACTAGTTTATCATCAACCACATCATTAAAATTTGGTGTTCAATTTACTAAATTTGGTGATCAATTGATATTTTAGATGATAGATGTTAGTGGTCACAAAGTTATTTTTGGTGGTCATTATATTTTCCCCCATATTAAAAACTTTTATAGATTTTTCGAAAATATTATCAAATGTAAACTTATTTTTGCTGCTGTTGAATTCAGTACTGTGCTTGCGCAATACGGAATCCTGTTTAAACTGTCAAATGCGTTTTAACAATTTGTTTTTTTTTTCACAGGCGGATTTTCAAATACCTCAAACACAAAACGCGAGACGACAATCTCATACTAGCATGATATAAGTTGTAAATACCGCATATGTATTGTTTCTATAGATAACGCGTGCCCCATCTGACTCCTATGTCATTGTTATAAGGTGTAATTTGCTGTGCTACATTGTGAAATCTGAGATACCTGAGATATACAATATGTTAAAAAAAACCTATCTGATCCGTGAGAGTATTATTAGGTATCGAGATTAGATTCTATTTTTATGTAATACTTTTTGGATAATAAGTAAAAAAGTACCCCGATTAAAAAATAAATAAAATGAGAAAACTTACATGGCAACACAGGGACACTCTCGTGTTGTGACGTCAGAAACAAACAATTTCATTATCGATCACACTAATGCCGAAGATAGTGTTGTCACGTTTTAAAAGTTTTTTATTTTATTTTAGGGAAATCGTGGTAATTATCCGGTACATAAATCATTATATTTTAAAATTCATTGATATGTTATATATTTTGTTAATGTCATTGGTATACCTATATGCCCCTTTCGGATCAGACAGGTTTTTTTTAACATATTGTATCAGGCGTACTAAGACCTAACTAAAGTTAAAGTTAGTACAGTACTGTTTCACCCAAACTTGGACCTTATGTGTATGAAGCTAAGTTTCCTCTGTAGATTTCAGCTTACGTATCCTTACAGCAAAATTCGGCGCATTTTTAGCGAGTAATTGTTTTCAGATAGAAACTCATTATAATATCACTCCTGTCATCCGAAGGAATTAGGCTTAGGTGTGCCTAATTGTACACCCACGTTTCGCCAGTTATGTTCCAAGTCTCTTATAATAGGAGCAAGCCTATTACCATCTACTCCGTGCTACTAGACAAATAAGTTTGCATTTGTTACTAATTACAAGATTTTTATTACTGCTACACTGACCGGAGAGCCCTGACCAGCGCAGGCGCATGCTGTTCAGTATTAGTGCCGAACTGCTAAAAGTTAGTCGCTAAATATGCGCTTTCTAAGTTTGCTTGTCCATTTGAGTAGATCAACAATAGAATTGCACAAAATTCTCGCCATTCACGTTTCAGTGGACCATACTCCATCATCTGTCTAGTCAATCAACTGGTTGGTAAAAGTCCACCTAGTTGGTAAAAGTCCAATTAGTTAGTAAAAGTCCAATTAGTTAGTAAAAGTCCAACAAGTTGGTAAAAGTACAACTATTTGGTAAAAATCCAACTAGTTAGTAAAATCCAGTTGGTAAAAGTCCAATTAGTTGGTAAAAGTCGTTGGTGTAAAATCCAACTAGTTGGTAAAAGTCCAGTTAGTAGGTAAAAGTCCAACTAGTTGTTTGACTAGAGGGAGGAGAAAGGTGGTTCCTTTGTCCACCAGTGGAACACTTGAACGGCTCACAAAAAAAAAATGTGTTTCGAATGTTCTTCCAGTCTATATATCTGCAGTCTTCCTACAGTAACACAATACCCACTAGTTGAATTCACTAAGTTGATTTGCTTAAATGGGCAGGCAACATTTTAATAGATTGTTTTTATAATATAAGACTGTACAAATCACTTACATATCGCTAGCTAAATAAAAACCTTCAATATAATTTGTTCATATAATAATTGTGTGTGGCCGAAATTTTGTTAAACTATTTTTTTTTAAATAAATGTCTTTTGTGTCCAATGTATCAAATATTTTTATGAATAGATGTGCTATTTTTCAATATGTTTTACATAATTTTAGAAAATAAAACTTTAATTCTAATACCAACAGATTTGTTTTTTATTTAGCTTATTTTTGTCCTGTACGCCGCATTTACAACTACTACTACTACTACAACAGTCCATAACGTCCACTGCTGGACATAAGCCTCTCCCATGATGGGAGGAATTTGCCGTAATCTCCACGCTTGGCAGGCGGATTGGAGATCGCAGTGATGAAAGACTAACAGAAAACGCTGCTGCCCATTCTCTGGTCTACGGAGGCGCAAGGTGTTCTGCCTCAGACATTAGTCGCCTTATTCGACACCCGTGAGTGTAATGGGTTGGTTCTATTCTACTCTGCCGGATACTACACGGCATTTACAACCATAGACAAGTAACTTTCTACGGTTAGAGCAATTATTATACTTGTCACTTGTTTTCGACGAGTCTTGGCCTTGACACTCGCCGATTTGCGAGCAAGACGAGAGCGCGCGCTTGCAAGTACCGCGCACGCCGCTTGCGAGTACCGCGCACGCCGCTTGCGAGTACCGCGCACTCCGCTTGCGAGTACCCCGCACAGACGTTTCTAAAGTTTGATATTGGTTGAGACATGTATTATTGTTAATTATTTATAACACCTTTCTAATATTTTTGGCACGTTTTTACAAGTTTTGTATAGAGCAACTGTATATGGTAAAATAAAGTAGTAAAAAACATGTAGGATTCATATACCATAAGTTGTCCATTCATATAAATTTTTGGGTACCATCTTTTGTTGGAGATCCTAAACTAAATAAATAAAATAATCACTGTCCTCTTAAACCGGTTCCTGGTTCAATGTTAAGATAATAGGTACTTTCTTTGCAGTTTTAGATGGTAATATAAGTATGATGCATGTCTTCGGTTGGAATAATACAATACAATAAAGATTTCAGCCGCCGAAATTAAACACACAAAAAATAAATAAAAAATAGTTCGAATCAAAGATAAAAATAGAGTTGCACAATAATATATTTTAAAAAGTTTGCGGAGTGGAGTGACAGACGTTTTTTTAGTAAACTTCTTTATGCGCGTTGAGCGCTTTTTGGGTGAAGAAAAAACATTGAACTCATCGTCACTTGACGAAACGTGCGGTCACGCTTCGTAGCACTCGTAGGCGATCCGCTACGGCGTAGCACCACATAGGAATGCGCGGGGAATAACCAGTGCTACGACTGGGGAGGGGCCTGTGTACTTTTTGTTTTCACTGCTATCGGCATTCAGAAGTCCCCAAAAACTGCCCCGATTTTTTCAATTACTGTAGGTCTTATTTAATATGAATGAATTATACGATAGTATTGAACAAAAACAAATATTTTTTTATTAAAATGAACACACTAACTACATAATTTATTACCCACCATACGCAAAATTCGCGCTTTGGGCGTGGAGTTTTGGCTAGTCCTTTTAAAATACAAAAGCACACGGTATACAATCATTTGTTTTCCTAAGTGAAAGCTGAAGATCTCTTAGGCAGTCGAGTGTTGGGCGCGCCGCTCACCCAGCGGCCCTCCACCTTCCGCCTGGTCGACCGGATCTCTACCACCGGTCGGCTGCTCAGCGCGTTGCCTAGCCCGCTGATTATGTTGTATGTAATGTTTGGTCGGATTACCTGTGAGGAATTAAATTATGTATTAAAGAAATACTGTGTACAGCCGTGTGGTATCCGGCAGAGTAAAATAGAACCAACCCATTACACTCACGGGTGTCGTATAAGGCGACTAATGTCTGAGGCAGAACACCTTGCGCCTCCGTAGAGCAGAGAATGGGCAGCAGCGTTTTCTGTTAGTCTTTCATCACTGCGATCTCCAATCCGCCTGCCAAGCGTGGAGATTACGGCAATTTCCTCCCATCATGGGAGAGGCTTATAAATAAAATAAATAAATTAACCTTTATTTTCAGACTACAGTCCATAACTTTGTTAGTATTTTAGTGTTAGTAACAATGGTGCTTATGTAATTAGGTTAGTATTGTTATGTCCAGCAGTGGACGTTATGGGCTGTTGTTGTTGTTGTGCCATACGGATGGCCGATGGAGCCGAAAAGTTTTGGAGTGGCGACCGCGAACCGGAAGACGTCGCGTTGGAACTTGGAAGGCCTGCCACTAGTGACTAGGTGTACCGATGACCTGGTGTTGTTGCGGGAATCCGCTGGATGCGAGTCGCACGGGACCGGTCAATGTGGCGACACTTGGGGGAGGCCTATGTCCAGCAGTGGACGTCTTTCGGCTGAAATGGTGATGCAGATGATGTGCAATACAATTTTTGTGGAAAAGGTCACCTGTTTTCTGAACTACCTAGCTCAAAAAGTGTATCACAGGAGACAGGGCCTTCCATTCAGAATGAGACAGCGTTTTGACATTGTAGTCGCCAGGCCATCAAGTTACTACAAATTGTCAAATTCTCTCATTCGTTTTTGAACTTAACCGTCAACATTTTATGGTTTAAGAGTCCTATTACATTTTTTACGCAAATTCATGATTTTTGACGCAGTAATTCTCAGCAACAGTAAGATATTTTAATTAATTGCTTAAGAATAACGATAGTGCCTGTCAGAGACATGGAACGTAAATGGCGTTCCAGTGGCCAGTGCTCGGTTGACAGTTGACTTTGACAGCAAACACCACAATCATTCTTCTGATTTATAAGTTGTTAGTTTTCCTGTACTAGCCTGATTTTAAATAAAGAATATAGAACTTTCTTTGTATCTAATTATTAGCTCTAACAGAGCTTACATGGTGCCGAAACAACAACTATAATGAGTAATGAAGAAAATACGACAAGTGCCGGCGGCACAGGAATAAGACCGCCGAAGCCGATTGTCATAGAAAATGGCGGAACAGGAAATGCTTCGACATGGAAACTGTGGAGTCAACAGTTTGGATGGTACGCGACAGCCACAGGACTGGACAAGAGACCACCCGAGGTGCAGGTGGCAATGTTCATGAGCGCAATTGGACCAGAAGCGGCCATCATTTACAATACGTTTGGCCTGACAGAAAAGGAATCTCAGAGCTTAGAAACCATCAACAAGAAATTCGAAGAATATTTCATCCCAAAGACCAACATAACATACGAAAGATATATTTTTAATCAAATAATTCAAAATAACGAAGAAAGTTTCGACGAGTTCTTGACCAAACTAAAGAATAAAATTAGAAGTTGTGATTATGAAAAATTAGAGGATAGCATCTTGCGGGACAGGATAGTAATTGGCGTAAAATGCAAAACGACACGTGAAAGATTGCTAATCGAAAATGATTTAAATCTGCAAAAAGCAGTTGACATATGCAGGGCTGCGGAACAACTAAAATTGCAAATGAATAAAATGAACAGTAACAGTGAAATAACACCTACAGTGGCGATAATTAAGAAAAAGATGAAGGCAACTCAGCAGACATCTGGGTCTACATCGGAATGTAATAGGTGTGGCATGACACACGGGCCTCGAGCATGTCCAGCATATCAAAAAACATGCACTAAATGCCAAAAGCTGAACCACTTCGCAAAATGTTGTAGGTCAAAGAAAGTTCAAGCAATTTACAAACCTAATGAAAAAGACAGCTCTAGCCAAGGCAGCAGCAGGCAGGCAGGCAGAGCAGGCAGGGCTATGAC
Source organism: Xestia xanthographa (assembly GCA_905147715.2). NCBI lineage: Eukaryota > Metazoa > Arthropoda > Insecta > Lepidoptera > Noctuidae > Xestia > Xestia xanthographa. The sequence continues at coordinate 12,150,915 of LR990671.1, forward strand.
TCCGGCAAGGATGAATGGTATGTATCAGCCTTATCTGTCATAAATGAAAAAGATGATTGGTATGAGACAGCAGAACTACTACCAACAAATAAAAAAGTCACATTTAAATTAGACTCTGGTAGCCAGTGCAACGTGATACCAAAGAAGATAGCAATCAAGGCAAAAGCAAACATTATCTCATCAGATACAAAATTCCTGACATCATACTCAGAACACAAAATGACAGTTATTGGTGAAACAGTTATGGAAACCATTGTAAAAAAGAAAATATTTAAAATAAAATACTATGTGATTGAACAAGACTTTTCACCGATCCTTGGTAGAAGAACATGTATAAAATTGAATCTAATAAAGCGAGTTGATGCTCTAACAAAGGAAAATGATGTTTTTGAAGGAATCGGCTGTCTAAAAAATTATGAGTATGATATTGACCTGATTGACAACCCAAGATTACCAATTTGTCCGGCAAGGAAGGTACCTCATATAATAAGAAATAAAGTTAAAGAAGAACTTGATAACATGGTAAGAGATAATATTATAATTCCTGTTACAGAACCTACACCAGCAGTTTCACCCATGGTTGTAGTAAGGAAAAACAACAAAATAAGGCTGTGTATTGACCCATCGGAAATTAATAAAAACTTGAAGAGAAGATTCTACCCACTAAATACTATTGAAGAAATAGCTACAAGAGTTACCGGATCACAATGGTTTAGCCTTCTTGACTGTAAAAAAGGATTTTGGCAACTGAAAGTTACACCAAGGACATCAAAGTACTTAACATTCAGTACACCCTTTGGTAGATACTCGTGCCTCAGATTACCATTTGGGTTGGCATCAGCCCCGGAGGTCTTCCAACAAATAATGAGCTCACTCTTAATGGGTATAAACAATGTGGAGGTCTCAATGGACGATATCCTTATCCATCATCCAACCAAAGCAGGATTGGAAGCCATAACTAATGAGGTTATAAAAAAGCTTAAAGATGCTGGACTCAAATTGAACCCAGATAAATGTGTCTTTAACACACAAGAAATAAAGTTCCTAGGACATATTTTTACAAACAGTGGACTCAAACCAGATCCTGAAAAATTAGACACAATAAATAAAATAAAAAGACCTGAAAATATCAAAGAACTACAAAGGTTCCTCGGGCTAATTACATATCTATCAAAATTCATAAAAAACTTATCCCACATTACAAACCCATTACGGCAGCTGTTGCAAAAAGATATAGACTGGTATTGGGACAATTCTCAAGAAGAAGCCTTCAAACAACTTAAAGAACTGTTAAAAAATCCACCGGTTCTAGGTTTCTACAATCCCAAAGATCCCATACTTTTGTCAGTTGATGCTAGCAGTTATGCATGTGGTGGTGTACTAATGCAAAATGGCAAACCCATAGCTTATTGCGCAAAAGCATTTACAAAGACCGAACAAGGTTACAGCCAATTAGAAAAAGAAGCTAATGCTATTTTAGTAGCATGTAAAAAATTTCACACATATATTTGGGGATGCAAAGATTTAACCATAGAGTCTGATCACAAGCCATTAGAAACTATATTTAAGAAAACCCTGTCAGAAGCACCACCCAGACTCCAAAGAATGTTGTACCAGATACTACCATATAATGCTAACATAATTTACAAAAGGGGGCAAGAATTGTTTATTGCAGACACCTTAAGCCGAGACTGCAGGGAATTAAGTAGCCAAGAAATGAATGAAGATAAAATTGAAATATGCGCCATAATGCCATTTTCACAAAACCGGAAACAAGAGCTAATAGATGAAACTGAAAAAAGCACAGAACTAAGAAAATTAAAAGAAATCATACTCAATGGTTGGCCAGACAATATAAAATTACTACCAGAAGAAACAAAAAAATACTGGTACTACCGAGAACAGTTAAGTGTATATGACAACATGATATTCAAAAACAACAGAGTCCTAATTCCTCAAAGCATGGTTCCAATTATACTAAAGCATTGTCATCTTAGCCATAAATCAACAGCGGGTACACTACAGCTTGCAAGAGACAATGTATTCTGGCCTAACATGAGCAGTGATGTGCAAGATTATGTAAGAAGTTGTCAGACTTGCTTAAAAACACAAAAAGACAAACCAATGGAAACAATATTATTGCAAGAAGTACCTAAACTTCCATGGAGTATTGTAGCTTCTGATATATTTCATCACAAGGGAAAAAACTTTATAGTCATTGCAGATGCATACTCAGGATATTTTGATTTCCATGAATTATCAAATCTAAATAGCTCTACAGTGATTAAATCAATGAAAATTTGGTTCTCTTTGTTTGGGATTCCAGAATGTCTATTAACAGACAATGGAAAACAATATGATAGTGAACAATTCAAAGAATTCAGTAACCAATGGCAATTCCAACACAGATTATCTAGCCCACATTTCCCCAGGTCCAATGGATTGGCAGAAAGGTATGTCCAAGAAGCAAAGAACCTGTTGAAAAAATGCTTGGATGAAAATTCAGATGTACAATTGGCCCTTCTACATCACAGAAACACACCTAGAGAGAATCTAGGTTCACCAGTACAAAGACTAATGGGCAGAAGGACAAAAACATTATTACCCATAAATTACAAATTACTCAAACCAAAAATCTTAACAAATATTGAAAAGCACTTAAAAGCTGCAAAACAAAAGGAAAAGAAGTATGCTGACAAAGGGAAAGAACAAGGAGAAACATTTGATAGTGGTGAACAGGTGATGTTGAGAGAGGACCACAAACTTTGGGTACCGGCCAAGATCATAGCTCCAACTTCAGAACCCAGATCCTACTTAGTCGAGAAGCCAGACGGGTCAATCTACCGAAGAAACACCTGGCATTTGCGATCGCTTCCACCAATATCTAGATGCTCAGGCTCACCTTCACATAACAAACCAGTTCTTGTTTCAGATAACACTATGACTGAAGCGAGAAACTTAAATAATGTACCTGAACCTGAACTATTGGAAAACCTAAACATGATGGTTCATAATGAACAGGCGGAGTTTAATAATGTGTCTCTTAGAGAACAGTCGCTGCATAAGACAACACCAGAACCACCGCCAAAATCAGTAGTGCCCTTGGAACCGCTGCCAGCAACACAGCCGCCGCCGGATCACGGACTCGCCTTGCCTAAAACAACTCGCAGTGGCCGGCCAGTCATTCTTCCCAAGCGCTACGCTTAGAAAGGGGGATGTCAGAGACATGGAACGTAAATGGCGTTCCAGTGGCCAGTGCTCGGTTGACAGTTGACTTTGACAGCAAACAATCACAATCATTCTTCTGATTTATAAGTTGTTAGTTTTCCTGTACTAGCCTGATTTTAAATAAAGAATATAGAACTTTCTTTGTATCTAATTATTAGCTCTAACAGAGCTTACAGTGCCATTCTCTTTCTTGTAAGTTGGAGTTACACATTTTCATTTTTCTTTTCGTGTAATTTACTATAAATATTTTACGAACTCAGTTTGCAAGAAAAACCGTCGGCGATGGAACTTTGACGCTCAAATTCACATTGTTAGATTCAATTCTTATATAAGCTAAAATTACTGAAATATAAGTTGAATGTTTAGTTTATTTATTGGAGTTCTAGAATTTCTTTAAATTCCTTAAGTTTTCACGGAAAAAATCGTAAAGAAAGCGTAATTTAAGCGTTAAATGTCTTGATTCAGCGTCCATTATATTCCAAATAAACTCAATTTTATTAAATAAACGAATATAATATAAAACTTCGATCTACCATGAATACGTTTCATTAGTTTTCGTTTGTCAATTTAATAAGATAAAATTATAGTACCTACTATAATTCTGCGTCAATTCAGCTCGATCATTTGGAGAAATTTGACAGTTTGTGGTAATTCGATGTGCTGGCGACTGTTAGCTAAGTCGAGAAAAGAAGATGAGAGATGCATGGAGAAACGTCCATCGTAAAGGCAGGACAATAATGATTAACCATGAATGATGACAAAGATTAAACAAAATATTTCACGATTTAATTCTTGGGATCAGGTCGCGAAGACAACTGCTGAGCAAGATAACCTGGGATCGCTTTGTCTTTAAAAAAGTTTTATTGCGTACAGTTTAGCAGCCAGAAATTTCGTGGTCACACATTTTGCAATCAATTCGCCCAACAAGGGTTTTACTTTTAACTGGTATGGTAGAATCTGAGAGTGGGTACTGCAAAAATAAAAGGCTCCCACACAGGCGCGTTTTCGCGATTCTGCGTCCCAGTGTTTCTGCGTTCCGCGATATTGCGATATAATGCGTCTCCCACACAGGCGCGCCGATATTATCGCGCGATATTAGACGCGTTTTCGCGTTTCTGCGTCCTACTTCTATTGTGGCGTTATTACCGCGGCAGTGTGGGATCGCATGCGTCCCAATACATGTACTAAAAACAAATATCGTGGGACGCAGAATCGCGAAAACGCGCCTGTGTGGGGAGCCTTAAACCTCTAACTACAACTTGGAAATAACGAACGTGTCGTTAGGTTTAAAGCACTCACCCTGCCAAAGACAACGCTTCGCAGATCGAACTGTGGCATCGGCTTGAATGTAATGTTGAAGATCCCGCACATCTCATCGTCTGCTGTTACACGCATCGACAGCAAACCTTTGCCAGAATAAAGTGTGAATAATTAAGCCGTGTGGTATCCGGCAGAGTAGAATAGAACCAACCCATTACACTCACGGGTGTCGTATAAGGCGACTAATGTCTGAGGCAGAACACCTTGCGCCTCCGTAGACCAGAGAATGGGCAGCAGCGTTTTCTGTTAGTCTTTCATCACTGCGATCTCCAATCCACCTGCCAAGCGTGGTGATTACGGCAAATTCCTCCCATCATGTGAGAGGCTTATGTCCAGCAGTGGACGTTATAGGCTGTTGTATACAAAGATGCCTTAAGAAGTGGACCGTTACCTCCCTAGGATTACCATCCACTTCTTACAGACACGAGGCCTATGTACGTATGTCTCAGCTGTGGGGCCATATCATGAGTTGCTTAGTAAACTATTTTCGAGTTAAAATGGGGAAGGCAACTGTGAAACATACTACCTAGCACTACCACTAGCATAGCAGGTTCCAAACATCGTCATTGGTTGAAAATCTGTAATGTCTTCTAAATTTTCAAAATAGGTTCACCCTCAGACCAAGTAAAAAACCAAGACAGCGCTGCGAACAATAAAGTGAGGTCAGCGCAAATTACATCTCGCTCTGTTCATACACGCTCACACGCACACGTTTACATCAAACTACAAATTAAACTACGCCTCAATAAATGCACACATGTTTACGAAACGGACCTCACTTTTCTGTACGCAGAGTTCCGTCTTAATTTTTTTTTGGTCTGAGTGTACACGGCGAAATTTGACGGCCTCACTTTGCTGTTCGCAGAGTTCCGTCTTGAGGGTTCACCTCATTGGTCAGATTGACTCCTAGCATGGCCGCGCCATTAATTAGCTTTTATGGGTCTTCCCCATTACCAGGCATAGAATGTGGGTAGTGATAATTCTCAGCGCCGATGGGAACCTCTCGGCCGCTTTGCGCGTAGCATCCGAAGCCGTTGTTGTAGATAACGTCACCGCCGCTCCAGTACAAGTGGGGAATTTTCCTGGAGAGTGAAGCAAATATTTGTGTGCGTATATGTTGTAGGAGAGCTCTAAAACAAGCTCGTCTGTGGAAGTAATGCTACCATACTTATTTCTAAAGTCGAAGAGAGAGAGAGGAGTAAATGCTAGTTCTTTCTATCACAATATTATATCGCAACAACGCCAGAGGCGGTATACCTCTAGTATTGCAACTGTGAGCAGGCAGTGGTCAGTTTGTGAGTAATACTTACCAAGCAGTTAGGTCAACTATCCGTTTGTCATCGAATACGTATAAACTAAGCTTGGTGTGAAAAAAAGCCTAAATAGCCAACAACAAATTTAATCAAAAAGCCAATTTAAGATCAAACTATTCAGTTCCTCTGCCGTGATGTTGAAGGTACATTCGTTGTATTCTCCCCCCGCGTTTCCTGTGAAAACTGGTTCACAGCTAGGCAGTACTTCTCAGAATGATAGGTCCTAGAGATCTGTGACAGTAAGGGACTGCCATGTGGAGAGTTCAGCCACAGTGATGCACTGCCCGTCTGGCCGACCATAGCAATAAACGCTATTAGCATCCTTGTATTGAGTAGACCACGCTGTATGTGCGGCTGCTTAAGCAACGTTTGCAGGATTAAACCATCAGGTAGGCCATTAACAAGTTCGAAGATACTAGAACCCCTTTCGCCGATTAAGTAAGAGGCAGCAGCTGGGACATTACAGCCAGTATTACGCAGCGCTCTGTCAGCCTCCTCGTGAGTAAACCCAAGGTCTTTCAACGCCCCAATGGATTCAGGATTCGGTGGTTCAGCGATGTGGTTTCTCCATTCGCGGAATTTGTCCAAGAATCGTTGTAGATGTTCCGCTCGACGGTACACCTCATTCCCTTCAGTTTTATCCACTCCAGGAGTTTCGTCTACCGCTGTGTAATCTGGAACGTTGAGTCTCGCAGCTATATCTGCAGGAGTCATAACCTGGATGACTGCTGGTTGAAAGTGCCGTGGCTCGTCTAAAGCTGCCGTTAATTGCGCTAGCGTCATTTCGTAGTTCCTACCTGACGCGGCGAGTCGAGCCCCGGCTTCGATCAAAGATATCAAAATCTTCCTTAGTTCATATGACAATTCGTTGGTTGATAAAAGAGATTGGAGATTCGGCTGTCGTATAGTGCTTGAAGGCGTTGGTAAAGAAGCTGTCGCGGCAGCGATGGTTCCATGTTGAGGTGCTCTGACCGTACCAAGGTCCCATATAGTCCCAGCTTCTGGCAGACGCCTTTCAACGAGTAGAAGCTCTTCCTGCATCATGACCTGTTCCTGTGACAACGTCAGGAAGTCATGTAGTGTGGTGGTGTCATACACTCGGACGATTTTGTACCGGCTCGAGCCCGTCTCCCCTGTTGGGTAGAAAAAGTCGATGGCACGGTTCTTAACTTCCTCAATGAGGGTATCCTCGGAGAAATAGGATGTAAACGTTTGCCCCTCGGGGCTGACGACTTTGATGAAGATCTCGTTAACGCCGGTCACGCCGGAGTCGGGCACTAACATCTTTCAACAGTTGTTCGTCAAAGTCCAAATTCACCAGTCCCGAGAGGTCGATGACCCTCACAGAAATCAGGATGAGAAATAATATTATGCTGGTAAAAAAAGTTGCGAGGCACCAAATGAGTTTGAGCATAATTTTGACATTTTGTTTACAATTTTGACACATGGCATTTATTTTTACACGTGGTTTGGAAGGGTTTGGAAACGGTTTTGTCAAAATAGGTTTCATTTTATAACATGTCTTATTCTATCTACAGGGAGTTTAGGTTAAGTTAGTTACCTGAAGAAGCAAGTATTAACGTAGCCATGCCCGACGGCGTCTCCATCCACCAGCTCTAGGAACAGGCGGCAAGTCTTGGGACATTTGTCAGTGAACAGTTCCACACAAATCTCGCCCATCACTGCGCCGTCTTGCAAACCCAATTTTAGGTACACCCTGCATGAAGATCCCCGATAATACTTCAAAAATTAATAGTAGGTATGTAGTATTTGTGATTACGGCCTATTGAAGAAATCATCATCATCATCATCAACAGCCTATTAATGTTCCCACTGCTGGGACACAGGCCTCCTCTCTATGAGAGGGAATGGGCTACAATCCACCACGCGGGCCCAGTGAGGATTAGTAACTGTCACATATCTTCGAATTTTTTGGTTCTAGGACATGCCGGTTTCCTCACGATGTTTTCCTCAGTGGTGATGATAGTAATGCGCCTGTCTGGGTTCGATCCCACGACTTACTGTTCGTAGTCGGGGCCGCTACCACTGGGCCACCGCTGCACTCACTGGGCCACCGCTGCTTTAAGAAGACATTTTTATTGCAGAAATAATGAGGAATAATTTTAGAGATAAGCTTAGGTATCCCTCACACTGAAGTACATTAAAAGTTGGAGTTACTAGGTAAGTGTACCTACAAAGCATTCTAGCTCAAATATTTGCACCTTACCTAGGTCGCTTCACATCCGGTTCAGCCTGGAAAGCCAGGTCCTCCATCTCCTCATGAAGCACAGGAGGGAACAGCACGAACGTGGTGTTCGCTTGGTCTACGATCTTACGTTTATTTCGGCTCCAGTCGCGGTTCAGCTCTGATGTCGTGTGTACGCGCGCATTCTGAATAGCGGCGATTAAGAATCGAAAGTAGTTTTTTTTCATTTAATCTACCTATCTAACTGGGTTGTGGAGGTCAGATATAGGCAGTCGCTCCATGTAAAATACTGGTATTCAGCTGCATCCGGTTAGACTAGTAGACGACCCCAACATAGTTGGGAAAAGGCTAGGCAGATAATGAATCTACCTATCAGGTGTCAACATAATAATTTCAGCCCAGAATTAGCCACTGTTGGGTTGTAGGTAACCCTCGACTTATTTCCACAAGCCCAGTCGGTACTGCACCTCGCGGGTCCAATTCCCGCACGGAACAAATACTTGTATGGTCTACGGGTAATGGTTCCGGGTCCCGGCAGTTTGTATGTGCGTTTTCACGTTTGTAAATGTAACCCGCGATACAGGCGAAATTCTTAGCAACGTATTTAAAAAAAAAGTTCCGTGCGTCCAGAGGTACTACATACAAACATCGGCACGATTCTTGAGCGCTGACATTCACCTGCGCAAAAGTGAGTTATTGGGTGGTATGAAGTGAGGCGCGTATAAGTGCACGATGCGCAAAGCGATCCCCACTCTTCCGCCGAGCGCTCAAGAAGCGTGCCGGTATCTGTATCTCCCGCGACTTAGACGATATCGTCAACCCTTGTTTTATTTAGTCCTGCTGTTGAGCAAAACCCTTCTCTAGTAAGTATATATTTACTAGGGAATCATAGTATTGAAACCTTGCACCATCATCTGCCCTAGTTTTCTCCCAACAAGATCTATAGTATTTAGCTGCAGTCAGTTAGCCTGGAAGTCGACTTACAGTCAACTACTCTTAGATGGAGCTAAATAAGAGATTTTTACATAAGGACCTGCCTATCTGGACCTCCATAACCCAGTGAGTAACACTATACAATCTGGTAAATCGGCTTGTCAGACAATCGGGCTACATTTGAAGACGCACGTCCTGAAACATACTTACTGTGTTCAGTAATCGTTTATACAGCGCTAGATTGTCTCTTTGCACTCTTCTGAGGAAGTTAACTCTAAATTGGTAATACTGCATGATAGGAGCTGGCTTCTTATGCCACCAACAGTCTACACGGCCCTGTGAAGTATACAGAACACCATCATCATCCACATCGCAGCAGTGAGAGCCTAGTGATGTGACGTACCGTCGGACTGAGGTTTCAAGTAACTATGTCCCCAGCCGTGCCCGACCGGGCACGGTGCATTGTTATTTTAATTGTGTCTGTAATTGCGGGTATCTAAGTGCTACGACCACTGATTTTTCGGATTCATGTGCGTATTGTATAGGTAGTAATCACTTGTTACGATGTAGACATCGTGTGGAAACCAAACCAACATGCCTGAGAGATATTTCTCGACGGCAAGTAAAGCCAAGTCAGATCCCATGAGCGGCTTAAAAACTCTAACACCAGGTTTAGGCGCTAAGTACCTACACGTAAAACAATAAAAGGTCATTATTGTCCGATCAGTTTGATAGGCTATACGATTGCCTTTTCACACTATATCGGTAACTGTTAGATCAGAATGACACTCTTAATCTACGCGCACATTTACCAATGGAGAGGCTAATTACTGTGGAACTAATGGCGCTGGCATAGTTGGTACCCAAACATCGGCAATGGTTGAAAATGTGGTAACGTCAATATATATTTCAAAATAGCTTAACCCCATTGCTCAGATTGAGACCAACTATGGTGGCGCCATCTGAGATTTACTTTGCCTTATGACTAAGGCAAAGTGACCCCCATCATGATTTGGCAGCGGTGGCCCAGTGGTGGCGGCCCCGACTTACGAACAGTAAGTCGTGGGTTCAAACCCAGACAGGCGCATTACTTTGTGTAATTTATATCATCACCACTGCTCTCAAAACGGTGAAGGAAAACATCGTGAGGAAACCGGCATGTCAGAACCAAAAAATTCGAAGACATCTGACATCTGCCAATCCGCACTGGGCCCGCGTGGTGGATTATAGCCCATTCCCTCTCATAGAGAGGAGGCCTGTGTCCCAGCAGTGGGAACATTAATAGGCTGATGATGATGCTGATGATCAGCCACCCCATTGTTTAATCGACCGACTCTGCGAGCAAAAAAGGGAGGGCACGGTAACCTCCCCGAACTTTACAACCCAGATATACGGGATATACCGCGTGAAATATTTTAGCAAATAGAAAATTCTCTCACCCCCATTAATTGCGTTCGCTTGATGAGCATCAACAGATGTACATTCTGCATATACAAAGCGTTAAATCGGTGCCGCCAGTCTTGCAATTTGTTCATGTTTATCTCAGGGTTATAGCGTGGCGGAGACGAGTCTACCCTCGCTAGGACGTGGGCGTACTAAAATGTTTGCAGGAGAAAAGTGCCGTTATTAGTCATGTCTAATTAATGAGGTGGCCAACTGAAGAACTATTGGTGCTAGCATCGCATGAACCAAACTGTCAATGACATTTTATATTTAAAAATAAATTGACCTCTTTGGTCCGATTGGGTCTAATCTATGGACGCGCCATCTACAATCAGATTTGACCATTGATCGTTATAGGTATTCAATGGCCCAAAAGTCTGAAAACTAGTCTTACCAAAGGGTAAACGCATTACCAGTAATAACTGGGTTGTGGAGGTCATATAGGCAGTCGCTCCATGTAAAATACTGGTATTTAGCTGCATCTAGTAAGACTGGAAGCCGACCCCAACATAGTTTGAAAAAGGCTAGGTAGATGATGTCTAATTAAATTATCCAAGATCCGGTGCTGCTTGCAAAGAGACTTGAATCCCAGAAGTTATAGAACTTTATACACTGACTCTGAAGGGGCCCGCTAGAACATGCACGAGTGTTGGCCACGATGCTTGCTCAGTGCTTGTGGTCATATCCCTCCAGTGGGTCACTATCAATCGTTGTCATCTGCCTAGCTTTTTCCCTTGGGGTCGGCTTCCAGTCTTACCAGATGCAGCTGAATACCAGTATTTTACATGGAGTGACTGCCTATCTGACCTCCACTACCCAGTTAGTACTAGGTAATATGATACCCCTTAGTTAGTAAGACTAGTTGTCAGACTTTCGAGCCAATGGTGCCGATTCCCTTGTTCACAAACTAAACTAAATTTAAGTTGAATGCATCTTTTTCTTTCTATTTCATTAAGAAAAGGACAGAAGATACATTTTAGTTATGTTCTGTCAAATTAATCAGCGCCATACAAGTTTTAGACGCGATTAAAAAGTTGACTACTAAAATTACATCAAATTACGTCTGGTACTGACTAATTTGATAGGATTAAACTAATATTTATCTTCTGTCCTTTTCATAATGAAATAGAAAGAAAAAGATGCATTTAACTTAAATTTAGTTTAGTTTGTGAACAAGGGAATCGGCACCACTGACTACCTCTACGACTGTCAAAGACCTAAAAATGACAGCCGGGACCAACGGAGAATGCACGGTCACCCATCATCATACCTTATGTACTCGCTTTATTTTTTTAATGTCGTGTTCAGAATCAGCGGCTTCAGGTGGCGGAGAAGTATATTTTCCTTCTTCATGAGGTTTAGCTTTTAGAATAGCGTCTACAAGAGTCATTTTACTTCAAGAATTTAGTGGAAAAATAGTAAAGAAATATGAGAAATAGTTACAATTGTTTATGTCAAATCTATGTGGCTTCATTATTTGTCAATGTGATTGTGTGACAAATCAAAGGGGGAAAGTGAGAAACATTTTGACGTGACAACGTCTTATAAATTGGTTTGCCGGGTGACACTTCAAGAAACTGCGTTACGCTCCGCTCACGTTATGCGCTCACAATGAGAGCGAGTGAGAGGCACGCGTCCCTTCCACTCGGGCATGGTTAGCCCGCCTAAGAGCGAGAGAGACAGACATAAAAAGTTTATTTTACCACTCAAAGTCGTTGTCACGTAAAACTTTCGCCCGTATACCGACTTTACAGGCAACCAATTTTTTTTCGTAACAATTTTCCTCTGAAATAGGCTAGTTCCCACCATCAATAAATTGCAAATCTATTTAGTCCGTCAGTTAGAGTATTGGAAAATAATGGACACGTATTTTTTGTTTTTGTAAATCAATGAATATTGACAAAGATAAAAACGCATCAAAACTCGAGAGTGGGGGCTCGTGACGTCACACCGTACTAAAAATTATAGCACGGCGTGACGTATTGAGAATATTAAAAGCGTCGTATCTTCGTCAATTTTGGTTTACGTGACAAAAGAAAAAATCAGGTCAACATTTTTTGATAATCTAACTGACGGGCTAATTAGATTTTTTCAGTACACAAACCTATTGTTTGATCTTTATAATCGTTGCGATAAGGTCGTTTTTCGATCACTGCCACTGACACGTGTGAAAGAAATTATTGTAACTAAGTGAATGTACTGGAAATCAAATAAAACACCGTTAATTTTTGTAAAAAAGTTTATTAAAATCTTTAAAATAAAATACTGCACAAACACGTGATATCACAATATACATATAGCATCGATATTTGTGCCTACTTCCATAATACTGAAGGATTTAGCCAAAGCAATGAAGGATGTTAGTTTGAACGAGGACATGCTTACAACACGGACACCTTACTCAAGGAGAAACCTAACAGAAATACGTAAAAAATCTGCAGGCCTAGCCAAGTTACAAACGTTTCGTATCGATTCTCTTTCTACAATCGTAAACGCCTCAGCGTAAGCGATTGTAGAAAGCGCTAAATTGGTAGCCAAGTTGACACGACTGAGTCGATCGCTCGTTCTCTAATGTCTGTAGAAAAAACCTACACTTTAGTCTATGGTGAGCGTTCTTACCAAAGAGTATAGCAATCAACATTGTAGAAACGATAACATTCTATTCTATCATTTTAAATGATGTAAACTTGTCTACGAATTTTCTATTCGTTCATGTTGATCACGTGATTTAACGTTGAGAAGATGTCATTCCCATTCATTTGAATAGTTTTCTACTAGCGTTAACGATTGTAGATTGTCAACTTGGCTAAGTCTGCAGGATGTTCCTTACATGTTCTTGAATTATGAATAAATGCAGCTAAAACGCGTTTTCAGGAGTCGTCAGACAGTAATGACCTTGAAACGCATGAACCGATTTTTATAAAATATGTCTAAGAACCACCGCTAGAAAACCTGCTTTGAAATAAAAAAAACTGCAGCCAAATCGGTTCACCCGTTTAAGAGCTATGCCATAGACACACACAGAGCGGTCAAACTTATATCACTCCTTTTTGCGTTGGGGGTTAAAATAGGGTGTAGTACCCTCCCTTTAAGAGCGCGCTCACATATTTTGGGCGTTTGACCAAAAATACGTACTTTTCCAAGTCCTCGATATTTGTTATATAAAGACAATGGTATAATATTTAAATGAAGAATCATAAATCTGGCTTTGTTTTAGTTCGTAGATTGATTAGAATTTTGTTATTATAGTTGTTAATATTACGAGAAATAGCAATTTTCCGACAGCCAATTTCAAGCAAACGTTAAACATTAGGTTTTCTCCTGCCATTTGTATCAAACTGGTAACACGAAAAAATCTAAAAAAAATATAAATGTACTGGTCATATAGTCCTCAAGGTTGTAGATTGATTAGAGAAATGAAATAAAAATTGAATCGACGCAAAAAAAAAAACGATATTCAAAAGCAATATTGATCTAAAATGTGTGTGCATAACCCTAGCAAAATGTTGTGCATTTGAGAGATGAGACCATAAAAAATAATTAGTGTATCATGAGGAGCAATTTGTTTAATAGTAGCAAAATTTGTGTAAATTGTAGTTTTAAAGTTATTTGAGAAAAACACATTTTGCTGGAGTAACGTTAAGAAACGTTATCCTGGCAAAATCGATTTTCAAAAATTCGTTCAGCCCGTAACCAAATACATGATGAGATAGCTTTTGTTGCATAGTAAATGTTTGTAAATAACAAAATTTGTGTGTGGTATGGTTCTTGAGTTATTTAAGATTTTGCTGCGGTAACGTTTTGGGATTTCCCAGATCTCGAAAACGGCTCAACGCAGAAGATTAAAAAAAATACCAATAAGAGACCTTAATTTGTTTAAATTAGTTTAAACATTAGTTTTTGATTTGGTTGTCGTAAACCAATGGAATTAAATGGTTTCAAAAATCAGATAAAAACGGATTTGCAAGTAAACCAAAACACTTATAACCAAATAAACAGCTGTAAAAAATACCCATGGTAGACACGTATCACGTCAAGTAAAATGGACTAAGTAACTTTATACGATACGAAGATAAAAACAAAATTGATTAATTTAGACTGGTCGTACTTTAGCGATGAAATACGCAGTTCCCAAAACATTAAGAAACGTGGCATACTTTAAACTAATTAAAATGATTCATGAACATCAATTCCTGTTAATTTCAGCCTTCAATTACGGCTGTAATGAAAGTTATATCAAAATCAAGAATATGTCAGAAATTCTCTAATAGCCGACCAAATTAAAAAGGTCACGTAAAAGCGGCCGCACCATACGTACGAGTAGTCTTCGCAAATTAGCAACTTAGTGTCCGATGTTTTGTACAGTTAAGCAGAAAAACGTTTTACGTGTAACCGATTTTTTAATGTTCGAAGTGCAGGTACCATAACACACATTTTCTACTAGTTTTCTATTTTATAAATGAAAATCATGTTAATTAACAGTAGTTTCAATTTAATGGATCATAAGTAATTATTTAAAGTCAAGTAACTTTAAAAAGGTAAGTAATAATCTCAGTAAATAATTTATAGTGTGATTTTGATTGACGACGCGTGGTTCACACGTTGATCACCTGTAACTGTCACATGTAATGTTGAAATAACCACTAAGTTATACGTTACAAAGCTCATGTTTAAATGCCATACTGTGAGTCGAGGGGAAATGGAGTCCACCTACCTACCTACGTATTTAGTAGGTGCCTATCTCCGTCTTAAGGAAAATTGTACAAACTATGAATCAACATTGTATTTTAAGTTTAAGCATTGGTACTTGACAAACAGAAAAACATTTATGCCAATTATTAAAATTAAGTACGTACGTAACTTATCTGAATTTTTTTCCTCAAAATGTTAATGCTAAGGCAAAGATATACAATAATTTGTATGAGACTGATTTTTAAATAAAAATAATGAACACCATGACCAGCAACCTACGCAACAGTAACAACAACGTACGTACGCAACTGTACTAACAAAACATCCATATTATCCCATTAATTTAAGATGGTTACGATTATGTATAGTGCGGCCGCTTTTTCGTGACCTTTCCGATTTGGTCAGCTTATTAAAGAATTGCTGACATTTTCTTGTTTTTGATATAACTTTCATTACAGCCGTAATTGAAAGCTGAAATTAACAGGAATCAATGTTCATGTATCATTTTAATTAGTTTAAAGTATGCCACGTTTCTTAATGTTTTGGGAACTGCGTATTTCATCGCTAAAGTACGACCAGTCTAAAATGAATCAATTTTGTTTTTATCTTCATATCGTATAAAGTTACATAATTTATTTTACTTGACGTGATATGTGACTACCATGGGTATTTTTGACAGCTGTTTATTTGGTTATAAGTATTTTGGTTTACTTGCAAATCCGTTTTATCTGATTTTTGAAACCATTTAATTCCATTGGTTTACGACAACCAAATCAAAAACTAATGTTTAAACTAATTTAAACAAATTAAAGTCTCCTAATGGTATTTTTTTCAATCTTCTGCGTTGAGCCGTTTGTGAGATCTGGGAAATCCCAAAACGTTACCGCAGCAAAATCTTAAATAACTCAAGAACCATACCACACACAAATTTTGTTATTTACAAACATTTACTATGCAACAAAAGCTATCTAATCATGAATTTGGTTCCGGGCTGAACGAATTTTTGAAAATCGATTTTGCCAGGATAACGTTTCAAACGTTACTCCAGCAAAATGTGTTTTTCTCAAATAACTATAAAACTACAATTCACACAAATTTTGCTACTATTAAACAAATTGCTCCTCATGATACACTAATTATTTTTTATGGTCTCATCTCTCAAATGCACAACATTTTGCTAGGGTTATGCACACCTAAAATGTATGCATTTTCAGCGTTCATTATATTCCAAATAAACTCAATTTTATCAAATAAATTAATATGATATAAAACTTCGTTCTACAACGAATACGTTTTATTAGTTTTCGTTTGTCAATATAATAAGACAAAATTACAATAAATAAAATTGGAGAACTATAATTCTGCGTCAATTCAGCTCGCACCTCAGTCTCATGTCAGTCTCGTCTCTAATTTTCGTCAATAACAATCGACAATCGTCCGGAGATCAATATTATTATCGAGTCGTATAGGCCGGTCGAAAAAATTTGATCCAGGAAGTAAAAATCAAAAATTTGCGAAAAAAATGTAACAGCCCTCTTAAGTATGTTCCTCGATTAACCTAACAGCTTGCATAAAATTATAAATAACATCACTGGAATGCGACTAACTAGGTTGAGGTCAATCCCCTAAATACAGAAAGAATTGCTGCCATTTGCAATATTTAACTCAACCGATATCAGATGCATCCCCTAGTTAATTCTTTCTAAAACATAATATATATTCTCTTAAAAATAATTTCAACATGGTGAATAATAAAAATAATAGGGAATCAGTAAAGTTATCACAATTTTGAGAGCCGTGAATTTTTAAAATAATAATACCTAGCTACACCATTTTTTTTCTCAGCAATAGGGAATATGCATATTTTCTTTTTTTTTATTTCCATTCGGAATGTTAAAGTACTATAAAAATAATGACAAAAAGCGAAAACAAGACATAAATCGGCCAAACAACACAAAAGTTATAACCATTAAAACTTTTGTTTCTATCTTTTTCTAGATAAACGGAATTTAGTATGGATTTTGTACGTCGATGCAGCGAATGACGTCATTCGCTGTATCGGATCTCTCTGTCTAATCAGCAGTTTCAAATGCTTATAACTTAGTATTTTTTATAGATATTAAAAAAATAATTTCACTTTGCTATTTCTGATGTTAATACGCTTTGTTTAGAGTGATAAAAAAAATCATGCATATACCCTATTGCGCATTTTTTCTTGTTTTATTTGTATCATAAATTATCAAAAAAGAGATATACTGCATAAATTAAGCAGTTATTATGTTTACATTAGTAAAAAACAGCCATTTCTACTTCTTCCCAAACATGTCTAAAATATTGTAATAGTTGCGCTAACATGAGATCGATAAACACTATGTCTAGCGATATTTATTACTATTATTATTATCTGGGTAAGCCATCAATGTTATAGTCTACACCAGGGTGTAGAGTAGCCTTCAGGTCCTACTGGCGCTGCCTGAGTGCGGTGTGCGGGCGCGGCACGGCAGAGGTGTGCGGGCGGGCGAGGCGCGTGGCCGGACGACTGCTCACGTTGCCGTACGACAGGTAGCGCTCCGACAGGTCGGGGGGCTCCATCTGAGGGAACGAGGAGTCTTTAAGTAAAGGGAATAGAACACATTATCAGTGGCGTAGCTAGGGGGGGGGCGGCAGGGGCGGCCCGCACCGGGTGTCACCCGCTCAGGGGTGACACCCGACCGTGAACATCACTAGTGCCACCTATAACAACCGGCGAAGTGAGAGTTGAACTCGCGTGGAGAGGTTTCCGTACAATACCAGTCTTATATTGAGTTTACCACTTTTTTTCAGTTGATAGTATTTTCTGTATAAATCGACAAAATGATTCCTTGTACGAATAGACAAACCTAATTTTTATTTTAACTGTTTTGATTGATTTTTGGGGTGACACCTACAATACCCGCACCGGGTGTCACCCATACTAGCTACGCAACTGCACATTATAATACACATGTAAACGGGTATTTATCGCGAAGACGGCTTCAGACTCTAGACTCTTCTACACTCAAAACATTGTGCTGATGGATGGATTGAATAGTACGGGGGTCGTGAAGGTGTTTTAAAGTAAAAATCTTACATCAAAAACTTGTCAAAAAGTTGTAACTTTGATCCCCAATATCTCCATAACTAGAAGGTTCCCATGTATGGTGTAGAACAAAAAAATTATCGCAATGACGTGGAGAACAAGTGCCTTTCGGCTTCGTTAAGAAGTGTTTTACACCCTTTATTATAATGTCTTTCCTACAATACATACATGTTTGGTGTGCGTGTGCTGCGTCACGTTGTGATGGGGCGCGCTCATGTTGTTCCCGGTGTACGCGACGCACTTCACTTGCCACTCGCCCAGCTGCTCGTTCCAGTGCACGTACTGTTCTATTAGAGCCTGTTAGTA
The DNA here is from genome assembly GCA_905147715.2 of Xestia xanthographa. NCBI lineage: Eukaryota > Metazoa > Arthropoda > Insecta > Lepidoptera > Noctuidae > Xestia > Xestia xanthographa. Next base: position 12,169,474 of record LR990671.1, read on the forward strand.
ATGCAAACGGAGTTAGTAACTTGTTACTGTCAAAATAAACACAAAAATATGGTAGAAAAACCAACAGAAAAAGTTTTATCTTTAATAATTTACGAGCATTGATCACAAGCCAAGATCATTGCGTGTTGACCATTATATACCACTTATGGTCCAGTAGGCCTATTACATATCTATCTGATATCCAGTAACTATCAAGCTTCGGTTGTACACCGAACTTTGATGACAACTGAGAATGTCATAATATTGGTATTACGTAACGCACTGAGTGGATATCACTTTACGGTGACTAACAGCCCGGGTACGGTGTAACGTCTTTCACGAAAGCCACTTTAAACTCAGTTGTCATCAATTTGTTGTCCACTATGCTTGTTAACTGTAGGAACTAGATATGAGCGCCGCGCCGGCGCGCCGCCGTCGCCGTGAATTCATGTCGACGCGTCGTCGCCGAGTAAAGCGCGCGGCGCGCCGTCGCAACTTGCTTTCTCGCTCGCACGCGCGGCCCTACCGCATAAGTGCTCATTTATGGAGACGCGGCGCGTTGTGCGGTGCGTTATGCGGCGTGTTGCGCGTTTTCCCGTTTACGGAGAGGCGGTGTCATCTGCGATATATTTATATTTGCGCGTGTGAAGCCACGTGCACCGCCGCGGCCAACGCAATGCTGCATTTCAGTAAACGCGCATAAAATTGCTTCTCCGTAAACACTCCCATACATAGTCAATCGTCGTATTATGTTTGAATTGAAAGCGAGCCGCGCCGCACAACGCACCGCGCGACGCGCTGCGTCTCCGTATTTAGTAAGGCTAGTCGCTTCGCCACGCTCGTCGCTAAGGGAGATCCCACAGGGTGCGGTGCGGCGCAGCACCGCAAACATTTTGCCGCATCACAGTACACATGTGATATGCGGCACCGCAATACGGGTGCCGTTAGTACTTATGCGGAGCGGGGACCTAGCCAGTCCCAGTACAAAATGAATCGGAATCTCTCGATCAATCGAAGTGCGGTGTGCCTGCGGTGCGGCGCCGGAACGCACCGTCCGGCATATCATTGATTTTTATATGCAACACGCCGCAGCGACATTGCTCCGGCGCCGCACCGCACCGTGTTGCGATGTGCCTGCGGTGCGGCGCCGGAACGCACCGTCTGGCATATCATTGATATTTAAATGCAGGCCGCCGCAGCGACACGACATCGCTCCGGCGGCGGCGCCGCGCCGCACCGTGTGGCGAATATTTTACCGAGTAAACGTGTATTGTAGTGTGGTGTTAACAACAAACAAAATATATGATACCTACTACTACACTATTACTAATACTTGTATTTTCTGTTTTTTTTTTAAATAGTTTTTATTAAATAGATAGATAGTGCTCTAATAAAAAAAAACACGGTCTCACTTCAACTCAAAATGCTGAAATGATTATTTTTCAGTAAACGTGATCTCCAATTATTATTTAGAAGACTGTAAACTTTTTTTGTAACAACAATATGGTTTTCTTTGTTATTTTTAAGAAATCTCTCCCTGATAAAAAAAAAAACTAAGGCCCACGGCCGGCCATGCCGCGCCGCCGCGACGCCGCCGCCGCCGTGCAAATTTCCAGGCTACGCCGCCGCCGCGGAATTGGCCATCGGCGCTCATATCTAGTAGGAACCTACTTGTGTTTGCCTATTTTAATATTGTACCTTTTTTGTTTACCAATAAATGGAATGTACTTTTGGGGAGCTTGTAAGGATGTGCGGGGGCTGAAGGTAGCGGGCGCGCGACGCGAGCCGATCACGCGCCAGTAGTCGCCTATGGTACTAACTCAGCGCACACGTACAACCTCCTTGACAGCGACATTTCGGAAATTCTTTACGTTTGGTTTTCTTCATTGCCTCCCCTACAATGCTTACATAATCGAAATAATATATGTATCGATACGAATGCGTCTGTCAAAATGAGTTACGGTGACTATCAGCCACGATGACAACCAATGACGTATCTCTGTTGACAGCTCGAAATGATAGTAACTGGGCTCAGTGTCCATCAAATAACTGTCAAAAGGTTAGTTTCGTATTATGTATGACCAGTCACGATAAAATATAACGTCATCGGTGCTCATCGTGGCTGATAGTCACCGTAACTCATTTTGACAGACGCTTTCGTATCGATTTTTCTAATATTGCGATTATGTAAGCATAGTGGACATCAAATTAATGACAACTGATTTTGAAGTGGCTTTCGTGAAAGACGTTACACCGTATCACCGTAAAGTGATATGGTCCACTCAGTGTGATACGTAATACCCAATATTTTTACATTCGCGGTTGTCATCAAAGTTCGGTGTACAACCGAAGGTTGATAGTCACTGGATATCAGAAAGATACGTTATAGGCCTGCAGATCATAGAAGTTCAAAGACTTTCTTTGAAAAAGTCATATTAATAGCAGTCAAAAATATTTATTCTTCTTCTTAGCGTGTCGATGACAATTTAAATTGAGTCAGCCTGAAATTTAGCGACGAGTTTAGCACTTTCAGATAGCGTCCATCAGCTCCTGTGATGTGCAAACAACAGGACAGCCAGGACACGATATACACTCCAGGTCAGAGTCATTTAGGAATCTCCACCAGCCCGCTTAGCATGACCACCGAAGAAACGAAAAAGAATCGGCAAATCTTTTGTTCATCTGTCATTTTGCTGTCATTGAATCGACAAAATGACAGATGAATAAAAGATTTGTCGATTCTCTTTCGTTTCTACGGTGGTCATACTAAGCGGGCTGAACAGGTCTTCCTTGCTTCGGCCAACCTAAGTCCGAAATCCGTTTAAAGACTGATTAACTAAAAATACCTGTTGTATTAAAGTTGATTTAGCTATTACCTGATACTCCTTCGGTATGTAGGAGTCCAGCACGAGGTCGGCCAGCTGTATCTCCCGCTTGAGCGCGCGCACGCTGTCGAGGATGCCCTCCATCTGTGCTCATGTGGATCAATGGTTGATAATGCCCCTACCTGATACTCCTTCGGTATGTAGGAGTCCAGCACGAGGTCGGCCAGCTGTATCTCCCGCTTGAGCGCGCGCACGCTGTCGAGGATGCCCTCCATCTGTGCTCATGTGGATCAATGGTTGATAATGCCCCTACCTGATACTCCTTCGGTATGTAGGAGTCCAGCACGAGGTCGGCCAGCTGTATCTCCCGCTTGAGCGCGCGCACGCTGTCGAGGATGCCCTCCATCTGTGCTCATGTGGATCAATGGTTGATAATGCCCCTACCTGATACTCCTTCGGTATGTAGGAGTCCAGCACGAGGTCGGCCAGCTGTATCTCCCGCTTGAGCGCGCGCACGCTGTCGAGGATGCCCTCCATCTGTGCTCATGTGGATCAATGGTTGATAATGCCCCTACCTGATACTCCTTCGGTATGTAGGAGTCCAGCACGAGGTCGGCCAGCTGTATCTCCCGCTTGAGCGCGCGCACGCTGTCGAGGATGCCCTCCATCTGTGCTCATGTGGATCAATGGTTGATAATGCCCCTACCTGATACTCCTTCGGTATGTAGGAGTCCAGCACGAGGTCGGCCAGCTGTATCTCCCGCTTGAGCGCGCGCACGCTGTCGAGGATGCCCTCCATCTGTGCTCATGTGGATCAATGGTTGATAATGCCCCTACCTGATACTCCTTCGGTATGTAGGAGTCCAGCACGAGGTCGGCCAGCTGTATCTCCCGCTTGAGCGCGCGCACGCTGTCGAGGATGCCCTCCATCTGTGCTCATGTGGATCAATGGTTGATAATGCCCCTACCTGATACTCCTTCGGTATGTAGGAGTCCAGCACGAGGTCGGCCAGCTGTATCTCCCGCTTGAGCGCGCGCACGCTGTCGAGGATGCCCTCCATCTGTGCTCATGTGGATCAATGGTTGATAATGCCCCTACCTGATACTCCTTCGGTATGTAGGAGTCCAGCACGAGGTCGGCCAGCTGTATCTCCCGCTTGAGCGCGCGCACGCTGTCGAGGATGCCCTCCATCTGTGCTCATGTGGATCAATGGTTGATAATGCCCCTACCTGATACTCCTTCGGTATGTAGGAGTCCAGCACGAGGTCGGCCAGCTGTATCTCCCGCTTGAGCGCGCGCACGCTGTCGAGGATGCCCTCCATCTGTGCTCATGTGGATCAATGGTTGATAATGCCCCTACCTGATACTCCTTCGGTATGTAGGAGTCCAGCACGAGGTCGGCCAGCTGTATCTCCCGCTTGAGCGCGCGCACGCTGTCGAGGATGCCCTCCATCTGTGCTCATGTGGATCAATGGTTGATAATGCCCCTACCTGATACTCCTTCGGTATGTAGGAGTCCAGCACGAGGTCGGCCAGCTGTATCTCCCGCTTGAGCGCGCGCACGCTGTCGAGGATGCCCTCCATCTGTGCTCATGTGGATCAATGGTTGATAATGCCCCTACCTGATACTCCTTCGGTATGTAGGAGTCCAGCACGAGGTCGGCCAGCTGTATCTCCCGCTTGAGCGCGCGCACGCTGTCGAGGATGCCCTCCATCTGTGCTCATGTGGATCAATGGTTGATAATGCCCCTACCTGATACTCCTTCGGTATGTAGGAGTCCAGCACGAGGTCGGCCAGCTGTATCTCCCGCTTGAGCGCGCGCACGCTGTCGAGGATGCCCTCCATCTCTCGCTGCTGCTCGCGCTGCTGGTCCGCCAGCTCCGCCTTCGCCGAGTTCAGCAGCTGCACCGCCCGCTTCAGCTTGCGGGTCTTGGCTGCGTTCTCTTCTTGGAGGCTGGAGTAACGCTCCTCTAGGTCGAGACGTTCGGCCTGGAGATGGGTTCTTAGTATTACTATGTGGGATTTTCAAAATCATCTGTGGTGGAAAGGATACTTACGAGAAAACGGTTACCACATATTCAGAGGTACATCGTTCTGAGCCCCTCAACAATAAAAAAAAATGAATCTAAGCCCAAAATTAGATTTTGTACAAGTAACGTGCTTAAAAAAAAGTCAGTTTAAAAAATAAACACATGAAATAAAATAAAAACAAAATGACTCGTGATGGCGATTGATCTGGCAACCCCGTTGCTAGAGGTTATTTTCTTATTTTCTAAATATTGCAACTTATTTCTTATGATCCAATTATTATACCCAATTGCACCTTTTACTGTCTTTGATTTGGTGCCTAACAACTCGATTCACAGATAGAAAATCCTTATACTGGAATCGAAAACGAAGTCACGAGATTGTAACCCAGCGCTCTGTGCCCCGAGACCAGCTGACTTGTTGTGAATCGTAGCGAATATGTAGATCTTATGCTGCTTCAACTGGTCGGTAATGTTCGGGATTGTTCGGGCCGAGTTCGATCGCCACGCTCGCCACGAATTTTTCATTTAATTTTGTTTTATTGGTTTAACCGCGCCTATAGATGTTTCACATCAAAAACACGGTCAAAATGTATGAAACAGTAGATTTTTTTTGAAGCAATGAGGAGAATGTCGTGAGAAAAGTTCTAAGTAGGAATGTGGACGAGTATAATAGTAGAAGAAGACCAAAAGAAACGATGGATGGACTGTGTGAAGGATGATATGGTGAGAAAGGAGGTGTCTGATGATATGACGAGTTATAGAGAAGTGTGGGAGAAGAAGATATGATGCGCCGACCACAAATGAATTGGTATAAGGACAAGAGAATAATCATCATCATAATCATCATTTCAGCCTAAAGACGTTCACTGCTGGACATAGGCCTCCCCCAAGTGTCGCCACATTGACCGGTCACGTGCGACTCGCATCCAGCGGATCCCCTCCGCCTTCACCAGGTCATCGGTCCACCTAGTGGGAGTTCTTCCAACGCATCGTCTTCCGGTTCGCGGTCGCCACTCCAGAACTTTTCGGCCCCATCGGCCATCCGTTCTGCGAGCAATGTGCAATGCCCACTGCCACTTAAGGTTGGCAATTCTTCGGGCTACGTCGGTAACCTTGGTTCTCTTGCGGATGTCTTCATTTCTGATTCGATCGCGTAAGGAAACTCCGAGCATAGCCCTCTCCAAGAGAACAATAATAATAAATAAAAAAATATCGCTGGACATTACACACAGCGCCATCTAGTGCCACACTAAGCAACGAGGCTTGTGTCGTGGACACCAGATAGTTGATATACTGCATATAAACTTTTTGTTTGTAAACACATACTTATTATACTTATTAAGAGCCTATACTACCTCAGATTAGCAACTCTATTTGTGGTGGTTCAAACTTCGTTTGTAATATTGTTAGAATAAAGTTCTAATCAGCTTGCACTACAAAGCGGTTGTTACGTCAGTCACTGCGGCCGAATAGTGCGAAATTAGTGGTTTTTATTCTTTATAAAATCAAATTTTCGTCTTTTGGAAATAAATAAAAAACATAAGACCTGCTTTATAGTTAGTTCAGTTAGTATGCAAAGTTTCATGATCTAATTTGAAGTACTTTTTGGATACCAGCGGTTTATTGTTCGATTTGGAGGTAACTTTGGGGTTTTTTTTCTATAGAGAAAATTTTATGAAATCGTGTTGTCGCCAAACATAAGACCTAACATTAATCCTCAACTTTACCTAGTACCACCTACCACTTTACTTACTACTACCTACTTACTTACCTTACTTTTACCTACTACTTAACGTTTTTTATTTTTTATTTCAAAATGAATGCTGCAGTATTTAAGGCGTAACGGAGGATCATGCTAAGCCATTTGAGGTAGTATAGGCCCTTAACATCCATGACTCGGAAATAAATGTCCATGCAAACATTTGCTCCTACCGGGTTTCGAACCCGGGGACCCTAAGAATGATGAATGATGACTTGTGCCCCGTTGGTGACTATCTACCTCTTTCTTCTGCAAGTCTTCCTGCAGCCTCAGCTCATTCAGTCTCCTCAATTCCAGCTCCCTAGCCGCCTGTTCCAGCAGTTTGCGCTGAGCATCAGCCTTGTCCAGAAGGTTCTCTCCACCGACAAGGACCTTGGATTCCAGGCGTTGGAGCTTGTCTTTTAGTTCCTCTTGTTGTTTCCTAGAAGAAAGATGACAAAATCAAATATTTTTTGTCGAAACGAACGCATTTTACGAATTTTTTTTTTTTTGATCGTGGCTAAATAATAACACCCGCTCGAGTCGATCTGCAGGTTAAGCCGTGCTTGCCTAGGTTGGTCTGTGGATGGGTGACCACCCATTACATACCGAGTTTCCTTCGTGCCTCGGAAAATACGTTAAGCTATCAGTACCGACTGTCAGTTGTAGAACTTTGACAGTCGTAACAGGTAATCAGTGGCCTAAAAAGTCTGACAACCAGTTTTACCAAGGGAATCGTATTACCCGGTACTAACTGAGTTGTGGAGGTCAGATAGACAGTCGCTCCATGTAAAATACTGGTATTCAGCTGCATCCGGTTAGAGTGGAAGCCGACCCCAACATAGTTGGGGAAAGGCTAGGCAGATGATGGAGTAAGACAGGAGGAAGACTCACTTGGTCCTCTGTAGCTCCGCTTTCTTCTCCTCGAGGACCTTGCGCGCCAGATGAGCCTTCTCCCGGTTCAGCTTCTCCTGAACGAAAAGGAATTCACTATAGATATTGTTACATGACGCATATTACAGGGTGAATAAAATTGAGATGGGTGCGTGGAGAGACATTACATTGCGGCTGTATTCCCTCTGAAGAGATAGGCAGAGGTTTACATTTCCAAATTCCATATTGCAATTTAGAAGTTCGTATTCTGCCATACAAAATTTTCAAAATCCTTCATAGTCTAAGATCCCTCAAAGAACGACCTTCACCGAGCTGGTTAATGGATGAAAAGTATTTTATATCAAATTAAATAAGTCAAAAAGTATGTTGCAAATGGGTTGACAAAGTAAGCAATTCATTGTCTGCCTTTTTGACTCAAATTTTTCTTGGCTAGAGAAAAAAGTTCTATTTAAGAAGTGAAAACAAAAATGCCTGTATATAACTTTTAAAATAATCTTCTCTTACCTTCTCCTCTCTCCGCAGCTTCCGCCTCATCTTCTTCTCCACCGGGTCGAGCACGTCCGACTCGGGTTCTGTCAGGGTGTCGTCTGACAGTTCCTCCTCTGACGGTCCCTCTTCCTCGCCTTCCTCTTCTACTTCTTCTGTTGAGAGTAACGTTGTTCTATTAGGTATCTTATCGACACAAAAATTATGTGTCACTATGTTCGTAAATGCTACTCCCCGGAACCACCCAACCGATTTCAATGAAATGTTGAGAGTGTGTATAGTTGGTTTGGGTTTGAAATATAGGATTTTTGGAACCGGTACGTGGCGTCGTGCAAAGCAGCATATTCGGCCTATAATTTTCCCACTGCTGGGACACAGGCCCTATCTCTGTGAGAGGGAATGAGTTATAATCCACCACGCAGGCCCATCGCGGGCTGGTAAATGTCACATGTCTTCGAATTTTTGGTTCTAGGACATGCCAGTTTGCTTACGATGTTTTCCTTCACCGTTTTGAGAGCAGTGGTGATTGGTGATGAAACAAAATTACACAAAGTAATGCTCCTGTCTGGGATCGAACCAACGACTTACTGCTCGTAAGTCGGGGCTGCCACCACTGGACCACCGCTGTTCTTTAGCAGGGGCGGGTCGCTAGTAGGAAAATTACAAAACAAAAAAATCTATATTTCTTACCATTAGTGCATTCATCCAATTGTTTCTTGAGCTGATCAATCTCTTGTTGGAACCTGTAAAAATGAAAAATGTGCTTTTATTCGCTACTAGCCTAGCATAATAATCTCTTCCACTAATTAAACTACATCAGCCTAGAATAAGTTTATTATTGTGAGGAGAAATAAATAACTATTATTATTATTATAATTGAATTTAAAAAATATATAAAAAATATTTTTTTAGTTCATGTGTAAGCTTTGAGCATGACTATGGATATATAAGATTAGAGAAAGACCAAAGAAACGATGGATGGACTGTGTGAAGGTTGATATAGCAAGAAAGGAGAGGTCTGATGAGATGACGAGTAATAGAGAAGTGTGGAAGAGGAAGACATGCTGCGCCGACCATAAATGAATTGGAATAACGTCAGGAGAATCATGAAAAGTCTTGATTTAAAATTGGAAACGAGCATTCTAAGAGACTTGATTTAAAATTGGAAACGAGCATTCTAAGAGACTTGATTTAAAATTGGAAACGAGCATTCTAAGAGACTTGATTTAAAATTGGAATCGAGCATTCTAAGAGACTTGATTTAAAATTGGAAACGAGCATTCTAAGAGACTTGATTTAAAATTGGAATCGAGCATTCTAAGAGACTTGATTTAAAATTGGAAACGAGCATTCTAAGAGACTTGATTTAAAATTGGAATCGAGCATTCTAAGAGACTTGATTTAATATTGGAAACGAGTATACTAAGAGACTTGATTTATAATTGGAATCGAGCATTCTAAGAGACTTGATTTAATATTGGAAACGAGTATACTAAGAGACTTGATTTATAATTGGAATCGAGCATTCTAAGAGACTTGATTTAATATTGGAAACGAGTATACTAAGAGACTTGATTTATAATTGGAATCGAGCATTCTAAGAGACTTGATTTAAAATTGGAAACGAGCATTCTAAGAGACTTGATTTAAAATTGGAATCGAGCATTCTAAGAGACTTGATTTAATATTGGAAACGAGTATACTAAGAGACTTGATTTATAATTGGAATCGAGCATTCTAAGAGACTTGATTTAATATTGGAAACGAGTATACTAAGAGACTTTATTTATAATTGGAATCGAGCATTCTAAGAGACTTGATTTAAAATTGGAAACGAGCATTCTAAGAGACTTGATTTAAAATTGGAATCGAGCATTCTAAGAGACTTGATTTAAAATTGGAAACGAGCATTCTAAGAGACTTGATTTAAAATTGGAAACGAGCATTCTAAGAGACTTGATTTAAAATTGGAATCGAGCATTCTAAGAGACTTGATTTAATATTGGAAACGAGTATACTAAGAGACTTGATTTATAATTGGAATCGAGCATTCTAAGAGACTTGATTTAAAATTGGAAACGAGCATTCTAAGAGACTTGATCTAAAATTGGAATCAAGCAGTCTAAAAGACTTGATTTAAAATTGGAAACGAGCATTCTAAGAGACTTGATTTAAAATAGGAAACGAGCATTTTAAGAGACTTGATTTAAAATTGGAAACGAGCATTCTAAAAGACTTGATTTAAAATTGGAATCGAGCATTCTAAGAGACTTGATGTAAAATTGGAAACGAGCATTCTAAGAGACTTGATCTAAAATTGGAATCAAGCATTCTAAGAGACTTGATTTAAAATTGGAAACGAGCATTCTAAGAGACTTGGTTTAAAATTGGAAACAAGCATTCTAAGAGACTTGATTTAAAATTGGAATCGAGCATTCTAAGAGACTTGATTTAAAATTGGAAACGAGCATTCTAAGAGACTTGGTTTAAAATTGGAAACAAGCATTCTAAGAGACTTGATTTAAAATTGGAATCGAGCATTCTAAATTCAATGTTGCCAATTATGGAAGAAGAAGACAAGCTGCGCCGACCACAAATGTATTGGGATAAGGGTAAGAAAATTATAGAGATGATGTTCACGTATCAGCTTACCTCGTGAGCAGCGCGTCTCCCGGCTCGCTGTTCACGTGCGTCTTGTTCTCAATGTTCTTGGCGCGGTTGGCGTAGCGCAGGGTACTGATGGTCTCCACGTAGTTGGTGTCTGCTGGACCGATCGTCGCTATCTGTGGACCAATTCTTTCTTTATGAACTAGCCGTGCCGTGACTAGGTTCTATGCAAACTGCAAAAGCTATGTGGGAATCTAAGAAAGTGTTAGGTACATAGGAAAAAGTTGTTTCATTGCGATCTATTGTCGAGTTTGAGGGTTGCCATTACCGAAACTAATAATGCCGGATTACTAAAAAATCCCGGATATTTAAGTGAAACTAGATAATGAGAGTATCACAAGAAACTGAATGCATTAAATTGCTTACTTTTGCGCTCTGTTTGGGGCGTCTAAATACCACCTGCCACCCTTACACACACCTGGTTTGGTCACTCGATTCGCCTGATAAAAAAGGTAACCGGGTTTTAACCGGACACTATATAAAGAATCATAATAAAAAAAAACTATATAAAAAAAAACCCCGAGGAGCTCGTGGCTAAATAATAACAGCCACTTTCGTGATCTTCAGGCTAAGTCGCGCTTGTCTAGGATGGTTGGTTCTCTTTCCCACCTAAAACTACACTCTATTCTTTTCTCTTGCCTACCATGACAGCCCCGATATAACAAGTCTGCCTATAGCGGCCAGATGCCATTAAACGCCCCATGTTTCATTGCTAGAAAAGAAAGCGGTCTATCTGCCTCTCACTCCCATCTACGACTAAACGCTATTGCCGTCTCTCTCTCACCATGACAGTCTTGGAGTTGCTGCCGAGCGAGTCCTGCAGCAGTTAGCTTCGAGTTCCTGTAGGGGATGTGAGTGGACTTGCCGTCTATCGCTCTCGTACCTACGACTAAACACTATTGCCGTTTCTCTCACCATGACAGTCTTGGAGTTGCCGCCGAGCGAGTCCTGCAGCAGTCGGGTTAGCTTCGAGTTCCTGTAGGGGATGTGAGTGGACTTGCCGTCTATCTCTAGCACCTACGACTAAACACTATTGCCGTTTCTCTCACCATGACAGTCTTGGAGTTGCCGCCGAGCGAGTCCTGCAGCAGTCGGGTTAGCTTCGAGTTCCTGTAGGGGATGTGAGTGGACTTGCCGTCTATCGCTCTCGCACCTACGACTAAACACTATTGCCGTTTCTCTCACCATGACAGTCTTGGAGTTGCCGCCGAGCGAGTCCTGCAGCAGTCGGGTTAGCTTCGAGTTCCTGTAGGGGATGTGAGTGGACTTGCCGTCTATCTCTAGCACCTACGACTAAACACTATTGCCGTCTCTCTCACCATGACAGTCTTGGAGTTGCCGCCGAGCAAGTTTTGCAGCAGTCGGGTTAGCTTCGAGTTCCTGTAGGGGATGTGAGTGGACTTGCCGTCTATCTCTCTCCCACCTAGGACTAAACACTATTGCCGTCTCACTCTCACCATGACAGTCTTGGAGTTGCCGCCGAGCGAGTCCTGCTGCAGTCGGGTTAGCTTCGAGTTCCTGTAGGGGATGTTAGTGGACTTGCCGTCTCTCTCGCACCTACGACTAAACACTATTGCCGTCTCTCTCTCACCATGACAGTCTTGGAGTTGCCGCCGAGCGAGTCTTGCAGTAGTCGGGTTAGCTTCGAGTTCCTGTACGGGATGTGAGTGGACTTGCCGTCTATCTCTCGCACCTACAACTAAACACTATTGCCGTCTCTCTCACCATGACAGTCTTGGAGTTGCCGCCGAGGGAGTCCTGCAGCAGTCGGGTTAGCTTCGAGTTCCTGTAGGGTATGTGGTGAGTGGACTTGCCGTCTATCTCCCTCCCACCTAGGCCTAAACAGTATTGCCGTTTCTCTCACCATGACAGTCTTGGAGTTGCCGCCGAGCGAGTCCTGCAGCAGTCGGGTTAGCTTCGAGTTCCTGTAGGGGATGTGAGTGGACTTGCCGTCGACCAGCGCTGAGATAACGTTGCCCAGCACTGAGAGGGACTGGTTGATCTTGGTTGCTTCCTTTAGACGGGTGCCTGTGGCTTGTGTCTTGCTTTGGCGTTCTGAACCCTGTTAAAAAGAGATTTGAGGTTAGATTTGTAACGGGGCTGCGGGACTGTTAGAAAGAGATACCGTGGCCCCGGAATACAAAGGGCGATGAAGGAACATGGATGGGTTTTAGTAAGTAAAAGTCTGACACTCCCTCCTGCACCGCCCAGAGCGGGAGGAGTCATTTGATGAGTTCACATCCGCAAAAAAAAAAGGTATCAAGCTGAAACTAACATCAAATAAGTACTCAAGTCTGCTAACCCTTGGAGCAGTTAAAACATCTAACTTGTAAGTTAACGCGATCAAAAGTTTTGACCGTTTATGTCGCATATTTTGAGATTTCACAAGGGAATCAAAACCTTTACCTAGGGTTTTTCCCGAAGACCTAGAATAATGAAATTTAGTTGCAACCCAAAATAGAACCTTACCGCCAAATCCACAAGGTGCAGTTTACCCATCTTGACGTGCATCTTGTTGTCACTGTCGCGCTTGCTACTTACTACGGTGATGGGGAATACCGCGACTATTATGCTGCCATTCAAATAAGAATCTTACCGCTAAATCCACAAGGTGCAGTTTACCCATCTTGACGTGCATCTTGTTGTCACTGTCGCGCTTGCTACTTACTACGGTGATGGGGAATACCGCGACTATTATGCTGCCATTCAAATAAGAATCTTACCGCTAAATCCACAAGGTGCAGTTTTCCCATCTTGACTTGCATCTTAGTGTCACTGTCGCGCTCGCTACTCACTACGGTGATGGGGAATACCGCGACTATTACTCACTACGGTGATGGGTATTACCGTGACTATTATGTGCCATTTAAATAAGAACCTTACCGCCAAATCCACAAGGTGCAGTTTCCCCATCTTGACTTCCATCTTAGTGTCACTGTCGCACTCGCTACTCACTACGGTGATGGGGAATACCGCGACTATTATGTGTCATTCCAATAAGAACCTTACCGCTAAATCCACAAGGTGCAGTTCCCTCATCTTGACATGCATCTTGTTGTCACTGTCGCGCTTGCTACTCACTACCGTGATGGGGAATACCGCGACTATTACTCACTACGGTGATGGGTAATACCGTGACTATTATGTGCCATTTAAATAAGAACCTTACCGCCAAATCCACAAGGTGCAGTTTTCCCATCTTGACGTGCATCTTGTTGTCACTGTCGCGCTCGCTACTCACTACGGTGATGGAGAATACCGCGACTATTATGTGCCATTCAAATAAGAACCTTACCGCCAAATCCACAAGGTGCAGTTTTGCCATCTTGACTTTCATCTTAGTGTCACTGTCGCGCTCCCTACTCACTACGGTGATGGGGAATACGGGGACTATTACTTACTACGGTGATGAGGGATACCGCGACTATAGTGTGCCATTCAAATAAGAACCTTACCGCTAAATCCACAAGGTGCAGTTTGGCCATCTTGACTTTCATCTTAGTGTCACTGTCGCGCTGCCTACTCACTACGGTGATGGGGAATACCGCGACTATTACTTACTACGGTGATGGGGGATACCGCGACTATTGTGTGCCATTCAAATAAGAACCTTACCACCAAATTCACAAGGTGCAGCTTCCCTATCTTGACGTGCATCTTGTTGTCACTGCCGCGCTTGCTACTTACTACGGCGATGGGGAATACCGCGAATATTATGTGCCATTTAAATAAGAACCTTACCGCCAAATCCACAAGGTGCAGTTTCCCCATCTTGACTTGTATCTTAGTGTCACTGTCGCGCTCGCTACTCACTACGGTGATGGGGAATACCGCGACTATTACTTACTACGGTGATGGGGAATACCGCGACTATTATGTGCCTTTTAAATAAGAACCTTACCGCCAAATCCACAAGGTGCAGTTTCCCCATCTTGACGTGCATCTTGTTGTCACTGTCGCGCTCGCTACTCACTACGGTGATGGGTAATACCGCGACTATAATGTGCCATTCAAATAAGAACGTTACCGCCAAATCCACAAGGTGCAGTTTCCCCATCTTGACGTGCATCTTGTTGTCACTGCCTCGCTTGCTGCTCTCCACGGTGATGGAGAATATCGCATGAGATCGGGAGCTCTCGGTGTTCATCGCCGTGGCTCCGATGTGACGGTTCTTATTGCCGACCGCCATTATCTTTTCGAGTTCATCGGCATTGTGGACGACGTAACCTGGGGAATGAATAAAATGAAATCTAGGTTTTTGATGGGTTAGGCAGTTGATCTACATCTCGATCAGATATCCGATAACTCAGTACCAGAAATATGAATTGATTGCATGTTCAGCTTCCTCTATATCAGTGGTTCCCAATTAGTTTTTGCTGCGTACCACTTCAAAAAAGATCTCAAACCCGCGTACCCCTTATTGTACCAATGATAAATAAAAAAAATAAGTCAGTTTAAATAACATTAATTATCTTCAAATTACAGTACAATAGTGAAAATCAGAATAATATGATGTATCGGCGAAGACGCTAATGTGACAAATGTGCACGTTTGTCTTTGTCTGAAATTGTTCTTGTTTTTACTGATAGCCGCGCGTACCCCTTGATGCAACTTCACGTACCCCTGGGGGTACGCGTACCACTAATTGGGAAACACTGCTCTATATAACCAGATAGTGAATAAATAGTTAACGGCATTTTATGCTTCACTAGAGAGCCGGCGGCTTCGCACGAGTGCAATTTAGTGCCAAATAAAAGGGCACTAGCCTTTTGCCGTCAATCGGCCACAAATCCAGACTCCGTTGCTGAGAGATTCCTGATGGCCGACCTGGGAGACGAACCCAGAACCGCGCTTGCGATCACCAGAGCAACGAGGCACGAGGACCCAACATCAAAAAATGTAAGTACATATTACGTCCTTCTTAACTTATTTAAGAGTGTCCAACCCGCCATATTTTTCGCGAGAATTTTGCTCGTGCGTGATTATGCCGTTGTTAGACATATATCTTTGATTTTTTTTAACTAAAATCTTGTGCACAATATCTAGGCTTCTATAGAAGCAGAAAATAAAAATTTGTAGAAACAAATTCAGTATAAGCCTCCAAAAATTGCTGTTTTGCACAACTTTTACCTCAACTTTGGCCGTTCATAATGTACTTATAAATTGTAAAAGTAAAGAAAGCATCCTGATAGAAGCCTTGCAAATGTAGTGGAGATTCTAAATAACAAATATTTATTTCACATACTTGTAAGACTAATTCAAAAACACGTATTTCCTGGAACAAGTTTTATAAATTTTCGAACAATATTTTTCGTTCAATGTCCTCGTGTTAGGCGGTATGAGGTGCGCGGGAGGCAAGTAGTGCAGGTTCGGGGCTAGGTAAAACAGGGGAGTTGAAAGAATACCACCGCTGTGACTCTGGATGAAACAACAAGCTTTTCGACCATGCTCGCATTGACGAAAGGCGGGCCGGGAAGGGCCCTCTTAAGAGTGTCCATGGAGTTTCTTGCCCGTTCTTCTCCATAGAGATCTACGCTAGGGAATGGGCAACTACAGTACTTTATTTATTTATTTAACACTTCAAGCACAAAGTACAGAGGCGGACTTAATGCCATAGGCATTTACTTTCACAGTTTTTATGTCTTGTGGCTGTAGCTACATTTAATTTTCGTCTTTGTTTGGACAATTCAGAAGTGGCTGTAACTGGCCTATTTGAAATAAAAGCTTTTGTGCCGGACGGGCGTGATCCGCTGAAGGCGTGGATGTAAACGTGTACCTAGCGGTCTGCCACACACTGTACTTCGCTCTCAGACGGCGCTGACATCCTACACCTGTTTAACTGTAGCCTATCTACGCAATCTCAGGCGCAGAAGCTAACAAAGGAAGGGGGTTTACTGGGAAATAATACACTGATAAATTTTCATAACTGTTCAGGAAGCGATTCAGGACTTTTCGCGCACACCTTTTTCACTGAATTTCTTTTATATAGATTTGCCGTACTGATGACTACACTGTTTTACTATATCAAAAACACTATGCTGATTTTGGTGACGTTCGTCGCGAACAGCTTTGATTTTGATTTTATTCTTTATCACAGAGCATACCAACCTGTCAAATCCTTGACAAACACGCCGATATCAGGTCGCTCCTTTACCTCGAGGCTCTGGTGAGGGTTGTTCCCCAGGAGGTCGCGAACCTCTTCGTTGTAGATCTCCAAGTACGTCACGCATACTAAGAACCTGGGAAAAGAGATATTAGCATAAGCAATATCGGCTTGTAATGTTCGCACTGCCGAGAAAATGTGCAAAATTTAAGGTAAGTATAAATAACTGTGTCTATCGACAGCTCTAGAAAAATTATATCTAGTTTCCGATTGTACTTTTTTCCATAAGTAAGGGTGCGGTTCCACCGAAGCGGAGCGGAGCGCGATTCACCAATCACATGTAGTCTGGTAAATGAGTGCTCAAAAGGGGTATGTGGTTGGAAAAGTCGAAAGCAGAAAATCTGACTTATGAACTTCGTTTGGACTAGTTAGAAGATAAACATATTAAAAGTCCTGACCCCTCCGAGGTGAGCCCGAGGGGGGGGGGGGGGGCAAAGAAGGTCCCGTTTTTTGGTTTTTTGCTTATATCTCGAAAACGATGCGTCGTATAAAATTTTGTTGTACTACATAATAAAACCTCATAAAATTCTCTACAACTTTGTTTGTCACACTTTTTATCTATCTCCAATATTTAAAAAAAAAAAAAAAATTGCAAAGTTGTAGAGAATTTTATCAGATTTCATTGTGTAGTACAACAAGTATTCGTGCAACACACCGTTTTCGAGATGCAAACCAAAAACAATGAACGGGACAGAGAATAATTGGACAATTTTTTAAAAATTGTTCGTTTTTCGGAGCTCATACCAATTCAACGATAAGAGATAGATAAAAAAATCACTTAGCAAGTTTTCTTTTAAAGTTTTTTGAAGAACTTTGACGACATTTACAAAACGGAAAGCTAGAATAGAACTGTGTGCAAAGATAAAAGACGTTATAGCTAGCGAAGCGAGCCGGTTTTTTCAACAAATAAATAACATCGATCATAAGAAAAAATTCTTGTCTTATCAATCAACATAGCAAACAGTGCTGTCATCGAACCACCTAACCCAAAAAATGCGAGTATAATTATTGTGGCCTGTTATATCTAGGTCAGAACTAGGTCACCTCGACGACGAAACGACGGCGATCTTCCATCGATCCGGTAAATTAAGGAACGTGGGGTGAGGTTTAACTTCGTGCTATTTGGGGTAAAACTTTTGTTTTTATCCTTTGAAACGGAGATCTTGACGACTGATTTCCCCTTTCTTTATCGTGTGGTTAGTGCGTACCCTGGTGTCAGAGTTTTTAGGCTCATGGGCCTCTGACTTGGCTTTACATGCCGTCGAAAAATATCTCTCAGGCATGCTGGTTTCCCCACGATGTTTTATTCCACAGAAGAAAGTGACAATTATAGGTACAATCCGCACAAGAATCCGAAAAATCAATGGTTCGTGTCTTGGGGTCGAACTTGAGACCTACTTGGCTGTCCGGCCGGCGGTCACACCGGCAGTAAGTATTATCACTGCTTAGACTGTCTCTTATTTCCCCGAATAGGGGAAATGGAAACATTCGTCAAGGGAGAATTTCCTAGGAAGAGAGGCAGCACTTCTTAGAAATTACTAATAAATTTATAGGAAAGCTTAGACTACTAGAAACTACTACTACGAGTGTAGCGGCACTACAAATAGTATTACAGCAACTTATAACAAAACGTACTACGGCGCCATCTATGATAAACGTGATGAACTAAATAGCGAAATACGTCAAAATCCTGCATCGCGCAAGCAGAGTTATCGGCGACAAAAGAGTGTAAAATAGGCAACAAAATACTTAAAAATTAATATTTTATTGGCAAACTGGTTGCGTGGAGTTACATAAAAATTGTGAGAGAGCGAGTGCAGGGATGAACATAAAATGCATCGTTTTTCCACAGACTAAATAATAAAATTATTGAATGAAGCTATTTGTTTTATACAAAGAGTATATACGAGAATCCGACAACAACTGTCGGGTAGTGGCCCCTCAGACATAGCACCCGTCTGGTCGGGGGGATCCTCCCTTTTCCACTGGGTATAAAGAGCTATATACCCCCAAACGACTACTTAATTTACGGAGTGCTAGGTAGTTGCATCTGTCTGGAATTTTGGTTAAGTTGCCAGTTAGAGGCAATGGATTTTTGCACCCTTCAATAGGCCCTAATAATAACAGCTTTTGAGAAAGAGAAACAAATAAAATATCTTGGCACACGACGTCGTCGGCATGTGGAATGTGAACTCGGCGATCATTGTGCCGATTTTCGTTACGGCCAATGACCTGATGGCGAAAAGCCTCGACGAACATCTGTCCGGGCTCTCGCTTGGCGGTTAGGCCCGGTTTCCACGAAAGCGGAGACGACCGGAGCGGATAGATGTGCAAGATTCGAACAATCACAGGAAATACGAGAAAAGCGCTGAGATTCCAATCAATGTGTGTGATTGGTCGGTTTTCACACTTCTCTCCGCTCCGCTCGCCTCCACTTTGGTAGAAACTGGCCCTTAAGGTGCAAGTTGGCAGCGAGCGAAACGAAGCCGCCGCAGACGACGTGTCGCAGCGACAGTACTGATTCCTATGTATTTATATGAAATTCCGTCCGAAGCAAGCGACATGAAGCTAGCAACGCGTCGTCGAGCGGCAGACGCAAGTGTCGCCCGACCACGGATCAGTGGTGTCGAGGACGCCGAAATGACTGCAGCGACATGAGGCGGCGACGTGTCGCGGCAACATGAAGCGACGAGACGTCGTCTGCGGCGGCTTCGTGTCAGCCGCTGCCAACTTGCACCTTTAGTCTGGGGGTCGTCTCCCAGCAAACATTTTTGCACTGTGGTACGTAGTTTGATGTACAGAATGCTTGGTTCACGGCTTCGTAAAGGGGTCGTACTCCATTTTTTTTTTTTATTACAATATGGGCCTGTTTTTGACCTCGATCACGCCATGGATGCGATCTATGATGGAACGACCGTGCCCAAAAGATGCATGTTCACTCTTGCTTTGAAGGCAGGCGGGTTAAATGTGGGTGGGAACACAGACTCAGGCCGAGAGTTCCACACTTAGCGTCTGCTAGTCCGGTGGTAAAAGGGTGATGGTAGGATCAGGTCGTGGAGCTCCTGCGCACACTCATCACTCACCCTATATTGTACTTACTTCTCGTCCTCCTTAGCCTGCGCGATATGGCTGAAGATATGCGCGAAGGAGTTCGGTATGATGCCCCTCAGTTCTGGCGCCGTGTTACTCCCGGCCATGGTGTACGTCTTGCCGGTGCCAGTCTGTCCGTACGCGAAGATCGTGCCGTTGTAGCCCAGCAGGACTTGCTCCACGATCGGCGACGCGGTCTGGACGTAGATGTCCATCTGAGAGAGAGAGAGAGAGGTTTCTGGTAAAAATACAGGGATTACTAGAGGAAAAAAGAGGTTTCTGTTAAAAATACAGGGATTTTGAGAGGAAAAGAGAGGATTCTGGTAAAAATACAGGGATTTTGAAATTAAAAGAGAGGTTTCTGGTAAAAATACAGGGATTTTGAAATTAAAAGAGAGGTTTCTGGTAAAAATACAGGGATTTTGAGAGGAAGAGAGGTATCTGGTAAAAATACAGGGGTTTTGAGAAGAAATGAGAGGTTTCTGCTAAAATTACATGGGTTTTGAGAGGAAAAGAGAGGTTTCTGGTTAAAATACAGGGATTTTTAGAGGAAAAAAGAGGTTTCTGGTACAAATACAGGGATTTTGAGAGAAATGGAGAGATTTCTGGTAAAACACAGGGATTTTGAAAGGAATAGAGACAACATGACGTAACATTACGCCTATAATCCGCAAAGGGTTAGGCAGTGGTGTACCTAAGAACACCCACGTTTCGCCAGTTATGTTTAAGTCCCATATAAAGGGGGTGAGCCTATTGCCATCAACCAGGCACAAATCCTGACTCCGGGGCTGCTACTGAGAAATTCTTGATAGAAAGACCCAATAACATTTTGCCTGACACGGGAATCGAACCCAGGACCTCATGCTCAGCAGTTGTGCTGATATTATGTATATCACCTGAGATTTTTCACCCCAAAAAAGAAAGTCGTTTCCCAGCGGTAATTTTTGCGTAAAGTTACTTAGTTTGATGTACAGAATGCTTGGTTGACGGTTCCGTGATGAGGTTGTTAACACCTTGTTTTTGACATAAGTTTTTTTTTCTGTTTCGTTCTTTCTTCTCTATCGTGTAGTTAGTAACTAACCTGGTGTCAGAGTTTTATGCCACCCATGCCTCTGACTTGGCTTTACATGCCGTCGAGAAATATCTCTCAGGCATGCTGGTTTCCTCACGATGTTTTCCTTCACCGAAGCTAGTAATCTGTTGTGTTTACTTTACACCTCTACAGAAAGAAAAAACCGGCCAAGTGCGAGTCGGACCCGCGCACGAAGGGTTCCGTACCATTATCTACACATTAGACAAAACGGCAAAAAAATCACGTTTGTTGTATGGGAGCCCCCCTTAAATATTAATTTTATTCTGTTTTTAGTATTTGTTGTTATAGCGGCAACAGAAATACATCATCTGTGAAAATTTCAACTGTCTAGCTGTCACGGTTCATGAGATACAGCCTGGTGACAGACAGACGGACAGACAGCGAGGTCTTAGTAATAGGGTTCCGTTTTTACCCTTTGGGTACGGAACCCTAAAAATAGTGAAATTATCAGTAGGTACAATAATAACAGTTAATAAACAGAAGAACGAAAAAAAAAAACATAAAAATAAACCCCCCCCCATAAACCTCCCTCTTTCACGAATACAAGCGCAATATTCTACAAAATTCGAATGACCGCAGTAACTGAAATAGATGTTGTCCCTATTGACAACACGTCAGCCGTTATAACGCCTAAACCAGGTTACTGGGTTAACAGCTGAGGAGGACCAACGCCCCTCTGCAGAATGTACACTAGGATAGTTGTGTATGGCAGATTGGTACTTATTTTAAATGCATTTAGATGTCAGAGACGATGTCAAAGAGTTTGTCCCAGTACAAAAATTTGACCATCACAACCCATTAGTACTGGCTATGTGTACTATATTATAAAGAGGAAAGATTTGCATTTTTGTTTGTAATGAATAAACATAAAAACTACTGGACCGATTTGAAAAATTCTTTCACCATTAGAAAGCTACATTCACCCTGAGTAACATAATTATGCTATATTTTATCCCCGTACTCCCACGGGAACGGGAACGACGCGGGTGAAACCTCGGGACGTCTGCTAGTCTACACTAATATTATAAAGAGGAAAGATTTGTATGTTTGTGTGTGTGTGTATGTTTGTAATGAATAAACTTAAAAACTACTGGACCGATTTGAAAAATTCTTTCAGCACTGGATAGCTACATTATCAGCGAGTAACATGGGCTATATTTTATCCCCGTACTCCCACGGGAACGGGAACTACGCGGGTGAAACCGCGTGACGTCCGCTAGTTTTTAATAAAGAAGAATAACAATTAGCATTACCCAATACTAATTGGGTTGTGGAGGTCAGATAGGCAGTCGTTTCATGTAAAATAGTAGTATTGTAAAGAGGAAAGATTTGTATGTTTGTATGTAACGAATAAACTTAAAAACTACTGGATCAATTTGAAAAAATCTTTCAGCAATGGATAGCTACATTATCAGCGAGTAACATGGGCTATATTTTATTCCCGTACTCCCACGGGAACGGGAACTACGCGGGTGAAACCTGTAACGACTGTCAAAGATCTACAACAGTATACAGTGCAACATTCATCATAATAACGTAGGCCGCCAAAGTAAATATGTACGTATGCAGTATGTACACAACTCAATGCCACACTATGTACAAAGATATGTACTCGAAAACACGGAAATAGCTATCTGATTATAAATGTATTATTCAGTTACACACTTCCTGAGACGAGGAGCTCGTGGCTAAATAATAACAGCCGCTCGGGTCGATCTTTAGGTTAAGCCGTGCTTGCCTAGGTTGGTCTGTGGATGGGTGACCACCCATTACATACCGAGTTTCCTCCGTGCCTCGGAAAGCACGTTAAGCTGTTGGTCCCGGCTGTCATTTGTGATCTTTGACAGTCGTTACAGGTAGTCAGTGGCCCAAAAATTCTGACAAACAGCCTTACCAAGGGGTATCGTAATACCCAGTACTAACTGGGTTGTGGACAATGACGTATTATATATAGACACGTCATGAACCAACATCGCGGCGCTTAAAAACGGCGAAAATACTAGAACTACTTATAAGCGTGAAGAAAGAGAAAGAAAATATGACACCGAACGGCGGGATGCCTGTTGCGAGAGGGAGATAAATATACATCTTCAGTCACGTCACAGGATTTATTAAATTATAAACAAACGTAGCGTCGCGCGACAGGTTGGTGCGTAACTAAGCGCGATGTGGCCAATTGGCTTCATTTCATGTTGTCATTTTAGAGTGCGGACAACGTATCTATAGTTTATATATCATTGGTTGTGGAGGTCAGATAGGCAGTCGCTCCATGTAAAATACTGGTATTCAGCTGCATCCGGATAGACTGGAAGCCGACCTCAATAAAACTTGGGAAAAGGCAAGGCAGATGATGACTCTTCCTGAGACAGTACAAAAACAAAGCATCACGACTGATTACCCTTAGTGTACAGGCAGAGAGGTGTAGTAACATAACATCACGCCTGTATTAGCAGAAGGGTTAGGCCGAAGTGTACCTAATACTACACCCATATTTCACCAGTTATGTGGAGTCGCGACTACATGACATGAGCTATACGAGATTTTTTTTTTTTTTTTTCTAGCCTGCTCTGTCCCACTCCTGGGCAAAGGCCTCCCTCCATTCTTTCCACTTCTCGCGAACCCGCAAAATGTGGGCCAAAATTGCAGGAAACTGGTGCCCTGACACAGTGAGGCGGGGTCGCGGCAGGCCACGAAGGAGATGGCGGGACGAACTAGACAGGTTCCGTCCGAACTGGAAGGAGGACGCGAGTTTTATAATGCAAAAAAGCATATGATTCACTGCAATATACAAAACCAGAAAAATATATGATATTCTGCAGGATGTACGCACAGGGTGTAAAAGACCTCATCACGAAGCCGTCAACCAAGCATTCTGTACATCAAACCAAGTAACTTTACGCAAAAATTATTGCTGGGAAACTACTTTTTTTTGGGGTGGAAAATCATGTTTTGTGGTAGAACTAAATGTAACGCACTCAAAACATTGTGCTGATGGATGGATTGAATAGTACGGGGGTCGTGGAGGTGTTTAAAGTAAAAATCTTACAATTAAAACTTGTAAGTATTAAAAAAAAACTTGTCATGAAGTTGGAACTTTGACCCCCAATATCTCCGTAACTAGAAGGTCTCCAGGTATGGTGTAGAACAAAAAAAATTGTAGTGTGTGTATTTGTAGAAAAAATTCTTGCAATGATGAGGAGAACAAGTGCCTTTCGGCTTCGTTAAGAGGTGTTTGTCACGGAGTCTGGAATAGGCTAGTTTCCACCATCAATAAATTGCAAATCTATTTAGTCCGTCAGTTAGAGTATTGGAAAATATGCACACGTATTTTTTGTTTTTGTAAATCAATGAATATTGACAAAAATAAAACGCATCAAAACTCGGGAGTGGGGGCTCGTGACATCACAACGCACTAAAAATTATAGCACAGCGTGAGGTATTGAGAATTTTAAAAGAGTCGTATCTTCGTCAATTTTGATTTACGTAACAAAAGAAAAAATACGTGTCAAATATTTTTTGATAATCTAACTGACGGACTAATTAGTTTTTTTCAGGACACAAGCCTATTGTGGCCGGTTGATGGCAATAGGCTCCCCCCTATTACATGGGACTTGATCATAACTGGCGAAATGTAAGTGTACTATTAGGTACACCTTTGCTTACCTTTCAGGGATTAAAGGCGTGGTGTTATGTTATCTTATAAAACTAACATTACGACCATTTAGTCTGGTAAATGAGTGCTCAAAAGGGGTATGTGGTTGGAAAAGTCGAAAGCAGAAAATCTGACTTATGAACTTCGTTTGGACTAGTTAGAAGATAAACATATTAAAAGTCCTGACCTCTCCGAGGTGAGCCCGAGGGGGGGAGGGGCAAAGAAGGTCCCGTTTTTTGGGTTTTTTGCTTATATCTCGAAAACGATGCGTCGTATAAAATTGTGTTGTACATAATAAAACCTCATAAAATTCTCTACAACTTTGTTTGTCACACTTTTTATCTCAAGTTTTAAGTCAGATTTTCTGCTTTCAACTTTTCCAACCACAATCATTCATTGCTCTGGCTAATTTTTATTGATTTCCCTACAGTTAATTTTAGATCGTCATAAAAATAGCCGTTAATACATCTTTATATTTCAAACAAACATTCAACTATTTCTATCGTAAAACACGCGATGTCCTTGATAGTAGCAATGGCGACTTTCTGACGAAACGATGACAAAACCGCGACGTTGCCGCTCCGTCGTATTACGTTGTGGCTAACGTAAGGCCGCGGGACGGCAACGCTCGATGGCGCTATTTTTCCTTCATTTTTCAGTAAAGGTTTTCGCTCGACGGCGATTTGTAAGATTCGTTTGTTGCGGCAAATTTTGGCATAAATTTAAAATCTTAGCGACATCAAAACAACGATGAAAAGTCATAATTTTGTTATCATAAGTACAAAATTGTACTTTTTTTACTGTCAGAATATTCTAAGTATATAGTTGCCTGTACTCTGGATGTGTACTCGGCTGTTGGCAATGGGGTCGCCCCCTATATTACATGGGACTCTAAACATAACTAATGAAATGTGGGTAATTGGGTATACCTACTTTTTAGCACCTATGTTTTACTGTTGAGCACATACAAGCATTTATCCGTGACTAGAATATGCCCGCGGCTTCGCCCACGTGGAGTTCGATAATTGTCCCACAGGATCATACTACTGGGATAAAAAGTATCCTATGTGTTAATCCAGGTCATAAACTAACTGTGTGCTAAATTTCATCCCAATCCGTTAATTAGTTTTTGAGTAAAATAGTAACAAACACCCATCTATAACTCGCATTTATAAATATTAGTTTATTTTTTATTTCACCCGCGTAGTTCCCGGTCCCGTGGGTGTACGGGGATAAAATATAGCCTATGTTACTCAGGGTGAATGTAGCTTTATAATGGTGAAAGAATTTTTGAAATCGGCGCAGTAGTTTTTGAGTTTATTCATTACAAACATACACACACAAAAATACAAATCTTTCCTCTTTATAATATTAGTGTAGATATGTGATATAGAAAAATTGACAAAGATCAACGTTATTACTAAATGTTGTTATCAAAAGTGCAAAATAGAATAAATTTTATCAGCAAATAAATAATCGTGAACATGACTAACTCACAAACAGTACTTCCCATTGTATGTTACATTTCCGCAACAATTTTGTAATTCATTACTATCTATCATTCATGTCAGCATAGCACAGCGCAAAGGGAAAAGCAAATGGCTGTCAACAACGCCCTTGGCCTATTAATTAGTGATTGTAATTTGCTTCTATTAGCAGACAGGAAAATGCTGCTTTTCGTACATATAGCCGTGCGTTAGTTATTTAAAATAGGCTCTTTTGTTCTAGTGTACCTACACTATATCTACATTATTATTATAAAGAGGAAAGATTTGTATTTTTGTGTGTGTGTATGTTTGTAATGAATAAACTCAAAAACTACTGCGCCGATTCCAAAAATTCTTTCACCATTAGAAAGCTACATTCACCCTGAGTAACATAGTCTATATTTTATCCCCGTACTCCTACGGGAACGGGAACTACGCGGGTGAAACCGCGTGACGTCCGCTAGTATATTATAAAGAGGAAAGATTTGATTTTTTTGTTTGTTTATTTGTTGCGATTTAACTCTAAAACGACTTGACCGATTTAAAAAATTCTTTGATCATTAGAAAGCCACGTCTTTACTGAGTAACATAACATATTATATATGCGGAGGGATGACCCTTCGCTATCAAATAGTAATTGTACTTTTTTCTTATGGAAATGACTTGTTTGTACCGATGACCTGGTGAAGGTTGCGGGCTGCGGGAATCCGCTGGATGCGAGTTGCACGGGACCGTTCAATGTGGCGACACTTGGGGGAGGCCTATGTCCAGCAGTGGACGTCTTTCGGCTGAAATGATGATGACTTGTTTGTATACCAGCATCACCGAAGTACCCAAAGTCCAATGTACCTTGGAAAATTCTGGCCTGAATTTAAAGTTGATTCAAAAATATAGCTGTTCTCCTTACATAAACTGTGCTCGTTGTATCTCTGTGTTTGTTGTTTTAAAATATAAAGATTATATAATAACACAGTACCAATACGTATCTGAGAATAGTTATGCTGACAGCGCAAATATTCTGCGAAGCCCTATTTAAAAAAAATCCGAGCAGTCTTTGGGGACTGCCGATAGAAGTGAAAACAAAAAGTACACAGGCCCCGCCCCAGTCGTAGCACTGGTAATGCCCCGCGCATGCCTATGTGGTGCTACGCCGTAGCGGATGCTACGAGTGCTACGAACGGCTACGAAGCGTGACCGCACGTTACGTTACGTGACGATGAGTTCAATGTTTTTCCTTCACCCAAAAAGTGATCGCAGTGATGAAAGACTAACAGAAGACGCTGCTGCCCATTCTCTGGTCTAGGGAGGCGCAAGGTGTTCTGCCTCAGACATTAGTCGCCTTATACGACACCCGTGAGCGTAATGGGTGGGTTCTATTCTACTCTGCCGGATACCACACGGCTTATATAGGTATGGGTACAGCCCAAGTCTATTAGGTAACTGGTCATCGTCAACTCAGATCATTAGCAAAACCAGTATCACTAGTCTAGTCATCATCATCAGCCTATTAACGTTCCCACTGCTGGAACACAAGCCTCCTCGTGAGAGGGAATGAGCTATAATCCACCACGCGGGCCCAGTGCGTTGGTAATATGGTAGATGTCACATCTTCGAATTTTTTGGTTCTAGGACATGCCGGTTTCCTCACGATGTTTTCCTTCACCGTTTTGAGAGCAGTGGTGATGAAATAAATTACACAAAGTAATGCGCCTGCCTGGGTTCGAACCCACGACTTAGTGTTCGTAAGTCGGGGCCGCCACCACTGGGCCACCGGTTGTCTAGTAACAAGACAAAATGTCTCATATGCATCCGACGAGGTGATATGCAATCCCGCAGATCCTCATCAGCTGACGTAGGCTGCAGTTAAATTGGATCCAGATTCCCATCTCGCACTCGTAGCAACCTAAGCTAGACCCGCTTTCCCATTACAGGTCCATCAGCATAATCAAAGTCGCATAGGACCCTACAGTACTCCGCTACGCAAAAACGAAGAAGTCGTTTCCAATATTGTTTTTGGGAAATCAGTGTATGCCGATGAAACTGCGCTTAATCTAAATAGCAATGAATAAACACTAACCCTAAAATTAGCAACTCTATCTGTGGTGGTTCAAACTTCGTTTGAAATACTGTTAGAATAAAGTTCTAATCAGCTTGCACTACAAAGCGGTTGTTACGTCAGTCACTGCGACTGAATAGTGCGAAATGAGTGGTTTTTTTTTGCGATTTACAAAAAATCTATTGATTGGAATAAAAAAATAAAAGACATAAGACCTGCTTTATAGTTAGTTCAGTTAGTATACACAAAGTTTCATGATCTAATTTGAAGTAATTTTTGAATACCAGCGGTTTATGTTCGATTTGGAGATAACTTTGTTTTTTTTTTCTATCGAAAAAAGTTTATGGAATCGTGTTTTCGTCACACATTGTACTTAGCATTAATCCTCAAATTTACCATATATTTATTTTAAAATTAATGCTGCAGTATTTTAGGCGTAACGGAGGATCTTGCTAAGCCATTAGAGGGAGTATTAAGGGGACTACAGGAGCTAAATGCGAGTTTTATAATGCAAAAAAGCATATGATTCACTGCAATAAACAAAACCAGATAAATATATGATATTCTTCAAGATATATGCTAGTATGATAGTGTTTTGAAAACATAATACAACTAATTTTACTCGATAAAAAAACTCACGAACTTTTCTCTAAAAAATTCAGTAAAAACCGTACTAAAATACATGCGATCATTCTGATGTTTTGGCAAATAATTCTACAAGCAACATATTAGCATGATAGTGTCTTATTGTTTTAGTCCACTCAATAGATTTTTTGTAAATCGCAAAAAAACACTCATTTTGCACTACTCTTCCCGCAGTGAATGACGTAACAACGAAGTTTGTTGAACCACCACAAATAGAGTTGCTAATTTAGCTCCTGTAGTCGCCTTAAGAAAGCTATCACAATTTTTCTTGTATTTGAGTGTTTGAAGAGACAAATTGTGATGCCCTCTTATCCAGAAAGATTATTTTAACATAATAAGACCGATATCCTGTTTCTATTAAACCAGTATGGCCGGCTAGATTTTTCAGCGAACCATAAAACAAGAAACAATGTAGTAGCTAGTAAATCTGTACAGAAACAAAGAAAAATATATTCCATCCGGATGAATCGACGACCTATATAGAGATCTGGGGCATGCCGCGAGGGGACGGACGGCGGGGATCGCATGTACTGCCCCGCAACTTGGGGAGCGTTCGTCCTAAGCTATTGACTGCTATTCGACAATTTGGTGGTTATAAACATACTACACACACTACAACAGCCCATAACGTCCACTGCTGGACATAAGCCTCTCTCATGATGGGAGGAATTGGCCGTAATCTCCACGCTTGGCAGGCGGATTGGAGATCGCAGTGATGAAAGACTAACAGAAAACGCTGCTGCCCATTCTCTGGTCTACGGAGGCGCAAGGTGTTCTGCCTCAGACATTAGTCGCCTTATACGACACCCGTGAGTGTATAATGGGTTGGTTCTATTCTACTCTGCCGGATACCACACGGCTTCTATAAACATAATAGGCTAGATGACACCATAAAACAATAAACTCAAACTGAAAGCATTTATTTCAATTAGACCATTACGGCACTTTTGAATGTCAAAAATACAAAAAATAAAATCAAAGCTACAGTCCCAGTCACAAGGCATAATAACTTGAGAAAGTACTGTAGTTGCCCATTCCCTAGCGTAGATCTCTATGGAGGAGAACGGGCAAGAAACTCCATGGACACTCTTTTAAATCAGAATATTGTTACAAAATCTTGGTTACATCATTAATTTTGAGATTATACATATATGTGAGAATGATGTAGAAAGACGTGCACACTAAGAGCGTCCAGAGTCTCTAAAAAAAAACATTTTATTTTGGGCCTGAAAACCCGATTTATTTTCAACTAGCGGACGTCACGCGATTTCACCGGCGTAGTTCCCGTTCTCGTGGGAGTACGGGGATAAATTAAAGCCTATGATACTCAAGGTGAATGTAGCTTTCTAATGGTGAAAGAATTTTTGAAATCGGCGCAGTAGTTTTTGAGTTTATTCATTACAAACATACACACAAAAATACAATTTTTTTCCTCTTTATAATATTCATCATCATCATCAGCCTATTAACGTTCCCACTGCTGGTACACAGGCCTCGT
This sequence comes from Xestia xanthographa, assembly GCA_905147715.2. Taxonomy (NCBI): domain Eukaryota; kingdom Metazoa; phylum Arthropoda; class Insecta; order Lepidoptera; family Noctuidae; genus Xestia; species Xestia xanthographa. Next base: position 12,199,779 of record LR990671.1, read on the forward strand.
CTCTATGAGTGGGAATGGGCTTTATAATATTAGTGTAGATTAGTTGCCAAATTGGATTTTTATTGCTTTGAAATCAATAAAATAGTTGAGTCATTGAGTTGACTAAACAGTGACATCACAGTTGGATATTGCCATACAAAATCTATGAGAGAACCGCGTTTTGACAGCTCTTAAAAAGTGTCTCAATTGATTGGTGTGTCATCTACCCACGCCACCAACATCACGCCTGTAAGTACTGAAGGGTTAGGCAGAGGTGTACCAAATAGTACACTCACAATTCGCCAGTAATGTTTAAGAGGGCTGTCAATTTTTTTTCGCAGATTTTTGATTTTTACTTCCTGGATCAAATTTTTTCGACCGGCCTACACGACTCGATAATAATATTGATCTCCGGACGATTGTCGATTGTTATTGACGAAAATTAGAGACGAGACTGACATGAGACTGAGGTGCGAGCTGAATTGACGCAGAATTATAGTTCTCCAATTTTATTTATTGTAATTTTGTCTTATTATATTGACAAACGAAAACTAATAAAACGTATTCGTTGTAGATCGAAGTTTTACCTATATCATATTAATTTATTTGATAAAATTGAGTTTATTTGGAATATAATGGACGCTGAAAATGCATACATTTTAGATCAATATTGCTTTTGAATATCGTTTTTTTTTGCGTCGATTCAATTTTTATTTCAATATTCTAATCAATCTACAACCTTGAGGACTATATGACCAGTACATTTATATTTTTTTTAGATTTTTTCGTGTTACCAGTTTGATACAAATGGCAGGAGAAAACCTAATGTTTAACGTTTGCTTGAAATTGGCTGTCAGAAAATTGCTATTTCTCGTAATATTAACTATTATAACAAAATTCTAATCAATCTACGAACCAAAACAAAGCCAGATTTATGATTCTTCATTGAAATATTATGCCATTATCTTTATATAACAAATATCGAGGACTTGGAAAAGTACATATTTTTGGTCAAACGCCCAAAATATGCGAGCACTCTCAAGTACCATGTAATAGAAGGCGAGCCTATTGAGATCAACCGGGCTCAAATCTAGACTCCGTGGCTGCTACTGAAAAATTCCTTATGGGAAAAATCCAATAACACTTAGCCCGATCCGGGAATCGAACTCATAGACTCATAGCAGTCCCGTTTGCGACCACTAAACCAATGCGGCAGTCTACCGGTGGTGTTGTGATTATCTTGCTACTATTAATAAATGCGAAAACTTGTAAGGTTGGATATATGTTTGTAACTCTTTCACTCAAAAACTACTGAAGGGATTTGGATAGAATTGGCACAGAGATAGTTTATAACCTGGATTAACACGTACGACTAGGGTTACCAGATGAAAAAATCAACGTGTGCGGAGCGTAACGCAGTTTCTTGAAGTGTCACCCGGCAAACCAATTTATAAGACGTTGTCACGTCAAAAGTCGTAATATTATCGTTTATATACCTACACTGTAGACCTCACTCACGCGTTGCAGATCGCACTCGAAGCGCGGGGGGGCGGGGTATTCAATATAATTTGAAGAGCTTAACATGTGGGGCATTTTATAAATCCATAATTAAAGAAAAAACCTTACTTTAAATTGTATCATCACATATTAAGTATGATAAAACTGATTAAGTACCTACTTGGATAAATAAGTACTGATTTTAATTATGCAATTATTACCAAAGGAAGATTATTTTTAGTTTGTTTAACTTTTTATTAAAGAGATCTTTAAAATGTAAGCTACATTATTGAAAATTCAAAAAATCCTGAGATTTCATGAGATTTTAAAAATCCGGCCGCAATCCTGAGAAGAGTCCAAAAATCCTGAAATCTCAGGACAAATCCTGAGATATGGTAACCCTACGTACGACACATTTTTTTCTCGGGAAGTATGATTCCGTAGGACAAACCGAAGTACACGCGGGAAAAGTCGCGGATATTGGTGTCGATTCTGTTGTGCACAAACTAGACTTAATTTAGGCTATTGCTATCTTTTACTAAAAGGCAGTGTGAGAAAAGGACGGCTATAGCTATGAACTAAGTTAGAGATGTCAAACTAGTTAATGACTTGCGCTTCACCCTGTTTTTAGTCGACATGTTTTGACGTGAACCCTACATTTGTATGGAAATACTAGTTCCAATTAAATTTGACAGCTCTAAATTACGTCTGTCTCTTTCTCGTTTTCTTAGAGAGAATAGCAATATCCTAAATTAAGTTTAGTTTGTGCACAGAATCGACACCATTAGCTACTTATTTAACTTATAGGTGCTTTGCTACCTTAAAGCGAGACCACCTACAGCTATACCCTACAACTTTGTCAATGGTGTTCTGACATATCCGTTTTGTGCTCGGAGTTTTTCGGCAAAAGTTTAATATGCTAGCCACTTGAGAGCTCATTAAAGAGCAGCACACCAAAGCTCTCGACAACCTCACTATAAAACCACCGAATGCAGTCGCTATGGCCGAAATCGGCTAGACGGCATCATCATAAAATGCTTCCGACATTTCTGCCAATTTACTTGTGAATTTTGTTGTGTTTTGTTCTCACTAACAAACAAGAGTACACCCAAATCGCCATTTATATTAAACTAGCTGACCCACGCAACTTCGTCTGCGTCACATAAGAGAGAAATAGCTTTCAAAAGGAACAAATTTTCCCCGTTTTTGCAACATTTTTCACTTATGCTCCGCTCCTTTTAGTCGTAGCGTGATGTTATATAGCCTATAGCCTTCCTCGATAAATGGACTACCCAACACTGAAAGAATCATTCGGACCAGTAGTTTCAGAGATTAGCGCGTTCAAACAAACAAACAAACACTGCAGCTTTATAATATTACTAGCTGACGTCCCGCGGTTTCACCCGCGTAGTTCCCGTTCCCGTGGGAGTACGGGAATAAAATATAGCCTATAGCACTCACGAATAATGTAGCTTTCTACCAGTGAAATAATTTTTAAAATTGGTTCATTACTTCCGGAGATTACCCCCTACATACAAACTTACAAACATACAAACTTACAAATATAACTTATATTATAGTATACATTAATCCTATGTAACAAGGGAGCGAGCCTATTGCCATTAACCGGACACAAATTCAGGCTCGGAGCCACTATTGAGAATTTCCCGAAAAAAATTAACTTGAAAATTTAAGTTACTCTGAAAATACGAGTGCATTCCGCTTCCAACAAAACTGCGGAGGTAAGAAAACAGAAGTTCGGCCAGATTCATAAATTTCAGAACATAATTGTTTGTATCCCCAACATTTTGTTACATTTTTTTTGTTCTTGCAACACTGCGTCTATATTGTCAAAATACTGTCGCTACTTTTCAAGTACCGCCCAGTGAACTCCTGCCCATTATAAAAGTAATCATTTACCCATCTACAGCTCCAAACTATGTCATATCAGGTCGCGGCCTTACACCCCGTACCCTCCACCCCCGGGGGTGTAGCGTGGGGCGCGGGGTTGCAGTGAATCCACTTGGGCATTCAGGTTATTAGGTCATTCCGGTGTGGCGCATTTTAGCTATAGTCGTAATAGATAGTGTAATGCTATTTGTAAGGCAGATAAAACTGCAATACTGAAAGCTTTGTTGTTGGCTTCAAGCCTATCTTTTAAATTATGAGGTTATTAGGACTAGATTCAACAACGATGGCAACATTGCATTTAGAATGCTCGATTCCAATTTTAAATCAAGTCTTTTAGAATGCTCGATTCCAATTTTAAATTTATGAGTTTTGGCCGTATGCGGAACCCAATACAGTACGACTACAACGTGAACAACGAGTTTATAACCAGAGTGTCGACAGTGAAAGACCTCGGTGTACTGTTTGATAGCGAGCTGACCTTTCATACACACATTATAAGCTTGGCTAAAGAATCATTCAGACGCTTAGGTTTTGTTTTACGTAACTGTCAAGGTTTTAATAACCAGGCAGTTATCAAGCTCTTGTTCAACGCCTTAGTTCGGTGCAAGCTCGAAACTAGCGCTTGTGTATGGAATCCTCATGAGGTAACCTATACACTCATGCTGGAAAAAGTGCAAAAAGCTTTTCTCAGGTACCTCTACAAACATGTATTTGGATATTATCCATATATGTATCCTACTAAATTTCTTTTAGGATGTTTGAATTTTAATTCCCTTAAAGTCAGGCGTGCTGTTGGCCAACTTACAATTGCGTATAAAATTATACATGGTTATACCAACGCCTCGGAATTACATGCTGAGCTGTGTCAAGTATTTGTTCCAAATAATTATATTCGCTCTAGGAAACATAAATTGTTTAATGTTCCATTTAGTCGCACTGTAGCTCGATCCACTTCGCCTGTACCACGTATGCTTACGAACCTCAACGCTCTCGTGGAGACCAACCCTGGATTGGACTTGTTTGCTGATGAATGGAAGACGATATTGTTGGAATGTTTGTGGTTCTGCGAGAAGACCGAGTAAAAGGATTAGGTATTTAATTTAGTGTTAATGGTTTTAAATACTGTACTAAATAAATAAATAAATAATAAATAAATAAATTTTAAATCAAGTCTTATACAATGTTCGATTCCAATTTTAAATCAAGTCTTTTAGAATGCTCGATTCCAATTTTAAATCAAGTCTTATACAATGCTCGATTCCAATTTTTAAATCAAGTCTTTAAGAATGCTCGATTCCAATTTTAAATCAAGACTTTTAGAATGCTCGATTCCAATTTTAAATCAAGTCTTTTAGAATGCTCGATTCCAATTTTAAATCAAGTCTTAAGAATGCTCGATTCCAATTTTAAATAGTCTTTTAGATAGCTCGATTCCAATTTTAAATCAAGTCTTTTAGAATGCTCGATTCCAATTTTAAATCAAGTCTTAAGAATGCTCGATTCCAATTTTAAATCAAGTCTTTTAGAATGCTCGATTCCAATTTTAAATCAAGTCTTTTAGAATGCTCGATTTTAATTTTAAATCAAGTCTTTTAAAATGCTCGATTCCAATTTTAAATCAAGTCTTTTAGAATGCTCGATTTCAATTTTAAATCAAGTCTTTTAGAATGCTCGATTCCAATTTTAAATCAAGTCTTTTAGAATGCTCGATTCCAATTTTAAATCAAGTCTTAAGAATGCTCGATTCCAATTTTAAATTAAGCAATTAAGAATGCTCGATTCCAATTTTAAATCAAGTCTTTTAGAATGGTCGATTCCAATTTTAAATCAAGTCTTTAAGAATGCTCGATTCCAATTTTAAATCAAGTCTTAAGAATGCTCGATTCCAATTTTAAATCAAGTCTTTTAGAATGCTCGATTCCAATTTGTAATCAAGACTTTTCATGATTCCCCCCCCCCCGTCCTTATTCCAATTCATTTGTGGTCGGCGCAGCATATCTTCCTCTTCCACACTTCTCTATTACTCGTCATCTCATCAGACTCTTCCTTTCTTTGCCATTTCATCATTAACACAGTCCATCCATCGTTTATTTGGTCTTCCTCAACTCTTATACCCATCGACATTCATACTCAAAACTTTCCTCACTACTACTAAGACTTATAAGTAAATTAAAGCCCCACAAGCTAAATATTGAAGAAATCTTTAACTTTGTACTTTTTGCAAAATTGAATTGTAACTACTTCGTTCCCAAATAACAAATTAACATCATCAATGACAAAAATCCAGAGACAAAGCTGACACATCTCATTGCTCATTATCAAGTTTTTTTTTTTAAATTATTAAATAGGTCTACTCTAGACCACAATCTTGAGGACCTGATGTCAGAGATGAGGTCGACAATAGAACGAGCTAACCCAAAAAAATCCCATGTGACTGGAACTAAATATAGGCTTGTATTAGACTTCATTTAAATGATAACGATTAAGTATAAATTCCTAAAATAAATCTTTGTCAGTTTACTCTATGGCCCAAACAAAAGCTAGCCGTTGAATTTTCGACCTTCGGCTCAGCACCGAAAGATGAAAAGGGCATTAATATTCATTACTTATGTATGCAAAACGACCCAGCTTTGCAATACTAATAGACTTACAAATTAGATCATAAGACCCTGGACTAGTTTCCACAGCTCAAGGATTTGACTTGGCAAGCAAAGTCGAGGTTGTCCAAAATTTGCTTGGAAGACTCCATCTTGTTGGCCAGCGCTTCTAAGCCTACCGCATGTAGATTTGGACTCGTTCCTGACTGCCAGACCAGAGAAGGCAAATCACCGAAGGAGTCGGAAAGGAATGGAGAGGCCTGTATCCCAGCAGTGGAACAGAATAGGCTATAGTTGGTGCCAATTAAGATGAGAATAGCGGTCATTGCCCTTTCCCTAATATCTCTTCGTACGAACCAAAACAAATAAACCATGTATCGTGTTCCATTACAAAAAAAATTGAAGATCACGAATTCACGATAGATGACGATTCAAGACGTGATCAGGCTTATTTTTGGTTTTCCAAGTTAAGAAGTTTAATAAATGTAGGTGGGTCAATGACCGCTATTCTCATCTTAACTGGCACCAACTATATCGTTCTCCTGCCCTCATACCAATTTGTTTGTGGTCGGCGCATCATATCTTCCTCTCCCATACTTCTCCATAACTCGTCATCTCATCAGACCTCTCCTTTCTTACCATATCATCCTTCACACAGTCCATCCATCGTTTCTTTGGTCTTACTCTACTCTTATAGCCATCTACATTCATAATGACCACCATCCATCACCATCTCAGGTCCAGTTGAAAACCAGCGTCGGGCACTAGTTGCTCGGCAGTTTGCTGAACCGGGCCTATTTGGCTCAGCCGTGAGACACACAATATTATCTAATTTTTTCTGTCTCGATTTAAGTTTTTATTGTGTAGATTTAAGTCCTCTTTATTTATTTTTTTTGTTTGCATTTATGTAAGCCGTGTGGTATCCGGCACAGTAGAATACAACCAACCCATTACACTCACGGGTGTCGTATAAGGCGACTAATGTCTGAGGCAGAACACCTTGCGCCTCCGTAGACCAGAGAATGGGCAGCAGCGTTTTTTGTTTGTCTTTCATCACTGCGATCTCCAATCCGCCTGCCAAGCGTGGAGATTACGGCAAATTCCTCCCATCATGGGAGAGGCTTATGTCCAGCAGTGGACGTTATGGGCTGTTGTTGTTGTGCACTTATGGCATGTGCCGAATAAATGTTTTCTTTCTTTCTTACTGAACATTTTCCACCCTAGGTACATTTTCATCATTCCTCCGCATCACAAATTCACAACATGTCCATATCACGATAATCGATTACCACACATTTTTTCAGTCACCGACGGCGCCAGTTACATACTTCCTCTTATTACTCATTCCTTATTTTATCTATTCTCGTTACACAAGACATCCCCCTGGAACAGAATAGGCTAAAGAAAATATCGGGGCAGTCTGGGGACTGCCGATAGAAGTGAAAACAAAAAGTACACAGACACCTCCCCAGTCGAAGCACTGGTTATGCCCCGCGCATGCCTGTGGTGCTACGCCGTAGCGGATCGTCTACAAGTGCTACGAAGCGCGACCGCACGTTACGTCAAGTCATCAAGTGACGATGAGTTCAATGTTTTTCCTTCACCCAAAAAGTGCTCAACGCGCCTAAAGAAAATTTTGCTTAAAAAAAAACTATTAGGTAGAACTCGAGATCCAAGGCGTGTATTTTGCGTATGAATTAATCTAAGACTTAGGTGACCCAGCCTTGGCTTTACTAACAAAGATCTTCAGACCCTGGACTAGTTTCCAGCTCAAGGGTGTCTCAGGTTTGTTTACTTTAGCACAGTAAGTCGTAGTAACTGAAAATCAATGAGACTGACCTGATAACCTACTTTCAGAAACAATTTGTTCACAGTTATGTTGTTTTCGTGGATGGCAATAGACAGTTATTATCCGATGAAAATGTGCTGATACACGCAAGTTAATATACTTCATAATAATTAATACAAATCCGTAATAAAGGGTGTAAAATACCCCTAACGAACGCAAACAAATCCTCGGAACGGTGAGGTCGCTCCGCGAAGCCTGTGAAGCTCCCAGGAAACTTCTGTGCTTCTGGACGGCGCTAGGCTGGCTAACTTAGCCAGGACACCTACGCACAACGACCGAATGAGAGTCTCAAGTGCGGAAAATGGAGTCCCTACTCTACTCTACCCCTAAGGAAGCCGAAAGGCACCTGTTCTCCCGTCATTGCGACCATTTTTTTGTTCTGGAACATACCTGGAAACCTTCTAGTTACGCAGATACTTAGGGTCAAAGTTCCAACTTTCTCAGAAGTTGTTTATATTATAACTTTACCTTAAATACCTCCACTAGCCCCGTACTATGAAATGTATCCATCAGCAAATTGCTTTGAGTGCATTACATTGAGACCTGCCGCAAAACGTGATTGTTCATCCCAAAAAAAAGTCCTTTCTCTTGTAGATAAAAAATCCTTCCTTAGCCCCGTACTATGAAATGTATCCATCAGCAAATTGCTTTGAGTGCATTACATTGAGACCTGCCGCAAAACGTGATTGTTCATCCCAAAAAAAGTCCTTTCTCTTGTAGATAAAAAATCCTTCCTTAGCCCCGTACTATGAAATGTATCTATCAGCAAATTGCTTTGAGTGCATTACATTGAGACCTGCCGCAAAACGTGATTGTTCATCCCAAAAAAGTCCTTTCTCTTGTAGATAAAAAATCCTTCCTTATAGAGGTCCCAGGCTAATTTTATCTTTTGTTTGTACATAGGTCTGTACCCAATCTTTGAATCGTCTCCAAATCCATGGGCTTATCCCTTATTACATGGGACGGACCTATTATAAACTGGTGAAATACGGATGTAATCCATGTAGGCACAAGCTTTGAGAAAAGGTCTACTATTTTACTTTTGGGTGCGTATTTATGTAACTTCGAATAATCAACTGTGTTTTAATCAATATACAGAGGGCCAGTCTTACCAAGGGGTATCGTATTACCCGGTACTAACTGGGTTGTGGAGGTCAGATAGGCAGTCGCTCCATGTAAAATACTGGTATTCAGCTGCATCTGGTTAGACTGGAAGCCGACCCCAACATAGTTGGGAAAAGGCTAGGCAGATGATGACAGAGGGTTATTGTGGTTACGATATCTGTGGCTTAAAAAAAAACATGCGGGCAGTCTTTGAGGACTGCCGATAGAAGTAAAAACTAAGTAACTTGTGAATTGTATCGTCGAGCTGTGTGTGCAATATTTTTTAAATTTGTGTTCATTTTCTATTTCCTCCTCCCCCTCCCCACTCAGGCTCCGCCCGTCGTTGTACTGCTACGGGTTGTGCCCGCACGCCATGTGGTGCTACGCCGTAGCGGATCGGCTACGAGTGCTACGAAAAGCGTAGGTACGTGACGGTCACGCGAGTTCCTTGATTTGCATTCACCCAAAAAGATCTCAATGCGCCTAAAGAGGTTTTCACTTCAAAAACAGTCATTAGCGCCACTTTCAGACTTCCTCTTAAGTACTCATTCTTTGTTTTATCCATTCGCATTACACCAAACATCCCCCTTAGCATTCTCATCTCAGCCATTGCCTTTCATTCATCTTTCAAACAAACCTCAGAAGCCTTCAGCTCATCATCTACCTAGCCTTTTCCCAACTATGTTGGGGTCGGCTTCCAGTCTAACCGGATGCAGCTGAATACCAGTATTTTATATAGAACGACTGCCTATCTGACTTCCACAACCCAGTTAGTACTGGTTAATACGGTACCTCTTCGTAAGACTGGTAGTCACACTTTCGGGCCACTGACTACCTGTAACGACTGTCAAAGATCTACAAATAACAGCCGGCTTAACGTGCTTTCCAAAGCACGGAGGAAACTCGGTATGTAATAATGGTGACCCATCCACAGACCGACTTTAGCAAGCACGGCTTAACCTTAAAAAATTGACCTGTGAAAGTTACAAACAAACTTCAGAAGCCTTCACATAAAATCGATATGAAACCTGCCACAACTCATGATGTCTCCGCAACTCGTCAATTATTCAGAGACAACTGCAGTGGCCGCCATAGTTTCCTTTGTTCGGCACTAGGCATCGAAGGTTCTAGTCTAGTGCATATATTGCTCGAAGAAACAATTAGACTTGGAATTATTTAGTAGTTGCGCCAATATTGGGCTTGTGGAGTTCGATTGTAAGCTGGTGTGCTGTTCTTATTTTTATTGTCGAATCGACGACTCTAATCTTAGGCCTAGCCAAGTTACAAACGTTTCGTATCGATTCTGTTTCTACAATCGTAAACGGCGTAAGCGATTGTAGAAAGTGCTAAATTGGTAGCCAAGTTGACACGACTGAGTCGATCGCTCGTTCTCTAATGTCTGTAGAAAAAACCTACACTTTAGTCTATTATGGTGAGCGTTCCTACCAAAGAGTATAGCGATCAACATTGTAGAAACGATGATATTTTATAATTTTGAACGATGTAAACTTGTCTACGAATTTTCTATTCGTTTGTGTTGATTACGTGATTTAACGTTGAGATGATGTCATTCCCATTCATTTGATTAGTTTTCTACTAGCGTTAACAATTGTAGATTGTCAACTTGGCTAAGCCTGAGCAAGTGTAGTAACAGCATTCCTGAAGTCATACCTCTAGCATTGCTGTTTTAAATATCATTTCATGTAACACAATTACACAATATCACGTCTATGATCATCGATGGGCTAGGCAGAGGTCCATCAAGCCACCCATTTCGTCAGTTATGTTTAATTTCGCTGAAATAGGGAGCGACTCTATTGCCATTGACTTGAATAAACATAAAAATAGGGGACCTCATTTTTTTATCCACCAGTGTATGTCAAACAATCCCCTGAATTAAATTCAACTGAAAACTAGTTCCTTCACAGACGACATATTCAATGTCTTACGAAGGGTAAATTCTATCGCAAGTTGGCCAACCAAAGCACTAAGATTCAACAGAACAAGAGGCCAGCATTGACTGGTATTGTAACATTGTTACTATTAAACCAACGAGATGGTACGCTCCACTGGCTTCATCTGTAGTCACCCTTGCAGTCTTATAAAACTAGATCTTTCATACAAAGAGGTTTACTGTTTCTATAGGACTCTATGCCATAGATTTACAAGTCTATAGAGTTGTGAATAAAGAAACTATAGTAAGAATCGGTTGCCATTCTTCCTGCGAGATGAAGGGGGACATACGAAGGGTGGTCTATAAAAAGACGGTTTTATTTTGGCGAATTCAAATTGGTATGGCTGTAATTGTAACTGTTGAATTTATTACAATAGGTGTAATAATAACTTTAACGGAGTCAAAAGATACTTATTCTCCCCGACTTTGGATCCCAAACTACTACTACGACGACTAGCCGTGTGGTATCCGGCAGAGTAGAATAGAACCAACCCATTACGCTCACGGGTGTCGTATAAGGCGACTAATGTCTGAGGCAGAACACCTTGCGCCTCCGTAGACCAGAGAATGGGCAGCAGCGTGTTCTGTTAGTCTTTCATCACTGCGATCTCCAATCCGCCTGCCAACCGTGGAGTTTACGGCAAATTCCTCCCATCATGGGAGAGGCTTATGTCCAGCAGTGGTCGTTATAGGCTGTTGTAGTAGACTAGACCATACCTTCTCCAATTACGGAGATATTAGGGGTCAAAGTTCCAACTTTTTCCCCAAGTTTTCTGCTAAATACGAGTTTTCCTGTTTATAACCTTACTTTAAATACCTGTACTATTCAATTCAATTATTTACATCAGAGAACGCTCCACAATTTTGTTTGAATGCGTCCATCACAATTGTTTAGAGTAAGTTACGAAACGGCTCTAACGATTTCGATGAAAGTTGCAATATATGGTGTATAAAATCGATCTAGCTAGATCTCAAATCTGGGAAAAATCATGTTCTCTATTTTCAATAGCAGATCTTAATCGCCCGTACTCGGAAAGCACGTTAAGCCGTTGGTCCCGGCTGTCATTTGTAAATCTTTGACAGTCGTTACAGGTAGTCAGTGGCCCATAAAGTCTGACAATCTGTCTTACCAAGGGGTACCGTATTACCTAGAACTAAGTGGGTTGTGGAGGTCAGATAGGCAGTCGCTCCATGTAAAATACTGGTATTCAACTGCATCCGGTTAGACTAGAAGCCGACCCCAGCATAGTTGGAAAAACGCTAGGCAGATGATGATGGATCGCCCGTACTTTATAATAATTAGTGTAGATACCTACCACTGCTTGTCTCTGCATTACCCAAAGGTTGACTGGTAGAAAATGCCTATGGAATTAAGTCCGCCTCTGCTTAGTGTTAAAAATAAAATAAAATCGGAGCAGTCTTTGGGGAATGCCGATAGAAGGGAAAACAAAAAGTACACAGGCCCCGCCCCAGTCGTAGCACTGGTAATGCCTCGCGCATGCATAATATGTGGTGCTATGCCGTAGCGGATGCTACGAGTGCTACGAACGGCTACGAAGCGTGACCGCACGTTACGTTACGTGACGATGAGTTCTATGTTTTTCCTTCACCCAAAAAGTGCTCAACGCGCCTAAAGAAGTTTTCACTTCAAAAATATATCCTTAAATAGTTATAAGTATATAGTCTTCCTACGCTTACTGATCCTACAGTCGCGTGGCTGTTACAAATACTATATCGATAGTACACACAACTTACGCGAAGTAGTATATAGTAGTATCGATTGATGTCTTCGTGGTAGTGCCGCAGACTTTGAACCTAAATGTACCCTAGAATGTTCTTGTCAATTTCTGCGTATTAGCAAAACGCAAATAATGGGTATAAAAATACCCTTAAGGCCCTTCTAAATGAGTGTTTTTTTGCGATTTACAAAAAATCTGTTGATTGGATTAAAAATAATAAAACACATAAGACCTGCTTTATAGTTAGTTTAGTTAGTATGCAAATTTCATGATGTAATTTGAAGTACTTTTTTAATACCAGCGGTTTATTGTTCGATTTGGAGATAACTTTGGATTTTTTTCCTATCGAGAAAAGTTTATGGAATCGTGTTTTCGTCACACATAGTTCTTAGCATTAATCCTCAACTTTACCATATATTTATTTCAAAATTAATGCTGCAGTATTTTAGGCGTAACGGAGGATCATGCTAAGCCATTGATGATGATCCATGAGGGAGAGTATAGGCCCATAGCGAAGCCGAAAGGCACTTGTTCTCCCCGTCATTGCGATTATTTTTTGTTCTGGACCCCCAATATCTCCGTAACTAATCAGTTACGGAGATATTGGGGGTCAAATCCTAGCATTTTCACAAGGTTTTATTAAAGCTTGATGTTTTTGAACACCTCCATAACCCCTGTTATGCAATGCAATGCATCCATCAACACAATTTTGTGAGTGCGTTACATTGAGCCCTATCGTAAAACGTAATTTTTCACAACAAAACGAAAGTCATTTCGCAGCAATATTTTTTTGCGTTGAGTTGGTTTGGTGAACAGAATTCTTGGTTGACGGCTTCGTTAAGGAAGTCCGATTACACCTTGTACATCAGATGCAGGTCTAACTATGTAAGCAACTATGAAAAAAAAGGGACTATAGGTACACTTTTAGTTATTTTACCTGACACAAACCTTACGACGAAGAGAATAAAGCTCAAAATCCTGCAACATCAAAGGTAAATAAAAATAACCATAGGACTGAGTTTCAGCCAGTATTTTTCAGTAAAAAAAGGGCTAATTTCCCATTCTGCCTCCCACAAGGAAACCATGAAAAAAAACCACCTATATCCTTAAAAATCTCCATCCAATAAACTAATTGAATATACTCTAATCCATTGCTAGGCGTGGCAAGGGCGCTTGGTCTATATGGGGCAATGGGGCCGCGCGCATGCGTAGTAGACGCTGCGCTATCGACCGGCTGCAAGACACGCTACGAAGTAAAGCGGACTATATGACTGTGAGTGTATGTTGGTCCTTCGGGGCCGGATTCCTACCTACTGCGTCTGGACATGGCTGTATTTTCTGCCCTATAAGAGTAGGTGCTACGGAAAATTGGTCACGTTTTTGTAAATGCGTGAATTTCGTCGAGCTATTTTCTGTTTGGGAACTTTTAATTGATGATAAATTACGTTTTGTAATGATTTTGAAAGGTTTAAAATTGAGTTTTAACACGTTTTGATGAAGTGCGTATTGGGTGATTCGTTATGGCGCTGTTAAAAATTAAGTATGTTTCAACTGATGGTACAGACAAGCTACCCGAAACTGTCAATTTTTCCCAACCAACCTTGAACCTAACGCTTTAGTGATAAAGTTGATAATCTATTACCTATAGAAATTTGACAGATGTCAGTAGATTGATGTGCTGGCATCTGTAGTCGTGACATATTTTAGAACAGTTTGGTGACACGTACTTACAAAATGGATGTTATTCAGTGCGTCAAACGTGAAGGTGTTTGTTAGTACTTTTACGAAGGCAGCAAGTCAGTTCTTTGTTCTAAGAAAATCAATGTCTGTTTCTTGCCATACGGTCAAGTATGATATTTTTAATAATGAAGAAAAAGAATAGTATTACCCAATATGTACTCAAAATTGTGCTGTTCACTAGTAACACTAGTTAGGGTTTAGAATAAAACCACCAAATTATCAGTAAGTAGATGAACTACTTTAAGTGCACATGCACTCGCTGCCCAGGATAAGTGGGGACTAGTCGACACACGGAACCTTAAAGCTCACGTTTATTAGTATATCACAAAAACCGGCCAAGTGCGAGTCGGACTCGCACACGAAGGGTTCCGTACCATTGACTATATTCAGTATTTGTTGTTATAGCGGCAACAGAAATACATCATCTGTGAAAATTTCAACTGTCTAGCTGTCACGGTTCATGAGATACAGCCTGGTGACAGACAGACGGACAGACAGCGAAGTCTTAGTAATAGGGTTCCGTTTTTACCCTTTGGGTACAGAACCCTAAAAATCAAGAGTTCTTTATTCAAATTAGGCTGATAATCAGCACTTTTAGAACGTCAAAACGAATAAAAAAATTGGTTTGTAGATGTCAGATAGGCAGTCGCTCCATGTCAAATACTGGTATTCAGCTGCATCCGGTTAGACTGTAAGCCGACCCCAACATAGTCGTTCGTTGGGGCCGGAAAAATCGTACGAAAACATTTTTTTGGACAAACCTATCAAATGTACAAAAATATCCCCTTGTAAAGGTATAATAAAATCTTTATTCTTTGCCCTAAAAATCTAGAAAAAAAAATGTTTATGTATCAAATAGGTACAAAATTTTTGTAAAGGCGAATTGAAATTTTGGAGCCCTTACGTGGAGATTCTAAATGTGGGCAGTCAACCTGACATCGGTATGACTGCCCGATTTTTTAATTTATTTTCCGTTATTAACTAAGTACCAATTATTTAAACAAAGGTAAGTATCAAATAGTGGCAAATAAGTATTAGATTTTAGTAATATTTTAAAGCTGCTCGGTCATTTTGGCCAGTCATTCTGATGTTGACTTTGTAAAGCCAACGCTACTAACGTGAAAAATGAAAAATCAAGATAGAATCCCGAGGCTTTATCGAGAACCTCCTCTTTTTTGGAAGTTGGGTAAAAAAACGTCAGAAATAACCTCTTCCAACCACACACATCCGTTCCCATATTACCTATATGCCTACAAATGATTTTACAATGTCAAACGGGGTCTACTAATACTAAACGCACTAGTCAGCAGGTGTAGTGTTACGTTTAACCTCGAGTTTCGCTTGATATGCAATGTATGATATGAACTGTCATGTGAAGTATTTTGTTTCTATGCATTTATTATACAGGTTGGAACGGGCACTGTTGATGCTAAAACGGTTACCACACTATTCATTCAATACATCATTTTGAACCAATATTGAAATTATTCGTCGGTTTAAAAAAAAACAGGTGTTTCCTATAAAATTGCAATACCAACAGGGTCAAAATGAATGGAACGTATCCGATTTTTAGTGAGAAGAGATTTTAAGAAAAAAAAAATCTATGTGCACATGGATATTCTATGTGCACATTGAAAATTTTAATCCGTAATTGTAGTTTAGTTAGTACTACAATGCTTTGCCTTGAATACAAAAAAAATATTTTTATAGACAAACAGGCGAATCGATGTTCATGTGTTGAAAATAGGCTTGTGTCCTGACAAATCAAATTAGTCCGTCAGTTACATTTTCAAAAAATATTTGACACGTATTTTTTCTTTTGTTACGTAGACCAAAATTGACGAAGATACGACGCTTTTAAAATTCTCAATACGTCACGCCGTGCTATAGTTTTTAGTGCGTTGCTTGTGACGTCACGAGCCCCCACTCCCGAGTTTTGATGCGTTCTAACTTTGTCAATATTCATTGATTTACAAAAACAAAAGATACGTGTCCATTATTTTCCAATACTCCACCTGACGGACTAAATAGATTTGCAATTTATTAATGGTGGAAACTAGCCTATTGTATGTGGAATTGTGGACCTAAGGACCAAAAGAACTTCCTTCATTTTGAAGTCAAATAAAAAGGCATTGGTGATGGAGTTGCAGGACCAGATAATTTGGCCGTTATACGTGTTAATATTAATATTGAATATTTGAAAGGGGTTATATAAAGCAAAATGATAATAATTTCGACATCTTTACATGTATGTAAATGCAATTGTTCGCGGTTTTGTTATGAAAATTAGTTTAGTTTAGTAGTTTCCCGTCTTTGAATGGCGTTTCACCCCTGTGAATAATAAGAGTATATTTATATTCACCTTGCATTAATTCATTCGAATCTGGTCAAACTAGAAGCTGCCCCAATATATTTGAGACGGAGAAGACAGAGTTATTTATTAATATAAATGATTAAAAACAATTTTTTTTTACTAAAAATAAAATCGACTTCAAAACTACAAAAAAAGTGAAAAAAAAAATACTAGCTTCTGAAGTCGGTGACTTTTGTTTGTTAGATTATTTTTTTGGCTACCTTAAAAAAATACAACTTTTTGGAAGTCGGTTAAAAATATTTCCACAGCATTTCCTGACTGTTTAAATCGTTAGTCATGCTGATAAGCATAATATGAAACCTACGTAACATGCCTACTATTCTTTGCATTCAGATTCAATCTAGTAAGCAAGCTATGCAAAACCAAATGTTGATCCCTCGTACGAGAAGCTCATACAAAGCGAGGTAAGGTTATACTGGATATGTATAACTTGGTATGTCGCTGTGTGTAAGTACTATCGAGGACACTCCCGCCTGACCACCACTACGCAAATTACATAAAAATTAGAAACGCTCTCTAGCCCCGCCCCGTTGACTTTGTATAGAAATAATGAATGAAAAGATACCGAATCGGCCGAGCGTACTGACGACGCACGCTAAACGAGAGTTATTGTTATTTTGCGCGCCAAAGTTGACGCTTTCCAAATAGGCCCAAACTTTAAGGGGGCGTGGCCGCATGAATTAAGCGAAAAAAAATTAAACTGGTCTGGCGAAAAAGACCACAACATTACATGAATCAACTATTTTATTACTGAAAGGACCAAAAAAATCTCGAGGTATTTTACGTCGTTTTAGTACACGCGAAATGGAGAATCTTGTCCAAAAGGTAAGAAAATTTAATAGAAATTTTAGTTACGGTCCTAAAATTTCACTGTTATCTGTATAAATAAATATTCATCCAGTAATTAAGTTAGTCTAGAAACGATGGATGGACTGTGTGATTCTACATGAATCAACTATTTTATTACTGAAAGTGACAAAGGACCAAAAAATCTCGAGATAGTCTTAGTACACGCGAAATGGAGAATCTTGTCCAAAAGGTAAGAAAATTTAATAGAAACTTTAGTTACGGTCCTAAAATTTCACTGTTATCTGTACAAATAAATATTCATCCAGTAATTAAGTTAGTCAAGAAACGATGGATGGACTGTGTGATTCTACATGAATCAACTATTTTATTACTGAAAGTGACAAAGGACCAAAAAATCTCGGGGTATAAGTCGTAGCACACGCGAAATGGCGAATCTTGTCCATAAGGTAAGAAAGTTTAATAGAAATTTTAGTTACGGTCCTAAAATTTCACTGTTATCTGTAAAATAAATATTCATCCAGTAATTAAGTTAGTCTAGAAACGATGGATGGACTGTGTGATTCTACATGAATCAACTATTTTATTACTGAAAGTAACAAAGGACCGAAAAACCTCGAGGTATAAAGTCTTAGTACAAGCGAAATGGCGAATTTGTCCATAAGGTAAGAAAGTTTAATAGAAATTTTAGTTACGGTCCTAAAATTTCACTGTTATCTGTACAAATAAATATTCATCCAGTAATTAAGTTAGTCTAGAAACGATGGATGGACTGTGTGATTCTACATGAATCAACTATTTTATTACTGAAAGTGACAAAGGACCAAAAAATCTCGGGGTATAAGTCGTAGCACACGCGAAATGGCGAATTTTGTCCATAAGGTAAGAAAGTTGAAATTGTATTTACGGTCCTAAAATTTCACTGTTATCTGTAAAATAAATATTCATCCAGTAATTAAGTTAGTCTAGAAACGATGGAAGGACCGTGTGATTCTACATGAATCAACTATTTTATTACTGAAAGTAACAAAGGACCGAAAAACCTCGAGGTATAAAGTCTTAGTACAAGCGAAATGGCGAATTTGTCCATAAGGTAAGAAAGTTTAATAGAAATTTTATTTACGGTCCTAAAATTTCACTGTTAGCTGCATAAATAAATATTCATCCAGTAATTTAAGTTAGTCTAGAAACGATGGATGGACTGTGTGAAGGATGATATTATGGTAAGAAAGGAGGTGTGTAATAGACTATAGAGAATAGAGAAATGGAGATAAGGGCAGAAGTTAGTCTTTCAGTTTCATAAAAAAGTATCTAAAAATAAAAATTGACGATCGCCGTGCAACCTGTCCCCAGTCTGGTTTAATATTCATCCTAAAGTAATACTCTCATTGGTGTCGATTCTGTTGTGCACAAACTAAACTTAATTTAGACTATTGCTATCTTTTACTGAGAAAGAGACGGACGTAATTTAGAGCTGTCAAATTTTGTTGGAACTAATATTTCCATACGAATGGAGGGTGCACGTAAAAACATTTCGACTAAAAGCACGGTGAAGCGCAAGGTATTAACTAGTTTGACATCTCTAACTTAGTTCATAGCTATAGCCGTCCTTTTGTCGCACTGCCTTTTAGTAAAAGATAGCAATAGCCTAAATTAAGTTTAGTTTGTGCACAACAGAATCGACACCATTACCTAACCTATTAGCACCTATGGACCAAAAACCACAAGATTATCTCACGCAGCTTATGAATAAAAACCTTGATTTAAAATAGGAAATAATATAAACCTTTTGAACGCCAGAGCACAAAGGCACGCGCGTGCTCTCCACGCCAACCCACAATTTCTTCTACCATTTTGTCACATATTTGTGTCGTTTGGTGTACAGGGCACGCGCTTGCTTGTCACGTATATGTGACAATTGCGTTCAAAAGGATAAATAATCAGCTGCATCACCCACTGCAATCTATAAAAGAAAAGTGCATCCCACAGGTTCTGTTGAGCATCCAGTAGTGCTGATCCATCCATCCGAAAAGCATACAAAGGCATATAATACAGGAACAGCTAAAAACAGAACGACACAAAGGAAATGTGACCTAATTACAAGTAATAAAAAGCTTTGTTTTCTATACAATGGCAGGTTGTAAATTACTACAAGAAATGTGCTGTTTGTATTCACAACTGACAACATTTGTGTCTGAATCCAAACAGTTTACATAATTAATTTGAAAGAAGACAAAGAAAATCCCACTCAATATCCAGATCCAGGTCTTCATCCAGCCGATACCATCAACTCCCTGATGCACTACATTATGTTTTCTTAATGTCTTGTAATACAGCCAGCGCGATATGATCAGACAAAGTCTACGCGCGACGTACTACAAGATGCATTAAGAATCTTACGTCACAGTCACTCTGATATATTCCAGAACTGTAAGGAACGTTACAACATCATTCGGGTTACGTTTTCAATCTATTTTAGTTTTCGTTAACTCGGATGTTGTCAGAGCCAAATGAAAATTAGCGTGAAGGAAAAACGCAATCGTGTCGAAAGAGTAACTTGAATGTTGTTTTCTTCTTTGTTGATGGGTTATTTTGTCTTCTAACTGCCATTTTTCGAAGTGAAACCTTACAAAACCTAACAATAATTGTCATTCATGAAAGCACTTCAAAGCCGTCGCATGGTGGTGGAATATTGGAAATCAATGATTGGTAAGTAGGTCAGCTCATAAAAAACTAGGCGACGCGGCACGTGCGGGCATAATTCCACAAGAGGCGCTTATAAAAGATTCTTTCAAGAATGACCTAGATATAGACACTTTTGAATACACCTTTTGTTACACAAAACACATAGAAACAACACAATTTCTTAAGAACATTTCGCGTTACAACACTTTAAACGCAATATATTCCCACAGTAACGTCTCCAAAAAACACAAAGAGGTTATAACAAAGGAGTCTTCTTCGTCTTCAAGCTGCTGAATCTTCTTTCACGATGTTTTAACACAGATCTGACCCACCATTCGACAAGACTGAGGCGATAGGCAGCGCCAGTCAAGCCGAACGACGGACTAGACCCATGAATTGGCAAAAATCTTCTTTACTTGCTGTTTAAATCCACTATAGAAAACACAAGTTAGCCCTAATAAACGGCACGAGATTATTCTATGTTTTATTCGACGGAAGCGCTCCCGACGAGCGCGCGGTCCGACTAGGGTTAAGAGCGCAATAGGACTGGTAAGCTGGTAACAGGTTGCAAGTTGATCGGAGCCACTCGGATTTTTATGTGGCGCTCGGCTCGGGTCGTGCCCTAGTTTCGCGGCACCCGCCCCTTGGCGCTACACCACCCCGTTGCATGAGATATATTATTCACGTTATAGAATACTACTACGTTGTTGTATACGGTTAAAATTGCAATGGGGAGACACTGTGGAACTATTGGCGCTAGCATAGCTGGTTCCCAACATCGTCATTGGTTGAAAATGTAGTAATGTCATTTTATATTTCAAAATAGCTTAACCTCATTGGTCAAAATTGAGGCCAGCTATGGTGGCGCCATCTTAGATTATCTTTGCCTGTCTCTCCATTGGGAACTTAGCGACGAATTTTTCTGAAGAATTAGAACACAGAAAAGACTATACAACATTATTTATCCACGTAAGTTTTCAGGCGACGGAAATCTCAACTCTTACAAAGTTACTTAGGGTGTTCAACTCGGTTATTTTGTTGCTAAAAGGATTTTTCTGCTGATAGCCTCAAAATGGAAAAAGAGCTACGATATCCCCCTGTTTAATAGCGTTTTTTTCTTACCAGAAGTATGAACGTGGCCCAGACAAAAGGAGTATGTAAGGTGGGTCGTAGCAGGTGGCGTTCTGTGGCATTGATCACCCCTATGGGGAAAAAGGCGTCAGGATATGTATTTATGTAAAAGGGTATATTCATGATTTTTTTTTATCACTCTAAACAAAGCGTATTTACATCATGAAATTATTATTTTTAATATCTATAAAAAATACTAAGTTTGCATTTGAAACTGCTGATTAGACAGAGATCCGATAAAGCGCATGACGTCATTCTCTGCATCGATGTACAAAATCCATACTAAATTCCGTTTATCTAGAAAGAGATAGAAACAAAAGTTTAAATGGTTATAACTTTTGTGTTGTTTGACCGATTGTCTTGTTTTCGCTTTTTGACATTATTTTTTACAACTTTAACATTCCGTATCGAAATAAAAAAAAAGAAAATTTATGCATATTTTTGTGCTGTTGTAGCACAAAAATCTCCTTTTTACGTTTTAGGGCGACTGAATTTAACCCTTACAAACTTACATACGCTGTTAAAATCGACGGCTTTATCGCAATAAAAAAAACCATAAACGACTCGGAATCTTCAGCTTCAGAGAAGACAAATGGTAGAATTCCCTACTGTTTCAGTTTTTCCTGAGAAAATCGTTTAACGAACAGCTGTTTAGCGCAGCACTAAAGAGTACTACTAATTGTAGCATTAATTAACTAGCCTTGAGAATTAATTATTCCGACAATGACGACATTGCTGGCTTGGTTTACTACCGCACTTAGTACACTTACCTGACAGATAATTTTACACAAAATCTGTTTCGGAATTTGACTGGTAGATCTGTAGGGCTATTACGTATCTTTTTGATCTCCAGTGACTATCAAGCTTCGGTTGTACACCGAACTTTGATGACAAGCGAGAACGTCAAAATATTGGTATTACGTATTTACACAGAGTGGATATCACTTTACGGTGATTAGCAGCCCGGGTACGGTGTAACGTCTTTCACGAAAGCCACTTCGAGAACAGTTTTAAAAGGTTTTCTGGTGTTTTTTTGCAACTAAATAGTCAATGTCACGACAGTACTAATTGACCCATTGCTACAGTACTTCATCAAAACAGCAAAACATTTGACAGATAAATGCGATGTTGCCAACTAACAAAAGGAGAAAATATCCAATAAAAAAGCGAGAAGAGTTTTCCATAGAGTGGAAGATTCCGATATCCTTCCACGGATAGCAACAAAATAAAAGTAACTTCTAACACACTTAGTTACCCATCGACAGAAATACGGATGACGTCAATATTGTTTGTTACTGACAGGACAAGGGAAAATTCTATCGCTGCTCTCAAAACGGTGAAGGAAAACATCGTGAGGAAACCGGCATGACCTAAATGCGAAAATTCGATGACATGTGACATCTACCAACACGTACTGGGCCCGCGTGGTGGATTATAGCCCATTTTGGAGGAGGCCTGTGTCCCAGCAGTGGGAACATTATAGGCTGATTATGCAGTATTATTGCCAATGTTTGTTACTGATTGACTAAATGAAAATTCTTTTGACTACAAGTGACCCAGTCCTGCTTAGCGCCGTTTTCATGGCTTATTTCAGGACTTTTTTTCAGTATTGTATAATGGGTGTAAAAATACTTAACGAAGCTGAAAGGCACTTGTTCTGCCCGTCAACAACAACAACAGCCCATAACGTCCACTGCTGGACATAAGCCTCTCCCATGATGGGAGGAATTTGCCGTAATCTCCACGCTTGGCAGGCGGATTGGAGATCGCAGTGATGAAAGACTAACAGAAAAAAACGCTGCTACCCATTCTCAGGTCTACGGAGGCGCAAGGTGTTCTGCCTCAGACATTCATCGCCTTATACGACCCCCGTCAGTGTAATGGGTTGGTTCTATTTTACTCTGCCGGATACCACACGGCGCTGTTCTCCCCGTCATTGCGATCAGTTCTTGTTCCACACCATACCTGGGAACCTTCTAGTTACGGAGATATTGATGATTATTTTTTTTTTAACAGGTACTAGTTTATAAAGTTATAATTTTATTATTTAAATACCTTCATGACCCTTTTACTATTCAATGCTTCCATCAGCACAATGTTTTGAGTGCTTTACATTGAGTTTGTAAAACATGATTTTTCACCCCAATATTTTTTTTTCCTTGCGGTTACTTAGTTTTGACGTTTCCAATGTTACTTAAAACAATTCTATGTTCTAATACACATGTAAACGGGTATTTTCGCGAATTTTTACCTTTAATATAAGCCCGACGTTTCGTCTCAGTATGCGGACACTGTTAGTGTAGTGTGCTGTCCTAGTGTGAACCGGCCCTAATTAACATTTATGAAGATCAAGTAAGGGTAGTTGAATAAACACCTTCGCTTTGCTGTGGCGGTACCTCCAATACTTCAGTCTTCCCGCGACCACGGCTGGTGCAATCGAAACGTCGGGCTTATATTAAAGGTAAAAATTCGCGAAAATACCCGTTTACATGTGTATTATAAGGTGAAAGTTTAAAAAAGACAATTCTATGTTCTGTAATACTCAAGGTAGGCAACATCAAACCAGAAATCTAGCTCAATTGCCCTATATAATTTGCTATCAGTCACTAATGATAACAAGTAAAATACTACACAGTACCTATTACTCGTAGCAACGGACGGGTGACAACACTGACAACGTTCACCGTACTATCGTCCGGGGTGCGGAATGGATGGAAGGGAGGGGGGGGAGGCAACAAATCGATCAATCAACCGACTTCGTCTAATATTTAAAGTAGTTATACTGCAGTCTGTAATGATGGTTGTTATATTGATGGTTGTTGGAATAAGCTCGTGGCTAAATAATAACAGCCGGGTCGATATTTAGGTTAAGCCGCACTTGCCTAGGTTGGTCCGTGGATGGGTGACCACCCATTACATACTAAGTTTCCTCCGGAGTCTCGGAAAGCACGTTAAGCGTGATCTTACGTTAGTTCAAGAAATACGTTTTAAGGCGGCCCGAGGCCGTACTAATTTCTGAACGCGTTCAAACTACATCCTAGGTTTTAAAATAATGATGGCTGGATGATGGTTTCAATATTGACACAAAAAGAAATCAAAGGTAAGAACGGTTTCACATAGCCGACGTAACCATAGAATTTGAGAATACTCCGAACACTAGCTAAAGTAAGGCTGCCCCAATAATTTCGAAGGTGAGCCAAACCTTTATGGTGAATGCTCCAACCAGCACGCGAAATTTAAATTTTCATTTTTCAATACAACCCGTATTGATGATTATAATCCTGTAACTACATATGTCTTACAGCCGCGAATAATATTTTCATCAACATACCACCTAGCAGTGACCTGCAAATTGCAAAAAACGTAAGAAAATTTGAATTTCGCGGGCTACCCTGGAGCATCAGCCTTAATTCCGTATCAACCGGCGGACCATCTAGTAAAATTGACGCTTGCCTATTTTAAGTCTACAATAAATTCAAGTCTGAAAATACATGTCCTAATTCCCAGTGGAGTTTAAAATACTTTTCACAGTATATTATGTTTTATCAAACGTAGATTACGTTACCAGCTACAAAGTTTGGTACCAATTTTTAAGTAAAAACTGGAGAACATCAAGGATGTGTGATCTGGTTTGAAGTCCTGAAATTCATACTCAAATGACTATCGTCAGCTGACAGCTGATGGCGAGCCAAATAATATGCGTTGGCGGTACGTGAGCAGCCGTGAGCTAAGCCAAAAACGTGAAGTTGCAAAAATCCACCGTATGCACGCCGCCATATGGTCAGAACTTGCTCCTCCGTTCCTAAAACATACCTGACTAGTATTGCTGTCGAAGACCGCATCATACGCGTACACCCTGGGAGGCTCCGCAGCCGTCACGTTGTTCTTCGTCACGGCCACGGTCCTGTTCTTCCCGTCGACGGACACGCAGCTGTAAGACCCCTCCAGCTTCTCGCGCTGGTCCATCGGCCGGACACGGACGACCACGCGGACATTCTCTACCGTTGGAGCTTGTATCTCCGCGTCCTGGTGGATAAGGAAAATGGATATTTAGAAAAAAAAAAAAGTATGGAGTTACAGGTCGCGGCACGTAACTCTAGCGCTGAACGAAACGTGGAGGGGATAGCTGCGCATGTGTGTATGTACTCATAGTTTGCACTGAGTCAGTGACTCATAAGTCATGAGTTTATATCTGTTTCTATTGTAACTTAGTTTTTTTGTAATTCTGAATAATTATGACGGCCCGGCCCGCCGCTGCGCCGCTACAACATCTGCTACTTTTATTACTAGCATAATTTACTACCTCTATTAATTATTATGTGCTATTGCAATTTAAACCAAAAACTGTATTAAAACAAGCGCTAATCCCGCCGACAAACTGTTACAGTTTGGTGGGTGCATAAAACGTACAAAATGTTTGGTCCTAATAAAATGATTATTTATTTATTATTATGTTCTACGACTGGAGAGCCAATCGGCGCAACGCACGCCCCAAGACATTCTTATTTTTTACTTCTGCGCAATAACGGTCAACGCTAGAGTTACGTGCCGCGACCTGTACTAGTTACTCGGTCAATGGGCCGAAACAGAGATCACAATTCTCTTGCCCTTGTTCCAATTCATTTGTGGTCGACGCAGCACGTCTTCCTCTTCCATACTTCTCTATTACTCGTCATCTCATCAGACACCTCCTTTCTTGCCATAACGGTCAACGCTAGAGTTACGTGCCGCGACCTGTACTAGTTACTCGGTCAATGGGCCGAAACAGGGATCACCATTCTCTTGCCCTTGGTCCAATTCAATAGTGGTCGTCGCAGAATATTTTCCTCTTCCATACTTCCCTATATATTACTCGTCATCTTATCAGACACCTCCTTCCTTGCCATAACGGTCAACGCTAGAGTTTCGTGCCGCGACCTGTACTAGTTCCTCGAACAATGGGCCGAAACAGGGATCACCATTCTCTTGCCCTTGTTCCAATTCGTCGACGCAGCACGTCTTCCTCTTCCATACTGTTCTATTACTCGTCATCTCATCAGACACCTCCTTTCTTGTCATATCATCCTTTACAACACAGTCCATCCATCGTTTCTTTGGGATAACCTACGAAAAACCGCAGCTTAAAATTGGTACTATTCACCTCAGAGATTGTAGGCGTGATATTATGATATTATGTAATGTACAGTCAAAGGTCAAAATTCCACTTCCACCGCAATGCACATTATCGTTTGCGCTATACGGGCGGCGGCGCCTATACACACATACGCGTTCTTATAGAAGAAGGTCATAAGTACCACCAATATTGCTTTGCCATTGTGTTGCGAGATTGGCAGTCGACTTCTGACTGTTACTGTACATAGCAGAGAGCTACTGCAAAAGGTGAACGAGCAAATGACCTCGCCGCCTAACGTTGAAGTATTTCACACTATTCAAGTATCAATGAATGGTTTTAGAACTCGAAGAAACAATAGGGTTGTCAACTGAAAAAATCTAATTAGTCCGTCAGTTAGTTAATCAAAAAATATTTGACCCGTATTTATTATTTTGTTACGTAAACCAAAATTGACAGAGTTAAGACGCTTTTAAAATTCTCAAGTCGCCGTGGTATAATTTTTAGTGCGTTCTGACGTCACGAGCCCCCAATCCCGAGTTTAGATGAGTTTTATCTTTGTCAATATTCATTGATTTACCAAAACAAAAAATACCTACGTGTCCATAGTTTTCCAATACTGTAACTGACGGAATTTGCAATTTATTGATGGTGGAAACTAGGCTATTGCAAAGCTGTGTAGCTCTTTGATACCTGCAATTACAGACACAATTAAAATAACAATGCACCGTGCCCGACCGGGCACGGCTACATAAGGGATTTTTTTGTCGATTTCAACTCTTTGAACTTGGTACGTATCAGGGATGTGGAAGCCGCAATGCGGGATATAAACAGTTACAGTGTAGTGCAAATTGCACTTCGCTAACACATAGCGTTTATCAAGAGACTGTAGAAGCAGTGTTGGTAGACCATCAGTCAAATGGGAGGAGGACATGTAGAAGATCAAGGGTGAGTCCTGGTTGAGACCCGAGCAGACGTGGGAAAAAAGAGAGGAGGCCTATACCAGCCAGTGGGTGGAACAAGCTGGCAATGATGAAGGCGTCCTGACTGCGAGGATAACCTTTCTTATGGGATGACGAATTGAGGAGGTCTGATAGTGGACTGCAAATTCGGCAAATATTATCGACTTAAAGGACCAAAAAAAACTGGGCTAAGTAAAACCTATGTTTTTTTAAAATTAGATGTCTGAATGCAGTTTTTTTTCGTACCTAATTATTGCAATTATTATTTTTTCTTGTAACTGGAAAACGTGTTTTATGACACTGAGAGCCAACATTATAAACACAATATGCCAGTTATCGTACCTTTATTTAGCTTAGAAAAATGCATGTCGGTAGGTAAGTACTTGCTGACGTCGATAGACTGAAGTCATCCAAGGCTGGAACTTCGTCTAGATGGCGAAATCAATGACACAAATTAACAAAAATGACAAAACTAGACTGAGGACCAAAACACAGCAAATGATCAAAGGACCAACAATTATAAAGCAGTTACAATTGATAGAGGTCCAACAAAATGAGAAAATCTTGACAAGTCAAGAAAGAACAGTCACGCAAAAGGCCTTAGACAAAACAAAATATACATATAACTATAACTAGAAACAATAAATTTTAATGATATCAGAAATCTGCAAGGTCTAGGTGGTCCTAGACCCTTTTTTGGTAAAAAGGGTCTATTGAATAAAATAATTACTAAGCCTGGGGAAGGATCCTATAATTGCATGACAAAATACGGGTAGAAAGGACACACTTTTTAAAGGGGAAAAATATAATGACGTCCAAAAATAACTTTGTGACCACTAACATCTATCACCTAAAATATCAATTGATCACCAAATTTAGTTAATGAGGTGGTTGATGACAAACTAGTTTTGCCTAGGCCGACTAGGGGGAGGGGGGACTTGGGAATACTCTTTGTATGGTTATTTTTTTATAAACCATTTAGAAGTAGGAGCCCCGCTGCGGGGCTTCGTCGACCGGGTCTCCCTCCACTCGGATGCAAGAGTATAACAGTTCAATTTCTGTTGGTCATTAACTAAAATTTTGGCTCTAATTTCACGATAAAATAGGGATTAATTTTGGGTGATCATTTACTAATTTTGGCAATCTAAAGTAATTTTTTGACCATTACATTTAGCTAAATCGGGTGGTTCGTTAATTGTATGCCCTTTTTAAATTACTTCACTCAAATTTATATGTTTCGCATGTTTTAGGTTTCACAATGATGTACTAAATAGGTTGGTAACAGTATTAGGGTCTGAGTCAGTTCTGCTTTGTTTGGTGCTTGCTCACCTAGTCTTACATCTGTGTCTAGTACAATGTATAATTTTGTCAATTATTGTTGATACAGACGCTAAGACAGCTAGACTTAAATATGAATTACAATATTTCTCCCTAAAGTACCTACTTAAGTATTTAATAAAAGAACAATACAATTAAAGTCAACTCAAAATACAATGTCACCCTTGGAATTGTGACTTTATGCCCTTGTGTGTACTTTGTTGTTTTTCTTAACATATATTTAGAAAAAAAAAAAATGACTATCATCATGCCCTTATCCCATGTTACTTTGGTCGGCGCAAGCGTTTTTTTTTCTTCCATTCTCCCCTGTCAACCGTCACGCTATCATCTACTACTTTATCTTTCATATACTTCCTCACAAAATCCATCTATTGTTCTCCCTCTCCATCTACCAACATTTATATTCATCACTCTTTTAGTCATAGGGTGCTTACATAAAGCAGTTTTCCGGTACGGGGGGGTTGGTTCCGATCGGTGCAGGGTTAACTTGCATATAATTGAAACCTGTTTCTTTATAAGTGAGCGCATTCACGCACAATGGTCCACTTCAAGGACTAAGTGTGGAAACCAAAACCCCATAAAGAAGAAGTGAGCGCATTAGATAACAGAAATTAATATCTGCACCGATCAGTACCGACCCGCCTGTACCAGAAACCTGCTTCTTTATATAAGCACCCATAGGCATTAGAAATAAAATACTGTTTTTAAAAATTCATAATTACATTCATGTCGGCAATTACAGTTTATGTAAGTGTTAAATAAAAGTATCTTTTGAAGCAGAGATTCATAAATGATATCCCAGGCTTTGGATTAGACAAGTATTCCCTACTCTTTTTTTAAATTGTAGTTTAGACTGGGAGAGCGACAGGACAAACATTTAACCAAAGAAGGCGCAAGCTAAGTAACATTTATAGATTTCGACCATCACAAAATCTGGAATTGGGTAATGTGAAAAGTAACTCAACTTTTAAAGTCACCCAATACTAGATTTTGCATTCAAGTATCGTTTGGAATCTTGAGAGAATTTTTACACTTCTGGGACTGAAATTTCTCCACATTAAGAGCATAGAGTGGTGTTAGCAAGTAACCAGGGTTGTCCAAGCCAAATAGGGAGTGTTTCATGTTAAATACTGGTATTTAGCTGCATCAGCCCATGTAGCATGACCACCATAGAAACGGGAAAGAATCTACAAATCTTTTGTTCATCTGTCTTTGAACCAACAAAATGACAGATATCATTATTATGACATGTGTCATAATAATAATCTCTGTCTGTCTGTCTTTTGTTCATCTGAACAAAAGATTTGTCAATTCGATTGAATCAACAAAATGACAGATATTATTATTATGACAGATGAACATAAGATTTGTTGATTGGATTGAATCAACAAAATGACAGATATTATTATTATGACAGATGAACAAAAGATTTGTCGATTCGATTGAATCAACAAAATGACAGATATTATTAATATGACAGATAAACAAAAGATTTGTTGATTCTTTCCCGTTTTTATGGTGCTCATGGTACATGGGCAGGTCAGACTGGGAGTTAAGTTTACCCTAACACAGTTGAAAAAAGGCTTAGCAGATGATGAAATAGGGAGGCCCATGTTCAACCATACAACCATGTCCACATGACAGTACTACCCGACGATTGTGCTCGACAACTTTTGACTGATTGATTGTAAACTATGTAGTGTTTTTATAGGGAGGCTATGTTCAAGGGAAACCTATGCTCTAATTGTCTTCTTTTTAATGATAATAATTATTTAAACTCTTGCAAATTATGGAACAATCTGCGAGTATAACCCCAGTTGATTCAAATGCAACTGAAGATGACTTAAGTCTGAGGTGATTGGACTGCTATCGAGGACGCGTTTGCTCCAGTTTGGTAGAAAGGCAGAGAAAGAATGACCTAAGTACAAAATTGTACCTGCCTTGAAAAAATAATTTATATAGTTAGGTACCTACCTACTGAATAGATTTTTTTTTTGTTTCGTGAACAAATTTTATTATTTCATGCCTGACGATTTATGAGTAGGTGCAAGTAGGTACATAAAAAGTTGACGCAGGGCCGGGCATCTAAAAATATCGAATCGACAAAACGCGGGCGTTATCCAGCCACGTTCCGTAGCGTCAAAATGTACCTAGTACTTACTTATAAAAAAGAATTGGGAGTTTTCTATAGTTAGAAAAATTCAAACTGCCATTAGATTGATGTAACCAAGCAGATGGCAGAATACATTACGAAACGGCTAATGCGTAATTTCGTAGGTACCTACACACCACTCGGAGTTGAAATGACCCTGACACGCATTAAAATATGACTCACCATCATAATTATGTAGCACGATTGAACTAAACTATGAATAGATGAAACTAATTTAGGAAAAGGAACAAGGAAAACTAAGCAAAAAAACCTTCAAAAATATTCAAAATCTTTAGGATTGGAGTTCCAATAGGAATCCATAGCAAATTCCGGAAATCACATGATAATGTGGTACTTACAGGCATTTTTCTGGAATGCAGGCCCCGCTATCAGGAATACATGTAGTTTATTGCGTTGAAAAGTACAAGCTACGTCTTTGTTTGTCGATTATTGCAAAAATCAATAGTGACGACCTACTTTTTCCGTTTCAATTTCTTTGGCGAACGTATACGAAATGGAAATGACATGACGTTTTCTTCCAATATTGCCAGTAGCATCGGTGGAATAAACTACCACAGTAAAAATCAATTATGGACTTCCGGTTTATGAGGTGTTCTTTTTTCAACAGAAAAATACCATGTTACAGTAATAAAGCAATATTGTAACGTTTGCTACACTTACTTGCTGAGGCAAAATAATTTAAATATGTGGAAAGGAAATCCAACGTCAACATGATACTCAAATGGCCGTTTTGATTTAAGTACATATCTAGATAAAAACACACTTCTTCAACGTCACTGCTAGGCTCGCTCTTGATTTGGTGACAAAATCATATTTTTTGCTGTAAGCAGGTCAATGTCAGGTTGTTATATTTATGATGAAGAGATATGAAATATTTAAAAATGACGCGTACGTAACAAATATGGCTAAAACTAATCATTAAAATCATCGATACAACCCTCTCATTGAATGACTTTTTCATGAACTAGTCCTTGGATGGGGTGAATTTCGCGGATATAAGTTACTTCACATATTTTTGATATTCATTCGTGGGTGTAATCCGTGGATTGTTTGATTTTAACATATCTAAAAACCAGCGCGTGAACTTGCATATGTGGATTTTCACAACTGATCCAGATCGTGTTTTTAATTATATTCAGTATTGTTTTCAATATATTGTATTCTACTTTGTCAACAAGTTGAAATTTTAAAAATATTGGTGGTAAATTCATATTCTACTACAACCGTTTTGTTGGTGGTAAGGTGGCAATATTGAGATTTCTTGAAGAGAACAATTACACTGCGTTACAAATTAAAAAAAATTTTGAGTACCCGCTTTGAAATGTCATGTTTTCTTATTTATACCTATCGCTTATTAAACATACATACAAATTTTCTTTTCATCACGTCTCATTTTTCTTCTGTAAGAATGTGCCAATTTATATTAAAAATTAAAAGGCAAAAACATATTTTAAAGAAATCTAATAAAATCAACCAGAATTTTTTACATTCATCAAGTTTAATTTTATCATTTAGGTAAAAAAAACTCAAAAAAAGCCATTTTATAAAATTTTAATACAAAATATCATGAAAATTTAACTTTTTCTTTTGTGCTCTGAATGATCTTCTCGTTGTAATCACCTAGCATGGTTGTGTCCCAACGACCTTGAAATCGTTCCTCAAGCTTCTTTACATCCTGGTGGAACCTCTCACCCTGCTCATCACTGACCGCACCAAGATTAGATGGAAAGAAAGAAAAATGAGAATGAAGAAAGTGAATTTTTAATGACATTCTGCAACCCAACTTTTCGTATGCCTTTAACATGTCGTTAACCAGCTGTTCCGCATTTTCGGCTCTGTGGTTCCCTAAAAACCCTTTTATAACTGCTTTAATTGATAACCAGGCGTCAAGTTCCTTATTAGTAAGCTTTTTGTCGAAATTTGGGTCTTTCATCAATGTGCGTATTTGCGGTCCCACAAATATCCCTTCCTTGAGTTTTGCATCACTTAATTTTGAAAATACTGTCTTTAAAAAAAAAATCCATCTCCCTCTTTATTCATAGCCTTCACAAAATTTTTCATCAAACCAAGTTTTAGGTGGAGGGGAGGTAAAATGACATTTTTAGGATCTATCAATGGTATATGTTTCACATTAGATTTTCCGCAAACAAACTCTGACCTTTCTGGCCATACTTTTGTAGTATAGTGCTTTTCTGTGGCTCTGCTGTCGCGGCGGTAACAGGGTAGTTATAATTTTTTTTTACATCATATTTTAATAAAGGAGATAAAAACAAACAACTTTTCCAAAGTAAAGGTATTCCTACGATATAATTGACTGTACCTCGAAAACTAGACGTGATGGATACCACATATGTTTGGAACATTTCATCTGTGACTCATTACCTATTCATTCCAGCTATCAGTTAAGAGGGTACCAAAATCGTGTAACGCAGTGTTATTTTTTGTTGAGCAAAGTGACAATCATTTTTTTTTTAATTGCTATTTTGTTTATTTAGGTGTAGAAAGAATCATCGACAAACTAAGTAATAATTTGAGCACGTTGTTTTGTAAATTAATAACTTGCAACATTTATATTAAAAAAAATAAGAATTAAAATTTAAAGAACTGGCCACCCACAATCCATCAATCAACAAGGAACGTCAAACACTGCTGATGTTTATTTTTATTAAAAAACTAACAATCATTTTAGTTTCTTCATGGCCTATTTGTTCTTGAATGTAACATAAAATAAATCAGATGATAAATAACAAGTGTACTAACCAAAAATGTCGACGGAATTGGAAGAAAACGGGATCCATATTGAGTCTGTTGACGTCAGTGAAAAAGTGAAAGAAACTCAAGAAAATGGATCAATGGTTGAGACCATTGAAACTATTTGCGATTCCGGGCTGGACACGTTAGATTCGTGTTCTGCCGCATTCCCTGCATCTGATTCCGAAGTATCCCCTATTAAAAATGTAATAAACGATGATTTCGGCAAAGGATCATCGACAGACAGTCTTTCAAATGAAAGTAGTCTTTCCAGTCCAGGGTCTGATGACGGCGTTACTGATAATATAAATTTTGACTTCCCGCAAAAATCTGACATCGATATAGCCAAAGAATTGATCATAGATTGTATAGAAAGTATGAAAGTAAGTGATGCACAAGAAAAAATTGAGGAAAATGTTGAAATTATGGATTATAAACAGTCAGACTATAATAATATTAATCGGCCCCTCACTACCTCGACCGTAAGCTTGAACGAACATAAGTTATCTGAAAACATCATGTGTAAATCACCATTCAGCAAGAGTGCTGAAAATATTTCAAACATATCATATATCAAACCAAATGACAATGCTAGTTTAAATTCTAGTGATAAAGAATTGAATGCTGATAAAATTCTATCAGAATTCGCCAGCCAGAAATCTAAAGCTAACGCTGTGCAGAAAATACCAGAAAACATAGCTCATATCGATCCGAAATACACGAGAATACCAAAAGAATTGCTATCTCAAGACATTGGTAGCATAGTCAAAAATGTTCACGGTATATTCTCATCTGTAAGCGGTAGTTTAAAAAGTGCTTACACACACAGAACAGCCTACACTCAAAAACCTGTAAAAAATACCAAAAACCTGCCTAACGGTAAACTTATGAATGATATATTTGAGGATGACAATACGGATCAAAAACCTGAACTCCCTGACAAAAAAGAAACAATTGACCAACAAGAAATTATTCCAAATTCAAACGGAGACGTAACGGTAACAAAATTACCAGAGACAGAAAGTTCTGAACCATTTGATGCTACCAAAAAGGACGTATTACGCTTTCAAATAGAGACACTTGAAAGGGTACTGGCTGAACAGAGAAAGGAGAATGTGTCTTTGAGAGAGAGAGTCAAACAACAGTGTGATGAGTTGCAGCAAAAAGATCTGACTTTCAAAGAGTTGGAGGTTAAATTGGATATGGTGGGTAAATTTTTTCTATTTAACTTTCTTATTTAACTTTTCCATACACTTCACAGCAAAAGTATGCTCTTAATGACATGATTTTGTCTGGATTAACTGTAAATATAAAAGCTATCATGCCTAACACATGATGGATGGGACACTGAGACTCAAATTTTTACATTTGATTCAGTAATATTATGTGTAGACAGAAATCACAAATACAAAAAATAAAAAGTGAAGCCACAGCTATGCTATCAAAAACAATAAAAGCGTCAACAATATCTTTTATTGTTAAATAATCTTATTGAAATCTACCATAAAACATAGTTGTTTAAAATGTTCATGTTATCAACTGCAAGTAGTCTAATGCTATCTCTTAGTTCCGTAATATCATCACACTAGTAATACTCAAAGGGTTAGGCAGTGGTCAAGTGGTGTACAGTACAGTACACATGGCGACACACATAAACTAACGCCTTTTCCCCATGGGGTAAGCAGAAACCATGGAACGCCACCTGCTACGCTTACATACTCCCTTACAAGCTATACATATCCACTTTTTAGGGTTCTAACTAGGAACCCTTATAGTTTCGCCATGTCTGTCCGTCCGTCCGTCTGTCCGTCCTCGCTTAATCTCTGTGACCGTTAGCACTAGAAAGCTGAAATTTGGTACCAATATGTATATCAATTACGTAGCCCCCCTATATGTAAAGTGGGAAGTGTTTTTTTTTTAAATTTCAACCCTAACGTGTGATATATTGTTGGAAAGGTATTTAAAAATGAATAGGGGTTTCCTAAAATAATTTTTTGATAATGTCAATAATTTCGGAAATAATCGCTCCAAAAGTAAAAAACAATGTGTCCCCCCCCTCTAACTTTTGAACCATAACTTTAGAAAATATGAAAAAATCTGAAAAGTAGAACTTTATAAGGACTTTCTAGGAAAATCATTTTGAACTTGATGGAAACAACAGTTTTTGTACAAAATAATTTCTGGACTAAGTTTGTAGTATATTCGTATATGCAAGCATTTTTACATAATGGATACCCACCTTTAAACTCATAAGTGGGAACACTCATTGTGACGGATGGGAAACTACGGAACCCTACACTGAGCGTGGCCCGACACGCTCTTGGCCGGTTTTTCTTTTTTGACTTTCACTGGCAGATTGCTGGTGTTACAAGTACTTACTGTTACTTTTATTTAAGAAAAAGTATTATGGTTACTAGTAATCTGATCTTCGTCAGGAAGTAATATTTTGCGCGCGCGAAGGATACGGCTGACAAGGAACCCATAAAGTTTCATCATGTCCGTCTGTCTGTCTGTCTGTCTGTCCGAGGTTTTGCTAAGAGACCGTTAGTACTAGAAAGCTATAATTTTGTAGAGGTGTGTATATCAATTACGCCGACAAAGCGGTAAAATAAAATTTTGAAAAAAAAAAAATTTTAATGCAGCTCCCTACATGTGAAGGGGGATTCTTTTTTTTTTGTCATCTGCCCCATTGTGTGGGGTATCGTTGAATAGGTATTTTAAAATGACTTAGGGGTTGCTAATACGATTTTATGCTCCATTTACGAAATGTTAAACTTTAAAGTGCAAATTTTTGTCCCCCTAAAAGCTAAACTGCTGAATTGAAAAATCTGAAAAAATTCATTATGATAGTGCATTTCATGAACTTTAAAGGAAAACTATAGCGGTTAAGATAACTTTATTAGTTTAGTAGTACCAGTCGTTGAAATTGGGTGTTGGTTTTTACTTATTAATAAAAAAACCGGCCAAGAACGTGTCGGGCCACGCTCAGTGTAGGGTTCCGTAGTTTCCCGTCCGTCACAATAAGTGTTCCCACTTATGAGTTTAACACTCTCACCGCCATACGATCCGCCGGCGGGGCGTATCTTTTCGAGTAAGGTACCCCACCTACATGTTGCACTAAGCGAGATCAGCAGGCCGTACCGGCCGGCAGCGCACCGTATCTTGCGCGCCAAAATCGAACAAAATTTCCGTTATTAAAAACAAACAGTGAGTCCGGCCGGCGGGCGGCCCGTACGGCCTGCTTCACTCGTTACAGATTTTTCACCGCGGCCTGCACGGGTAGGCAAAGTTACGGCCGCCGGCAGACCGCATGGCCTGCTGCACTGAAAAATTCTATATATGGGTGGCGGAGGTGGGTATTCATTATGTAAAAATGCTTGCAAATACGAATATACTACAAACTTAGTCCAGAAATTATTTTGTACAACTTTTTGTCTTTTTTAGGGTTCCGTACCCAAAGGGTAAAAACGGAACCCTATTACTAAGACTTCGCTGTCTGTCCGTCTGTCCATCTGTCCGTCTGTCCGTCTGTCCGTCTGTCTGTCACCAGGCTGTATCTCATGAACCGTGACAGCTAGACAGTTGAAATTTTCACAGATGATGTATTTCTGTTGCCGCTATAACAACAAATACTAAAAACAGAATAAAATTAATATTTAAGGGGGGCTCTCATACAACAAACGTGATTTTTTTGCCGTTTTGTCTAATGTATAGATAATGGTACGGAACCCTTCGTGCGCGAGTCCGACTCGCACTTGGCCGGTTTTTTGTACAAAAACTGTTGTTTCCATCAAGTTCAAAATGATTTTCCTAGAAAGTCCTTAAAAAGTTCTACTTTTCAGATTTTTTTCATATTTTCTAAACTTATGGTTCAAAAGTTAGAGGCCCCCCACACACATTGTTTTTTACTTTTGGAGGGATTATTTCCGAAATTATTGACATTATCAAAAAATGATTTTAGGCAACCCCTATTCATTTTTAAATACCTTTCCAACAATATATCACACGTTAGGGTAGAAATTAAAAAAAAAATCACTTCCCACTTTACTTAAAGGGGGGCTACCCTAATAAAACATTTTTTTCCAATTTTTTCCACTTTTTCGGCGTGATTGATATACATATTGGTACCAAATTTCAGCTTTCTAGTGCTAACGGTCACAGAGATTAAGCGAGGACGGACAGACGGACGGACAGACATGGCGAAACTATAAGGGTTCCTAGTTGACTACGGAACCCTAAAAACCGTTTTATCAGAACATCCTCCACTATACTTTCTTCTTATACCAATCTCTTTGCACAAACCTTAATCCTCAGATGGGAAAGCGCGTAGAGCATGCAGAAAAAGAAAAGGACGCAGCAGTGATGCGGTATGCTAGTGTGGAGTGCGCTGCTATAGAGGCCAAGCGAGCAGCTGAGAACGCAGCCAAGGCTGAGAAGGCTGCCCAAGTCGAGGTGGAACTCTTGAATAGCAAGTTGAAGTCAGCACATGCAGAGAAGCAGAGGATCTGTCAGATGTATGACGATAAGGTATGCAAAATTATGATTTCAATTACAAGATAAGGTAAGCAGTCAGTGATGTGACCAAGTCATCGGTTTAAATTTCGAACCCATATGCACTTCTAATTTTTCGGATTCATGTGTGTCTATACTTAATATTATAAAGAGGAAAACTTTGTTTGTTTGTTTGTAATGAATAGGCTCAAAAACTACTGGACCGATTTAAAAAATTCTTTCACCTTTCGAAAGCTACATTATCCACGAGTAACATAGGCTATATTTTATCCCCGTACTCCCACGGGAACGGGAACTACGCGGGTGAAACCGCGGGACGTCCGCTAGTATTGTATAATTATAACTTGCTTCGGTGAAGGAAAACATCTTGAGGAAACCAGCATGTCTGAGAGATATTTGTCGACGACATGTTAAGCCAAGTCAAAGGCCCATGGGCGGTATACAAACTTTGACACCAGGTTTGGCACTAACCACACGATAACGTTGTTTTGAACGCGTTCAAATGGGTTTTTTGAAATGAAAACTTCTATAGGCGCGTTGAGCACTTTTTGGGTGAAGGAAAAACATTGAACTCATCGTCACTTGACGTAACGTAACGTGCGGTCACGCTTCGTAGCACTCGTAGGTGATCCGCTACGGCGTAGCACCACATAGGCATGCGCGGGGCATAACCAATGCTACGACTGGGGAGGGGTCTGTGTACTTTTTGTTTTGACTGCCCCGATTTTTCTTAAAGACAAAGTACTCTGTCAAAGTATATTTTGGAAATATAATAATGATTTTGAAATGTCTACCAGTTCTATTTTTGTTTCAACAGTGTCACGAACTAATGAACAACGAGCGCGAACTGGCCAAGTTTCGTGAAGATATGCGCGAACTAGACGGACGACTTAAATGGACGCAGAGTAAACTACGGGTTGAAATGGACGCTTATAAGGTAACCGTTAAAAACAACAATACAAAAAAAAACACAAAACAACGACAAAGAAAAACAAAAGACACAAACAAATCGGAAAAAGATAATCTCCCATCGCGGACATTCTATTACTGAAAAGCTGCTCGACTTAGATCGAATAGGGTAGATGACAAAAAAAAAACTAAAATCGTACATATATTTCTTTCTTTTTTTCACGTAAACAAAAAATGGAGACGATACAGTGCGTCGAAAACTCGTGTGACGTCACATTTCAGTACATTTTTTACTCAATAGTGACGTCACAAGTCCCCACTCATGATTTTTGACACGTTTTATCTTCGTCAATTTTTATTAATTTGATTAAACAAAAAACACGTATCCAATATTTTTCAATAATCTAACTGACGGACTAAACAGAATCATATTGTTTTAGTCAGTCTTCCTTTCTATTGTACCCGGCTAAGGTATATGCCGATCGGCACGAGCAGAATCATCTTCATCATCATTTGCCTAGCCTTTTTCCCAAACCATGTTGTGGTCGGCTTCACGTATAAACGGATGCAGTGGAATACCAGTATTTTACATGGAGCATTGGAGCGACTGTCTATCTGACCTCCACAACCCAAATTAATGACGAATAATGTGTATTATTGGGGTGGAAAATTACGTTTTACGGTAGGACTCAATGTAACGCAACGCACTGCTGATATATGCATTTATTAGTACGGAGGTCGTGGAGGTATTTAAAGTAAAGTTATAACATTAAAAACGGGGGAAAATATAATGACCACCAAAAATAACTTTGTGACCACTAACATCTATCACCTAAAATATCAATTGATCACCAAATTTAGTAAATTGAACACCAAATTTTAATGAGGTGGTTGATGACAAACTAGTTTTGCCTAGGCCAACTTGGGGCACCCCAAAACGGATAGATTAGGTTAGAAGGGTATGGCGGGGTCGAATGAGCAAGCGAAGCGAGCGAATAGACCCCGCCATACCCTTCGTGGTTATTTTTTTATAAACCATTCAGAAGTAGGAGCACCGCGAAACGGGGCTCCGTCGACCGGGTCTCCCTCGACTCGGATGCAAGAGCATAACAGTTCAATTTCTGGTGATCATTAACTAATTTTAACTCTAATTTTAACTATTTTTGGTTCTCATTTCACGCTAAAATGGGGATTAATTTTGGTGATCATTTACTATTTTTGGCAATCAAAAGTGATTTTTTTGCCGTTACATTTGACTAAATCTGGTGGTTCGTTAAACATAAGCCATTAAAAACTTGTATAATTTGACTCCAATATCTCCGTAACCAGAAGGTTCCCAGGTATGGTCTAGTAGAACAAAAAAAAATATCGCAATGACGGGGAGAACAAGTGCCATGGACATGGTAGTTCATGTTTTATCAGCAAGTTTCATGTCATGGTAACAAAAGGATTTTAT
Source organism: Xestia xanthographa (assembly GCA_905147715.2). NCBI lineage: Eukaryota > Metazoa > Arthropoda > Insecta > Lepidoptera > Noctuidae > Xestia > Xestia xanthographa. The sequence continues at coordinate 12,240,357 of LR990671.1, forward strand.
TTTTTGCAGACAGCTAGTTCGTGCGTGTGTTTTGTAATTAAGTATCTGGTATTCTGTTTCACACATAAAATTACCACGAATTTTGCTTCAGTTGTTTGAAATTACCTCATTATTCAAATTAAGCTCAGAATGTGTACTTTCTGAAGGTCCTGACATAATATAACATCACGCCTGTAATCCCCCGAGGAATAGGCAGAGGAGTACCTAGTACACTCACATTTTGCCATGTATGTTTAAGTCCCATGTAATAGGGGGCGAGCCTATTGCCATCAACCGGGCTCAAATCCGGACTCCGTGGCTGCTACTGAGAAATTCCTGATTGAAAAACCCAATAACAATTTGCCCGACCCAGGAATCGAACCCAGGACCTTATGCTCAGTAGTCACGATTGCGACCGCTAAGGAGACACTTGTCGACATTTTTTCCACAGAAATTTCGGGAGGGTATTACTCCACTGTTTGAGACTGTACATCCAAAGTTAAACATGATATCGTTTTGTCTCATTATTAATTTTGTCTGTGCGGAAACAATAATAAAATAAAAAGCCATTAAAAACTTACGAGCTACCAAAGATTCATTTTATCGCCAATTATAGCGCAACTATGGGCGTAAATTAGTAATAAAAGAAGTGTCAAATTTCCAAAACTAAGTCGGTACCGACAAAGCTCAATTATCGAAGAATTCTACTTATTTAGTCAGTAATTGATTTATGCAGTGGTTTTTTCATAAAATTCGATTTTACTATGAATTATCGTGCATGTCACTGAACTCACTCTGTCGTGCACGATGCCAGGTGAGACAGCGTGCTTTGTGGCCACGCCCACCAGTGAGTTCGAGCCCGCGACTAGTGCCACCTTAAACCATCGAGGCAGTCTGAACTGAAGGTCATAAGTTGTAAAAGATAACCGACCCGTTTAACCTTCGCAACTTCCTTGCGCAGTTTTGTGAATTTATATTTAAAGGAAGTTAAATGTTATCGCTTAATAAATAGAGTACAGACTCGCCTTTTAGAGTATTTTGGTAAAATGGGGTAGCTTTAGACTGGTTCCGGTTACCCAACCGATCGTAGACAGTGGTGTCGATTCTGTTGTGCACAAACTAAACTTAATTTAGGCTATTGCTATCTTTTACTAAAAGGCAGTTCGAGGAAAAGACGGCTATAGCTATGAACTAAGTTAGAGATGTCAAACTAGTTTATGCCTTGCGCTTCACCGTGTTTTTGGTCGACATGTTTATACGTGCACCCTTCATTTGTATGGAAATATTAGTTCCAAATAAAATTGACAGCTCTAAATTGTGTCCGTCTCTTTCTCAAAAAAATTAAGACACAGTGCGTCGAAAACTCGTGTGACGTCACATTTGAGTACATTTTTTACTCAAATGCGACGTCACAAGCCCCCACTCATGATCTTTGACACGTTTTATCTTCGTCAATTTTTATTAATCTGATAAATCAAAAAACACGTATCCAATATTTTTCGAAAATCTAACTGACGGACTAAACAGAATCATATTTTTTTAGCCAGTCATCATCCCTATTCTAGAAAGAACCTTTGACATTTTCATGATATTTTTTGGCAGGATGCTTCGGAACGCGCCGAGAAACTAACACAGCAGGTGACGGAATTGGAAGCCGCTAAAGAAGCCGCCACCGCTAACGCTACCGACTGTGCAAGGGCCAAGCAATTAGGTAAGTCGAATATTTGCCTTGAAGCTTGGATGTTATGCTCACTCAAATGTCTCGCTAATAGTAGCACATGTATCAAAATCAAAATCAAAGCATTTATTTCAAATAAGCCAGTTACAGGCACTTTTGAATTGTCGAAACAAAGATGAAAATTAAATGTAGCTACAGTCCCAGTCGCAAGACATAAAAACTGTGAAAGTACTGTAGTTGCCCATTCCCTAGCGTAGATCTCTATGGAGAAGAACGGGCAAGAAACTCCATAGACACTCTTTTAAATCAGAATATTGTTTCAAAATCTTGGTTACATCATTCATGTTGAGATGGTATATTATGTGAGAACAATGTAGCAAGATGTGCACGTTAAAAGTGTCCACAGTAAAAACACAAAAAAAAAAACAATTTAAAATAATTCATTCAAAATAAGCCATGGCCACTAAGAGATGACCAGTCACAACTGACAGCGCCCGTTCACGAACATGACGCATGGATCAGCACCATTCAACTCAACCATTATGAAGGGAACTAAATGATCCGAAACATGCGCCACCATCAGCGAGACATTTGAGTGAGCATGACATACTCTCAACCGCCAGGGCACATTCAAGTCAAGAAAAGACGTAGGTTTTCAGTGAATGATAGCTTTCTAGTACATAGTACTCACACAATATGGGCTATGCAATTATATAATACTTAAGAGATTGAATCTATACAATGCAAAGATAGTTGAACAATCTTCAGCAGCTCCAACAATACAATTTAATGCTATCAATTTATGTGCCCCTGTCCGTGTGGAGCAGGACCAGCATTGAGCCAAGCATTTTTATCAGCGATATAATCTCTCAACTTGTAATATGATTGCTTACTTAATGTGCGTTTAATGCATGTTTTAAATTTCGTCTCATTCAGTTCAAGAATACTTTGTGGAATTTTATTATAGCATCTATCGGATCATTTTTTGACGACCTGATTGGCGCAGCGGTAGTGAGGCTGCTTTACGTTCTTAGGGTCCCGGGTTCGAATCCCGGTCGGAGCAAATGTTTGTGTGATGAGCATGGACATTTGTTTCCGAGTCATGGATGTTTATATGTATAATAAGTATGTATTTACAAACAAAAAGTATCTATGTAGTATATCAACTATCTGGTGTCCACGACACAAGCCTCGTTGCTTAGTGTGGCATTAGATGGCGCTGTGTGTAATGTCCAGCAATATTTATTTATTTATTATTTATTTATTTAGTTCCCTTCAAAATGGTTGAGTTGAATGGTGCTGATCCATGCGTCATGTTCGTGAACGGGCGCTGTCAGTTGTGACTTAGTTAGTTGCCATGGCTTATTTGAATGAATTATTTTGTTTTTTGAATTGTATTTTTTTTTTTGTATTTTTACTGTGGACACTTTTAACGTGCACATTTTGCTACATTGTTCTCACATAATAGACCATCTCAACATGAATGATGTAACCACAGATGTAACCAAGATTTTGTAACAATATTCTGATTTAAAAGAGTGACCATGGAGTTTCTTGCCCGTTCTTCTCCATAGAGATCTACGCTAGGGAATGGGCAACTACAGTACTCTCACAGTTTTTATGTCTTGTGACTGGGACTGCAGCTACATTTAGTTTTCATCTTTGTTTCGACAGTTCAAAAGTGCCTGTAACTGGCCTGCAAATAAATGCATTGTTTTTTTTGCTCACTCAAATGTCTCGCTGATGGTGGCGCGTGTATCGGATCATTTAGTTCCCTTCAAAATGGTTGAGTTGAATGGTGCTGATCCATGCGTCATGTCCGTGAACGGGCGCTGTCAGTAGGGACTGGTCATCTCTTAGCTTGGTTTTGTTGATTAAATATTTTTATTTTGGATGGCCTTAACTCATTCATTTTTTCATTCATTTTTCAAGGTCTTTATTAGTACTTAAGGTTTACAATAGGGAACGAGCACAACGACGGTGCTGCCGACTGGCGTCACCAATCCGAATCTTGTACTCTATTAATACTTGACATTGACATGTAAAACAAGTAAACAGAAATATTTTTATTATTGAAAATGATTATTCTAGCTAATCATAATGCATTGTTGCATTTCAGGATGTACCAATACATCCACAAAAATGAAAATTAATCATATAGCGTAAAATAATAAAATTCTATTACTTTCCAAAGAATAGTACCTACTCTCATACCATGTTTAGGTGAAAAACGCAAAAAATGGATAAATGCAGTAAGAAAAATATTTGAACATAATTTGTTTTTGTTACACTCAGCATTGAAAAAGTTCAATAGCCTTCAAAATCAACCGTCCAAGCAAACATTAAATGGTAGGTACTGGCGTACCATTTAAACTTCAGCGAACACACATATTAGACTGCACTGAAGTTCACACCGAATATTCCTCAACAGTTAAACAAAGAGTCCACATGTACTCAGATTATAAACATGGTTATACAATAAAGTTTTTAGTTGGCTGCACTCCTTGTGGTTTCATAAGTTTTGTATCTAAATGCTACGGAGGGCGTTCTAGTGATTGCTTAAAACAAATGATTATGGATTAGACTGCACTGAAGTTCACACCGAATATTCCTCAACAGTTGAACAAAGAGTCCACATGTGCTCAGATTATAAACATTGGTATACAATAAAGTTTTTAGTTGGCCGCACTCCTTGTGGTTTCATAAGTTTTGTATCTAAATGCTATGGAGGGTGTTCCAGACTGCACTGAAGTTCACACCGAATATTCCTCAACAGTCTCCACATGAACTCAGATTATAAACATGGTTATACAATAAAGTTTTTAATTGGCTGCACTCCTTGTGGTTTCCTAAGTTTTGTATCTAAATGCTACGGAGGGCGTTATAGTGATTGCTTATAACAAATGATTGTGGATTGATTTGTTAGAGCCTGGAGATACTGTTCTCGCTGTTATAGGATTCCCTTCCATTAAAACATGTGTTGAAAATAAGAAAGTTGTTTATGCCACCGTTTCTTCATGCACCACAATTTTCATCAGAGAAAGTAAACGAAACATACAAAATTCATATTGGTCAAGATTCATGTTACGCTGACGAACATTATTGATAGACCGGAACCCATGTTTTATACCTTTTATCATACATAATCAAAAATAATACTTTTGAAGAGATTTGCGTGACAGCATAAGTTTCCTTTACTGTCCGCATAGTGTCTCTTTTGTCGTTTAGTGCTGCCACCTATAGTTCCTGCACGTTCCCTATACAGTTTACAAACGATCTTATTCTATTTGTACACCAATCACGATTTATGTTGTTACACAGGCAGCTATAGCCTTTACAAACATTAAAACATGTTGTTACTATTAATATTATTTTACAATGATATGACTTACTTATTATTACATGTTCAAATATGGGGTATGTGCAAGTCTTAGTGTTGACGCACATAATTTTAAAAATGTTTGACTATACAGAATGTACGCTTATCTAAATATATAAAAGAAGAAACTGACTGACTGACTGACTGACTGATTGACTGACTGACTGACTGACTGACTGACTCATCTATCAACGCACAGCCCAAACCGCTGGGTCTACAGATTCCAAATTTGGCAAGTAGGTTCCTTATATGGTCTAGGGGTGCACTAAGAAAGGATTTTTCAAAATTCATCCCCTAAAGGGGTTAAACGGGACTCCAAAGTTTGTATGGGGAAACAAGATTAGTTAGACTATTTTATTCGAAATTTCACAGAAGTGCTCCTATTGATAAATAAGTAGAAACGGGTTTCAGGTTTTTTCAGAATTCAACCCCTAAGAGGGGGAAATGGGGTGGCAAAGTATAAAAATCAATGCACAGCCCAAACCGCTGAGTCTAGACATTCCAAATTTGGCAAGTAGGTTCCTTATGTGGTCTAGGGGTGTACTAAGAAACGATTTTTCAAAATTCAACCCCTAAGGGGGTTAAACGGGAATCCAAAGTTTGTATGGGTAAAACAAGATTAGTTAGACTATTTTATTCGAAACTTCACAGGAGTGCTCCTATTGATAAATGAGTAGAAAAAGGTTTCAGGTTTTTTCAGAATTCAACCCCTAAGAGGGGGAGATGGGGTGGCAAAGTATAAAAATCAATGCACAGCCCAAACCGCTGAGTCTAGAGGTTCCAAATTTGGCACAAAGGTTCTTTATGAGGTTTAGGGGTGCACTAAGAAAGGATTTTTCAAAATTCATCCCCTTAGGGGTTGGAACGGGAGTCCAAAGATTATGTGGGGAAATAAGATTAGTTATACTACTTTATTCGAAACTTAACAGGAGTACTCCTATCGATAAATGAGTTAACGTTTGTGTTTCAGTTTTTTTTTTTCAGAATTCAACCCCTAAAGGGGGAAATGGGGTAACAAAGCCTGAAATTTAACATAGGTATTGTTTTTATGGTGAATTGGGTCGGGTGTATTACAAAAAGAACGATTTTAAGATTTAATGTGGCAGACCTGAAACACTCCCTGAAATATTCCCTGTTGGGGTGCGATGGGGTTGAAATGTCTAAAAATAAATATGGGTGTCGATACCGCGATTATCAGGGGTGCTGATTACGAAAATGGCATTTATTTTGAGATCCAGATGATAATGATTGTGATTACGATGATGATGATTGTGATAATGATGACGATGATTGTGATAATGATGATTGTGATAACGATGATAATGATTGTGATTACAATGATAATAAGTGTGATAACGATGATGGTGATTGTGATAGCGATTGTGATTGTAATGGTGATTGTGACAGTGACGGTGATTGTGATAGTGTCGGTGATTGTGATAGTGATAGCGATGGTTGTGATAAAGAGGACGGAGATTGTGATGATGATGATTGTGATTAAGATGATAATGATTGTGATTACGATGATAATGATTGTGATAACGATGATGGTGATTGTGATAGTGATTTTGGTGGTGATTGTGATGGTGATGGTGATTGTGATGGTGATTGTGAAAGTGGCACAGATTGTGATGGTGATAGCGATGGTGATGGTGATTGTGATTGTGATTGTGACAGTGATGGTGATTGTAATAATGATGTAGATTAGTGTGATTACTATGATAATGATTGTGATAACGAGGGTAGTGATTGTGATGGTGATTGTGATGGTGATGGTGATTGTGATGGTGATGGTGATTTTGATTGTGATAGTGTTGGTGATTGTGAAAATTATGGTGATTGTGATAATGATTGTGGTTGAGATAGTGATGGCGATTGTGATCATGATGATTGTGATTAAGATGATAGTGATTGTGATTACGATGATAATGATTGTGATTAGGATTACAATGATTGTGATGACGAGGATGGAGATTGTGATGATGATGATTGTGAATACGATGATAATGGTTGTGATTACGATGATAGTGATTGTGATAATGATGATAGCGATTGTGATAATGATGATAGTGATTGTGATTACGATGATAATGATTGTGATAACGATGATGGTGATTGTGATACTGATTTTGATGGTGATTTTGATGGTGATTTTGATGGTGATTTTGATGGTGATGATGATTGTGATAGTTATTCTGAGAGTGGTGGTGATTGTGATGGTGATGGTGATGGTGATTGTGATGGTTATTGTGATGGTGATTGTGATGGTCATTGTGATGGTGATTGTGATGGTGATTGTGATGGTGATTGTGATGGTGATTGTGATGGTGATTGTGATGTTGATTGTGATGGTGATTGTGATGTTGATTGCGATGGTGATTGTTATGGTGATTGTGATGGTGATTGTGGTGGTGATTGTGATGGTGATGGTGATTGTGATGGTGATTGTGATGGTGATTCTGATGGTGATTGCGATGGTGATTGCGATGGTGATTGTGATGATGATTGTGATGGTAATTGTGATGGTGATTGTGATGGTGATTGTGATGGTGATGGTGATTGTGATGGTGATTGTGATGGTGATTGTGATGGTGATTCTGATGGTGATTGTGATGGTGATTGTGATGGTGATTGTGATGGTGATTGTGATGGTGATTGTGATGGTGATTGTGATGATGATTGTGATGGTGATTGTGATGGTAATTGAGATAGTGATGGTGAGTGTGATAATGACTGTGATTACGATGATAATTATTGTGATAACGATGATGGTGATTGTGATAGTTATTTTGATGGTGATTGTGATGGTGATGGTGATTGTGATAGTGATTGTGATAGCGATAGTGATGGGGATTGTGATGGTGATTGTGATTGTGATAGTGATGGTGATTGTGATTGTTATGGTGATTGTGATGGTGATTGTGATAATGATTGTGGTAATTATGGTGGTTGTGTTAATGATGATAATTGGTGATAATGATGGTGACTGTGATGTGTAATAGTGATGGGGATTGTGATGGTGATTGTGATTGTGATAGTGATAGTAATGGTGGTTGTGATAATGATGGCGGTTGTGATAGTGATGGTGATTGTGATAATAATAATTGTGATGATTGTGAAATGTGGCACATAGATAGTTTATATCCTGGATTAACATGGAGGACACTATTATCCCTTTAGCATGATCCAGTGGGACAGTTACCGAACTTCACGCGGGCGAAGCCGCGGGCAACAGCTAGTAATATAATAATTATGTTATACTAATATAAGGCAAGTAGCGGGTAGACCGCAAACAGATCACACATTCTCCGGCCGAACGAGCGGCGTCGGCTAGTAAGCGAGCTGTCGTCATGATGCGTCATGGAGGAAATAGTGATGGGGCAGTCGGTATCGATTGTACGTACGGGCGTACGGCAATGAACTGAGTCTACTTTTACCAATTGACGATATTAGGGAGTTACGATGTGCTGGGTTTTTATACAAATAAAATTTACGCGAAGTTTTAAAAATGATGGCCTTAACTGTTCTCACATTTATACACCGTGTTTCCGGACGATATCGATAAACTTCGACTGACAGATTTTTTATTTTCGCGATTCAGGGTTTAGTCCCATAGTAAAAGTTGTTCATAATGATGAGTACAATGACCGGTCGAAATTTATAGATATTGTCCGGAAACACATCGTATATTATGTATAATGTCAACATGAATGATGTAACCAAAATTTACACATAACATAAACATAATCAGCCTATAATGTTCCCACTGCTGGGACACAAGCCTCCTCTCTTTGAGAGGGATTGGGCTATAATCCACCACGCGGGCCCAGTGCGGATTGGTAGATGTCACATGTCTTCGAATTTTTGGTTCTAGGACATGCCGGTGTCCCCAATGAGCAGTAAATATTTACAGAATAATGTTTTTTGTTAACAGAAGTGGAACTTAAAGAAAGTAGAGCAACTTTAATCCTATGTCGTCACGAACGGGACGAGTTGGAACGACGGCTGTCGAGTACCACACAACAGTTGGATACTTGCACGCGGGAGAGAGACACCGCTACCGCTGCTCTCGCTCGCTCTACCGCCGAGGTAAGAGAGGGACGCAAAATACTCTACTCAAACTATATTAATGATACCTAGAAGAATTTTAAAATTAATTGACACATCAAACTATACATTTCCAGTATAACATTGCCTAGCTTTGCAAAAAGGGTGTCACGAGACTCTTAACGAAGCCGAAAGGCACTTGTTCTCCCCGTCATTGGGATCATTTTTTTGTTCTACACCATACCTGGGCACCGGGTCAAAGTCCCAACTTTTTGACAATTTTTTTTTCAAATACTAGTTTTTAAAGCCATAACTTTACTTTAAATACCTATAAAACCGTTTAAATGCGTCCATAAGCACAATGTACTATCGAGGACACTCCCGCCTGATCACTACTAAGCAAATTTTTGCTTGCACTCGCAACATAGAAACGCTCTCTAGCCCCGCCCCGTTGACTTTGTATAGAAATAATGAATGAAAAGATACCGAATCGGCCGAGCCCACTGACGACGCACGCCAAACGAGAGTTATTGTTATTTTGCGCGCCAAATTTGACGCTTTCCTAATAGGCCCAAACATTAAGGGGGCGTGGCTCGGCGCCTCCGCATCATTTAAGCGATAAAATTTTTAACTGGTCAGGCGGAAAAGACCACGACTATACGTACAACATTACGTTACTGCGTACTAAATCTGTGTGATATTTGTCAGGTGGAACATCTGAAGGAGAGTAATCTTCGTTTGGAAGAGGAGGCGGCGGAGCTAGCGGCGTTGCGAGCTAAAGCGGCGCTCGCGGATACACTGAGTGCGCAGTTGCAGAGGTATGTATGTTTCAGGCAGGATTGAAGATTAGAGTAAGACCAAAGAAACGATGGATGGACTGTGTGAAGGATGATATGGTAAGAAAGGAGAGGTCTGATGAGATGACGAGTTATAGAGGAGTGTGGAAGATGACATGCTGCGCTGACCGCTGGTGTCGGACGTAAAGAATAGCACCATCCCATATCTTCCCGTGGGTGTCGTAAGAGGCGACTAAGGGACTTACCAGAGAATGGGCAGCAGCGTTCTCTGTGCTTTAGTAACAACCGCACTGCGATCGCCAACCCGCCTGCCAAGCGTGGCGATTATGGCAAAAAACCCCCTTTGGGGGGGGCCTATGTCCAGCAGTGGACGTCTTGCGGCTGAAATGATGATGACAGGGGTCGAAACTAGTCAGTAAAATCAGTAAAAGTCAGTTTTTTTTAGCATGGTCAGTAAAAGTCAGTTTTTTGAGAAAATGGTCAGTTTTTTCAGTTTTTTGAGATCAACACATATATTGCTCCATATATTTTTTTGGAACCTTATTAATTATTTACTGACACAATTTTGCCTGTCTGTGTCGTTCCTTTTTACGCCTACCTTCTTCATTCTAGATTTTGCTTAAGAAATATATATCTTATAGTATACCTACTAGCAGCCAAACCCGGCGTTGCTCGGGTTTCACCTTTCAAGTCCATTCATTTCATCAGTTGCAACACTTTTTCACATTTTCGCCACCCACAACCGCGACCAAACTTCCTTACTTTCACCAGGAGACCAAAGGGGAGATGATTGGAGTTGGTGGTCATAGAGAAAACCCTGTCTTCCCGTCCTAACATTAGCATTTTAAATATACATTTAGATTGTGTCAACAAAAAACAAATTTCTAGTCATTTCTAATTTTCTTAGCCGGGCCCAGTGATGGTTTGAGGGCAACTAACAGCTGATGCTCTATTATGATGTCTTGTGGCAACTTAATATTGTAGCATCATTATTTCGAGGAAAAAAGTCCAATCCTTCTTTTTTTCTCGAAATAAATACATATTTTATTATTGTATGTTTAACTTTGCATATTTGTTACAGCTTCAGCTTTTTAACCTGCATTGTATGTGATTTAATTTGACTGCTGTGTGATTTGTTTGTGGCTACTAACCAACTAACTAATATGGGGAAATGTAAATTTAATGAGGACTGGCTTAATAAAAAAGATAAAAATGGACACTTTATATCTGAATGGGGAAAAAGGGATGGTGAAAATGAGAAAAAACGAAGATGGTGAAAAAACTTCTTCAAGAAATCATAATGTCTAATGTTTCTAACTTTTAATATTATTTGCATGATTGGATGTGTGTCATTTGCTTATTAACAAATATTTAAAACTGATAACTATTTGTAAACTTTTTAATAATAAAAAGGTGGTGATGGTTGGCTATGGGGATGGTGGAGGCCAATAATATATTTTTTTTCAATTCCACATGAAACTTTTATTTTAAGTTAGTTCAGATGGTCAGTAAAAGTCAGTTTTTTAGATTTCTGGTCAGTAAAATCAGTATTTTTGAACACTGAACCTGTTTCGACCCCTGTCTGATGATGAATGATGAGTGGACTCAGCGAGCATTGTGCCGATAGTCGTATCAGCCCATGGCTTAATTGCCAAGAGCCTCGATCAATACTTGAGGAGGCTCTCGTTAGGCAGCTGGATCAATGGCTTGATTCAGAAAGTGGTACTCCTGGACACGGCTTGTATCGAGAGGAACCTCCTAACAGGAGGTTCCTCTCTCTGGAGCCCTGACCGCCGGTAGCTTGGACCCTGTTCCCGATACCGGTGGGCTACTTTTTTATATTTTTCAATGTTTTTTATGTATATTAATTTAATTAATATTACAAATTTGTTTATAGATGATTAAAGGAATAATAATAATTTATTGGAAAGAAAAAACTCAGTTTACAAAAACTCTGTGTTCGATAACAACTGCATTAGTTTATAACTGTGTCGCAGTCATTAACGCCCACCTCCAAATAGTCGAGACATGAGCAAAAAGCAAAAATAAAACTATAAATAAATAAAAACTTAACATTAAAAATTAACAATATTTCACTTTGTAATTTTATGTGAGATTATGTGTTTGTATGAAAGGGTTTTTGTGCGTGGAGCGTGTATGTATGTGTGTGTGTGTGTGTGTGTGTGTGTTTCTGAGGAGTGTACGTTTGTGTGGGGGTGTGCGTTTGCGCATGTTTTATAAATGAAGGGCAATTAGAAAGAGAGTTTAACTTTTCACATAGTTTTCTTATTCTTCGTACGTGAGAGTATGAAGCCAAATGTTTTGGGATAAGGGCACGAGAATCATCATCATCTGCCTAGCCTTTTCCCAATGATGTCGGGGTCGGCTTCCAGTTTTACCGGATGCAGCTGAATACCAGTATTTTACATGGAGCGACTGCCTATCTGACCTCCACAACCCAGTTAGTATCGGGTGATACGATACTCCTTGATAAGACTGGTTGTCAGACTTTTTGGGCCTCTGACTACCTAACGGCTGTCAAAGATCTACAAATGGCAGCCGGGACCAACGGCTTAACGTGCTTTCCGAGGCACGAGAATGTTACTGATAAATTATTTAACATTTTTTAACTTTTGACCATCCTTTTTTCTACCCTTGACCCTTGTTACTTTGAATCGTTACAAATATTTTTTAAATTAACCGTAATATTATGAAGAAGTTTGATTGTTTGGACATGTGTGTTCTTTTGCTAACTATCATTTCACTAAACATTCATATTTTTGTACTCCTTCAGAGAAACAGAACGCGCGTCTCAAGCAGAGGAAGCGTTATCAGTGGAGCGCGCCGTCGCGGAGACGTGCGGCCGTAGGGAGGCCGCCGCGCTAGAACACGCCGCCAAGCTTACAGCCAACCACGTCGCCGTCAGTGCCGCCGCCAGCCGGTATGAGGCGGAGGTGAGGGATACTTATCATCATGACGTCCACTGCTGGACATAGGCCTCCCCCAAGTGTCGCCACATTGCGTCTCGCATCCAGCGGATCACAGCAACCTTCACCGCTCCACCTAGTGGTAGGCCTTCCAACGCAACGTCTTCCGGTTCGCGGTCGCCACTCCAGAACTTATCGGCCCCATCAGCCATTTAGGTAAGAGACACTACACACACGACATACTCGACACGACATACACACACACACGACATACACACGACACACACACGACATACATGACACGACACACACACACACACACACACACACACACACACACGACATTCACGACACGACATACACGACACGACACACACACCCACACACGACATACACGACACGACACACACACACGACATTGGGGGTTTTGGGGACTTGACAAAATATACACAGTTTCAGCATCATCATATGCCTAGCCTTTTCCCAACTATTTTGGGGTCTGCTTCCAGGAGCTTGTGGCTAAATAATAACAGAGGCACGGTTCGATCTTCGAGGTTAAACCGTGCTTGCCAAGGTCGGTCTGTAGATGGGTAACCATCTATTACCGTCAATAGCCGGAAAGTGACAACCAGTCTTACCAAAGGGTATCGTATTACCCTGTACTAACTGGGTTGTGGAGGTCAGATAGGCAGTCGCTCCATGTAAAATACTGGTATTCAGCTGCATCCGGTTAGACTGGAAGCCGACCCGGCCCTACTTTCGGGCTAACTTCCTATACGATTTATGAGGAAATCTTGAGTTTAAAAAATGCACTTTTTTGACAGTGAAACATCGCCAGCTAAATTCATCTTAGTATTTTCTTTGACTGCCTCGCTGGTCTAGTGATCGCAAGCGCGACTGCATAGCTTCGGGGATTACGGGCGTGATTTTATATTATGTTATGTATTTTTTGGAAACACTTTTTTGTGAAAACGGTGAAGGAAAACATCGTGAGTAAACCGGCATGTCCTAGAAACAAAAATTCAAAGACATGTGACATCTACCAACCCGCACTGGGCCCGCGTGGTGTATTATAGCTCATTCCCTCTCATAGAGAGGAGGCCTGTGTCCCAGCAGTGGGAACATTATAGACTGATTATTATGTTGGTTTATTTATTTAAACTTCATGTACAAGAGTGGTACATAGGCGGACTTAATGCCACAAGGCATTCACTACCAGTCAACCTTTGGGTTAAATAGGACAGCATTGTGATAGCACAATTTTCTATTAATTGATAAGTGACACAACGCATCCCGTAGCTACCCTACCGATGACATTAACTCGTGGCCCCACATTATAGGCGCGAGCACTGGGCGCTGACAACGCATCGCTGCGGGAACGGGTAGCTACGCTCGAAGGAGAGTGTACGCGCTTACATGCGGCACTAGCCGAGGAGACCGATAGGAGGAATAAGGAGAATCGGGTGCTGGCTAGAAAGGTATGTTTTACTTTTTACTCTATTTGCCAAGAAAGGTGTATTTACAATACCTTTATTGCAGTGTAGTGCAGTTTAAGCAGTAATAGCATAGCATAGTGGGTGTGACCGGACTCAAGTCATATGTCTCAAGTTCGACCCGAAGACACGCACTTCTGATTTTTCGGATTCATGTGCGTATTGTACAATATGCATATTTTTTTATTTTGATACGGAATCTTATAAATCAGCCAAACAACACAAAGTTATAACCATTTAAACTTGTTTTCATCCCATCTATTCGAAAAGGACGACTTGGTTCGCCTTTAAGTGCACCCAAAGGTGGTGTTTTCTTTAAGAAACTTTTAGCGGGCAGTAATGAGTTTTTAATCCTCTTTATAGATGTTCCAAATTCAAAAAGTGCGCCGCACTTTTTGAATTTGGAACATCTTAGTGTTCAGCGCCGACAGAAATCGAACGCAAATATTGTTTGAATAAAGAGTGGCTGGTACGACAGTCCAGTCGCGCCGCCGTATGAGCCGCGCTGCAAAGAGTATGTTAAACCTAACCCGCGCTGACTGAATAAAAAAAAGAAATCAAATTAAAAACGCGCGAACTACAGACCGCGTTTTCGTCAATTTTCATGAATTGTTAGAAATTCGGTTTTGTTTTGAAAAATGAGTTCTTCAAGTGACAGTGAATAAAAAACACAATAAAGTGAAAATAGTTATTTATGCAACTGTTGTATAATGAGGGGTGTTAAAACACGAATGTGGGTTTATCACACGAGGCGAAGCCGAGTGTGATAATAGTATCACATGAGTGTTTTAATACCTAATTATGTACAGTTGCATACAAGACTTTATCTACATCCATGATATGAATCCTCCATAAAAGGTTCTGAAACCATAGGGTGTTGCAGTGAAGAAGTCTATGTAAATTCATGGAAAGTTTAATTGCTGAGTATTTAATACAAACAAACCATGTATAGGTAATAATATAATTATTAACATTTTGGATTGTACAATTATTAAAATGCACAAAGCTTGTATCACTCATTTTTGTAAACAACAAAGTACTTAGTGCAATAATAATATCCAAATATCGAACAAAGATGGCGGGATACGACGTGAATTCGAATTAACCTATAAGTTTTTTTTTTTTAATTACGTCGCTGTGGTAGTGTATCGCACGTGCTAGACAATGTTCTTTTTTTAAAATGAGTTGCATAATGAAATTCAGTACAACATTATAACACCCGTTTGGATGTTATTATGGTTATTATGACACTGGCTGTTTTAATGTTGGCCATAAGCTAACTGTTTCAGATACTTTTATAGAGGATTTATAGCATGGGTGTAGATAAATAACTTTAGATCTTCAGAAGTCTGTGACCTTTGTTTGATTCATTTAGTTTTTTTTTGTCACCGACTTCTGAAGCTAAAGTTATTTTTAACGTTTTTGTGTTTTGTGAAGTCGGTTTTATTTTTTGCAAAAAAGTTTTTTTATTTTTCCATTTTTTGTTGTAATATCCTATCCAAATATTAGATATGCATTTATTTTAGATGTTGAAATTAGACCACACGACTGAAGTAAATGAAAAATGAGAAATGTTCATAAAATGAAAACTACTGGGCCAAACTATGTTACATTTTTATAGGACCAAATGGCAACTATTCCGCATCAAACTAAAGAATAATCACGTCAATCGTCTAATAAATATCAGCGTAACCGGTGTAAATACATAAAAAAACAGTCGAATTACCTCCTCTTTTTTGAAGTCGGTTAAAATTATTAGGCGCCTTTTATTTTCTCATAGTGGGTGATGAAAAGTAGAGTGTATCACTCAGGCGCAAAATATATTTTTGGCTCGGGCGACGTACTTTGAATCCCTCGCTACGTTCAGGATTCTATTAAAGAATCCCTCACTTCACTCTGGATTCAAAAAAGCGCCCTCGCCGTAAAAATATTATTTTGCTCCCTTATGAATATGATACAATCTACTATTATATCTCTTTCTAGATAAACGGAATTTAGTATGGATTTTGTACGTCGATGCAGCGAATGACGTCATTCGCTGCATCGGATCTCTTTGTCTAATCAGCAGTTTCAAATGCTTATAACTTAGTATTTTTTATAGATAATAAAAAAATAATTTCACTTTGCTATTTCTGATGTTAATACGCTTTGTTTAGAGTAATAAAAAAAATATGTATATACCCTATTATCACTTGCTTTCGGTGAAGGAAGACATCGTGAGGAAACTAGCATGCCTGAGAGATATTTCTCGACGGCGTGTAAAGCCAAGTCAGAGGCCCATGGACGGCATAAAAACTCTGACACCAGGTTAGGCACTAGTCTCCGCCAGATAAGTGAGAATTAAAGGTCAATTGCTCTTTCCTTAATTTCTCTGCGTAGGTACCCCGACAAAACATCATGAATCTTTTTTTATTACTAGAAAAAGTCAAGGATCACGATAAAGGTCGTTTCGGGACAAGTTTATGTCATTATTTCTGTTTTCGGAATTATGTATTTGTATGCGGGTTAATGACCTTTAATTCCTAGTTATCTGGTGTAGACTATAACCACACGATAAAGAAAGAATGCCTATATTATACATGTGTACTCACATATTCGGGTGGAAATGGTCGGGCCTGGCGACAAAATGGAATATATTTTATGTCGTCGTTGCAGGTAGCAGAGTTAACGGAAGAAGTGTCGGAAGCGAGCAAGAAGCTGGAGTGGGAGAAAGGAGAGAACAGCGTGCTCAAGAAGAAACATACTAGTGCCATCAAGGTAAGGTATTCTAATATTAGTGTTTGATTAAACAACTGAATAACTTAATAATCACTAAACACTTAAAACACAATCACTAATACACTACTGATCACTATTCACTTAGATATCGCACTTACTAGTTCACTTCGATTCGCTTCGTTGCGTAGCCAAAATAAGACTGCCGCTCCCGCAAACATGTCCGCTATTTATATGGTGACCAACCCTTCTAGAAAGATCCACGAATTACTGGAATTATTCTAGACAGTTACAGTCGGTCATTGGACTTTGTAAAATATAGAAGTAGGAACTTTATGCCCACGGCGTACGGTCGAAATTACAATGACTATTCCTATACCTACATCTTTCGAGACTCGTCCTACGTATCTACCTACCTACTTGCAATAGTAGGTACGAGTACGACGTAACATTAGCTTTAGCGATTACGAACCTACTACTACGAAACTACTACACATACATCACTATCACTACTTATTATAAAACAAAGTCGCCCGCCGCGTCTGTCCCTATGTATGCTTAGATCTTTAAAATTCCGCAACGGATTTTGATGCGGGTTTTTTTAATAGATAGAGTGATTCTAGAGGAAGGTTTTAGTATATAATTTGCGGGCGGGCGGCAAAGCATCAGCCAGTTCTGTTATGAGCGGGAAACTTTTGTTATTGCAATCGAGGCGGAATTCACCACCGAGCCGCAGGTGAGGTTGTTATGGAGTTGAGAACTGCAATAACAAATGCCCACGTGTATCAAACGACGTTATTAATTACTTTTGAAGAAATATAATAATACAACGAAAAATATTTTTGTCGTCATAAATTATTAGGAAACTATGACTTTTTTCCGCGCTTTGCTTTCGCCAAGTTGAAGAAGAAGCAAAGGTATGATGCCACAAAACAGCCTAATATGAAAATTGATAATTCAAATATTTTTGAGAGTACATCATTTGGAGCTACATAGAAAGTTTTTATTGGTTATTAAAAAAACGCGTCATATACAACATTAGACAAAACGGCAAAAAAAAACACGTTTGTTTTATGGGAGCCGGGCCTCTTAAATATTTATTTTATTCTGTTTTTAGTATTTGTTGTTATCGCGGCAACAGAAATACATCATCTTCAGTTTCATGAGATACAGCCTGGTGACAGACAGACAGACGAACAGTGGTGTCTTAGTAACAGGGTCTCGTTTTTACCCTTTGGGTACGGAACTCTAAAAAACACCTACAAAAGTGCAATACCTACCTACACAGTCAAAATATATGAAACATTTTAATGTGGTGGGCTCAGAATTTCGTAATGAATACGTGTGGTAACCATTTTCGCGTTGGTGACTCATCCACCCCGTATACGGTAGATGACTAAAAAAATCTAATTATATAGTCCGTCATATAGATTTCCAAAAAATATTAGACACGTATTTTTTCTTTTGTTACGTAAACCAAAATTGACGAACATACGACGCTTTTAAAATTCTCAATACGTCACGCCGTGGTATATTTTTTAGTGCGTTCTGACGAGCCTCCACTCCCGAGTTTTGATACGTTTTATCTTTGTCAATCAATATTCATTGATTTACAAAAACAAAAATACGTGTCCATTATTTTCCAATACTCTACCTGACGGACTAAATAGATTTGTAATTTATTGATGGTGGAAACTAGCCTATTGTTATCGTGATAGAGTGAAATTAAATAATTTATAATTCTTGCAGGAATTGAACCGCGAGCTACAGCGTGCTATGAAGCGATGTGAGCAGCTTGAAGCGAAGTTACCACAACAGTTAGCGCCCGCCACGAGAACGGGTGAGTACTACAGATAATTATCACCTGCCTAGCGTCCAGCTTGGTCGGCTTCCAGTCTAACCATACGCAGCTGAATACCTGTATTTTACATGGAACGACTGCCTATCTGACCTCCACAACCCGGTTAGTACTGGGTAATACGATACCCCTTGGTAAGACTGGTTTTGGGCCACTGACTACCTGTAACGACTGTCAAAGATCTACAAATGACAGCCGGGACCAACGGCTTAACGTGCTTTCCGAGGCACGGAGGAAACTCGGTATGTAAGGGTGGTCACCCATCCACAGACCAACCTAGGCAAGCACGGCTTAACCTAATGATCGACCCGAGCGGCTGTTATTATTTAGCCACGAACTCCTCAGCGAGTACTACAGCTAATCATTGTGTGTGATTGTATATTGGCACAAGCAAAACTTACATCATCATCATCAGCCTATAATGTTCCCACTGCTGGGACACGGCCTCCTCTCTATGAGAGGGAATGCTCTTAAGTCGGGGCCGCCACCACTGGGCTACCGCTACAAACTAAAAACACAACTTACATGGAAAGATCTTCCCATCATTGCTATATATTAATATTTTATTCCTGTTCCTGATATTTAGGTACCTGGGAACCTTCTAGTTATGGAAATATTGGAGGGCAAAGTTCCGACATTGTCACAAGTTTTTTTTTAATACACTTTCTCGAAAACTGGTCCATAACGCACTACGATTAGGTACAACATGCAATGTATTTCACACGTGTGCGATTTTTTCCACTTTCCTGCACGTGTGCGGGAATGAAAATTGCCACAGATAACTATACCTATACTTAGTCCAAATTGGTTCAATGTCTATAGTCTGAGGTGAATGTTTTTTTTTTTATTTTGTCAAAGCACTACGCCTCTTTACGGCATAAATATTTTTTGAATTTTCAAATTGTGTTTTTAAATAGAATATCATAGATAAACAGGATTATTTAAAACTAGTAGTTATTTTTATACACAAATTAACATTTATTTGTGTTCTGAATTCAAAAATATAAAATAAATCTATTTTTTATATTAGGCTGTTTAACGGCTTCATACCATTGCCTCTCTTTCAACCTGGCGAGACCAAAGCGCGAAAAAAAAAAGAAAATATAAATCATAGTTTCATAGTTCGTGACAAAAATATTATTCGTTATTTTATTTTATTTCTTCAAAAGTGTATTGAAAAACGTCGTTTGATACACGTGGACATTTGTTATTGCAATTCTCGGCTCAAAAACACCCTCGCCTACGGCTCGTGTGTTATAATTCCGCCTCGATTGCAATAACAAACTTTCTCCACTTGTATCAAAATGTACTATTTTAATACAAGTTTTTAATGTTATACCCTTACTTAAAAATTTACAACCCTCGGGGTACCAGTGATCTGTCAAGCGTAGTGTACTTTTTAACCGTCTTCCAAAGAGCGGAGGTTATCAATTTGTTTTTTTTTTTTTTTTTTATAAAAATGTTTTTTTGATTGAATATTATTGTAACAGGTTCAGTATCATCAATAAGTAGCAGTGAGAGCACTCCTCATGAAGACAGACTTCAGAACGGACACAGTGACGCCTTACCAGATATACAGGTATGTGTAAAAATATCTCATTTAATATTTAAATTAGCCAAAGAAATCTTGTCCATATTTAAATTCTTGGCCAAACATTTTCACGGAACGACGACTTGAATAGGGAATATGCACGTAATTTTTTCTTCACTTAAATCAATAAAATACAGTATTATCAACCCAAGAAAAGTATTAAACGTTAAGTTCAACTCGTCTCACAAAAATAATATTAAACTCCTGCAATTTTCTACGACACTTCAAACGTCCGTAGCTGTCGCGGTCATGATGTGATGTCATTATCCACAATCTGCCTTGTTTACATCTAATTTTTTTGGCCTCAATAAAATAATTTTACTAATTGTATGTGCCGTATTCAAGTAAAAATTGCAATAAAAATATTATAATAAAACATTCAAATAAAAGTGTTTTTTTGACACAATGAACTTTGACGTCAATACCGGCGTTATCGAGGACGAACGATGCGTTTTGAGAGTGCGTTCCGTTTCACCAAAAACATGCTACATAAAACAGTAAATTGTAAAATAATTGATGTAAGTTTCTAAACTTAAACAAATGTAGCACAATGTTTTTATTCGCCAATACAAGGCATTTTTCATAAATAAAAAGAGTTTTGTATTTCATGCATATTCCCTATTGTGGCCTGTTCATTTGTGAATGGGTAACAGCCGTTACCAACGTAACGACTTAATTTGCTTTCTGAGAGACGGAGGAAACTCACTATAATATGATGGTCACCCATCCACAGATTGACCTAGGGAAGCGTGGCTTAACCTTAAAGATTAACTTGAGTGGCTGGTATAATTTATCCACCGTGCTCCTCCTAATTGTAAAACACCTAAGACTGTTCTTCAGATATTGTTTTAAAATAACGATTGCTAATTTCTACAATTTTTAATTTTCTGAATTTTAAATTTTCACGCATACCTCAGGAACAAAGGACAACGGTAAGAATATAAGAACATAGTAAAAAATGTTTTATTTTAATTTTGCAGATCAAATTCCCAAGTCTTTTTGATAGATTATTTCCAAAGGTTAGAAATGTGAAATGATATTCTTTATTAATTTTTAGTTAAAAGTATTTACTATTTGGGTTAGTTATGTTGTATTTAGAGTTCAAAATGAAATTCAGGCATCATTCAGCCGCCGTGTTATGTTCATTCGTTGTCTCAGCTCTGTATCCCATTTTTGTATCCATTTTATAATCTTTCGATCGGTCCATCCAAGCTTCTGTGGTCATTAACAATAGTTTTGGTATATTGTGCCATAAGTATACAAATATCAATCGCAAATAACTTCAATCACATCATTCATGCGTCCATGACTGTCTTCATTAGGTTAATTATGGGAGAAAATATAATGACCACCAAAAATAACTTTGTGACCACTAACATCTATCACTTAAAATATCAGTTGATCACCAAATTTAGTAAATTGAACACCAAATTTTAATGAGGTGGTTGATGACAAACTAGTTTTGCCTAGGCCGGCTTGGGGCACCCCATTTTTTTATAAACCATTCAGGAGTAGGAGCCCCGCTACGTCGACCGGAAGGGTCTCCCTCGACTCGGATGCAAGAGCATAAAATTCAATTTCTGGTGGTCATAAATAAATTTTTGGTTATAATTTTACGATAAAATGGGGATTCATTTTGGTGATCATTTAGTAATTTTGGTAATCACAAGTGATTTTTTTGCTGTTAGATTTTTCTAAATCTGGTGGTTCGTTAATTGTATGCCATTAATTATTATCCATTATGGTGGTCTATTTCTCCGCAGACTAGCCATCGACGCGGAAAAATTATAGTGTCTCTTCTCTCACTTTCTTAATCAATCGGATGGCAATCCTTCGTGGTGAATTCATTCTTATCAAAATCATCATAGCATTTATTTCAAGTAGGCCAGTTAGAGGCACTTTTGAATTGTCAAGACAAAGACAACAATAAAATGTAGCTACAGTCCCAGTCACAAGGTATAAATAACTGAAAAAGTACTGTAGTTGCCCATTCCAAAGCGTAGATCTCTGGAGAAAAACGCGCCACCATCAGCGAGACATTTGAGTAAGCATGACATATTCTCAACCGCCAGGGCACATTCAAGTCAACCACAATGTGTTATTGGTTTCGATTCTGTTGTGCACAAACTAAACTTGCTATCTTTTTCTCTCTAATAAAACGAGAAAGACACGGACGTAATTTAGAGCTGTCAAATTTAGTTGGAACTAATATTTCTATACAAATGAAGGGTGCACGTAAAAACATGTCGACTAAAAACACGGTGAACCGCAAGGCATAAACTAGTTTGACATCTCTAACTTAGTTCATAGCTATAGCCGTCCTTTTCTCGCACTGCCTTTTAGTAAAAGACAGCAATAGCCTAAATAAGTTTAGTTTGTGCACAACAGAATCGACACCATTGTCTACTTTCTAGGTCCGCGAACCAGATCGACAAACTTTAATCGAGCGCATAGTGTCCCTACAACGGGCGGCCGCACGTCGGTCAGAACGTTGCGAGTTTCTCGAGGAGCACTCGAGACAGCTCACCGCCGAGCTGAGGGCGAAGGCCCGTCTGCTGAGGCACCTGTTGTGCGAGATGCCGGCGGGCGCCGTCGGCTCCAGCCACCGGGATGACAACAAGGTACAGTAGACCGTGTGATAAAACCCGAAATAATGAAATTCCAATAAAAAAACTCAAAAAAATGAGCCGTCGCGGGACGCCTGGCAGATGTGAAACATCGAAATTATTTTGTACAAGTAATATGCTTAAAATAAAAGTCGGTGTAAAAAACAAACAAAATAAAATAAAAACAAAATTACTCTATTCACAAAAAGAAAATCCTTATGCTGGAATCGAACTCCAAGTCATGAGATTGTAACCCAGCGGTCTGTGCCCCGAGACCAGCTGGCTTGTTGTAAACCGTGTCAAATATGTAGATTCTTAAGCTGTTTCAAACACGCGATTTTCATTTGTTTTGCCACGGCATGTGTCGCGACGCTCGCCATGCGATTTTCACATCAAAAAATTACAAAAAGATAATCGGACAATCTGGACGGCACGGTTGACAATAGTTGAGCAATTGGCTTTTGTGCTGCAGGTTTGATACCCGCACGGAACAAATAATGGGGTAGATGACACACCAATCAATTGAGATACTTTTTATGAGCTGTCAAAACGCGGTTCTCTCATAGATTTTGTATGGCAATAGCAAACTGTGACATCACTGTTTATTCCACTCAATGACTCAACTATTTATTGATTTCAAAACAACTAAAAATCGAATTTGACAATTAATTGAAAATAAATCTGGTTCTTAGGCCCAAAAGAAAGTGTCTTTTTTAGAGATAGGTGTCTTGGAATTATTATTTTATGGTGTTATGTCATCTAACCTCTTGTATGACTTACAGTTAGTTGTTCCGGGTCTGACTGTATGTGTATGTGAGTTTAAATGTTTGTTAACGCACCCAGCACCCACGATAAAAGACAAATTCCAAACTATAATTATCATCTTTATAGCAAATCATTGAAAAGTAAAGAATATTCTAAATTATTACAAAAGCATACGTAATTCGGACTTACGATTGTCGCTAAAATGCTGTGTTTACGGAAAATTAACGTAATTTCATTACCTATGCATCTAAAAATGTTCCCTTGTCCATGCTGCTATGTAGAAACGGAAGCTAACCAAGGTAAATTATATTTCATGCATAGTATGTAAGCTCATTCCATAACTGTATCAATAAATTGCTTTTCATCCCATCTATTCGAAAAGGACGACTTGGTTCGCCTTTAAGTGCACCCAAAGGTGGTGTTTTCTATATGAAACTTTTAGCGGGCAGTAATGAGTTTTTAATCCTCTTTACAAGTGCGCCAAATTATCTTTGCCGCGCACTTTTTGAATTTGGAACATCTTAGTGTTCAGCGCCAAAGAAATCGAACGCAAATATTGTTTGAATAAAGACAGGTTGGTACGACGGCCCATAGTCGCGCCGCCGCCGCGCCGGCTGAAAAAAAAAGGAATCCAATTTTCACGGATTGTTAGAAATTCATGGTTTTGTTTTGAAAAATGAGTTCTTCAAGTGGCAGTGAATAAAATATGAGGCGCCTTTTATTTTCTCATAGTGAGTGATGAAAAGTAAAGTGTATCACTCAGGCGCAAAATATATTATTGGCTCGGGCGACGTACTTTGAATCCCTCGCTACGTTCAGGATTCTACTAAAGGATCCCTCGCTACGCTCGGGATTCTACTCTAGAATCCCTCACTTCGCTCTGGATTCAAAAAAGCGCCCTCGCCGTATAAATATTATTTTGCTCCCTTATGATACAATCTACTATTATAGACCTGAATTCTCAGTTCCAGCTCATTCCACCATTTCCCTTCTTCCATCGGGAGTTCAGACGTACTGCTGATTATATCTATCACCCATACTTTGTCGATATTCCATACATTCTTACGAAGCGCTTTGCCACATCTTTAAGTATGAGCACAGACAAGGAGTAGAACTCCCTGCCCACGTCGGTGTTCCCGAGTTAATATGACCCTAATCTAAAGGGTGTAAAAAGACTTAACGGAACCGAAAGGCACTTGTTCTCCTCGTCATTGCGATAATTTTTTGTCCTACACCATACCTAGGAACCTTCTAGTTACGGAGATATTGGGGGTTAAAGTTCCAACTTTTTGAAAAGTTTTTTTTAAATACAAGTTTTTTATGTAAGATTTTTACTGACTTTTTGACTTTAAACACCTCCACGACCCCCGTACTATTCAATCCATCCATTAGCACAATGTTTTGAGTGCGTTACATTGAGTTCTACCACAAAACATGATTTTTCACCCCAATAAAAAGTCGTTTCCCAGCAATAATTAATATTTTTTTATTAATTACTTGGAAATGACTTTTGTTTTTTGGGGATGAAAAATCACGTTTTACGGTAAAACTCAATGTGACGCACTCTCACTAAATATTATGCTGGTGGATGGATTGAATAGTACGGGGGGCGTGGAAGTGTTTAAAGTAAAAATCTTGCATTAAAAACTCGTATTACAAAAAAAAAAAACTTGTCAAAAAGTTGGAACTTTGATCTCCATTATCTCCATAACTAAAAGGTTCCCAGGTATGGTGTAGCACAAAAAAATGATCGCAATGACGAGGAAAACAAGTACCTTTCGGCTTCGTTAAGAGGTTAACAGGCTTCTTTTGGATTAGCTCGTTCCATCGTCGACCTCACCACAGTCAATCATGGGTGTTGTGACATCTTGACAGATGGCAAACTTCATCTTTATTTTAAAGGATAGTGGACAAATGTGGTCCAAGCGTCGCCAAGGATGAATCATATACCATATTAAAGGATTATACCCTTTAATTTAAATCATTCAAGACAAAAATGAGCTACAATTTCTCGAAATCCCTCGGTCAGATTTTGATGCCCTTCTGCATGTTTGAACAGTACATTGTACCCCCTTTTTTTGGTTTTTTCGGATGGAAAATCACCAAATGACTCCTCCCACTCTGGGCGGAGCAGGAGGGAGTATCAGACTTTTACTGACTAAAACCCATCCATGTTCCTTTATCGCCCTTTGTGTTCCGGGGCCACGGTATCTCTTTCGAACAGTCCCGCAACCCCGAGTACATTGTACCCTTTCATTTGGTATATGATTCATCCTTGACGACGCTTGGACCAACTCCCATACATTTTTGCCCACTCTTTTACAGAAAGAGATAGCCCGTCTAGGCGGCGGCGCCATGGCGGCGGTGTGGGGCGGCGACCCGGGCGGGCTGTCGGCCGAACTGTCGCTGGAGATGACGCGGCGCCTGCAGGCCGTGCTCGAGGATACGCTGCTCAAGAACATCACGCTCAAGGTAAGTACGCGCACAGGAGACCAGTGGACTTTATAGAGGGTTTATGGTGTTTCTTGCCCATTCTTCTTCATAGAGATCCAACACACAACAACAACAACAACAGCCCATAACGTCCACTGCTGGACATAAGCCTCTCCCATGATGGGAGGAATTTGCCGTAATCTCCACGCTTGGCAGGCGGATTGGAGATCGCAGTGATGAAAGACTAACAGAAAACGCTGCTGCCCATTCTCAGGTCTACGGAGGCGCAAGGTGTTCTGCCTCAGACATTAGTCGCCTTATACGACACCCGTGAATGTAATGGGTTGGTTCTATTCTACTCTGCCGGATACCACACGGCCATGTGCAACTACAGTACTTTCTCAAGTTATTATGCATCGTGACTGTGACTAGTTTCGCTTGTTATTTTTTTTAAATTTTTTGACATTCAAAAGTGCAGTAGGCTAATTCACGTAACTAAAGAAGTGCTGTTGCAGTGCAGTTGCAGTTAAGTTTCGATCAAAACAGCGCTTTTCGTATTCTCTACCGCTGTCAGACACGCTCGCGTCAAGTTCGCGTCACGCGAGCGCAATATCGACATTCTACTGTTGCGCGTCTTTGGTGCGTGCTTCGGAACGCAACATGATCGGTATTCTACTAAGTAAGAAAAAACACTAAAATCTGTGCTGGGGTATTATTTTAATATTTTAAAAACGTCTTATTTATTGAAATGTAATGGATTCTATTCAATTATTTAGTGAGTAATATTGTTTCTCTCATATAGCCACACCATAAGTAAGTTTGGTTGACGTACAGTTGACGTGCAGTTCACGCGCAGCTTACGCGCAGTTCAAATATTACAAGAATACCGTTTATCACTTGAACTTGAACTTAACTGCAACTGCACTACAACTTCATCGGTGCGTCATAAAATTACGTGAATCAGCCCTCAGATACAACTCAAATGACCTAATGGTCTAATTGAAATTAATTATTTGAGTTTAAGTTAGAATTTATTGTTTTTTTTTTATTTCAGACTGGGTAATGTCCATATTTGTTAGTACATAATAAATTAATTAATTGATGCCCGGTTAATCGGTATTACTCAAATATAATTGTGTGTTACTCAGATATAATTGTGTGTTACTCAAATATAATTGTGTGTTACTCAAATATAATTGTGTGTTACTCAAATATAATTGTGTGTTACTCAAATATAATTGTCTAAATTCTTATGTACTCTATAGGTACACGTCTATTTACCCCTTTGGGGTATACAGGCGTGATGTTATATTATGTTTATATATTTCAGGAAAACATGGACACACTGGGCGCCGAAATTTCACGACTAAAAGAGCAATTGAAAGTCAACGAGTCTAAATGAACTAAATTATTATAAATATATAAAATTTAAGTGAAATCACATGATTCCAATGTTATTATTGTATGGATTAACATTCCAGAATATGCCAATGATAAAAATTAAGGCTTGATTGAATGAATGTATCTTTTGGTCGCCATTTGTAAAAAAAAGCATTTCAATATTTCGATACATTCCCATTTTTCTTCCGTTTATGAAAAACTTTTAGAATCGCATTTTTGACCAATAAATAATAAAAAATCAAATTGAATTGGATACCTAACCTCCAGAGACGTGATAGTATGATAAAACGATTTGAATTATGACTTTTGTTTATGAATTAAACACATTTTTTAATGGGTTCGCGAAAATCATACAAAATATAAGAAATTATTCTCTAGATTCTAATTATTTCTCTAGAGAGCGCTTTAAATAAAAATCAATTTTTTTTTGTATTTGAGTGCTAGACTCTTAAAACACTCGAAAACAAGAAAAAATGTAATAGGTACCCTCTTATGCAATATTGCGTTGAATGTGTAGAAATACGAAATGAAAGTCTTCCTTTACCAGAAAAAATATAATTTTGACTTAAACAAACATTGCAATAAGGTGTATATTAGATTGCTAGCAGAAGTAAATTAACTATGAAATGACTGTTAAAATGCGTTATGATTTTTTATTAAATCCCAATGATTTACCAGAAGTATACAGGGTGAATGCGACATCTACACACAAACGCTTACCATAAAAATCTGCCTTTCCGTACATTTTGACCATATATTGTAGGAATTTTTTTTTTTTAAATTACCGATGAAAAATGGTAAAAAAAAAAACAAATTGATATATGGTATTTTTCTTATTTATTTTTTTATACCCACTATGTCGTGATGATTAATATATTGATGGTTTTTATTTGGCAAAAGTCGTGGACGACAGTAATCGCGTCATATTCTATATGAACACTTCCACTTACTTAAATCCACAAGCCACGACACTTAAAACTACCGGATTATCTGTCGACACGTCAAAGTGGGAACACCTCCACTTAAATCCACAAGCCACGACACTTGAAACTACACGATTATCTGTCGACACGACAAAGTGGGAACACCTCCACTTAAATCCACAAGTCACGACACTTAAAACTACAGGATTATCTGTCGACATGACATAGTGGGAATACCTCCACTTAAATCCCCAAACCACGACACTTAAAACTACACGATTATCTGTCGACACGACAAAGTAGGAACACCTCCACTTAAATCCACAAGCCACGACACTTAAAACTACACGATTATCTGTCGACACGACAAAGTGGGAACACCTCCACTTAAATCCACAAGCCACGACACTTGAAACTACACGATTATCTGTCGACACGACAAAGTGGGAACACCTCCACTTAAATCCACAAGTCCCGACACTTAAAACTACAGGATTATCTGTCGACATGACAAAGTGGGAATACCTCCACTTAAATCCCCAAACCACGACACTTAAAACTACACGATTATCTGTCGACACGACAAAGTAGGAACACCTCCACTTAAATCCACAAGCCACGACACTTAAAACTACACGATTATCTGTCGACACGACAAAGTGGGAACACCTCCACTTAAATCCACAAGCCACGACACTTTAAACTACACGATTATCTGTCATCACGACAAAGTGGGAACGCGTCCTAAACCAGTCATGGTAGAGAATGCCTTGTGGCATTAAGTCCGTCTATGTACCACTCTTGTACATGAAGTTTAAATAAATATAAAAAAAATATTGGGGGGTTCAGAATGATGTCCGTTTGTGCGCCGATGCCAGTCCAACCCTGTATATGTGTGTATAAGTTATCTGAACTTATCGATTTGTAGAAATTTTAAAATAAAATATACCTGTGACGTTTCTTATGAAATTGTAAATATATCTTGTTTATATTCAACCGTACTTTAGTTTAAATGTACTGTATTAAATTATTTCCATGTCATTATTATTCATTTATCATTTAATCTCTACTATTTTAGTTTTCGATCGGCCGAAAAGATTTATTTTTAATCTGTATATTGAATATTTGATGACTGCCTTGTTGGTCTAGTGGTTGCAAGCGTAACTGCTAAGCGTGAGGTCCATGGTACGATTCCCGGTTCGGGCAAAGTGTTATTGGGTTTTTTCATCAGGAATTTCTCAGTAGCAGCCATGGAGTCTGGATTTGAGCCCGGTTGATGGCAATAGGCTCGAACTTTATTACATGGCTGGTGAAATGTGGGTCTACGATTAGATTCCTCTGCCTAATACTTCGAGGATGTTATGTATGTTGTAATAGGCTAGTTCCCCTCATCATTAAATTGCAAATCTATTTAGTCCGTCAGTTAGAGTATTGGAAAATAATGGACACGTATTTTTTGTTTTTGTAAATCAGTGACGACCCGAATGGCGCTGCGATAGTGAGGCTGCCTTGCGTTCTTAGGGTCTCGGGTTCGAATCCCGGTTGGAGCAAATGTGTGATAAGCATAGATATATTTGTTTTCTAGTCATGGATGTTTACATGTATAATAAGTATGTATTTACAAACAAAAAGTATCTATGTATTATATCAACTATCTGGTGTCCACGACACAAGCTTCGTTGCTTAGTGTGGCACTAGATGGCGCTGTGTGTAATGTCCAGTGTTATTAATAAAAAAAAAATGAATATTGACAAAAATAAAACGCATCAAAACTCGGGAGTGGAAGTCGTGACGTCAGAACGCACTAAAAATTATAGCACGGCGTGACGTATTGATAATTTTAAAAGCGTCGTATCTTCGTCTATTTTGGTAAAAATACGTGTCAAATATTTTTTGATAATCTAACTGACGGACTAATTAGTTTTTTTTTTTGTAATGTACCTTTTTGAATGAAAATAATTCAACTCATACTTTTCGGTCGATTTCTATTTTATGTAACCGCCTATATTGTACTGGTCTTTTTCGTTTAGTTTTATTTTCTTGTCTATGGTCTATTAGTACTTATAGTTCAAATGCTGTGTCATACTGTTCATGAATTATTGTATGTTTTGGTAATGCTCGAGGCGGCTTTGCGAGGTGATCTCTGAAATTTTAAAATTATTTTATCATTTTTTTTAAACTATAGTCTCCGCCAGATAAGTAGCAATTAAAGGTCATTAACCCGCATAGATTTATTCAAATACATAATTCCGAAAACAGAAATAATGACATAAACTTGTCCCGAAAGGACCTTTATCGTGATCCTTGACGTTTTCTAGTAATAAAAAACGATTCATAACGTATTGTCGGGGTACCTACACAGAGAAATTAAGGAAAGAGCAATGACCTTTAATTCCTACTTATCAAGCGCAGACTATAGCGACGTCACGCGGTTTCACCCGCGTAGTTCCCGTTCCCGTGGGAGTACGGGGATAAAATATAGCCTATGTTACTCGCTGATAATGTAGCTATCCATTGCTGAAAGAATTTTTCAAATCGGTCCAGTAGTCTTTAAGTTATACAAATCTTTCCTCTTTATAATTTTAGTATAGATTATTGTTTGTTATACGTATAAAAAAGTATTCATGTCACGCAAAGCTGCTTTGAATTGTAAATTGATAAAATTGTTGAGACAATGTAATAAAAAAATCTATATGAAATATAATTATTTTTGTTTTGTAAGTATTTTTTGTGCTATCTCATAGTGTAAGATTGTTTTCTTTACATTAAACTGTGGTTTTTAACTGATAGTAACTATTGACACAAACTATATGAAAAGATCTCTTGCCGTATTTAGAATATGAGTCAGTCGGAAAATTTACGGGATTTAATATGATATCTTAAACTTTTGACTTCCATAGACACAAATACATGACAAGCAAGCTCATGCCCTGTATGCGAAACGACACAAATATGTGACAAAATGGTAGTGAAATTGTGGATTAGCGTGGAGGGCACGCGCGTGCGTTTATACTCTGGCCGTCACAAGGTTAATGAAACATGCTATATATTTAATAGGCATGACGACAGTATCAATAAATTGCAAATCTATTTAGTCCCTCAGTTAGAGTATTGGAAAATAATGGACACGTATTTTTTGTTTTTGTTAATCAATGAATATTGACAAAGATAAAACGCATCAAAAATCGTGAGTGGGGGCTGGTGACGTCAGAACTAGCTAAAAATACTATACCAAGGCGTGACGTATTGAGAATTTTAAAAGCGTCATATCTGTGTCAATTTTGGTTTACGTAACAAAAAAATGTGTCCAATATTTTTTGGAAAATCTATCTGACGGACTAATTAGATTTTTTTTTGCCGTCTCGCCTATTCTATTGTTCCTCGTGGAGGCTATATAATTATACACCTCTACCTACCTCCCTTTCGAAGATACAGGCTTGATGTTTACGTTCATCACAGTGTAATGTATTGAAAAGATATCTGTACGATACCTCATTTTGGTGTCTATATTAAAGTAACGAATAGCTCTCGATCAAATATATCATGTATAGTATTATTGTACGCGCTTTGTACCTACCGACGATATTTTTAGTAACAGAAAAAGGAATAATTGTATTTATACTACATTTGCTTAGTAAGTGTACCAATACTACCCCACTAAAAGGCTTGAAAGCTGTTCATTTAACCTTCTCAAAAATCTAGGCAGTTATGTTGTATGGAATTTCATTCCTGTCTTGAAAATCAGTCTTGAGCTCGATTTTGATGAAAACGAAAACTGCATCATTAGATTCTTGAAAAATCAATATTCCTAGCCAAGAAACGAACCCATTATTTAAAAAAAATCATACTGTATTATTACACCATTTCACCACAATAAAGTACTTATAACCTTTTAACCGTCACATATACGTGACAAGCAAGCGCGTTCCCCGTTCGCCAAGACACATATGTGTCAAAACGGTAGGTGAATTTGTGGTTTGGCGTGGAACGCGCGTGCGTTTATGGTCTGGCGTTCAAAAAATATTCCCTGTTGTCGGTACGTATACAGCGCGTAGACATTGGTGCCGATTCCCTTGTGCACAAACTAAACCAAATTTAAGTTCAGTGCATCTTTTTCTTTCTATTTCATTAAGAAAAGGACAGAAGATAAATTTTAGTTATGTTCTGTCAAATTAATCAGCGCCATACAAGTTTTAGACGCGATTAAAAAGTTGACTACTAAAATTACATCAAATTACGTCAGGTGCTGACTAATTTGACAGGATTAAACTAATATTTATCTTCTGTCCTTTTCATAATGAAATAGAAAGAAAAAGATGCATTATACTTAAATTTAGTTTAGTTTGTGAACAAGGGAATCGGCACCAGTGTCTTGTAAAATAAGAGATTATTATTGTAAAGTTGTTGTGAAGTGGGAATTTTACGCGGCTCGCGACCGTTGTGTTGTATCAAATATATTTTCAGCATTCTATACTTGTTTTATTTGATCCATAACTTTACCTAACCTGTCTCAAAATCAAAATATTTTATTTCACACTAGCGGACGTCACGCTCATGCGGTTTCACCCGCGTAGTTCACGTTCCCGTGGGAGGACGGGGACTATATAGCCTATGTTACTCAGTAAAGACGTGGCTTTCTAATGGTGAAAGAATTTTTGAAATCGGCGCAGTAGTTTTTGAGTTTATTCATTACAAACATACACACACACGCACACAAAAATACAAATCTTTCCTCTTTATAATATTACTAGCGGACCTCACGCGGTTTCACCCGCGTAGTTCCCGTTCCCGTGGGAGTACGAGGATAAAATATAGCCTATGTTACTCAGGGTGAATGTAGCTTTCTAATGGTGAAAGAATTTTTGAAATCGGCGCAGTAGTTTTGAGTTTATTCATTACAAACATACACACACACAAAAATACAAATCTTTCCTCTTTATAATATTAGTGTAGATAGGCCTAAATGGGCTCTTATAAAACGTCGACAAAAGGTTCACGGTTCGGGTTGGTCGTTTTCTATGGAGAAGAACCGGTAAGAAAGTCCATGGTTACTCTTTTAAAAAGTATTAGTAGTGTCTGCCTCGTTAGTCTTGTGGTTGCAAGCGAGACTGCTGGTCCTAGGTTCGATTTCCAGTTCGGGCAGTGTTATTGGATTTTCCATCAGGGTGTGTGTCAGAATGGCTGGTTGCCTGTGGCTTTGGTCTATGAGAGTTGATTAGAAAATTGCTACATAATTGCTTATATTTGCTACATTTAATAAATAATTGCTACATACTATATATGTTTAGAAATAACATTTTTTTTTGTACAGCCATCCTGACGTTTGGTTGGCTGGTCGCCTCCTAGTTTAAAGCCAAGCATGCAGAGTTTCCCGAAATGTATTGCGTCAATAATTGCTACATATTTGCTTCATTTATCTAATTTAGTTGTATCTTCAAACATATGTTAAATAAAAGATGTGGCAATTATTTTAATTATCCTAAGGAAAAGTTCCTGATAAAACAATAAAGGCAAATAGTTGCAGTGTGTCTAGGGATGCCAGATGTGTTCAAAGAAAAAACCGGACAAGTTTTTTTTTTTTTTATTTCTTAATAGATAAATGTACTTTGTGTACTGGAAACTTACTTACTAAACGCCTTTCTACTTTTTTATATATTTAGAACTCGACCTGACTGCTTTTAATAAAGTCTTATTGCCTGAGATGGCATCTTTAAATTCAGTGCAACTAACATTAATTATATTAAAGAAAACGCACAATCTACTTTTTACAGTATGTACGGCGAGACGGTTTCTTTCATCGGTCCATACATATTTGTTGTTACAAAAGCCTCGATATTTTATTGGGAGCGAGTGCGGCTTTTCTCACTTTAAACTAAATAGTGACTGAGTGAGATAGGTAGTTAGGTACGCCGTACGCGGAGGACACGGGCGGGGCGGAGTGGCAGGGACAAGACGCGAGGCGAAGCGGAGTGGGGCGCGGGCGGCGACAAGCGGCGGCGTGTCGCGGTCCTACGACACGCTCGCGCTGTTCGCTAGAAATAATGAACGATTTTTATCTTACCGGACAATCTGTTGTCCGGTTTACCAAGAATTTTGTAACCGGACAAGCATAAAGAAAACCGGATTGTCCGGTCGAAAACCGGACATCTGGCATCCCTAAGTGTGTCTTCAGTCGACGGTATTGCTACTTTAGGAGGCTATTATTGCTACTTTATGTTATGAGTAGGTAAGTGGAAGTGGTGGCAAGTGGAAGCACATTAAAAGGATATCGTAAATAAAAACGTCGGGTCGTTCATAAGATTCATTTAAATAATATTACAATTTACTTAAAAAATATTCAACTATTAATTTACTTAATTTCAATATTTTTTCGCATATATTATACAATGTGGTATTTGCTTCTTTTTACTCTTCGTAACTTTTTTCGATTGGTAATCGTAACATTTCCATTCTGAATTTCGTCTGCAATGAGCTTTGATCAGTTTGGTTTACTGTCTATAATAGAATTCGAGCCCCCAGTATGTGAAACACTAATTGATCACTACAAAGCTCATTCCAGCCATTCTGACACACATCCATCACGAATTTCTCAGTAGCAACTATGGAGTCTGGATTTGTGCTCGGTTGATGGCATTAGGCTCACCCCTTATTACATCGCAAGCGCGACAGTTGAGCATGAGATCCTGGATATGTAGGTCAGGTTTTGTTATTGGGTTTTTCCATCATGAGTAGCGGCCATGGAGTCTGGATTTGTGCTCGGTTGATGGCATTAGGCTCGCCCCCTATAACATGGGACTTCTGGTGAGATGCAGCTGTACTATAAGGTACACCTCTGCTCAAACCTTCGGGGAAGTCTGGATTTGTGCTCGGTTGATGGCATTAGGCTCGCCCCCTACTTATAACATGAGACTTCTGATGAAATGCAGGTGTAACATTAGGTACACCTCTGTCCAACCCTTCGGGGAAGTCTGGATTAGTGCTCGGTTGATGGCATTAGGGTCGCCCCTTAAAACATGGGACTTAAAAACTGGCGAAATGCAGGTGTACTATAAGGTACACCTCTGCCCAACCCTTCGGCGAAGTCTGGATTTGTGCTCGGTTGATGGCATTAGGGTCGCTCCCTATAACATGGGACTTCTGGTGAAATGCAGCTGTACTACTAGGTACACCTCTGTCCAACCCTTCGGGGAAGTCTGGATTAGTGCTCGGTTGATGGCATTAGGGTCGCACCTTATAACATGGGACTTAAAAACTGGCGAAATGCAGGTGTACTATTAGGTACACCTCTGCCTAATCTCTCAGGGAAGTCAAGGATTACCATAGGATAATCATCAAAGCGCAGGAGGATTGTACTGCTTGGTCGAAACTGATCCTAATGACTCCAAGAAACGCTGATCATCATCTGCCTAGCCTTTTCCCAACTATGTCGGGGTCGGCTTCCAGTCTAACCAGATGCAGCTGAATACCTGTACTTTATATGAAGTGACTGCCTATCTGACTGACCTCCACAACCCAGTTAGTACTGGGTAATACATTACCCAGAAACGCTGAGGGGCCGCTTCCACGAGCGAGCGAATGGCGGTGATTCAACGTATTTTTATACGAAATTATCGACGCGATTCTCTCGCTCGT
Organism: Xestia xanthographa; assembly: GCA_905147715.2. Taxonomy (NCBI): domain Eukaryota; kingdom Metazoa; phylum Arthropoda; class Insecta; order Lepidoptera; family Noctuidae; genus Xestia; species Xestia xanthographa. The sequence goes on from LR990671.1 coordinate 12,276,581, forward strand.
GGAGACGGCCCAAAAGAGAGTGTATAGAAAAACGTGGCAAGGACGATAATATCGCCGCGATTCTCTCGTTGGTGGAGACTGCCCAAAAGAGAGTGTATAGAAAAACGTGGCAAGGACGATAATATCGCCGCGATTCTCTCGTTCGTGGAGACGGTCCAAAAGAGTGTATAGAAAAACGTGGCAAGGACGATAATATCGCCGCGATTCTCTCGTTCGTGGAGACGGCCCAAAAGAGAGTATAGAAAAACGTGGCAAGGACGATAATATCGCCGCGATTCTCTCGCTCGTGGAGATGGCTCAAAAGGGAGTGTATAGAAAAACGTGGCAAAGACGATAATATCGCCGCGATTATCTCGCTCGTGGAGACGGCCCAAAAGAGAGTGTATCGAAAAACGTGGCAAGGACGATAATATCGCCGCGATTCTCTCGCTCGTGGAGACGGCCCAAAAGGGAGTGTATAGAAAAACGTGGCAAAGACGATAATATCGCCGCGATTCTCTCGCTCGTGGAGACGGCCCAAAAGAGAGTGTATCGAAAAACGTGGCAAGGACGATAATATCGCCGCGATTCTCTCGCTCGTGGAGACGGCCCAAAAGGGAGTGTATAGAAAAACGTGGCAAGGACGATAATATCGCCGCGATTCTCTCGTTCGTGGAGACGGCCCAAAAGAGAGTATGGGAAAACGTGGCAAGGACGATAATATCGCCGCGATTCTCTCGCTCGTGGAGACGGTCCAAAAGAGAGTGTATAGAAAAACGTGGCAAGGACGATAATATCGCGATTCTCTCGCTCGTGGAGACGGCCCAAAAGGGAGTATAGAAAAACGTGGCAAAGACGATAATATCGCCGCGATTCTCTCGCTCGTGGAGACGGCCCAAAAGAGAGTGTATAGAAAAACGTGGTAAGGACGATAATATCGCCGCGATTCTCTCGCTCGTGGAGACGGCCCAAAAGAGAGTGTATAGAAAAACGTGGTAAGGACGATAATATCGCCGCGATTCTCTCGCTCGTGGAGGCGGCCCCTGAGGTAGGAAAATAAAAGCCAATTCCATAAGAAAATAAAGAACGTATATTTCAAACTTCAAATCACTTATTTCAATCACAGACATATTTACAATAATTATAATGACACAAGCAACCAATATTACAGTTATTTAGTCTTCAGCACCATCATTGGTTTTTGGATGTCAAACGCTGAAACCAGGTCCTGAAAAGAGGTAAACTGTTTTTCTTATATGGTTTTTTTAAGAAATAAGAATATATTTAAATATGTTAAAAATGTGTATTGACGACCCGAATGGCGCAGCGGTACTGAAGCTGCCTTACGTTCTTAGGGTCCCGGGTTTAAATCCCAGTAAAAGCAAGTGTTTGTGTGATGAGCATGGATATTTGTTTCCAAGTAATGGATGTTTATAGTATGTATTTACAAACAAAAAGTATCTATGTAGTATATCAACTATCTGGTGTCCACGACACAAGCCTCGTTGCTTAGTGTGGCACTAGATGTTGCTGTGTGTAATGTCCAGTGGTATTTATTTATTTATGTATTGGAAATTAATAAAGAAAATAATAATACCAGCCTATTACTGTCCCACGGCTGGGCAAAGGCCTTCCTCTCGTCTGTACTAATTTGTTTTTTTTATTTTATTTTTCAGTTGGTTCTGGTTTCGTATTCGTCTTAGCAAACCCTTTTAATTGATACCCATATCATGGGAATGCATAAAAAAAAAAAAGTCCGCCATATTGGATTTAGAATTGTTGTCACTTAACTAACCATGCATTGTCATGCAAATTAAACGTGTATGCTTAATTACAGCTTAATCGGTTGCTTAGCTAACCATGCATTGGTGTCGATTCTGTTGTGCACAAACTAAACTTGATTTAAGCTATTGCTATCTTTTACTAAAAGGCAGTGCGAGAAAAGGACGGCTATAGCTATGAAATAAGTTAGAGATGTCAAACTAGTTTATGCCTTGCGCTTCACCGTGTTTTTAGTCGACATGTTTTTACGTGCACCCTTCATTTGTATGGAAATATTAGTTCTAACTAAATTTGACAGCACTAAATTACGTCCGTCTCTTTCTCGTTTTATTAGAGAGAAAAAGATAGCAATAGCCTAAATTAAGTTTAGTTTGTGCATAACAGAATCGACACCACTGTCAACCAAACTAAACGTGTATGTAAAATTTCATTTTAATTTTTAATCATGTGGGGATAACTGTTTTAAAATTCAGTCGCCAGATTTTACACAATCATTGCAAGTTAAATAATAGTTATTTATGCAACTGTTGTATAATGAGGGTGTGTGAGTGGGGGGGAGGGGAGAACCTACCCATTTTACTGATTAAACATTACTACAGGGTACCCCTCTGTGTTGTCAATATACCTACTGGCTCTCGACCTTATGATATTTTGCGAAAGGGACATTTTGCGAAAGGGACATTTTGAGAAAGGGACATTCTGCGAAAGGGACATTTTGCGAAAGGGACATTCTGAGAAAGGGACATTTTGCTACCTGTAGTCATTTTGAGAAGTAGTCATTTTGCGACTGAGCCGTTTCGGACATTAGATTAAGAGACAGATCGTCAATTTTTGTGAGTTGATGTGGGCGTTATGTTAAATGATGTTTGTTAAGGCGACTACAGGACCTAAATTGGCAACTCTATTTGTGGTGGTTCAAACTTCGTTTGAAATACTGTTAGAATAAAGTTCTAATCAGCTTGCACTACAAAGCGGTTGTTACGTCAGTCACTGCGGCCGAATAGTGCGAAATGAGTGGTTTTTTGCGATTTATAAAAAATGTATTGATTGGACTAAAAAAGTAAAACACTATCATGCTAATATGTTGCTTGTAGAATTATTTACCATAAAATCAGAATGATCGCATGTATTTTATTATGGTTTTTACTCGTTAAAAGATTTTTTTAGAGATAAGTTCGTGTTTTTTTTATCAAGTAAAATTAGTTGTATTATGTTTTCAAAACACTATCATACTAGCATATATCCTGAAGAATATGATATATTTTACTGGTTTTGTTTATTGCAGTAAACCATATGCTTTTTTGCATTATAAAACTCGCGTTTAGCTCTTGTAGTACCCCTATGTAGGCATTACATGTAATAGGTAGTAATATAATTATTTACATATTTTTGTATTGTTCAATTATCAAAATTCACAAAGCTTGTATCACTCATTTTTGTAAACAACAAAGTACATAATGCAATACTAATATCCAAATGTCGAACAAAAATGGCGGGATACGACGTGAATTCGAATTAACCTATAAGTTTTTTTTTAAATTACGGCGCTGTGGTAGAGAATCGCACGTGCTAGACGTTCGATTCACTACCACACTCGATGTTCTTTTTTTAAAACGAGTTGCATAATGAAATTCAGTACAACATTATAACACCCGTTTGGGTGTTATAATGGTTATTAAGACACTGGCTGTTTTAATGTTGGCCATAAGCTAACTGTTTCAGATACCTTTATAGAGGATTTATAGCATGGGTGTAGATAAAAGACTTTATGTACATCCATGATATGAATCCTCCATATAAAAGGTTCTGAACTGAAACCATAGGGTGTTGTAGTGTTGTAAGAAGTCTATGTAAATTCATGGAAAGTTTAATTGCTGAGTATTTAATACAAACAAACCAAAATATAATTATTTACATTTTGATTGTACAATTATTAAAATGCATAAAGCTTGGTATCACTCATTTTTGTAAACAACAAAGTTGGTACATAACGAAATACTAATATCGAACAAAAATCGCGGGATACGACGTGAATTCGAGTTAACCTATAAGTTTTTTTTAATTACGGCGCTGTGGTAGTGAATCGCACGTGCTAGACAATGTTCTTTTTTTAAAACGAGTTGCATAATGAAATTCAGTACAACATTATAACACCCGTTTGGGTGTTATGGTTATTATGACACTGGCTGTTTTAATGTTGGCCATAAGCTAACTGTTTCAGATACTTTTATAGAGGATTTATAGCATGGGTGTAGATAAAAGCTTATAACAAGCATTTGTGTGGTATACGACAACTAAAAAACCCGAATACTGAAAAATCACACTTTAATCAAATTCAAGGTCTACAAGGTAAAAACGACTCCTTCTATTGTTGAAGTCGGTTAAAATGTACCCTATGTTACCCAGGCCATAATAATGAATCGATTGACACCTTATTCATCAAAATCTGATGAATAGTTTAGGCGCTACGGAGGAACATACGTAAATGCAAACATATAAAGGGTGAAAAACACCTCCTAACGAAGCCGAAAGGCACTTGTCTTGTTCTCCCCGTCATTGCAATAATTTTTTTGTTCTACACCATACCTGGGAACCTACTAGGTACGGAGATATTGGGGGTCAAAGTTCCAACTTTTGGAGAAGTTTTTTTTTTAAATACATGTTTTTAATGTAAGATTTTTACTTTAAACACCTCCACGACCCCCGTACTATTCAATCCATCCATCAGCACAATGTTTTGAATGCGTTACATTGAGTTCTACCACAAAACATGATTTTTCACCCCAAAAAAAAAAGTCGTTTCCCAGCAATAATTTTTGCGTAAAGTTACTTAGTTTGATGTACAGAATGCTTGGTTGACGGCTTCGTGATGAGGTCTTTTACACCCTGGTTACATAAACTGTTAAAATCATAACCTTTCCTTTTGGTTTAGCTGTAGTCGGGTAAAAAATATAGTGCTTTCACTGTACCTGCCACCGCTGCATATCTATGGACACGATGAACTGCTTCTCATCTGACGGGTCAGATTGCTCCTTCTGCTTTTGAGTGAGCGGCGTTATGAAAGGCAGACCATACTCCTCATCTATAACATGAATTCATTATTTTTATGTGTTATAGGGCAAATATTATGGTTTTTAGGGTTCCTTAGTCCTGACAAGGAACCCTTATAGTTTCGTCATGTCCGTCTGTCCGAGGTTTTGCTAAGAGACCGTTATCGTTAGTACTAGAAAGCCGTAATTTTGTAGGGGTGTGTATATCAATTACGCCGATAGAGGTAAAAAAAAATTAAGGCTAGGCAGATGATGAGTGTCCTTACCCAAAGCGACCGAGATCAATCCGTCCCTGACGAGGAACGAGACGTGATAGATGTTCTCCACGCTCTTGCTGAAGCTGTCGGGGTCCAGGACGGTGTGGAAGTAACTCAGCGGCTTCTGGTGCTGCTTGTACCACTTCACGATGAAACGCTGCACACGCGTCACCATCGCAGACCCTTCCTCTTGTTTCTCAAGCCTACAGAAGATTATTATCGTGTGGTTACGTTACGAGCCTATACTACCTCAGATTAGCAACTCTATTTGTGGTGGTTCAAACTTCGTTGGTAATACTGTTAGAATAACGTTCTAATCAGCTTGCACTACAAAGCGGTTGTTACGTCAATCACTGCGGCCGAATAGTGCGAAATGAGTGGTTTTTATTCTTTATAAAATTAAATTTTCGTCTTTTGGAAAAAATAAAAAACATAAGACCTGCTTTATAGTTAGTTCAGTTAGTATGCAAAGTTTCATGATCTAATTTGAAGTACTTTTTGAATACCAGCGGTTTATTGTTCGATTTGGAGGTAACTTTGGGATTATTTTCTATCGAGAAAATTTTATGAAATCGTGTTTTCGCCAAACATAAGACCTAACTTTAATCCTCAACTTTACCATATATTTATTTCAAAATGAATGCTGCAGTATTTTAGGCGTAACGGAGGATCATGCTAAGCCATTTGAGTTAGTATAGGCCCTTAATGCCTGACCTGGTGGTAGTTTTTATTTATGGAGCCGTCCATTAATCACGTGATGTTTTAAAGCATTTTTACCCCCCCCCTTAGTAATACGTGGCGAGGTTTAAGACTAACCCCCCCCCCCCCCCCCCCCCCCCTCACCCAAAATCACGTGTATTTTTAGTACCAACAAAGAATCTTATTTTATTTTAAATATTATCTTTAAATACGGAATAAAGTAATAATCTAATTTTGGCAACGGCGAGTCAAGGTCACACTACACGCCGCTTTAATAAATACACGTGATATCTTACTAGACCCCCCTTCCGCCTTGTGATATTTCGTGATTTTTGCCAAACCCCCTCCCCCTTTCGAGCCTCACGAGATTAAAGGACGGCCCCTATTTATTTAGTACAGCGTTTACCATAAATGCTAAATTAAATAATCCTTTTACTCGGTCTTCTAGCAGAACCACAAACTTTCTAACATTATCGTCTTCCATTAATCAGCAAACAAGTCCAATCTAGGGTTGGTCTCCAAGAGCTGGTTGAGCATCGTAAGCATACGCGGTATAGAGGAAGTGGATCGAGCTACAGTGCGACTAAATGGGACATTAAACATTTTTTTTTCGGATATAATTGCTCGGAACAAATAATTGACACAGTACATGTAATTCCGAGGCGTTGGTTTATGCCACCTCTGACTTGGCTTTACATGCCGTCGAGAAATATCTCTCAGGCATGCTGGTTTCCTCACGATGTTTTCCTTCACCGAAGCAATAGGGCATATGCACGTAATTTTTTCTTTACTTAAATCGATAAAATACAGTACTATTAACCCAAGAAAATATTTAAAGTTTATACTGCTTGTCGCACAAAAATAATATTAAACTCCTGCAATTTTCTACGACAGTTCAAACGTCTGTAGCTGTCGCGGCCATGATGTGACGTCATTATCCACAATCTGCCTTGTTTACATCTAATTTTTTTGGCCTTAAATTAATAATTTTACCAAATGTATGTGCTTTATTCAAGTAAAAATTGCAATAACAATCTATACTTACTAATATTATAAAGAGGAAACCTTTGTATTTTTGTATGTTTGTATTGAATAGGCTCAAAAACTACTGGACCGATTTCAAAATTTCTTTTACCTTTACTTAGAGGGATTCTTCCGAATCCGTATAGGCTATATTTTATCACCGTACCCCCACGGGAACGGGAACTACGCGGGTGAAACCGCGTGACGTCCGCTAGTATTATAATAAAATTTTAGTGAAACTTTAAGCACTTTTCAAATACAAGTGTTTTTTTGACACAATGAACTTTGACGTCAATACCGGCGTTATCGAGGACGGTATGTTTTGAGAGTGCGTTCCGTTTCACAAAAACATGCTACATAAAACAGTAAATTGTAAAATAAGTGATGTATTAGAAACTTAAACAAGTGTACCACAATGCGCCGATACAAGGCATTTTTCATAAATAAAAAGAGTTGTATTTCATGCATATTCCCTATAGCCTAAATTAAGTTTAGATTGTGCACAACAGAATCGACAGCATAGTCAGTAATTACCGGTCAACCTTCTCCGGTTCCTTGAGCTGTGCCTGCTGCTGCCTCTCCACACGCTTGTGCACGCGTGGCGCGCGCTGCACGACCGGCGTGAACGTGCCGAACACGTGCGCCGTCACCGGCACCTCGCACGGGAACGGGAACTGCCAATAGTCTGGGTTCTCCGCCTGGAGTCACACCATTTCCTTCTTTAATCACTACATAAAGGGTGTAAAACACCTCTTAACGAAGCCGAAAGGCACTTGTTCTCCCCGTCATTGCGATCATATTTTTGTTCTAGACCATACCTGGGAACCTTCTAGTTATGGAGATATTGGGGGTCAAAGTTCTAATTTTTTGACAAGTTTTTAATGTAAGATTTTTAATAAACTTTAAACACCTCCACGACCCCCGTACTATTCAATCCATCCATTAGCATAATGTTTTGAGTGCGTTACATTGATTTCTACCACAAAACATGATTTTTCACCCCAAAAAAGTCGTTTTCTAGCAATAATTTTAGCGTAAAGTTACTTAGTTTGATGTACAGAATGCTTGGTTGACGGCTTCGCGATGAGGTCTTTTACACTCTATATAATAAAAAAAATCTGTTTGTCTGTTCGCGATAAACTAAAAAACTACTGCACCGATTTTCATGCTGTTTCCACCAATACATAGAGTGGTTCTCGAGGAAGATTGGCATCAACTAGTATTTTATATCTCGGAAACGTGACACTTTACAACATTTAGTCTCGTAGAAAACTTATTCGTATTTCTTAAGAGTAGTAACATTTAGAATATTAATTTTGTTGATTGACAACACCGTCTATTTTCATTTGTTCATGGCAACACTGTCGCTCTTGCCTCCATAAAACTATACTGTAACGACGTGTTCTCTGTGCTAATTTGCAATAAAATCGAATTATTGTGAAAGTTATAAAGGTTTTCAATTCTACCACGAAACCTCGACCTGGAAACAGCATCCACTACAAATAATACAAGGGGTAAACGCCAATAGTATTGATGCCAGCTAACGATTGATACAGGTTTTATGCGTGTCTGATCAAATCAAAGATGTGCTAAGATGCTATCAGTGAATGGACTTCAACTTTGATAGCTCATTAACTCGGAAACGTGACAACAACAACAGCCCATAACATCCACTGCTGGACATAAGCCTCTCCCATGATGGGAGGAATTTGCCGTAATCTCCACGCTTGGCAGGCGGATTGGAGATCGCAGTGATGAAAGACTAACAGAAAACGCTGCTGCCCATTCCCTGGTCTACGGAGGCGCAAGGTGTTCTGCCTCAGACATTAGTCGCCTTATACGACACCCGTGAGTGTAATGGGTTGGTTCTATTCTACTCCGGCGGATACCACACGGCCAAAAACGAAACGGCCGGAAACGTGACACTATAGAACACATTTTGTCTCATAAAAACTGTTTTTTATTGATACCAGCTATCGATGAATATAGGTTTTATAACTGAATGGAACCTCGAAAAAATTAAATGGCGGAAGTTAGGTCGCCCATTAAATTCAAACCCCTTAGGGGCCGCCTCCACGAGCGAGAGAATCGCAGCGATTTGACGTATTTCTATACGAAAATATCGTCGCGATTCTCTCGCTCGTGGAGGCCGCCCAAAAGAGAGTATAGAAAAACGTGGCAAGGAAGATAATATCGCCGCGATTCTCTCGCCCGTGGAGACGGCCCAAAAGAGAGTGTGTAGAAAAACGTGGCAAGGACGATAATATCGCTGCGATTCTCTCGCTCGTGGAGACGGCCCAAAAGAGAGTGTGTAGAAAAACGTGGCAAGGACGATAATATCGCTGCGATTCTCTCGCTCGTGGAGACGGCCCAAAAGAGTGTGCAGAAAAACGTGACAAGGACGATAATATCGCCGCGATTCTCTCGCTCGTTGAGACGGCCCATAAGAGAGTGTGTAGAAAAACGTGGCAAGGACGATAATATCGCCGCGATTCCCTCGGTCGTGAAGACAGCCCAAAAGAGAGTGTATAGAAAAACGTGGCAAGGACGATAATATCGCCGCGATTCTCTCGCTCTTGGAGACGGCCCAAAAGAGAGTGTATAGAAAACGTGGCAAGGACGATAATATCGCCGCGATTCTCTCGCCCGTGGAGACGGCCCAAATGAGTGTGTAGAAAAACGTGGCAAGGACGATAATATCGCCGCTATTCCCTCGGTCGTGAAGACGGCCCAAAAGAGAGTGTATAGAAAAACGTGGCAAGGACGATAATATCGCCGCGATTCTCTCGCTCGTGAAGACGGCCCAAAAGAGAGTGTATAGAAAAACGTGGCAAGGACGATAATATCGCCGCGATTCTCTCGCTCTTGGAGACGGCCCAAAAGAGAGTGTATAGAAAACGTGGCAAGGACGATAATATCGCCGCGATTCTCTCGCCCGTGGAGACGGCCCAAATGAGTGTGTAGAAAAACGTGGCAAGGACGATAATATCGCCGCGATTCTCTCGCTCGTGGAGACGGCCCAAAAAAGAGTGTATAGAAAACGTGGCAAGGACGATAATATCGCCGCGATTCTCTCGCTCGTGAAGACGGCCCAAAAGAGAGTGTATAGAAAACGTGGCAAGGACGATAATATCGCCGCGATTCTCTCGCTCGTGAAGACGGCCCAAAAGAGAGTGTATAGAAAACGTGGCAAGGACGATAATATCGCCGCGATTCTCTCGCTCGTGGAGGCGGCCCCTTTGCATTTTACTTCTTTACAAAGATAAGTAATAACTCACAATATGCCTCGCCAGCTCATGCCTGTCGTAAATATTGACGTTCCCGCTAACGACCTCAGAGCACCGCACTGTGAGGTCGCTGGCGGTGCGAAGGACCTGCGAGTCCAGGTACTCCTCACCTGAAAGTGGAACATATGAGTTAGGTATAATATTAAGGCATTCATCATATACTTTTACAAATAGTTAATCAGGTCCCAGTTAGAGTATGCTGTTGCGGTATGCGGAAATACTCAGACGCGATCGAAAAAGTTCAAAGCAAGTTTCTCAAATCCGTAATTCGTACTTATGCTTCATAAACTGATTTTTGAATAAGTATAAAGTACATAGTCTTAAAGCCAGACGTATTATTTTGGAGACAATGTTTTTATGATTTATGTAATAACGTGTGTGATAAGAGTTGAATAAAACTGATTCAACTCTTGCTGTCATTACATGTATATTTTTAGCTTCTGTTAATTTGTACGCCTGTTTTGTTTAACATTATATTATGTCATTTTATTGTTCACATTTAATTGTTAGCGCAAGTTGCATTGTGTTTTTATCTAATTGTTTTTATATTATGTGGAAAATGTTGTTGGTTCATTTACTCACACCTTAGATATCATTCTGTGTAATACTGTAATGTGTAACCGTTCATTACCCAAATAAATAAAATAAATCATCATCATCATTGGGCGAAAGACGTGCACTGTTGGACATAGGCCACTGCCGGTTTGCGGTCGACACTCCAGAACTTTTCGGCCCCATCGGTCATCCGTTCTGCGAGCAATGTGCCCTGCCCACTGCCACTTAAGTTTGGCAATTCTTCGGACTACATCGGTAACCTTAGTTCTCTAGTGGATGTCTTCATTTCTGGTTTGATCACTTGATTACTCATTGATGAAGATGAATTAATGAGTTAAGGTCGACACTCCAGAACTTTTCGGCCCCATCGGCCATCCGTTCTACGAGCAATGTGCCCTGCCCACTGCCACTTAAGTTTGGCAATTCTTCGGGCTACATCGGTAACCTTAGTTCTCTTGTGGATGTCTTCATTTCTGATTTGATCACTTGATCACTCATAGTCTGGTAAATGAATGATTGTGGTTGGAAAAGTTGAAAGCAGAAAATGTGACTTATGAACTTTGTTTGGACTAGTTAGAAGATAAACATATTAAAAGTCCTGACCCCTCCGAGGTGAGACCGAGGGGGGGGGGGGGCAAATAAGGTCCCGTTTTTTGGTTTTTTGCTTATATCTCGAAAACGATGCGTCGTATAAAATTTTGTTGTACTACATAATAAAACCTCATAAAATTTTCTTCAACTTTGCTTTTCAATTTTTTTATCTATCTCTTATCGTTGAATTGGTATGAGCTCCGAAAAACGATCAATTTTTTAAAATTTGTCCTACAATCTGTCCCGTTCGTTGTTTTTGGTTTATATCTCCAAAACGGTGTGTCGCACGAATATTTGTTGTACTACACAATGAAATCTGATAAAATTCTCTACAACTTGGCAATTTTTTTTTTTTACTTTTTTTTTTTTTTTTTTTAATTATTGGAGATAGATAAAAAGTGTGACAAACAAAGTTGTAGAGAATTTTATGAGGTTTTATTATGTAGTACAACAAAATTTTATACGATGCATAGTTTTCGAGATATAAGCAAAAAACCAAAAAACGGGACCTTCTTTGCCCCCCCCCCCTCGGGCTCACCTCGGAGGGGTCAGGACTTTTAATATGTTTATCTTCTAACTAGTCCAAACGAAGTTCATAAGTCACATTTTCTGCTTTCGACTTTTCCAACCACACCCCCCTTTTGAGCACTCATTTACCAGACTATCATTGATGATGATGAATTAATGAGTTAAGTTAACATAGACCAATTTTGTGATCAACCAAATATACAGGTTGGAAGAGACTGATGCAGAAACATTTACCACGTACTCAGTACATCATTCTGAACCCTTCATATAGAAATTCTTCATCCAGTAATTTAAAAAAAAATTGCTGTTTTGCTAAAATAGTGCAATATGAACATGTATGTTTTTTATGCCTTTTTTATCACTTTCTAAAAAAAATGGGTATAATAGGTGAACGGAGTAGAAGCAAATGCCATATTCAGTTAAATTTTCTAGTTTTTTTTTTGCAAAAAAAAAAAATTAAAACTTCAAATCATATGCCTATTGCATATGATTCGACTTTTCATTTGTTTCTCAAAATTTCTCGTTCTTTGTTCTAGTATGAAAAGTTTGCTTAAAATTTGTAGCAGTTCTTGATGATGGATTAATTTTTTTCTAGTGGAAAAAATAAACTAGGTATGCCATAAGCTTCTACTCCGTTCACTTATTATACCCATTTTATTTGGAAAGTGATAAAAAAGTCATCCGGTATAAATAAATAACTACATAAATACCTGGGTTGTTGACTCGATCCTCAATCGTTGCTTCTCGGTGCATATCCCGTACCTCCTTCACAGCTTCATGTGTCTTGTCCATGCACTCCACATTGTTTATGGCTTCAACTTCTGTAATTAACAACACCAAAAGAAATCAGGATCAGTCTGGCAACCAGCCAGTAGCGAAAAGTCAATTTTGTAAGAGGTAAGCCGGAGTACATATCTTTAATGTGATTATATTATTTGTCTATAGAATACTGACTGTGCCATATTCAAAGGGAATCCGGTAGGAATCGAGTTGTATGGATCCTTCGCCACTGCAACCAGCTGTACCAAGAGGTTTTGTGCACCAACTGAGTGGTTGAGGTTAGGTAAGCAGTTGTTCCATGCAAGAGGTACTGGGTTTGATTCCCAGGTTTGGCGACGAGATATTGGGTTTTTGCACAGGAATTTCTCAGTAGCAGCCACGGAGTCTGGATTTGTGCCCGGTTGATGGCAATAGGATCGCCCCTTGTTACGTGGGATTAAAATATAGGTACACATCTGCCTAACACTTCGGGAATTACAGGTGTTATGTTATGTTGTTCCATCTATACTAATATTATAAAGAGGTAACTTTTGTTTGTAAGTTTGTATGTAGGGAGTAATCTCCGAAAGTAACGAACCAATTTTAAAAATTGTTTCACTGGTAGAAAGCTACTTTATTCGTGAGTGCTATAGGCTATATTTTATTCCCGTTCTCCCACGGGAACGGGAACTACGTGGGTGAAACAGCGGGACGTCAGCTAGTGTAAAATACATTCAGCCACATCTGGTTAGACTGGAAGCCGACCCCAACAATCAACATAGTTAGTAAATGGCTATGCTACAACAATATCGTATTTTGAGGTTGCCATATATATACAGACACCCTCAGATAATGATCAAGATAGATAATCTTTTGTTTGAAATCTTTGACTTTGAAATTTTAGTTTTCTGCTTTTTTTTCACTAGCTCCTGACTACGTTAACATTCAAGACAGGAACTGCTTACACAGTCTAGTTTACCTCCGAAAGGCTTTATTGATGATAAAATAAATTATTGATACCTTGTTATCAACCACAGTACTTACCCAGAGTGGACAGCTCATGAATTAAATTTCTATAACGTAGTTTCCTGACGTAACTTCCCGACATGCTGGTCCTTGATGCCTGCGACAGCGTATTGTTTCTAAAAGACATCTTCGATGCTTTCTTTACCATAAAATCACTATTTAAAATAATAAAGATTTGTTTTCTTTATTGACGTTCAGCAACCAACCTGAATCGTTCAGCAACCAAAATGAGTTCGAAAATTCAATAACTTTACCATCTCTCTGTGAAATTCTCTCGGAAATAATTCTGGTTTATCGCTTTTTTACGTAATAAAACATAAGTAATATATCCTTATAGGAAAAAATCATGAGTTGCTTTTCAACGGCTTCATAATATTTGTTTTTGCTTTAAATAATATTATATTTCTCACAAAAGCTTTTAAATATTGTTTCAGAACGTACGCAGGATCCACAAAGCTAGACGGCCTTGGAATTTTTTGTAATGTTACTAGCCGTAAGCTTGTAATTTTTAGTAGATTTCACTGTTTTAAAACTTATTAGAACTTTTAAGCACAGACGTTGGAACATAATTTTATCATCATCATTCTCTTGCCCGTATCCCAATTTATTTAGGGTCAGAGCAGGACGCCTTCTTCTTTGAGACACCTGTTTTCTAGCCATATAACATCCTTCAGACAGTCTTCAATCGTGTTTTTGGTCTCCTCTCTATAAAAAAAAAAAAAATATTTTTAATAATTAAAAACACTACTTGACTGCTAAAGTAATGACCCTTTAAACTACATTAGTGATAATGACTGCGCCACACTTTAGCTTTCTGATTTTTTAATATCTTGATGCGATGATCGTTCGGCTTCGGTAAATCAATATTTCAAAATCAATTTTCCACCTCTCCGTTTTGTCACGGGCGTAGCAATTCCTAACACTCTCCATCTCGGTTTTCAATGACCGTATTTAAGAGTTATATAAATTTCAAACATAATTAAGTGTTTATTAATTATATAAATATATATAATAAAAAAAAAACGACTTTCCTCATTTTTCACTTCACGAACCAAAATTAAATAATAATAGTAGAAAATTGTTCCTTAGTATGGTATCCCTAGCATAATTTTTGTTTTTTGAGTGCGCGCTCCTCTATACAAAACGTTGCGTTTCAACGAATTTAGATAAAACAAAATAAATATTTTTATAATAAAATGTACAATAATCCATAGTTTCATTAATGTAAATAAAATTTTGCCATTTAATAGCCGAGTAGTGTCGTTACGGTACACTAGTGACAAAGTTGATAATCAGTGAGGTTATAAACTACAAACATTTTGTGAATATAAATGGATTCAGCGCCAGCCCAGGAGGTAACTGAACTGCTACGACAATGGGAGGAACAGCATTTGACGCCCAACTTCGACCCAATACCAACTTTGACGCGGTACGTTCTTTGTTTTGATAATATTGCGAAAAAAAAAATATAATTAGCACGATGATGGCTTTGCCGTATGCTGAGACATGTGGCCAGGAAATATCAATTTAATAATAGAATTCATGACCATGTAATATCAACTAACAATGTGGTATCTAGATATTCCTAACTTCTTCAGAACAATTACAAACTAATCAGAAAGTGCATCATAAAATATTGAAATTAGCACTTTTCTTGTATGAAATAAGAAGAAACTCAATTAGACACTTTACTTACTGTATACTTATTATTTGCAGTTAATTTTTAATAAAAAAGTGATTGTATTGTTTAAAAAAAAATGGTCATGCTTTGTTGACTATTTTTTTTTCCATGACTTGGCATTGGTACCTACCAACCACAGGGTTGCAAGTAAAATTTTAAACCGTAACACCTATGAAGGTGAATTTGCCAAAGAGGTTATCTCAGTAATTAAGCTAGTATTCTTCACTTTGGCTCACCTCATACTGAAAAGAAAGTTTAAACAAGATTTTACGTTTCACAATTTTCATTAAAAAGTCAAACATTTCAAAATGTTATGAAATATTATGATTTCTGTTAGATGATGATTATTCTGCAAGTAGGTTTTTACAAAAACTTTTACACATGATATTTTAAAACTAGATCGGGCCGGTGTTTCATACCTGACTACTCTGAGAAGAAACAGCCAAAGCAAACTCAGAGAGCCGAAACAAACTCCGAGTTGTTAATTCATTAATTTGAAAGTACTAGTGCTACTAATAGGACCATTTCTATTATTTTTGTAATATTTTTCTCTAATCTGTTATATTGTACCATGAGATCGGACGAAATCTGCTCATTTTTAAAACAAAATCTCATGCACACGATCTCCACATCTGTTTACCACCCCTATCAAATCATCGACAAGAAGAAGAAAAACTATTATTGGTCTTATTTTTTTTTAATAATTATTATTTTTATATTCGACCCTTTGTTTCATTAACAAAACCAAGGGATCAGATGCTGCAATGCTATTGCGCTATTGTATAAATAAGCGCTTCAATAGTGGCCGAATGCTGCAAGCAAAAAGAGTCGTATTGGTGGTGAGATTTCGTCCGAGCTCATATAACATAACACAGCCTGCAATCCCCTTTAGGGATAGGTAGAGGTGTACGTAATAGTACACCCATGTTTCACCAGTTATGTTTAAGTCCCTGGTAATAAGGGGTGAGCCTATTGCCATCAACTGGTCACAAATCCAGACTCCATGCTAATGAAAATGAAATTCCTGATGGAAAACCCCAATAACACTGCCCAACCCGGGAATCAAACCCAGGACTTTTTTCAGCAGTCGCACGCAACAACTCAACCAACGAGGCAGTCCGTTATATTTTGAATAGGGAAGATGCATGATTTTTTTTTATCACTCTAAACAAAGCGTATTAACATCAGAAATAGCCAAGTGAAATTATTTTTTAAATATCTATTAAAAATACTAAGTTATAAGCATTTGAAACTGCTGATTAGACAGAGAGATCCGATACAACGAATGACGTCATTCTCTGCATCGACGTACAAAATCCATACTAAATTCCGTTTATCTAGAAAGAGATAGAAACTAAAGTTTAAATGGTTATAACTTTTGTGTTATTTGGCCGATTTATATCTTGTTTCCGCTTTTTGTCATTATTTTTATAGTACTTTAACATTCCGTATCTAAATAAACAAAATAAAATTTATGCATCTTCCCTATTGCTTTAATGCTGATTGTTTACATTCCTATTTCGACAAGTAAGGTTTTCCAGATTACAAGAAATAAATGAATCTTGATAAATTCTTATCTCTAAATTGAAATGATATTCAATGTTCTATCCGTAAATATAATTTTGACAGAAGATAATAATATTTGCAAATCACTCTTTTACCAAAACGTGATATTCTCACCAATAGTGCAGGCAGATGTGGAATAGGGAAGTTGACACCATAAAACAATAATTCCAAGACACCAATTGCAATCTCTTAAAAAACACTTTATTTTGGGCCTGAAGATCAGATTTATTTTCAATTAATTGAATGAATTAATAAATAGTTGAGTCATTGAGTTGAATAAACAGTGACGTCACAGTTGGCTATTGCCATACAAAATCTACGAGAGAACTGCGTTTTGACAGCTCTTAAAAAGTATCTCAATTGATTGGTGTGTCATCTCATTGGTAAAATATTAATGTACTCTAAGTAACAATCCCCTTTGTATATGAAATAGTTTTTCTGCCATTCGGGGCGGGAAAAATCCAACAAAACAAAGATCATTAAAATCGGGCCAGCCGTTCTTGAGTTATAAATGGTGTAACTTCTTTATGGGGTTTTGGTTTCCGCACTTAGTCCCTAAAGTGAGCCATTATGCATGAATGGTGTAACTAACTTTGTTCTATATTATGTTACCCAATGATATTCTCATAAACAGATATGTTATACACCTACAAAACCACCGAAAAATCTGTTCTGCGGGGCAGTGCCAGCTCACATACACGCAGTGACGCAGAATTAAAGCAAACGACCCAATTGGCCCGTTTTCTAGTCTCCACGATTGCGCTCTCACAACATCTGTTTAATAGAATATCATTGATGTGCAGGATATCAATCCCATTTAACTCGACAAACAAAAACGGTACTAGGTACAATCTGGCGTTGCGTAAATATAAGCGAGTGCAATATATTCATAACTTTAAGTAGATACCTAGATGTAAAATATCAATATACAATGTATCAATGTAAGCTAAAAAAAGACAATTAATTGTATCAGTTTTTGGCGACTTTGGTCAAATGTTAAGAGGTTATCAGCACTTACGCCGGAAATAAATGCAATTAAAACTTCTAATTACACACGCATTTAATATATTATACAAAAAATAATGTTATCAATGAAAGCAAAACTAAAGTCATGGGAATTTTAAATATAGAAAAAAATAGCTTACGACACTCAGGGATAATGTAGCTACCCATTAGTGAAAAAAAATATGGGAAGATTAAATGGTGTATTCTTCCCATAATTATTTTCAATTACACCCTACAACAAAATTTATAATTATTATAAACATAAAAACTTTACTTCCTATTAGTATAATGTAACTTAAGGGTCAGCTCACAAGAGATACCGTGGCCCCGGAACACAAAGGGTGATGAAGAAACATGGATGGGTTTTAGTCAGTAAAAGTCTGACACTCCCTCCTGCTCCGCCCAGAGCGGGAGGAGTTATTTGATGACTTCCCATCCGGAAAAAAAAAAAAAGGATCAGCTGATACCGAGACGCGACGCGAGGTGACGCTGCGCGCAGAGTGACTCAAAATATAACTTTATTTACTACACGAAAATATTTACTACACGAAAAGATACACATTTCATTGTGAGAATTCAAAATACGTTGCACCATGCAGCACTGCGCCTCGACAAAGAAATGTGTATCTTTTCGTGTAGTAAATAAAGTTATATTTTGAGTCGCTCTGCGCGCAGCGTCGCGTCGCGTCGTGTCTCGGTGTGAACTGACCCACACATTTACAGGAAGCTTACTTCAAAGAATACCATCATCATTCTCCTGGTCTTATCTCATTTTATTTGTGGTCAGCGTATAATATCTTCTTCATTCATACATCTCTATTACTCGTCATCTCAGCGGGTCCGTGGCTTAGGCCCCCAGTGGTCGAGGCACCCGTGGCCGACGCCCCCGATTCGATTCATTTGTTTTTTGTGCTTTTTCTCTTAGTACAGTCATCGGCAGGTAAAAAAAAAGTTTTTGACCTTGAGGAGCCTGTGCTAACTTGGTGGTGGGGGGCAAAAAACGAAATTTTCGGACTGCTTTCGGTTTTTCACTTATCTTCTAAACTATACATTTCCCAGGAAAACATTAATAAACAAAGTTGTAGGGCATTAAATTTCCTATTATTTTTATGTATCAAGATTATTATATAATAATTATAATAACGAGATACAGCAGTTTAAAAGAGGGAACTAATTTCACAAAACGTAAAAATATACTTTCATAAAACTTAGAGAATGACTTTTTCATCCCTTTCCAATCAATATAAGTACATTTATTAATTTTGTAAAACATTTTGTGATTTCCCATCCGAAAAAAAGGAGTATCGTATTACCCAGTACTAACTGGGAGGTTGTGGAGGTTAGATAGGCAGTCGGTCCATGTAAAACACTAGTATTCAGCTGCATCTGGTTAGACTGGAAGCCGACCCCAACATAGTTGGGAAAAAGCTAGGCAGATGATGATGATTTTTGTGCCTGACAGTATGTTTGATCAAAAATTGCTTTGAATTAAATTTATCGAATCGGGGGCGTCGGCCACGGGTGCCTCGACCACTGGGGGCCTAAGCCACGGACCCATCTCAGCAGTTGTCTCCTTTCTAGTCATATCATTCTTCACACAGTATTAGCCATCGTTTTTTAATAAGAGAATAATGAATGTCTATAGCAGATGATTGTATTTAATTCCAGGATATCCGAAATAATAGAAGCGGAGACGGAGAACTTTATGAAGAAGGATCCGGACCCGTTCGATGAGCGTCACCCGTCGCGCACGGACCCCGAGTGCGCGCTGGGGCACGCGCTCAAGGTCATGTTCAAGAAGGACAACTTTATGACTAAGGTAACTATACAGTCTTTATTAATGAATACAATCCGGACTCGTTCGATGAGCATCGCCCACTTACCCTACGGATCCGGACCCTTCCGAAGAGCATCGCCCACTCACCCTACGGATCCGGACCCGTTTGATGACCATCGCCCACTTACCCTACGGATCCGGACTCGTTCGATGAACATCGCCCACTTACCCTACGGATCCGGACCCTTCCGATGAGCATCGCCCACTTGCCTTAGGCGCGAATCATACAGAAACGGCGTACGGTGAAGACGCGGCGCAGGCGCAGAGCAGGCGTGGAACAGATAAGGCACGGACGTGATTTAAATTATATCAAAGAGGCGAAGAAACGCCGCAACTAGTCATTATACAGGCTGACTTTATCGTGATAGAATGTCTTCCTCTTCAGACGACGAAGATGCACTTGCTTTGCTGCAATTCAGTAACGTGCAGAGACACCGAAGATATTGGGTGCACCCTGTGTGGAAAATGACACAAGAGCATAGATATTTTAAAATAATGGAAAATAAATGCGAATATCCTGATAATTTTCCTACAGTGTACAAAATGTCACTAAAATATTTCCACATTCTAATGTCGAAAGTAAAACACGGTCTTTATTTTTCTGCACCTACTGTATAAACAACTGCTTGCGCGCCTCTCCAGTCGCGACTGCTAGCGACGCGGAATAGGCGACGAAACGACGTGCCTGTGCCACTACGCTTGAGTATAATTCACATCGTGTCGCCTACCTACATTTTGTATTGAAACGTCTTGAAGCGGCAAGATGCTTGCGCCGCGCCTTCACCTTACGCCGTTTCTGTATAATTCGCGCCTTACGGATCCGGACCCGTTTGATGACCATCGCCCACTTACTCTACGGATCCGGACTCGTTCGATGAGCATCGTCCACTTACCCTACGGATCCGGACCCTTCCGATGAGCATCGCCCACTTACCTTACGAGTCTGGACCCGTTCGATGAGCATCGCCCACTTACCTTACGAATCTGGACCTGTCCGATGAGCATCGCCCACTTACCTTACGGATCCGGACCCGTCCGATGAGCATCGCCCACTTACCTTACGAGTCTGGACCCGTTCGATGGGCATCGCCCACTTACCTTACGAATCTGGACCTGTCCGATGAGCATCGCCCACTTACCTTACGGATCCGGACCCGTCCGTTGAGCATCGCCAACTTACCTTACGAATCTGGACCCGTCCGATGAGCATCGCCCACTTACCTTACGAATCTGGACCTGTCCGATGTGCATCGCCCACTTACCTTACGAATCTGGACCCGTCTGATGAGCATCGCCCTTTTACCCTACAGATCCGGACCCGTCAGATGAGCATCGCCCACTTACCCTAATCCGGAGACTTGGTAAGAGTCATGTTAGAAAGAAAATGCTGCTTCCAGTTATCACATCAGCGCCGGCCATACGAGTCTTCATTGTCTCCACTACTAACTATTCTCTCATACTAAACCGTACTTTTCTTCTGCTTCCAGCTAGTAAACGACTACGTCCGCGACACGTACTACTCTCGCCAGAATATAACGGGCCGCGACGTGCACAAACTCAACGTGGCTGCCTGCAGACTGACCCTGGACCTCATGCCGGGCCTGGAGATGAGCGTTGTGTTCCAGGTGAGTCTGAAATATTGGGCTTTGACCTTTGGCGACAATGGGGAAGGCTGGTCAAAGTTGATTGTATTTGGCGCGTCCATAGCTTAGACCCAATCTGACCAATGAGGTCAAACTATTTAGAAATATAAAATGACATTGACAGATTTTCAACCAATGACGATGTTTGGTTCATGCGGTGCTAGCGCCATTAGTTCCACAAGTTGCCCACCCCATAGGGTGGAAGGGCATCTACGCACAAGCGGACAAATCTGCTGTCCCATGGGTTGGGTGGGGGGTGTAAACAACCTCATCACGAAGCCGCCAACCAAGCATTGCTACTAAGAAATCTCATCTATTTCTAATTTTTTTATTTGTGTGATTTTAATTTTTTTATTGACATAATTTATTCACTGTTTTAATGTACTTAAGTATATGATTATTTCTTTTATTGACATGATTATTTTTTTTCCTTACCCAGATTTATTTTTATTGAAATGATTTGCATTTACTTTTTAATAACTTTTTGTTTTTTTGCTAATGTACCGAATTTTAATTGTATTATTTTATTTTTGAATTGTAAACATTAAAATCCGTGTTGTGTTAGTTTTTAATGAATTTTCGACACAATGTAAAAATTGTTTATGAAATAAATGAATATGAATATGAATAATAAGTAACCCTACGCAATTTTTTTTACTGGGAAATGACTTTTGGGGTGAAAAATCACGTTTTTCTGTAGGACTCAATGTAACGCACTCAAAACATTGTGCTGGTGGATGGATTGAATAGTACGGGGGTCGTGAAGGTGTTTAAAGTAAAAATCTTTATTAAAAACATGTATTTAAAAAAAAACTTGTCAAAAAGTGGGAACAGCCTAAACTACAGTCGCTGTAGTATAGTTTACTACACGGTGACGTAGGATAGACAACTATGTGACTCATTGCGCATTTTAGTACCCAACTATCCGCTAGAGGCGCTGTAAAAGGTTTCATACATTTTTTAACGACAGTCACTAGAAAGTATAAATTGATAAAACTCATGGTAGACGTACTGAATAAATATGTCGGGTTGTCAGGATTTATTTCTCTAGAGATAACGGGTTTCGTGCTATGAAAACACACTGGATTCGATACACTATTTTATTTCACATTGCACGGTTCGGGTTAATCGTTTCCATTGGAGAAGAACCGGCAAGAAACTCCATGGTTACTCTTTTCAAACAGATACACTGAGTCTAACAAATTACTTGACATTACACTTTCACACATTAACACTGGGCACAATGAATCGGGTACAGTTTCAAGACGTCTTAACTCCGCTGCGATCAGACCCAGTCTGCCTCGCCGCAAGGTCATCAAGACTCTGTAAAAGTCGCCATGGTGGGGTAGACTGGTCGCGTGATGTCACCACTGGCGCGCTTTCGATCCATTCGCCCATCCGTACTCATGACCGGATCCGACAAATATATGAATCTTCCTTCGTTTCTCTCTCGCCAGGACAACGAGGCTCTAATCCATCGGCTCGTGAATTGGGCGACCAACTCCACGGAACCGCTGCAGTGCTACGCGACCGGTCTGCTAGCAGCCGCCATGGAGGTGCAAGAGATTGCCACCAACTTTAGGTAAATAGACAGTCAGGCAATTTGATGAAGTCATCAAATAACATAATTAATCAGCCTATAATGTTCCCACTGCTGGGACACAGGCCTCCTCTCTATGAGACGGAATGGGCTTTAATATACCACGCGGGCCCAATGCGGGTTGGTAGATGTCACATGTCTTCGAATTTTGTCTAGGACATGCCGGTTTCCTCACGATGTTTTCCTTAAACGTTTTGAGAGCACTGGTGATGAAATAAATTACATTACCTGTCTGGGTTCGAACCCACGACTTCGTAAGTCGGGGCTGCCACCCCTAGGCCACCGCTTGTCTGTCATCGAATAAAGCGCTTTAAAACCAGTTTCGTTAAGTACGAAATCGTTTGAACATGCAACGCATTAGAGTACAGCTTGGCAAAAAAGAGTCCGACGCGGTGACAGTTCGAACCACAACTGTCCTGCCTGGTAATACCGCGTTTTCTGTCAAACTCGGCAAGGGTACAGCTTGGCAAAAAAGAGTCTGACGCGGTGACAGTTCGAACCACAAATTTCCTACCTGGTAAGGTATTACCTCCGCCAATGACTTTGCCGACTTTGACAGAAAACGCGGCTTTCTGTCAAAGTCGGCAAAGTCATTGGCTTATCACTGCTCAGGGTTGTCAGAAAGTCCTTGTGTATCTTCTCCTTTTCTCGTATCGACACGACTCAAATGCCTTGTGTATGCCTGCCTAGTAGAGAATATTCTCATATCAATGAATATTGCACTTTATCATTACTGGCACAAAGTACAAAATTGATCAAACAGAAATATCTTATATGAATGATTTGTTTCAGGGACTTGAATGCAATGTTAGTACCATTGATGTTAAGGAGGCTACATGTTTTA
Source organism: Xestia xanthographa (assembly GCA_905147715.2). Taxonomy (NCBI): domain Eukaryota; kingdom Metazoa; phylum Arthropoda; class Insecta; order Lepidoptera; family Noctuidae; genus Xestia; species Xestia xanthographa. Next base: position 12,300,293 of record LR990671.1, read on the forward strand.
AGAGAGGACAAAGTAAGTGACATTTATATAGTATTTTTTTTATCGCTGGACATGAACACACAGCGCCATCTAGTGCCACACTAAGCAACGAGGCTTGTGTCGTGGACACCAGATAGTTGATATACTACATAGATACTTTTTGTTTGTAAGTACATACTTATTATACATAATATAAACATCCATGACTTGGAAACAAATGTGCAACACATGCTCATCACACAAATATTTGACCCGTTTTTTTTTGTTACGTAAACCAAAACTAACGAAGATACGACGCTTTTAAAATTCTCAATATGTCACGCCGTGTTATAATTTTTAGCTAGTTCTGACATTAGGAGCCCGCACTCCCGAGTTTTGATGCGTTTTATCTTTGTCAATATTCATTGATTTACAAAAACAAAAAATACGTGTTCATTATTTTCCAATGCTCTAACTGACGGACTAAATAGATTTGCAGTTTATTGATGGTGGAAACTAGCCTATTGCTGATGTAGGTCACACGGCTGCTAAGCTCAAGTGGAACTGGGCTGGTCACATCTGTCGCATGTCAGAGGAGCTATAGGCAAAAGTAGCTACACAATGTGACCCAAACAGCAGCAAACGGCAACGCGACAGGCCCAGAAGGAGATGGTGGGATGAACTCGACTCTTTTCACAAGGATTGGCGAATAACAGCACTGGATAGGGATAAGTGGAAAGATGGAAGGGTGTACTTTGACCTGCAGTGGGGCCCAAATGGAATAATAATGTTACGTCTTACACGTACCTACAGTTACGGTAGTCGGTACCTAGCAAGTAGGTAGGTAGGTAGTGGTAGATAGGTATGACGAGTCTCGAATGATGTAGGTACAAATTAGCAAACTACTTAAATTGTAATTTAGACCGTACGCCGAGGGCATAAAGTTTCTCTTTATTTTGTACAAGTTGTTGAAGGACAATGACCCACTATGGAATTGTCTAGAACAATTCGAGTAAGTCGTGGATCTTTCTCGAAGTATCGGTCGCCATATACTCGTAAATAGCCGACATGTTTGCGGGAGAGGTAGTCTGATTTTGGCTATACAACGAAGCGAATCGAAGTGAACTAGAAGTGCGATATCTAAGCGAATAGTGATCAGTAGTGTATTTGTGATTGAGTTTTAAGTGTTTTGTGATTATTAAAGTTACTTGTTGTTTAATCGGTAGTAATTAATTTATCCCATACCCAGCTCGTAACAATAATACACTAGGCTACTTAGGTTCCCTAGGATCGTAATACTCAGAAAACTTTTCTCCTTAATTTTATACATATCTATTATTACAGCAAAACAACCAAAACGCGGTAACTCCACCGAACCAGACGAGACATTTCGCGCGCTTTGATAAGAAGAGGAATTGTGACATCAAGTGCAACGGACCTAGCAAGGAGAAGAAAGGTACGTTTTAAAGGCCCGGTGGGGAGGCTGACTGTGGAACTAATGGCGCTAGCATCGTTGGTACCCAAACATCGTCATTGGTTGAAAATGTGGTAATGGTGTCGATTCTGTTGTGCACAAACTAAACTTAATTTAGGCTATTGCTATCTTTTTCTCTCTAATAAAACGAGAAAGAGATGGACGTAATTTAGAGCTGCAAAATTTAGTTGGAACGAATATTTCTATACAAATGAAGGATGCACGTAAAAACAAGTCGACTAAAATCACGGTGAAGCGCAAGGCATAACTAGTTTGACATCTCTAACTTAGTGCATAGCTATAGCCGTCCTTTTCTCGCACTGCCTTTTAGTAAAAGACAGCAATAGCCTAAATTAAGTTTAGTTTGTGCACAACAGAATCGACACCAATGTCATTTTATATTTCAAAATAGCTTAACCTTATTGGTCAGATTGAGACCAGCTATGGTGGCGCCATCTGAGATTTACTTTGCCTTGCATTCATCGATACTCATGCGCACGTTTGCGTTTGTAGATCTTTGACAGTCGTTACAGGTAGTCAGTGGCCCGAAAGTCTGACAACCAGTCTTACCAAGGTGTATCGTATTACCCAGTACTACAGCTGGGTAATACGATACACCTTGGTAAGACTTGGTGACCTCCACAACCCAGTGGTTGTGGAGGTCAGATAGGCAGTCGCTCCATGTTAAATACTGGTACTCAGTTGCATCCGGTTAGACAGGAAGCCGACCCCAACATAGTTGGGAAAAGGTTAGGCAGATGATTCTTGCGCACGTTTGCAGAGTTCCGCTAGCTAAGGGGCCGCACTATGGAAAATCGTAGAACAACTGCTGATTAAAAATGGTTTTTGTCAATGTCGCTACTGGCATGCTTTTTTGTTTTACTCAATAGTTTAAGGACCAAAGTAGACTATAATATCAAAAAATTATACATATTTTAAGAAATGATTTTTTTACAACACCACAAACTTTATAGTTTTGACAGACGTCCATGTTAAGCCCGTTCACTTCATCACTTTCAAATTGATTTTATTGTTATACGTTACAGGAAAAGGTATAATGTATTATATATTTCGGGAAACCTCGTTTTTTGAAGAATATGAAACAACTAATATTTATTTAATATTATGATAACTTTTACCTTAAAATAATTGCAAAATGAAATAGGTTATTTTTTTTTTTTAAAGTTCATTGAGACTTTTGACAGTTGCCCACGTTTACCCCTGCTTTACATTTAATGTTGATTTGTAGCCTAGCTATCCATAAACATAATCAAACAAAAAAAAGTTGCGGATATTTTCGACTTTGGCAGTAATGAGTAAAAATGTGATAAAAGTCAGAAAACGGAACGGCCCCTAAGCAGGCCTGTCTCACTTCCATACAAGCGGCGCAAAAACCCCGAGATATTTACCTACTATTCTGGAAAACAAGCTAATTTCAACCTTTTGCATTGCGCATAGCGTTCATAGTACAATAACTGTCTGCCGTCTCGCTTCAATCTGCTAGGGCTGTCAGAGGTACTTTACGGTATTAACAGTTTATTTTTGTTTCGCGGGTGCGTGCGCTGCGTGTGCGACAAGTCGAGCGAGTGCAAGCCTATTGAGACTAGTGCGGTGGCCGCACGCTTGCGTTTATCATACCTAAACTCGGGAGTGAAACTTCTGTACCGTAAGGTACTAATATATATTATGTGCCCTAAGTTAACAAACTTCACGCCTGTAATCCATCGAAGGGTTGGGCAGAAGTGTACCTAATATTACACCCACATTTTGTCAGTTTTAGTGCGCTGTTGCCATATCGTACTATACTAAAATGTTTCCTCCCCTTACAGACCGCCTCAAAGATGATGGGGGAGGGGGCGACATGCTAGTGGACGAGTCGCCCCCCCACGCCAGCAAAGACCCCGAGACGCCTGTCAAACATTATACTAGTTAGTTGTTTTGATTAAAATTAATCTTAAATCTTTGTTGAAAAAATACATAATATTTTATGCCAGCCATTACGAGGTTATGTTGTTGTATTTTGATGAAGTGTCAAATGTGATCTATTAAATTGGCCCTACTGTAATTGACGTAACTTCTCCCCCCAGGTCCCGCGAATGCCTGCTCCCCGCCCTCAGCGTGGGGGATGATGTCTCCCCCCCCGCGGCCCCCCCCGCTGCAGCAGCACGAGACCTCCTCCAACTCCAGCTGGGCAGAGATGGAGACTTACGTTATAGGTGAGCAGCTATAGGCAGACATGGCCCTCCGAACTTGCCTCCGAGGTCCGACGCGACGTCCCCTCAAGCCTTGCTTGAGCCAGTCCACGATGCTGAGCTAGTAGTTTTAAATCAGCCCCTAAAACAATCTCACTCAGATCTAGCCTGTCGCCTTGCTGCCCTCCCTACCCGTCACCCCCTCCCCCGCCCCTTCTCCCCCTCCCCCGCCCCTTGTCCCCCTCCCCCGCCCATTCTCCCCCTACCCCGCCCCATCTGCCCTTCCCCCCCTCACCCCCTCACCCCTCCCCCTCCCGTCATTCCCCCCAGCGACGCCCTAAGCCAAGGCTCGTACCCCACAGGGTGCCCTTAGCGTGTCTTCGTGTAGTTTATAAGTTGTTTGCCCCTGGCTGGAGGCCTTTACACTCAAGGCACCCACAGGATAGTCCGGTTAAACAGACGCGAGCCTCTCTAGGTTGAACTGCGAGATGTCATATTGAAAAAAAATCAGTCTTGGTCAATAGTTTGACGTCAACACTGGCCCAAGTGTTGACACAAGTAATTTATCTACATTCGCGGAGTGCAAAAAATATAAAATTTGATTCAAGTTTGCATGTAGGGAGTAATCTACGGAACTACTGATCTGATTTCAGGAAGCTACATTATCCCCGAGAGTCATTGGCTACATATAGAACCTTCCTGAAATGTGTATCGGAATAAATACTGGTTACTATGACACTGCTTGTTTTAATGTTAGCAATAAGCTAACTGTCTCAGACACTTTTATAGAAGATTTGTAACATGGGTGTATATAAAAGAAATAATAATGTTATGTGTGTTTGTTTGCAGGAAATATTCAAATCCACCCGCCTACGGACGCGACAAAACAAATGCTCATACTTAGATACTTGACGCCCATGGGAGAATATCAGGAGGTAAGTAATCATTTTTTCATTACTCACACTCGGAAAGTACGTCTGAAGTTGCCTGAGGAGTGGGTTAAAAGTAATACTTTTCAGCCCTAGGTTTCGTTTTCAACTGACAACTGTCAAATTATAAAAAAAACTAGTTCTCTTTTTCAACGATGAAAATGAAAAATTATGGCTGAATAGCTGGCCGGCCACAGAAAAAAAAACAATACAGTCCGGAAAGCGGCCATCCGATATTCATTTGTTTTTTCGAGTTGATTTATGTTTTTATTTTTACTTTCCTTGTATTCGTTATGAAAACCACAGTGTTTACCGTCCCTCCAGCTACTGGCGCCCTCGCTACGTTCGGGCGCCAAACCCCGTCTCGGGACTAAAAAAGTTACTTTCACCCCTAGGGTAACAATGTACCATAATTATTTAATTTTCATCTCAGCACAAACTTCTTTTTCTCTTGTATTAGCTTAAATCATAATAAAAAGTTGTGGCAGTCTGTAAGCGGAACAGATGCATACCAACATTTTGATCCGGACTCCACATAACTGGTGAAATGTGGGTGTATTATTGGGTACACCTCTCCCAACCCTTCAAGGATTACAAGCATGATGTTATGTGTCCTCTCTGCTCCGCTCGTAAGTGTAGCGACGGCGGATTAAGTCATAAAAAATGATAGCCGAGACCAGCGAAGGATGTTAGAGTAGAATCCTGAGCGGAGCGAGGGATACAAGTACCGAGGTGTTTTTTTTAGAGTCGTTGTTGCGTGACTGTTCCAAATTTCAAAATGTTTTTATTCACTCAGCCTGCGCAGACGACAGACTATCCGTGACCCACTTTTTAGTCTGTGTAAATAGAACCTAAGCAATTATATGCAGTAACGCATACGACGCGCAAAAAGTCCGGAGCCCAAAAAAATTAGTGTCATTCTGACATATAACGCCGCGCCGCGCCGCACAAAAGTGCGCGAAAAAATAGAACGTTTGCTCCAACACGTGATAACGCAGACGGCGCACACTTTTAGTATGCAATCTGCACTCGAATAGAATGATTAATGATGTGCGTTGAGTGCGTAATATCCGCGACGGACTTTTTGTACGGCCATGCAGACATTTTGTGCGCCACAAACTCATCCGCCCAGGCCCTTAAAAAGAGTTGTTTTCACCGGAAATGGTAAAAATGTATGTGTTGTCGTTAGTTCCTGTCGCACGTGTTCGAGCAGAACGCGCTGGGTCTGATCCTGGGCTACCTGAACGTGCGCGAGTCGCGCGACTCGCGGCTCGCGTTCGAGGCGCTCAAGTACCTCGCCGCGCTGCTGTGCCACAAGAAGTTCTCCATCGACTTCATCAACATGGGCGGCTTGCAGGTCAGTATGGGAACAGATAGAAGGAGTCGCGCGACTGGCGGCTCGCGTTCGAGGCGCTCAAGTACCTCGCCGCGCTGCTGTGCCACAAGAAGTTCTCCATCGACTTCATCAACATGGGCGGCTTGCAGGTCAGTATGGGAACAGATAGAAGGAGTCGCGCGACTGGCGGCTCGCGTTCGAGGCGCTCAAGTACCTCGCCGCGCTGCTGTGCCACAAGAAGTTCTCCATCGACTTCATCAACATGGGCGGCTTGCAGGTCAGTATGGGAACAGATAGGAGTTGCGTGACTCGCGGCTCGCGTTCGAGGCGCTCAAGTACCTCGCCGCGCTGCTGTGCCACAAGAAGTTCTCCATCGACTTCATCAACATGGGAGGCTTGCAGGTTAATCTTACTTCACTGCACTACATATCATAAAACAAAGTCGCCCGCGTCTGTCTGTCCCTATGTATGCTTAGATCTTTAAAACTCCACAACTTATTTTGTTGCGGGTTTTTTAATAGACAGATTGATTCAAGAGGAAGGTTTTAGTATATAATTTGTGGGCGGGCGAAGCCGCGGGCATCAGCTAGTCTATACTTCTATACTATACAGGGTGTAAAAGACACACGAAGCCGTCAACCAAGCATTCTGTACATTAAACTAAGTAGCTTTACGCAAAAATTATTGCTGGGAAACGACTTTTTTTTTGGGGTGAAAAATCATGTTTTGTGGTAGAACTCAATGTAACGCACCACATGTGATGCACCCATTGTGCTGATGGATGGATTGAATAGTACGGGGGTCGTGGAGGTGTTTAAAGTAAAAATCTTACATTAAAAACTTGTATTAAAAAAAAACTTGTTAAAAAAGTTGGCACTTTGACCCCCAATATCTCCGTAACTAGAAGGTTCCCAGATAAATATGGTGTAGAACAAAAAAATGATCGCAATGACGAGGAGAACAAGTGCTTTTCGGCTTCGTTAAGAGGTGTTTTACACCCTTTAGACTTACTTAGATTGACGCCTTTTTTCACGAGGGTAGACAGAATGTACGCCACGATCCTTCCTCATGGCAGATGTATGTGGTGTTCATATAATGACAAATCTTCTATTTAATTTTCTGTGTTTTTAATAATTTCGTACTTCTTCCTCGAACAGAGAAATCTGAATCCCAGCAATGGGAATATTATTTTTATGTAATTGTAATAAGTGCCATTTTCCCTCACCAGAAATTCCTGGAAGTCCCGCGGCCGTCAGTAGCGGCGACGGGCGTCTCAATCTGCCTGTACTACCTCGCTTACTGTGAAGATGCCATGGAGCGAGTCTGTCTACTGCCCAGGAGGACTCTAGCTGATCTGGTCAAGTAAGCTAAAATTTTTGGGATAAGAATAAGAGTAATTTATTTTAAAAAAAGTATTAAAAGAATGTACATTTATGTGCAGTAGTGTTATTTCTGAAAGTTAGAGCATAAAAGTAACAACAACAACATCAGCCCATAACGTCCACTGCTGGACATAAGCCTCTCCCATGATGGGAGGAATTTGCCGTAATCTCCACGCTTGGCAGGCGGATTGGAGATCGCAGTGATGAAAGACTAACAGAAAACGCTGCTGCCCATTCTCAGGTCTACGGAGGCGCAAGGTGTTCTGCCTCAGACATTAGTCGCCTTATACGACACCCGTCAGTGTAATGGGTTCTATTCTACTCTGCCGGATACCACACGGCGGGTATAAAAGTAAACTAAAATATATTTAAAAGTTGCAAGAAACGATAATGCGGAATTCTAATGTTTGTTAGCGACCTGCCCGATCTAGGTTTATTTAAACCTGTGTTTCAGGCTCATTCAATCTACTTAATAACAATTGGAAATTCAGTCATGACTAAACATTGACAGACAATTTGTAGCATAAACGACTGGGTCAGAAGCATGGATTTTGCACAATACACATCTGCCTAGCCTT